>OZ014522.1:450361225-451561225 GCA_963966055.1 Lathyrus aphaca | reverse complement strand
GACCTCTTCTCTGGAAGTAAGCTTCCCTTTCTGCAAACTCCTTCTCCTTGGCCTCCTGAGCTACCTGTATCTTATGCAACTTCTCTTCTAAAATTGTTTTAGAATTAGCCATTTGATGGTACAAGCCAGTCATCTTTGCATTTTCAAGTTTCAACTCCTGTAGCTGAGCTTCCAACGTTTGGTAGTCTTCCATGGAAACAGTGGTTGTACAATAATAGTTTGAGGTAACACATCTCTTGGATAGAGTGGATGCTCCACTAAAAAAGGGAGAAGTGTAATTCCAACACGATTTTTCAACCAAGTGATAAAGGGATCATACATATTTGGGTCCACTCTCCAAAATTCCTTCTTTCCCTTTTGTATCTTTGTAGCCCATGCTTGATATACTTTGAAGGACATCTCCTTATTTCCTTCAACAGGGAGATACAAGGATTCAACAACTTCCTCTCCAGATGGAAGATCTCTCAAGGGATACCCAAATTGCCTTCTAGCTAACATTGGGTTGTAGTTAATCAACCATTTTCTTCCTATCAGGGCGACATTAGGAAAGCCATCACACTTGACAATCATCTCTTTGCCCAACACATCTCGGTTGAAACCTCAGGCTATATCTTCTGCAGTTAACCCCGTCAATCTATGAGACCATTTCCATTCACCTTTCAAATCCTTGAATGGTCCTGACTTTGGAAATTGTTTGGCAAACCAATCAGCAAATAGAGGAGCACATCAGTTCACAAAACCTCCTCTTCTCTCATTCCTGTAGTGGACTCTGTAATAAAAATCACCCATCATAGTAGGTGTAGGACTCCCTCTAAAGAAAATAGAAATGCCTTCTAGGCTTACAATCCTTTTGTCACATGGAAATAAGCTAGTCCCATATATCAATAAAGCCAACAACATACTAAAATCTGCCTACTTTCCTTCCTAAGCGTAAGCTAAAGCTTCCTGAATGAGTACATCACATGGAAACCCCTTTCCTTTACTGCTGCTCAATCTATATCTTACCCTAACCACTGGAAGATGACACCTCTTGGCAATTTATTCTTCTTGGAGCACCCTCCCAGAATCATAGTAAGGTTGTTTTCCTCTAAGATTAATATGTAGCATGTTGGACATTTCTTCTAGAGTAGGTGCCAACACATAGTTAGGAAACACGAAGCAGCACAACAGAGCATCGTAGAACTGTAGCAAGGTGTGAAGATTGTCCTTCTGATCTTCTGTAGGCTTGTACATATACCGGATAATTTGTCCAAACTTGGTCTCGAAATCACCAAAAACCTTGTCATTCATCAGATTCTTCAGCTTGTGCAAGTTGTTAACCTCTGGTTGTGGAAAGGTGTAATGTGCATTATTCTTCCTGGGAACAGTAATAACTCCTGCCATCTGGATATAAACAGTTGATGGATACCAGAACTGGGTATAACCAAAAATGAAAACCAGAGAAATGAAAACACAACATATGTTAATAATGTTATGGTGTGATGCAAATGTAATGCAAGGCACATGATCAATCTGGAACTGTCTAGATACTGGATATCAGAGCAAAGTGATCAGAAACCCAAATCCTCTAAATAAAAACACAAAGATTAGAACTCAGATAATCACAGATAAACTCAGATCAAGGACCCATAACCAGATAAACTCAAGAACTTCATATCAAAGTAACTGGATCAGAACATAAGATTGCACTGGTGATAGGGTATGTTGAGGTCAAGGGTTCCTGAAAACCTGTAAAACCCCTCCCAATCTCACGGGTGTGCTTCGGGTCAAACATCACGGACTCTCAAAGCCGAGTAGCAAAAATATGTTCACCATTTCCAAGAAATGGCTCATGACCAGATCAGGGAATCAGTTAAGCATTATTTACTACTCAGGGAGGTCTTAACGTGAGTCTGGGAAAAAACAAGCATCCCTTATAAGTCCTCAGCTTTGAGCGCTGAAATCGAGAAACAATAGTACATTCAGCCTGTAGGATACAATACTATCGTCATACGATCAAATGCTTTGACTGAGTTCCTATAAGAGAACCATGCCATCCTATGCGAGTTCCAGGTGGGCCCTTGGATGTGAATGGGTTTGCCACAGAATATGGCCTGCCACTGTCACCACTAGAGATGGATGTTTCCATAAGGTTCTCAATGATCGGTACCTAGCCGCATATAACTATCAAGGTCATGTCATGAAGTAGAGAAAACCCCTATATCAAGACACTTCCAAGATGATCACGAATCTGGGTGTGAACGCACTAATACCCCTATGACAAGATATCATGGGGCCAAAGTGATTGCTCACGCTAAGTCCTAAGATGCACTCAAGACGAGTGTTTGGCTAATCTCTTCTCACAAATCACAGTAACCCCCAAGTCCCACCAAACAGAAACCAATCAAGACAGTCCAGTATAATATATACTGCATGAAAATAAATACTGAAAACTGTAAATAAAGTTGTAAATAAACTGTAAATAAACAAGAGTAAAATAAACATGCAACAACAAACACCAATCACACAGTGAAACAGAAACACGCAAGCGCTAGGAGAGACTCGCATAGGGAACCAGAGACTCTGGTTAGGAGTTCCCCAATAGAGACGCCAGTTGTTGCTCCCTGGATTTCCATCCTGGTACAAACGCGAAAGTGGCGCGGAACAGGTAGAGTCGTGAGCCATGCATTTTTATCCCGAAGGAACGGGAATGGTAATGCTACACAAACCAGAGAAGCAAAGAAAGGACAAAGGTTCTGCGAACCAAAGAATCTGGGTTCGAGAGTTGGGCACGACCTGGGAAGGTATTAGCACCCCAGATCATCCGACATACCCGACGGGATCCACGCTTGCAAATAAACTATTTCAAAGGGTGAAAGAATGAAGTTGCTGCAAAAGAAAAGGAACTGGATCTGGTGAAAAGAAAAAAAGGGAAAATATAGAGAAAATAAAAGAGTGCTCGAACGGGCCCTACCCCGCTGCCTACGTACCTCATCTGGACATGAGGCTTAGAGACGCCGTAGTTCCCCTAACTTGGGAGGAAAATGGTTTGTGTTTTGAAAGCTTTAACTGCTTATGTCAATGCTCAGGTGTTGCAGGCTTGTCTGACACGAGTGCATTACCGTCTTACATAGAGACAAGTAGGAGCAAATTCTTACGTTGAGAGTGAAGGAGATGAGAAAAGAAGTCCCGAAGGAGAGACGATTATTCTTTGTTTGTGTTTTTTAGGAGTTTTTTATGAGTGTGGCGCAAGGAAGTGAAAGCAAATACTTTTCTAGGGAATGTGTTCTTATTACCACATTCCTAGATAGAATAAGTAATAAGTTCACCAAGAATGAAGAAAACCCTCAAACTTGTTTCCAAAGATTAGGGTTTAAATTCACTAACTTGTTTAGAATTATTAAGTGTTTTTGTGAATTAAATAAAGAAGTTTTTTTATGGTTTTCTTTGTGAAGATAATCATATGATTGAACTTGTGCTCATGCTCAAGCTTGTACCACCACCAAGATAGGGTGAGTACAAGTTCCCCATGTAATAATGCCATGTATCAAAGACTAACTTCAACCTTTATTAAAGTGTTTTTAGGTTTTTGTATGAAGGTGAGAAGAGAAAAAACCAAAGGAGCAAAGGTAAAAAACTAAGGGGGACTAATCAAGACCTAATTTTGTCATACAAGGGATTATCCTAGGTTAGTGAGGTATCAATTCTAAAGAAGAGAAGGAACGAAGAAGAAGAGAAGAAGAAGAAAGGAATAAAATCAACTTACTTCTCTTGAAGAAGTTAAGTTGTTCTCTAAAAGGGGATGGAGAGAAGTTGTACAAGTGATGGCCTAGGCACATATCAACCATGAGTAAAAGAAGTTAAAGACAAATATGAAGGATGAAGTTGTTTGTAAGATTCCCTCACATACGCACACTTACCACAAACCCCCTGCAAAGGTTAGAAGTATTCACAAATGATGGGAGAAGTTCAAACAAGTATAAGACATGTAAAAAACAAACTCTAAGCAAAGTAAACCAACAAAGTCAGAACTTAAAGGTCAATAAAGAAATCTAAGGTTAGTCATTCAATGTTAATCAAAAGGAAGTGGGAGAAATCCTAAAACAAACAAACAAGGCACTAAGGAAAAGTGAGATGAGGACATGAGATTATAAGTATCAAACAAGTCAAACATGAACCAAAATCATCAAAGTCAGAACCCTATCATGGTAAATAGGTGTCTAAGAAGAAGTTAGAAACATCACTTGAGGCATACAATCACATGTGAAATCAAATGGGAGATGTATGAAGAGGTTAGAAGTGTGTGGAAGCATACTTGTGCAAGTGAAACTTAATTGGCAAAAAAAATAAAACAAGGCAAGGAAAAACTTCCATACAAAATCCATAAGTCTCTTAATATGTTAGAAAGCACAAAAACAAACCATAGGAGTTAGAACAAGTGCCCTCCTATCCTAACAAGCAAACATTGATCAATTAAGCATCAAACTAAGACACTGTAAGAGCAAAATTCAACAAATATCAAATAAGTCCTAAAAATTCCACAACCAAGCAACAAGACACTTCATTCATGTAAAAACAACATACCAAGGTCACATGGCAAAAAAACAAAAAACCATATCAAACAATGGCTCAAAGATCACCTAGGGTTTCACTTACTTTAAATTTAAACAACAAATCAAAATATGCTCAAAAAAACCATAAAAATCATGGTAAAATTCTCTAACATACCTCAACATGTCATTAAACCAAAGCAAAAAGAACCAGCATCATATCTATCACCAATCTCAAAATGGAAATTGAATAATCTAAGGTGTGCCAATAAGAAAGCCAAATAAAAGAAAGTAGTTCCAAAATTAATTCAGAAAAGAAAAATAATGAAAAATAAAAAATAAAAAAATTGAAAATTAGGGAAAACTCAAATGATATCACAAAAATATTTTTTTTTATTTTTGGAAATGATTTACTATTTTTACTAAAATAAAATGAAACAATTAAATGAAAAGAAATAAAAGAGAGGGAGGTATGAACAACAAGGTAAATCATGCAAACCATAAAAATTATAGTGGAACTCATTAAATCTCATGATCAATCAAGGCCATAGGATGGATCTGACACACACAGTGAGGTCAACACAAACACACAAGTCATACAATCAATGAATCACACATGCGTGCATACAATAACTATGGTAGACTAGCCAACACAAGCATTAATTCAGAAACATAAAGCATATGCATGAGAGGGTGACATTTTAATGGGTTGTCCTCATGACAACCATTCAGATCATAAATGAAAGGCCACGATTATTTCTTCCTCACTCCACCTGCATTCAAACAACTTCATACAAAATGCAGAATCTGATGGCCGGAGCTAGGGCCCCGGCACCAGAAAATTCAAACTATGAACAAAACCATACAAAAATCCACAAAAACCTCCAAATCACAATATTAAAGCATGGTGAATACAAATCCAGTCTCAGAATTCACAAAATATCAACACATCTTACAGATCGAAGGAAATAATTATGCACATCAAAACTTTGATTCAATCATACATCCTCATTTCTCAACCAAAATCAAAACTAAATACATCACAATGATCAGTGGAGCTCAACAAGCATAATGTACATAAGAAAAAAACATTCTAGATCCATGAATTTTAAGTCATCCCTGAATCTGAAGAACTTGAAATAAGACAAAAGATCCTTCCAAAAGCTGCAGATCAACTGGATTTGATCTCCTCTTTCAAAATAAATTCAAGATGAAGCTTTTGAAGGCTTGAATCAGAAAATTCGAAAGTTTTTGCTCTAAACTGCACCTCCAAGATTCTTCACCTTAAGCTCCAATCAATGGCTGAATAATGATCCTTGTGACTTGAGGATGAAGAATATGTGGAGCAATGAAGCAATGTGTGCTTGGAGAGAGATATTCGAAGAGAAATGAAAACTTGCAAGAAGATTTCAATCTGAGAAATGAGAGAGGTTGGGGCTATGTAATTTGTGTGTTTCTCTTATATATCATGCCTACTTTACACGGATTAGGGTTTTGGAGTGAGTGTGTGCAAGGAATGTGTGTTTCCACTCAATTTTCCATTTTGCATGAAAAGTGTGACCATGTGGTTTGTGCGTGCAAATCCCTTCACATGTGCACAAGATGATTCCTTATGATGCCCTAATCACCCTTAGATTGATTTTGAGGCTTTACATCCCTTGGATCAAGCATTGTGTGATATTTTGCAAGAATGCATTTTGTGTTATACATCACTTCTCACCCACGAATTTTTGTGATTCTTTGAGCAAACATGTTTATTTTGGATTGCGCTTGAACATAGTAATCACCATTGGTCCATAAAATTCCTTGGAAATGAGATGTGAATGTTTTTGCAATTGGTGCAACTTGGAAAAAATATGGTATAAACCCTAAAATACACCAACTTCTTTTGTCCATATCTTGAGTTCTACACATGCTATAATAAAGTTCTTGGACTTTTTGGAAATGGGAGAGGATTCCCTACAAGTTTCATGTTTGAGGAAAAATAATTTGAAGTCATTTTGGCCATGAAAGAATTGATTGAAGATTTTTGGACAAAATTTACCAAAACTAGTAAGTTTCCATACAAACCACTTTCCAATTTTGGAAAATTCTTTCCATACCTTTGATTCTTGATTCTTGTGATCACCAAAGCCAATCTTTTCCCTCAAGAGGATCTCTAAGCTTGAAAATCATGATTGGAGCCTTAGAAAACCAATGGTTGACTTTTGTTTAGCACAGTTGACCTCTTTCTTCATTTGCAAGCAACTGATCAAATGCCTGACCTCCTCAATGAGTTTTTGCATCAAACTTCACCCATATGCCTTATACATCATATAAAAGCATTTTACCACAAGAATTGGTCAAAACTATGAGAATTCCTTAATCTAAAGCAAAACCCAAATTAGAGTTTCTCTGTGTAGGAGAAAGTTGCATTCATGAACTCTTGATGATTTTTCACCCTTCTAGGGTCTTGAGGGTGACATTGAGTGTGTATAAGGTATAAGGAGACCTTGTGAGCTTCTTTCAAGATCACTTGGATCTTGGCTTGACTTTGGATAATCATGACTTGCCAGATGATTGACCATATGCCCTATGCTTGCAACTATGAATGCTTATGCCTCATCTTTCTATGTCAAATGCTAGGGTATGTAAGCTACATGTTATGCTTATGATATGCAAGATGAGATGAAACAAATAGGGCAAATTTGGGGTGTTACACCTACGTATCTCATCGGGAATGAGAATCAGAGTCAACGTAGTTCCCCTAACTAGGGAGGAAATTTGTTTGTTTTTGTTTTTTATGAATTGAACTGATTATGCCTATGCTTAGGTGTTGCAGACTCGTCTGGTACGAGTGCATTTAACATCTTGCAAAGAGACAAATTGAAGTGAGTTTTTTCGCTTAGAGTGAAGGAGATGAGAAGAGAATTCCTGCAGGAAAGACGCTTGTTGTTGGTTTGTAGCTTTTATAAGCTTTTTATTTGTGTTTGCATGAGAAAGTGTATTCAAGCCCTTTTTCCATAGAGTATGTACTTATTATAACACTCCAAGATGGAATGATGAAGAAACACATCCAAGTAAGGAGGAGATCCCCAAGACTTGGTTCCAAAGATTAGGGCTTAAGTACACAAGCCCATTGTACTTATTAAGTGTTTTTGTATTTTTAATGTGAATAAGTACTTTTTAGGTTTTTCTTTGTGAGAATGGCTTCAAGTTTAGACTTGTACTTCATGTTAGACAAGTTCACATTACCCTAAGATGGGATAAATGCAAATGCCACATGGAATAAGTCCATAACACAAGAAGTCATTTCAACCTTTATTAGGTATTTTTGAGTTGTTTTGAGATGAGAGGAGAGAAAGCACCAAAAGGATCTCCAAAGGTAAAAATGTCTAAGGGAGACTAAACCTAATGAATTTATCATGCTTGGATATCCTAGGTAAGTGAGGTTTAAGGATTTATATCCTAATGAAGAATAAAGAAGAGGAAGGAGAAGGAATAGGGAGAAGAAAAGGATTAGAATACAACTTACTTCCAAGAAGGAAGATACGTTACTTATAAAGGGGGAAGTGTATAATTATGCAAATCAAAGCATCTTAGATGCTTGCACAAACACAATATTGAAATGTAAAAGGAGAGAGAGAGAGAGAGAGAGAGAGAGAGAGAGAGAGAGAGAGAGAGAGAGAGAGAGAGAGAGAGAAAGAGAGAAAGAAAGAGAGGTTGGAATGTAGAAACATTTCCACACTCCTAAAACTTACCATAGCCCCTACAAGGTTAGCAAATGAAGCATAATAGTTCATAATAAGTGAAATACAAGCTAATCACACAAAGGGAACAAATGAATGAACTTAAAGGTCTATGAACCTCACTAGTCAGAACCTAATCCTAAACGAACTTAAGAAGCTCAAAGAATTCAAACTAAACCAAAAAAATGCTAAGAAGCACCTAAGTGACAAAGAAGTTCTAATGACTTGTACATGAAGAAGTAAAGAAGCAAAAGTGTACAAACATGGATGAAATCACATGAGAAACACCAAAGTCATAATGTCATATCAAATTAGAATGTCTAATGTTACCCTAAATTATCATACCAAACTTCATGTGTTAATTCATGATAGAGTGAGAGATGAAGAGAACAAAGCATTCACACATTCATAAGAGAATAAACAAGTAAGGCAAAGTACAAGTCAAACATGAATGAATGACATGAGATGAGATGTTAAAAGTCAGTAGTATACATCACTTATTAGTATCCTATAATGTCTATGAATGAATATACAAACCATGTAATGAAGCATTCAAGTGATTAATGGATTAAGATGAAGATGAAGTAAGAAGATGTGATCATGTAAGCATGTAAGAATGAACACAAGTTAAGATGAAAACGAAATGAACGAATTAAACATTTAAATTTCCAATAAATAAATAAAAAACACATTCCCATAAAACATTAAAACCTAGTTTTCTTTAAACACTTAAAATGTACTATACTCCACTCTATCTCTAGAGCATTTTTCAAGAAGTACTAATAGTCAAAATCTAATTTATTTTTTTAAGGAAAAAAAACATTTCCATGACATAAAGTCATAAACATAACTCCTTTTCTTTTCTTTGTCAACACTCTCTCTCCCCTCTTTATTCTCACCCGCTTCTTCTTTCTCTCTCTCCTCTTTCCTTTTTCTTTCATGGTTTTGTTGCTCCAGCTATGGCAGTAGAACTCATGACAGGTTACAACACAGCCAAAACTTTCACTTCCATAGCCGAAGAAAATGCTGTCCAAGAAGCAGCTTCTGGCTTAGAAAGCGTCGAAAAACTCATCAAATTACTCTCTGAAGCACGCCATAAATACCAAACTTCTTCTTCTTCATCTTCCTTTTCACCTTCAAATCCCAACAACAACAACAACACTTCCATGGAAATTGAAAGAGACTGCAAAGCCGTCGCTGATATCGCTGTTTCCAAATTCAAACGCGTTATTTCACTTCTGGAAAAAACCAGAACCGGTCACGCTCGTTTCAGAAAAGCTCCTTTACCGCAACAAACTCAATCTTCTGAACCAACAATCTTCAACGCTACACCTCTTCAACAGATTCCACCACCACTACCACCACCAACAACAACAAACCTTCACCGTGCTATAATCAAGAGAAACGACTCATCGAAAACCCTTAACTTTTCATATTCCTCCGCTGCTAATTCATTCATTTCCTCACTCACCGGCGACACAGACAACAAACACCAACCGTCATCTTCGTCGCCGGCCGGAGCTTTTCAGATCACAAATCTGTCTCATGTTTCATCTGTTGGTAAGCCACCACTGTCTTCATCTTCCATGAAAAGAAAGTGCAGTTCTGAAACTCTGGGTTCTGGAAAGTGCGGTAGTTCTTCTAGCCGCTGTCATTGTTCCAAAAAAAGGTATGAGAATGAAATCTTCCAACTTTCTTCAAAAGAATCAATACCCAGATTTCATTTTCTTTGTTATAAAAAAAACTATTATTTTAGATTTTCTTTCTTATATTCTGAATTCGGCTGTTACTTGTTATTGTTATCGTTACAGTAGGAAATTAAGATTGAAGAGAGTTGTTAGGGTTCCTGCAATCAGCTTGAAGATGGCTGATATTCCACCAGATGATTACTCTTGGAGAAAATATGGACAGAAACCTATTAAAGGTTCACCTCATCCAAGGTACTTCAAATTAATTTTGTATCATAATTTTTTACTCTCTTTTATGAATTTATGAATTGTTATTAGCAAGGATTTCAACTTTCGTCATTTCGGTCAGTATAGATGTTGCAACACTAATTGCAGCTGTTGTGGTACAAATTAAAACAATTTGTTCTTTTAACTAAATAACAGTATCTGCGTAGGCAAGTGTCGATACCAGGTCTCGATATCGTTTTGTTGCGTCCGTTTTTGCAATTGCTGACTGTTGTTATTAGTTTTATTTTTTGGAAACTTGGAAGTGATTGATTGATGTTGAATTTTGATTGTGTTTGAAATGGAACAGAGGATACTACAAGTGCAGTAGTGTGAGAGGCTGTCCAGCAAGAAAACATGTAGAAAGAGCACTTGATGATGCATCTATGTTGGTTGTAACCTATGAAGGAGAACACAATCACACACTTTCTGCAGCAGATGCAACTAATCTCATTTTAGAGTCCTCTTAATCTCAATTTATTGTTGTTACACCATTTTCAAAATGGAAAATTGATGGTTATGGTTTGTAGAATTAATGCAGATTTAGTAGTTGTTTAATTTCCCGTACAAAAGAGTCAAAGATGGTGGTGGATTTGGTAAACGGATTTGAATTTGAAATTGAAATTGAATCTCAAAGTTAAACAAAAGAAAGTGGGATATATTTCTTATTTAGATTTTTGTTTTGCTTTGCTTTATTTAGTGACTTTATTTATCTTTGGATTCTCATCTACTGGTAGTACTTTTCAATAATGCTATCTCAACGGGTTTTTATTTTCTCTTTCTTTGAAATTGTAAAAAGAGTAAAGTGAAAAAACAAAAGCAATGAAAAGGACATAGTCAAAGAATTGAACAGAAGAGGAGGGACATGTCGTGTACTGGACGGTTGACTAAAAAAGATTGAAAGAGAAAGAGAGGTTGGAAGTTGCTAGTTGGGACGGCTAAACGTGTGAATCAAATCATTCAATCAAAGTGGGTGGTGAGTTGGAAAAATCAAAGAGTTGTTATCATTAGTATTTTTTTTTTTAAAATGTCGACAATCTATACATTCTTAGGTTGGATCGAAAATATCAAGGTTTAAATTAAGAGTGGCAAATGGGCATCTCATTTGCCCGTTTAAAATTGATCGAATATAGTTTAGAATATAATTTAGTGTGCGAGATTAAAATTTTGATCTAGTTTTGTAAAAATAGAGGACAAAAAAAAGAGGAAAGGGACATATAGACTTTGTATTTCTAAATATTATAAATTGTAAAGAAAAAGTAAATGGACATATAGGTATTTCTAAATACGCTGCCGATCTAAAATCTTGATCTATATATTAAAAAATATCGAAAAAAAGATATACACGATAAATCAGACATGTTTTTGCGTCTTCAAACCCTAGATTTTATCATTGCATGTATAAATTTATGATATTAATAGTTATTATCACTTCGTCTACTGATACCAAAATCGGACTGTCGCAACCGATTCATTAAAGAATATTAAAAATTTATTAACTTGACCAAGTTATATAAATAGTCCTTGTTGTATGCAAACAAGTTTATGATAATTTATTGAATGGAAAAAGATTTGGTTGTAGTCTTTGGATTTTAGGAAAGAGGTTGGATATAGGAAATGAGGTGCATTGAAGAGAGATTGGAAGGTGTTGAATGGCTCTTGTGGGAAAACCAATGGCAAAGTCAAAATGGGTGGGTGTGAAATTGATAAGTTTTATCACTGAAAAAATGGGTCCTACATTTGTTTGCAAATTTGTTCTTTTCCTTGCTTTGCCTTTGCCTTAACGTCAACTTTGTTCTACACATAGGTCCCTCTTTCTTCATTCATCATTATCTATTTCATTATTTACACGCATGTGCTATACCTCAATCATGCATATAAAATAACTATATACTACTTCATCAATCTTCTCTCTTGTTTTTTCTTCACGTTGCTTCTTGCAAATTAATCCAATTATGTAATAGCTTCCAAATCTATGCCATTTGATTTAAGTATCAACACATTTGTAGCAATCATTTGAACAAATTCAGTGTTCGTGTTTCTAATAGTAACAAGTTAACATAGCGGCGTTTACACTCTCAAGTGTTTTGTTGCTTATTGGTTGAAAAGCTATAAAGTTGTGCACTCTTTTGAATTGTACTAAAACTACATATTTTGGCTTCTAATTGCCCATTGGCAAAAATGTCAATCCAATAATTGGAATTATCAAGAGTAATAGGAATGGCCTTTTGAAGCAATCAAGAGTTCTTGGCATTATCATGACATGAAATAGTATTACAAATTTAACATAAATGTAAATTCAAAGAGTAACTTAATCAAAGTTAAGTTAGATCCATAATAAAATATAAATATAATTAAATCAAACAAAGCTGATTTATTTGGTTCAAAATTAGAATCAAATAAGCCCACTTGAGAATAAATGTGTTTTTAAGTATGGTTCAATCAGATTATTCTTAATTTCTTATGACCCAACTCAAGTCAAAGTGATCAATTTGTTTCTTTTATAGTTTTACATGCAATGATGTTTGTTATAATTGAGATAAAGTAATTTAGCTTATTTATATTTTCATTATATATCTCAATTATATATATATATATATATATATATATATATATATATATATATATATATATATATATATATATATATATATATATATATATATATATATATATATATATATATATATATATATATATATATATAGGTCGTCGCTAAGTAAAAAGTAGAGAGTCGTCACCGAATTTTATTTATTCTAAAAGAAAATATCGATAAAACCCCTAAAGATAAAGAAAATGGTCGTCGTAACTAGATTCGGATTCGAAAGTCGGTTATGCAAGGGAATGTATTAGCACCTCTCACATCCGTTGTACTAAACCAGAACCATTTTGATTGTTCTTTGCATGGATGCATATTATTATCTAAAGGTTACTGACGAAATGGGGAAAATAAGTTTTAATTAATGTGTTCGTCAAGGATTCGAGCTCTCGTACCTACGTATTCTCATTGGGCAATGAGAAAATCAGAGTTTTGTAGTTCATGGTAGAAAATAAGTGTTTATTGATTGTTTTTAGTGAACAATGTTAACATTCGTGTCTTAGTAGTTAAATGTTGCTTGTATGCTCGCACGTGAAAGACTTAAGAGTTTGTTTGTTTGCGGTAGGATGGATGTGCTTGGATCACATTCTAGCAGTTAAACGTGCTTATATGCTCGCACATGAGAGGTTTAATCGTTGTTTGTATTGAGGTAGAACAAAAGTAACATGTCCTTTGTGAAATGTTTTTTTTAGAATGTCCTAAGGCGGAAAAATGAATCTTGATGGATTAAGATTGATTTTAAGCTTGAGAAGATTGTCTTAATTTGAATTGCACTAAAGTTTATGAACAAAGGCGAATACTTTGAATAATTGGGGCCTACGTCCCATATTCAAAAAACTCAAGACAGAGATAAGAATAATCTCTCTCATTCTTTCTCGTTGCTTAAGGTTTGTGACGCACAATTCGCATCATATTTTTAAGTGTTTTAAATTTATTTGTAAAAGATTTTAGTCTTAGAAGAATAAGATAGAGGAAATGAATGTGAGTGGGATAAAACACCATATTGTGATGCATTGGTTCTAAGGTTTTAAAAAATAAGAGAATGGATGATTTATCTAAAGGATCAAATATGGAATCATGTCCAATGATCTAATCTAGCTTAAGTGATAAAAGGGACTTGTGATCAGTTAAATGTGGATAAAAATCTAATGGTATATGCAATGTCCTACAAAAATCTAAATCAAAACATGTAATTAATTGATCAAAATAAAAATAAAATTTGATCAACTAATCAAAGGATGATCATGTCAAAAATATATACCTAGCATATGAAATTATGAAAAAGATAGCAAGGCATGAAATTGAAAATAATCAAGGTTCGACATAATCTTTAATATGCCATTAGAAGAAAGAAATTAGCGATTACATTCGATTAAGAGCTAATTCTAACCATTTAAAAATAGAAATTAAATTCTAACATTGATCCAATTAAAAAATTAATCTTATGAATCATGTATTAAAATGTATAAAAAAGTGGATAAATAAAATGTGGAGAAAGCATACCAATTAAAGAAAAGAAAAAACATTAAAAAGAAAAAGAAATAACAGGGAATGCAGTTAAATATAAGGGTAAAATATGTGCTGCTGGGCCCAGATTATTGGCCTAACTTTTTTTATTAGCATATAAGTATGGGGTTTCAGTTTAGAGAATTTCTTAGTCCGTCCTTAATACTCTTAGATATCTGGCATAGCATGTTTTAAAAATATTCTCTGTTTTCAAAGATATATCTCGAAAGTAATTTTTTTTTATTCAATATTGGTTTTTTTTGGAGATACATCTCCAGAAATATCATACAACACGTATTTTATTCGTTTTTGAACCAGATCCCTAATTTACAAATAAATTATTTCATGGTCCGGAACCAACTTTTACCATAAAATATTAAATATAAATTTCAAATTATAAAATATTATTTATATATTAATTAAATAGAATATTAATTAAATAGAATATTATTTATATAAAATTTATTTAATCAAACATTTTATAATATATTAATTAAATAAATTTTATTTATATATAATTGACTTAATTAAACATTTTATAATATATTAAATAAATAAAAATATATTAATTAAAGTTTTATTTATATAAAATTTATTTAATTAAACATTTTATAATATATTAATTAAATTAAAATATATTGATTAATTAAAATTTTATTTATATAAAATTTATTTAATTAAACATTTTATAATATATCATTATTAATTGAAACCAAAAATTAAATCTTTTATATAAATAACATTTTATTTAATTAATATTTTTTATTTAAAAAATTTATAATATAAAATAATTTATTAAGTTATTGTATTCAATTTTATTTAATTTTGTTTAATGAATATATACAACTATATTTGATTTAATATGAAAATAAAATTGTTTATTTAATTAATAAATAAATAAAATTTTATAATTTGAAATTTATATTCAATATTTTATGGTAAAAGTTGTTTCCGGATGAATATCTATGGAATTTTTCCGTAGATACCTAAGGAAATAATTTATTCGTAAATTTGGGGTCTGATTTAAAAACGAATAAATACACGTTTTATGGTGCTTCCG
This sequence comes from Lathyrus aphaca, assembly GCA_963966055.1. Taxonomy (NCBI): domain Eukaryota; kingdom Viridiplantae; phylum Streptophyta; class Magnoliopsida; order Fabales; family Fabaceae; genus Lathyrus; species Lathyrus aphaca. Next base: position 451,545,851 of record OZ014522.1, on the reverse strand, counting down.
AAGATGTATCTCCGGAAAAAACCAACGTAAATTTTTTTTTATAAAAAAAAGTGCTTCCGGATGTGTTAGCTCCTAATTTTGACACCTACTTGATTTCAGAAAATATTGATTTAAGGATCATGTTCTTTATAAGGGTTAGAAAGACTTCAACTAAATCTTGATGAAGAGGTCTGAGTCGAAGACAAACATGGAAAGCAAGGATATGGACTTAGAATATTTTCTAAGTATAGGAAATGTATTTCGATCGAATGTCTACGAGAGCGTTCGACGCGCAACAGTTGAGATTCAATATTGGAGGGAAACTTATGGTTCTTTCAATTTGAAAAAGGATAAGTGGCGCATATTGGAAGTTCAGATCATGCAAAGCGCCAAGTGGAATATTTCTAGGAGTAAACTTCCAATAACAATTATTTTTTATTAGTATAAACAATGTAGTTCTAGTGTTAGAATGTGCGTGAATCATATTGTATAAGTTACTCCGTAAACACTCAAAATACCCGTGTGTAGAGAAACGAGTGAATGCGAGAATGTACGTGATGAGATCACCACCATATTTCATTTTAATGTAATTTCTATTCAAGTTTTTTACTTTGAAGTTATTTACTTTGCATTTCTTTACTTTCAAGAAAGTTTTACTCTTCAACAAATTATTATTTTCTTTACTTGTTTTCCTTTACATTTCCTTGCAATTTACGTTCCACGACATTTTATTTTCGACTTCAATTACTTTGAGTCATGTTTGCTTTATTTTCTCTTTTTTATCAAAGCATTTCATAAAGTCTGTCGAGGAGTTTATGACATTTTCACTGAAAAACAAACTAAAACCAATTATAGCACATGTCCTAGGATCAATTTGGTTGATCCTGCGAGTAACTGAGAGCATCTTGGTGTTTTTAGAGGACCAGCGGTTGTACTATTTTTCAGGGTAAACAAATTGGCACACCCAGTGGAACAAGTGCTATAGTAACCAACTTTTACAAGTTCTATAACTTCCTTAAACCGTTTTTATAATATACTTTCATTGGTCGAGAACGTTGTACAATTTTATATTGCATGCATTTGAGGAGTGGAAAAGTAGCCACTACAGACAAATACAGACCAAAGAAGAGAAATACGAGGAAAATGGCATCTGACCAAGGGAACCTAGTGATCCAAATCCCCATACGATTGGGTAAAATCCTTAACCAAGCAGTTCAACTACTCCAAACACCAACATCAATCCACAGGACATACCTAGGAGTGATGCGGTGCCTCCCACAAATCCTTTGACAGAAGTGTCAACAACATCAGTCATGGTGTCAGAACTAGTTTCTTCGATGGAAGGAATAAGAGGGACGATATATAAACCTTATACTCAACCGATGTTGGAATATATTGGAGCAAATTCGCAAACTCCACCACCAAATACATCAATGTTTAGGTTTTTCCCTTCCCCGTGATTTTTACTGCCTTTGCCTAGGAATCCAATTTACGGCATGTCGACGACGGTGATGCAAAGTTTATGTAATGCACCTGTAGTATTTTTAGAAAATATGCTTTCTTCACCCTTGTAGGAATCAGGATCTGTAGTAAACATGGGTCGAAAGAGTCAAACCATAGGGTTGGGATATTCCGCCCAAGGTTTTGGCTTGACGAATGAATCTGAAGTCTATTTGAGGCAACAAATGGATGAAAGCAACATGCAGATGGTACAAACTTTGTCTCAAACCATGGGGGAAGTATTTCAATCGTTGATCCAGAGTACTACTCAAACTAATCAGCAAATGGCATCTCAAATGGCACGAATAACAGAGTTCGTGGGAGTACCTGCCCCTATTCGACACCTAACTAGACAATACATGAGAGAAAATCAAGGTGTTGAAATAAGGGAGAATGTCCAATTGGTGAATATAGAAAATCAGGAGGTGGTCGAACCATCCAGGTTCGAACATCCTAGAAATCAAATCCCTATTCTTGAGGAAGAACAACCAAGGGTAGTGATGGTGAATAAAAACTAAAATGCAGACAACATGGTTCAACAGGTTCGACAAAATAACGAAGCAGCGGAGAATAACCTGGCAACCATTGTATAAAGGATAATGGCTCAAAGTGGGATGAATGTGGGCTTTGTTAGGCCAAATTTTACTTCGCCCATAGTAGAATATATACTCCAGTCTGAATTACGCCCTAGGACGAAGGTCCCAAAGTTCTCCAAATTCTATGGGGATACAATTGAATCCACCGTCGAACACGTGGCACGATACCTGATCGAAGCTGGAGAGATTTCAAATGATGAGAGTCTAAGGATTAAATACTTTCCTAGCACTCTTACCAAAAATGCTTTTGCATGGTTTACTACGTTACCACCTGGTTTGATTTGTAATTGGACTCAATTGGAGCGTTTATTTCATGAGCAATTTTACATGGGTCAAACTAAAATTAGTTTGAAAGAATTGGCTAGTGTTAAACGGAAGTTTAATGAACCAATAGATGATTATTTGAATAGGTTTTAACTACTCAAAGCTAGGTGTTTTACACAGGTTCCTGAGCTTGAACTTGTCGAAATGGCTGCTAGTGGCCTCGACAACTCTATTAGGAAGAAGTTGGACACCTTGTACTTGAGGGACATGGCCCAATTGGCTGATAGAGTTTGATAGGTAGAACGTCTGAGAGACGAAAAGGATAGGGCAAATAAAAACAAAGGAATAGCCTACGTTGGATTTCATGAGAGGGTCGAAGAAATATATGAAGAACCCCTAGAGTTTGATGAAAATGAAATAGATCTTGCTGAACTCAAGCAGGGTCCCCCTTATTCCTGTAAATTATTAGTTCCTTTGAATGGAAAAACCCCTGTCGAAACTGAAAAGAATGATAGGTTTCCAAAGAAAACATATAATTTCAATATCACTAAATGTGACGAAATATTTGATTTGTTAGTTAAATATGGTCAAATATTAGTGCCTCCAGGTGCTAAAGTACCACCTTTAGAACAAAGAAAAAATAGAGGTTTTTGTAAATACCATAATTTCTTGGGTCATAAAACTTCTCAATGTGTTCTTTTCAGGGATTTGGTGCAAAATGTTATTCGGGAAGGGAGGCTCAAATTTAGGGACAAAACTAAGAACCAAATGAAGATTGATGTTGATCCTTTTCAAGTAGCAGAAGCGAACTATACTGAACCCAATGAAATCCACATGCTCGAAGTGGCTAAAGATTCTGACTGCAATGCAGATAATGTCGATACTAATGAGGCTCTGGGTCGAAATGATGTGAGAGGTGAAATTATTATTTAATATGTTTATTTATCTGTTTTGGACGATATTACGCGTGAATTGTGTTTGTTTTGAAGACATTTGATCAGACATGTCATTTGGAGGCAAAAGTGCAAAAGGGAGTTTTTTGAGCAAGAAACCATTGAAAACAGAAGGAAAACAACAGGAAAATGCATTTCTGCATTTTTACCTGTGAGACGCCCATCTCACTCTCAAACGACCGTCTCAAGGGTCAGACGCCCAACTCAATCTCAAGTTGAGCGTCTCATAGCCAAGGTGCCTGTCTCAGTAATCAAACATTCATCTCAACTGAATTATGCAGAAACGTAAAATACGTAACAGACGAAACAAAAGTCAAATTAAAGTGAGATTTTTTCATTCAAGCCAGAGAAGTTCCCTCCACCTTAGTCTACTTAGTCTTTACAACTCAGTCTCAAGCCCAATCGGAGTCCAAGCCTACTATTTCTCAACAAACCCTACCACACTGCTTATAAATAGAGCTCTATGCCATTTGCAAAGAGAGCTTCGTTTTGACGTCCAATTGCTGCCATTTTTATTCTGTTGAAGCTCACTTTTATTTTCAGTATTTCATTCGTTTTTATTTTCCTTTACCAAACCTTAGTGATAGTTCCCACCATTAGAAAAATATCACCATTTTTATTGTTTCCAGCCACTACATTATTGTTTTCGTTTCAAGTTTCGAAGTTTGGTTAATTAAGAACATTGCAACTAGGTTTCTGATTTTAATGCTTATTTATTTATTTATTATCGCATTTATTTATATCATGTATTTCGCCTCCTTCTACCTTTCTTTATTTAATATGTCTAGCTAAACCGTTAATCGGTATGTAATTGGGTAAACCGGAACGAATTCGATAGAATTAGGCTAAAACCTTAAATTAAGTCATAATATGGTTTCAATTTATTGTTTTAACTAACTTTCGTTACGAGAGTAAGAGAGTACAAAAGATTATGATTAAGACCACAAGAGTGTGAGATTCTAATTAAATAGATGAAATTGAGCATTAGTTTTAAACACAGTGGAAGCGCTTTAAAACCAATTAGAACCTTTAGGTTTCCAAAAAGTATTTCTAACTTGAATTGACACAGCGATAGAGCTCAAATGAACTTAGGAGTATAGTAATAGGCAAGACCACGAGAGTGTGAGTCAACGATTTTTAAACTGAGATTTTCTTCAGAGAGATAACTTAATAAACCTTAACAAGTCAACCCTTTATTGAATTCGTTAAGGCGAAATCAATTACGTACCGATAATTGATATTAATTTAATTTAATTAATCCTTAACCCTTTTTAAAGCAAAAACATCGCTCGCCTTAGCTAAACATAGCAACACCCGACAACACTAGGTTGATTATCGAGTCTCTGTGGGATCGATATCTTTTATTACTACGTGATAGACTGTGCACTTGCTGTTAGTAATCGTAAGACTCAGAAGTCTGCACACCACTTGTGGAGTGACTTGGAACGAAAAGCTCACGTATGAGTATCGTCACATCGACTCACTCTAATCTTTTTGTGACAATTCATTTGTGCTTTAATTATTTATGCGAGCTTATTGCTTATGGACAAGCAAAAGTTTAAGTTCGGGGGAGTTTGATAAGTAGTTTTCACTCGTGGTTTTTCAGTGGTTTGTGTCTTTCTTTTCCGTGTTATTTTCAATAGTTGAGTTCTTTTGGTTGCATTTTCACTGAGTTTTCATGTTTTCCTTAAGATAGTTCTTAATTTGGATGTTATCTTAGTTTTAGTCATTTGTTACTTTGATTTGGTTGTTTTATGTTGTGTTTTCAGGTACACAGAAAAGTCGTTGATCAGACACGCGCAAAACGGATGTTCGGGGTGCGAGAAGTGGAATTTAGTGAAGGTTCAGAAGCCTGACACGGGGGTTCGTGTCACTTGACATAACTCGTGTTAGGAGGCATGGGATAAAGAAGTTTTGAAGAAGGAAAAACTAAAGTCAGAAGCCTGACACGGGGGCCCGTGTCAGGGCATATGTGAAGGGGAAACGTCCATTTTGGGAGCCATCAGCCTAATACAGCTGCCCATGTCATGGGACACGGCCCGTGTCATGGGACACGGTCCGTGTCAGGGCTCCTGGAGGAGAATTTTTTATATTTTGTTTAAGTGACCTCTGGGGGTATTTCTAGCTTTTTGCTTAGTCGTTTTGTGATATGATACATTAGGCTGAATATGTGATGGGAGAGGACACTTTTTACTTTACTTTTTTAGGATTTATTTTCACTGGAGATTGTACACACAAGTTTTTGGAGAAAGGAGATCTTGGAACGGCGGAAACCATTGAAGATCATCTGAACCCAATTACGAGTGTAATGTCTTTTTCTTGTTTTTATCAGTTTATCGTTGTTATTATGAACATGAGAGGCTAACCCCCCAATGCTAGGGGGTGTCCCTGATTTCCTATTGTAATAACATTGATCCCTATTTTATAATTCCATTGCATTTTCATTATCATTTGTTGTATGAATGTTCGTAATGCGAACCTAAATTGGAAAATAAGGTTTTGATCTATATTTAACCTTAGGTATTAATACCCTAGTTAACGCTTTTATACAACAATAATCTATTAGGTATCATCAAGGAATTGAGATATCATATTTTAAATGCATAACTTTTGATAACATAAAAGGCTTGGTGTTCTTTTTATACAACCAAGGAATTAGGGCATAGAGGGAATACCAAAAGGTTTTCTTTAAAGGAATTTTTGAAAACTAATCTTGAAAGGCGATAATGATTTAGCTTTGTGGTGAAGTTGCTAATGATAAGGTTATTTGTCATTATAAGGGTTTTCATACACCTTCCCTAGTGTTATTCTCATATTTGTCATAACAACTTATTTTTATTAAGTGCTTTTATTTTGTCTAGTATAATCTCAAAACCAATTTTAAACCAACCCTAAGATCTTTTGTTCAATTAATTTACAAAAAAACTTATCTATTCTTGTGCAGTCCTCAAGAGTTCGACATTGGGGAAAACCCCCATTATTACTACAATCGATAAAATAGTGCACTTACTATTTTACCGATCAGACATAGAAACAAAAAAGTAAATATTAACACAAAAATAATTCATTATTCAGAGAGAAGAAACTTGTCAAGCATGCATATAATCTACTTGTCACTAACTTAAACTTACCCACCAATTATACTCAACCTACAATACTCCTCAATATCATCCAACATCACTCACGACCTAGATTATTTCAAACCCAAATTGAGAGACCAACTGTATTCCAGCATCGATAATCTCTCACCCGACACAAACAACACATAATACATCCATATCAATTGCGTCGACAATCTCTCACTCGACACAACCAACACAAAAGCATTAAACTTCGACACCCATAAAGATTGTTAGCTCTAAATCTATCTCTAGGATCCAGGAACTAACAAATAATCATCCCTAATCAAGGTTTGTGATGTTTATCTCTAACATAACCCAAACCCCGGGCATAAAGAAAAAATCAAGGACAATCACCGATAAAGATTTGTAAAGCAAATTTAATATAACGCCATGGGCAACAAATATACGTAGGTTTAGAGTAAATACATATACAAAAACTCAACAAAGAATAATACACAAAGAAGAAGATAAATTAACCAAACATCTCGAGGTTTGTCAGTACCGGTCGATGATAAATCCACCCCGGATCATCCACATTCAAGCTTCAATGTTGTTTTTTAAGCTAATCCTACTAAAAAATGAAAGTTGATGGAGTTGGGAGCAAAAATCCCCAAAACCATACCTCTAAAAATGAATTAAATGAACTTATAAAGAATTTTTGTTCAGACATTTTTGCCCAGCAGAACAAGCTTCGGCCGACGAAAATGCTTATTTCACACACAACCAACACAAAAGTACAACCTAAAAAAATTATCTACTTTCGCCTGACGAAAGTCTCAAACTGTGCCCAGCGAACAAGAGGCGAGCAAAAAATGCAACTACTGGAATTTCTTTATTTTCCTTTCGCTCCAACTTTACCTAACGAAAGGGAGTTTCGCCCAACGAAGAGGAAACTTCTCCCAACGAAAGGTAGTTTCGCCCAACAAAGAGGAAGGTTCACCCAGTGAAGCATGACATACATCATTTCTCCTGGAGTGATTCTCCCAACGAAAGGCAATTTTTCCCAACGAAACAGACTTAGCCTAGCAAAAGTTGACAGACAACAACTCCTTATTTTAGCTTCCTGGTTCTCTGCAATGACTTTCTTTCTTTGTCTTCTTCCTTTTATTTATCCAAATGGTGCATCCTGGAGCTTTTATTACTCACTGCTCCAATAATGCTTAATTACCTACAAAATGAATGGAAAACTATTAATCGTTACATAAATGAATAAAAAACACAAGTATACACTAACTAATGTATTTATACAAAAAGTTGGAGAATTATTCAAGGAAATTATACTAAAAATCAATAAATATCACAAAACTATATATATATATATATATATATATATATATATATATATATATATATATATATATATATATATATATATACTACAAAATGAAATTTATCACGGACCTGACCGACGAAGTAATGGAAGCTGTCCATGTTTAAGATCACCACCAAACATATGACTGCAAGGAGATATAACTCCTCAAACCGAGAGAAATGAAGGAGGGCGACTTGGGCTTGAAGGAAATAGTTCAACCCGTATAGTGGGGAAAGCTACAACCTAACTAGGAAAGACCATACCATATATATCAGAATATCTCTCACGGAACGTACAAGTTGTAGAAAGGTCGTTTTTGCCCAAAAATTGGAACGCTCTTCATCTTAGAAATTGTTATAGTTAGAAGTATTTGTAATTCTCCATTAAGCATTATGTTTACGAACCTCTGAAAAATTATTAAGTGATTTGTTTCCAAGAGGGATGTTCTTTCATGAAATTTTATTTGTGGACTTCATAAAGAAGATCCTTGTCGCCCTTGAGGCAACAAGTATCTGCTGGACTTCATAGCGAAGGCCATTGTCGCCCCTTAAGGCAATAATTATTTGCTCGACTTCATAAAGAAGGTATTTTTCGCCCTTGAAGCAACAAGTATCTGTTGGACTTTATGGAAATGGTCCTTGCCTCCCTTGAGGAAACAAGTATTTGATGTGCTTAATAACCAAACTCCTTGCCACTCCTTAAGGAAATAAGTGTTTGTTGGACTTCATGGGGAAGATCCTTGCCACCCCTCAAAGCAACATTTCTTAAGCTAGACTTCATGGTAAATATCCTTGTCGCCTTGTAGGGCAATACGAAATAGCTATCTTGCTCCTCGCTTGAGGGACTTAGTATCTTCTTGGGTGGGACAAGTAATCAAGAATCACACCTAAGAGGTGTGACAAAGACCTAGTTTGAGAGACTTGATCACAAAATTTTCCTCAGTGCTAGATGGAAGTCCCTCCCAAGTAGGTTGAATGCCTCGCCTGAGGGACTTATAGTCTCTTTTGTCGGGCTATATACAATTATATCAGAGGGACTTAGATTCCCCATGATAATTATACTTTCGCCTGAAAGACGTAATATTTTCTCAAGCAGGACACAAAATCAATAATCCCGATAGATACCCAACCTAAAAGACTTGATCACAAGTCTCGCCTGAGGCCCCGATAGAAGTATTGCTCGAGATGGTAACTCATTATTATATCAAAGGATTTAGTGTTTCTTCGGTCGAATTACACATATCTATGACTAAAAACCCATACTTCCCAGGATAACTTGGAGCCCATTTGAGGAAATGCACGTTCTCGAGACGCTTCCCTAGAGTTGCTATCTTAAAACACTTCATCTTATATCAAAGGCCTCATGTTTGAAGGACTATGTAGTTTATAATCGTAAAGGGCTTCGCTTCGGGCGATGCCTTTAGACCGCCACATAAGAGGTGACATAAATATCGTCCAAAGGTAGATATCACCTCACCCTAGTACTTTCCTATTGCCCGGTAGTGGGAAACATGTGATAAGACATTTATGGAATAAAGAGAAGTCAGAGTCAATAACATACCCATGACTTTTTAGAAAATAGGGGTTTAACGGTCCACCATTGACTGAGTGGGTTGTGACCCTTCCCAAGAGAACCTTAGATCCTAGAGCCCTCTATAAATACAACTCCAATACAAGATGTAGAGAGACCATTCTTGACACCCTAAAAGAGCATAACACTTACTAAGGTCACAATACATGACTGATTGTAACCATACATTTGCTCTCAAGCCTCATCGGTCATCACTAGAGCCTCTCATCTCACTTAAGCAGGACTCCTAAACTACCTCAAAACACTAACATACATGGCTTCTCGTTGTCATAAAAAAGTCCTAACTACCACATTGTGTTATAAACCCACTAAGGCCTTTGAATCTCCATGCATTTGCAGGGAAAACACACATACCAATACTTTTTTTTAACAAATACAAAATATGATAAATTACTTACAGGGTCTTTTAAATTATTTAATTGTAACAATGCAATCCTTTATGTTTTTTTGCTACAAGTGAGTCATTTTGCGCTCTGTTTTTGTAACGATTTGATCCTTTTTGGACGAAATACATAATAAAAAATGTCGATCCGACCAAAATACATAATCAAACACAGAATTAATTATATATTCGTGATCAGAGCGAAAAATCAGTTCAAATAATATGAGTTTGTAATTTATTGTAACATAGATTTAAAAAAAACAAAACAAAACGTTAAAAAAAATTTAAAGGACTGACTTGATATTTTTAAATAACTTAAAGGACTCTGTATAATTTACCATACAAAAAACTTTGTAAAATTATAGAATCAAAGAAATTTTTAATTTTTTAATTTTCAAAAATTGAAAAATAATTTTTAAAAAACAAATCAAACAGACTCTTAATTTCTTAAGTTAGGAGTTTCTTACAATCAAATTTAATATCTCACAAAAAAAAAATCAAATAAAATTTCTAGTTGAATTAATAGAAATATTCAGATAAATCTTCTAGTTTAATTAATTTTCTATAAATTTTAATTTATTAAAATTTATAAACTAATTTATCTTCACATCAAAAAAGTTATGGATTAATTTGTGTATTTTACACTTTGAGTTGCTAAATAATATTTCCACCAAGTTGATTCTTTAGTTTAAAAAATCACTTTCTTTACTTAACACAAAACGACGCGTTTGCAAAACTACAACAACACAAGTAAATATCCCAAATCAAATCCCGCAACTTGAGTGGTCTGAGTTAACGTTAATATCATCTGGCGGCGATGGATTGGTTACCGAAACCCATCGTTGTTCGCCCATGATACAACCAAAACCCTTCTCCTCTTTTCTCTCTCACTCTCACCCCGGATATTTTCTTCCAAAACCGTATCCACTCATCATGGCCCAAACCCGAACTTCTCCGGATCCAATCCAACCCGAAGAACACCCTGCCCGTAACCTAACCCTCACCGGAGACACCCACGTTCAACGCGCGTGGGCTCATTGGACCAACTTGGGTCGACCGAAGTTGATAGTTGCTCCGATGGTTGATAATTCGGAGCTACCGTTCCGGTTGTTGTGTAAGAAGTATGGTGCTCAAGCTGCGTATACTCCAATGTTGCATTCTCGGATATTCTCAGAAACTGAAAAGTATAGAAAAGAAGAATTTACCACTTGCAAGGTTGGTAGTTATGGTTTCTATCACTAGGAATTTTGTTATTGTTGTTGTAGTATTGTTGTATTGTGATTTTGGAGTGATATTTGTAGGAGGATCGACCACTTTTTGTTCAATTTTGTGCTAATGATCCTGATGTGTTGTTGGAAGCTGCACGCAGAGTGGCGCCTTATTGTGATTACGTTGATATTAATCTTGGGTAATTTTTTGTTTGCACTTTGCATTGTTTTATTGTGATGAGTTGTTGATTATAACTAAATTTGTCTCAATTTGTGGTTGCTGTTGCATTGAGTAGTGGGTAAATATTGCTGTCACAAAATGCAATTAAGAACATATGTGAATACGTTCGAGCCTTGGTTGCGCCATTGTTTGATACACTAGTTGGTATCAATGAAGTACTTCTACACACATTAGGCACGACACTGACACTAACATGTTGGCACTAGTATTAATTTTAGAAAATGAAAGTGATTGAATGTAACCGCACGTGTCAGTGTCATGTTGGACATCAAACACACTCTTAATTTGAAATGTCAGTCTTATGTAGATTTGTATACTCCAAACTCTTTGTTTCTTTTGGAGTGAAATTTTTAAAGCTCTATTTTATGTGTTGTAGCATTTGGATGTGTATTGTGGGGAGGTTGACAGATAACCTAGTTCCCTAAGCATGTAGTCTCGCGTTTGATAGTAAACTGATGTGTGTAGAAGAACATCTGTATATAGATATTGTAGAGAGCAATATAGTCAAGATCGAGTGCTAGATCGTAAGATTTTACGTGGCAAGGATGTCTGAGATTGCTACGTTCAAGGAAAGATCATGTTTGTCATCAGTGTGGTCAAGATCGAGCTTTTTGAAGCAAGATCGTAAACACAAACTCAGGAGTATTTTGGTATTGCCCGACAATGTGAATGATCTAGCTCTTTTGGATGTTACCTTTTTTATTTCTGTAATAAAAGTTTTGGTGGATTTAATTTCATATTTTATGATTCTATAGGTGTCCCCAACGCATTGCAAAGCGAGGAAACTATGGTGCTTTCTTGATGGATAACCTCCCTCTTGTGAAATCTTTAGTGGAAAAACTGGCTCTCAACCTCCAAGTTCCTGTTTCATGCAAGATTAGGCTCTTTCCGAAGTTAGAAGACACATTGAAGTATGCTAGGATGCTTGAGGAGTCTGGTTGTTTTCTTTTAGCTGTTCATGGGAGGACGAGGGACGAGAAGGACGGGAGTAAATTTCGAGCAGACTGGAAAGCCATCAAGGCTGTGAAGGATGCACTCAGAATCCCAGTCCTTGCCAACGGGAACATAAGGCATATGGATGATGTTAAAGACTGTTTGGAAGCGACTGGTGTTGAAGGGGTACTTTCTGCTGAGACTCTACTTGAAAATCCAGCCCTTTTTGCCGGATTTCGTACGGCCGAATGGGTTTCCGGATGTGAAGAAGACTTTGTAGATGGGAAGTTGGATCAGGCAGATCTGTTAATAGAGTATTTGAATCTATGTGAAAAGTACCCTGTGCCATGGAGAATAATACGCTCTCATGTTCATAAATTGTTGGGAGACTGGTTTAGCCTTCAGCCGCACATCAGGGAAGATTTTAATAAACAATATAAGATTACATTTGAGTATCTTTACGACATGGTTGATCAACTTAGGGATACAGGTACTAGAATTCCACTTTATCTCAAACGCACTGAAACGGAACCTACAGACACAGATCATCACAACTAGCTTCAAACGACCTATACGAGGGTTCAAAGTTACACCAGAACCATCGAAGTTAAACCAGAACCATAGTGAAATATGGTCTGCGAGTGGTGGCTTTGCCAAGCAAAGCAAGCATATCTATACACTTATTTACAATTTTGTTACAATTAGAAGTTAGATTGATTCAAATCACTTAGGCCTGTTTATTTAAGTGTTTTCTGATTTCATTTTCATAAAATACACTTTTTGTGTTGTATTTGACTTCATTCTTATGCCTATTGGAAGTGGTGTTGCACACATAACTGTTAAAACATGGATTCTTTTTCTGTGCTGACAAATTTTTATGTTCATCTTTAACATTTCATTGGTTGGATTTGTGTATGTTTTATCCGAACCGTATGTTTCATCTTTAACATTTCAAGCTTAATAATATATTTGGTTGATATCATACAACAGAGTGAAATATGAATATCACAGGTCTAGTCTTGGTACTGAAATTGTTCTCGGGGCATAAATTTTTAAGAGCATAAACATTGATGTATATCAAATGCTTGATTATGACTTAGCATTATTCTTAGTAGATATGGACATGAAAGGAGCTTAGCTTATATACAAGATAGTTAACTTATTATTCATTAGAAAGAGAAAGAACAAAGTCACTCCTCCACAAAGTTTGTGAGGATTTTCCTGACTAGATGCTCTCCGTAGACTGCTCTTTCAAACCTCTTGTTGCCATTTGTCCTTGTTTTATATGTATCCAGTGGCTCTACCGCAGTATCAAAGTTCGTCTGTGTATGCAGCAGTGAAAAATCATATCAACAATTTAAAAGGCCGAGTAAAAATGAATGATACAATACGATTTGGGGCTAACCTCGTAAAAATATACTATGCTGACTCTATATTTCGAGGAGTTGTTTATCACCCTATGCAAAGTTGACTCGTACAAACCGTTGGAGTATATCTGCAGTTATAAATCTTCCACACTTAAATCAACTCATCACCAACTCAGGCAATATTTAATTGTAAGATACCTTGAGCATGTCACCAATGTTGCACACAAATGACCCTGGAACTGGAGGTGCGGATATCCATTCGCCAGATAGGTTTTTTACCTTCAATAATTTAACAACATAAACTCGGTAACGAAAAAGTATCAAACAAGAAAGTAAAAAAAGAAGATAACAAAATATCATAATGAAAGGAAGAACTGTTGCATGTAATGCAACAAATAACTGAGTAAGGGTATCTGTTAAACAGATAGGACCAGTATATTACAAACCTGAAGTGCATTTATATCGTCATCTTGGTTCAACAACGTCAACAAACCTGTTATACAGAGCAGCGTCTAAAATCATTGCCAAGGACTAAAACAATATTCTAGACTTTATTATAATGTAGAGCTTAAGATTTTTATATACCATAATCTGTGTGAGCTCCACTGGATTTGTTTCGATCGAAAGAAATGGAGAAGAAAAAGGAGCAAAAAGGAAAACACAGCATCAATAATGTACGTCTAACAAAAAGATGGAGAATAAAAAAGACAAAAACATGTGAGAGCTTCAGGTTCTGGATTAATTTCATTACCATCCAATGTCATTTACAGTGGATACACCAGGGTAACCGATTATCCGCATCAACCAAAATGAATCATCAGCTCTATCACCTTCAAATTCATACGGTGATCCACCTAATGCTAAAGCAATTCCGCGCATAATATTCCTCGCAAGATCTGCCTCAACCAAAACAACAACATATATAAAAAAAACAACTTTTGTCGAAGAAACTTGACGAAAAAGCTAAATAGTCTAGGAGAAACCATGCCTTTGCAGAGACTAATATATTCCTCCATAAGAACCTCGAACTTCGGAGGATTTTGTGGCCTGCATAATGAATGTTCTTAATCAATCAGGCCTTTCGGATTAGACGCATACTACAATTCAGAGAATCCAATTTCATCATACCACTTGTTGCAACCTTCCATAACTTTGCCAAGATCTCCATACATGCCTTTAGTCACTTCCCTATAGCACTGTTAAATGATAAGAAAAATATGATTCATAAGAACACAGTAGAAACAAACACAGTAGACACTTACATCAATCGCTTCATGCATATCAGGTGTACCTTCAGTTATGTTTTCTCCAATCTTCTGGTATCCTCTGCATCATCAGAAGTTATCCTGGTATTAGTATAAATTGATGGAACAAGTACTCAAGTGAAACTTATATATAAAGAAAACCTGAACCCATTCGCTGGGGACATTTTGATTTTTGCCTTTTCTTCGTACGGAAGTTGGAAGAATGTACGCGATATATCTCTAACCCCTTTGAGAAGTGTATCAGGAATACCATGGCGTTTCTGTTAATAAAAGGCCTTATAAATTAAACTGAATCTTAAAAATAAATTGTTCTCAGTAATCCATAACGATGGAAGAATTAGTTACCACATAAAAGAATCCAGCCTGAGTACAAGCTTTATCCAGTTGTGCAACAACGTCAAGTACTCCAGGGTCTTGAGCCATTTTGGGGTCATCTGATTTGGCTAAAAGAGGACTAATATCTGCATCATGTGTGAAAGTATGTCAGATATGCGATGAAACACGCAAAAGGATGTGAAGAGAAAAGTGAGAAAGAGTTGAAATACCGATTATGGGGATGTAACTAAAGTCCAGAGCCATGGGTGGCGGTGATTAGAATTAGATTGTGTGTGGAGAATTATGATAGGTTGTTGTTGTTGTTGTTTACTAATATCTTATTGTGATGCATTCGACACTTGTTCAGAAGGAGACGGTCCGTGACTCAATTCTATGGCGATATATTTCATTATCCATTATTGATCATGGATTAAAATAACTAATAAAGCCTCTTAACTGGACTGGGACCTTACTCCATTAAATATAATAATGAGCACAATCACAATAAAAACAAAATTTTTCAGCTCAGGTTTGGATGTGAGGTTAGGGTAAGGTTTTATGGTCTTTCTCAGGAGTATTCGAGTCCAATTTTTTTATATTTATTTTTGTTAATACTAGTGGTGTGGATACACTCATCTGTTCCGATGTTACTTCTATAATTGATGGACCGTTCTTTTGGGCATTATATCAAATTACTTGTTGATATAGATGTCAATACAAAACTTAAATATAAAGTCCTAGTTTTTTTTTTCAAAGTCCTTGTTGAGAGATAAGGTTTTGCGTTTTTTCTGTGAAGTGGAGTACGAAAACCTTTTTTTTTCTTCTCTCACATTATTAGAGAACACGTCACTATTAGATGTATTTTGAATGACGTTAAAATTAGGATAATTTAATGTTAATGTATATTGAACGGTATCCTCTGATTTTATATGTGCATCTTAGTATTAGGAAACATTAAAATACTTTGGAAAAAGTTCATATATTATAAAAACAAAGTTTTTGTGAAAGCACTACAAAATAGGTCAGACATATACGACTATAGGTCGACACAGAATAATTTTTTCTTCTATAGGTCGACACCCACGCAACTATTAAAACCTATAAGCTTGTCCATGTGCTGACTGATATAGGTCGACACAAGACCTTCATAGGTCGAAACAAAGACATTCATAGGTCAACCTGTAGCTTTCATAGGTCGACACATACGATGCATATTTTCAAAAATCACAACTTTCTCCATTCTTTTATATTCTTTTTGCTTTCAAACTAGCATATTTATAAATACTTGATACATAATCATTTTTTTATTAGGTGACCATCTAGATTAGAGTTGATAACGTCCAATTAGGTTGTTGTATCGAGAATATTGGGTTGAGTTCTTTGAGATTTTCAAATAAGAAAACCAAGATGAGATTTTCCTTCCAGATCATTGATGATTTAAAGGTATTAGACAAGATTACACAATTTAGTTTTGATCGAGTGAAAACCTTGGGACAATGGGTGCCTTGTAAGGAAGTATTGTGAGACTGTGGATCGTGTTGGTAAAGCTTGGGTTTCAACAAGTGTGCGCTTGAGATTAATTCAGTCGGGTGAAAGCCTTGGGACAAGGGGTGCCTTGCGAGGAAGTAGCAAAAACATGTGAACTGAAGCGACATTGTTGGTGACTTGATCAATCTTTGGTCTAAGGTTTGGAGGTGGTAGAACCAACAACAGACCTAGGGTTTGTAAGGTTAGAATTATTCATCTCTTTTATATACACTTTTTACAAAGTAAGGTTAATTGCAACTATCTCAATTCAAATTTGAATTGAGGGCAGACATACTCATAACAAGGTCGATTGGAGAACTGCCTAAAAAAATCTCTCTTTCTCTCTCTCTCTCTCTCTCTCTCTCTTAATTTTTGTGTTAGCAAATTGTCGAATTCATTGTTGTTTGATCAATTCGTTCGGGAATTAAATTTTTATTACATTTTAAAATAGGGTTTGTTAATTTAATCACAATTCGTTTGATTGTGATTGGTTTTTAGATCAACAAAACAAAGCAAATTTCTAAATGATATCGATTGCACACAAAGTGTTTGATAAATTGTATTATTGTGTTTTTGTGTGTTTTGATCATCAGGAATAAGCTCTACGTGTAGCTTTGCATTCAATTGTTTGTGATTGATAGTTGTTGGATAATTTGTGCTCATTATCACACGCTTGTACACCTTTAAACATATCCTAGCTTTTCAATAGAGGTTCAGTTAGATGACTCGATTCAAGTTGTTTCCACTGTGTCAAAAAAAAATTTGAAAATCGTTTTTGCCAAAATTTTAATTTTTAATTTGTGATCTATTCACCCCTCTATATCGAAGCCTATCATTTAAAAAGTTGCATTATGGGCTCCGATTAATTATGTGTTTAAGATTTATTTTTTAGAAGAATGACTACTGAACATAAGGGAGCGTACAATAGAGCACCAATTTTTACCGACGAAAATTATGGCTATTGGAAATCTTATATGTGTATTCATGTCAACCCCATTGACAAGGGAATATGGGACGCCATATAAAATGGTCCTAATGAAATTATCGTGACCAATGTTGAGGGTGTTACTGTACCTAAACTAGAAGCACAATAGAATGATAATGCTTTAGGTGTTGATGAGTATTATCACACTTCTCATTATGATACCTCCAAGCTATGTGGGACACATTAGAAGATGCAAAAATCTGCTTTACAATTTTTAAATATGATTGGAAATTGTAGTCACATGATTGGAAGCAAAAAAATATTCTCACATCCGCTTTAGGTGTTGATGAGTATTATCGCACTTCTCATTTTGATACCTCCAAAGCTATGTGGGACACATTAGAAGATGCAAAATCAATTGACACTCAAATGCTCACAAATGGAAACTTGGAAAAATGAAAATGGTAAGGATGTTGATGTCAAGAAGTATAGAGGTATGATTAGATCTCTTATATATCTTCTTGCATCTAGGTCGATGTAACACCCCAAAATTTGCCCTCTGCTTTTCTATCTTTATTCTGCTTTTCATTTTGCATTCATTTGCATCTCCTTTAGATCATCTATTTCGCATTCATATCATTTACATAAGCTTTTGAGACATGGGATCATGTTTTTTTTAGGATTAGTGATCGTACCTGGAGATCAGGATCCGATGCGGCTGGCCTCGAGAGCGGATGGATATGGTCGTTGAGGAGAAAAGGGGTTGTACCTGCAAGGAACTCCGATGCTAAAGTAAGTAACCGAGCAAGAGTGGACAAGTACAAGTATCAGGGTTAGAGAAATTGAATACCTGACCCTCTCAAATGAGAGGGTTTATATAAGGGACCAGCTGGAAGATTATTGGTTCGTTCTGTGAGGCACAGATCGAGGGATCCGTGAAGATAGGCAACGGTCAATACTAGCCGTTAGAGAGCCTCATAGTGACCGGATTGTTTGTGGTCGGCTGAGGACCACTTTTCATGATCCTGCTCGACGTCGAGCAGGGTTATTGGATCAGTCTTCTTGGCCCAATAGGAGGAATTGGGCCGGACCAGAACAGGAGCCCCCCAAGTCATTGCTCGTGCTGTAAAGCAGTGACTTAGGAGTGATATTGTGCTCGGCGAAGTGTAATGTCAAGGTCAGGGATCTACGCTGTCGATCTTCTGAGAACGGGCAGACGATGTGTTTCTCGGCAGAAGAATGTGAAACGAAAAGCTGGAATATCTGGAAATTCGCGCCTATTAATGATTTGACGGCTAGCCTAGGGGCTAGCGTGTAGGGGTCACGCGCGTGTGCACGTGTTCCCCTTCCTATAAATAGGATTCTCAGGGCCCATTTTGACCTTTTCGTTTCATCTTCTTCCTCAAGACTCTGCTCGCTCAACTGCCGCTGTCTCAGCCGTTGACCACCGCCGTTTCTTACCGACCACCACTTTCAGAAGCCCATTTTCTTCAAGAATGTCTTCTCAAGCTCAAGGTACGGTTCTTTTTCTTCTCTTTAGGTGTTTATAACTTAGGTTTTGTAGAAATGCATGCGGTTTAGGATGATTCTACCGGTAGATTTTAGATTCGGAATTGGTAAACCTCAAAACTTCTGCCACCGTAGCCGGTCGGTTGCAAACCCTAACTTTAGGGTCGACGTAAATATTGGTCGACTTAGACTTGGGTTTGGTGGATATTAGGTTAGATCCTTGTCATATATGATATTGGGCGTCGGCCGTTGCTCTGAGCGATGGTCAGCCAGGGCTACAGCTCGGGGCATAGTTTCTGAGCTGATGCGCGCCCTTTCACTTGTCGAGCGGTGGAAGGGTGGATTTGATGTTCTTAATCGAATTCACTGACGCCTTTCCTCTGCTTTTCAGGTGAAAACTCGCTCGTGAATCCGCTGGACGTGCCTTCTGAGGAGACGTCCTCGGGAAATTCAGGGTCGTCTACGTCCATACCTTCAGACTCCGGGAGCTCCTCGGAAAGTTCAGATACAAGTACTACAGGACCGTCGACGGATTCGCCTCAGTGCCCTGACCAGACGAGGGTCTCGCCCGAAGAATGGGTGATGGAAGATTTGCTGGACAAGGTGTCCTCATTCTCGAGGCCTCGATCGGAGCCGCTGCCAGTTGTTGGGGATCCAGCTGATTGGGTTGTAACCTGCCCGGGAGACGACGACCGTATCTTCTCAGATTTTCGTGGTCGGGCGTTCTCCATGTACGAATATGCAACTTCAGTCCTGGGGGTGACGTTGCCTTTCAGCGACTTTGTGAACGCCGTGCTCGGGCATCTCTGTGTAGCTCCTTCCCAGTTACACCCCAACTCATATGCATTTCTGAGGGCGTTCGAGATGACGTGCACCTATCTGGGCATTGGTGCCACTCTTCCCCTCTTCTTCCGCCTCTTCTCCCTACAGCGCCAGGTTGGGCGAGGAACTGACCGAAAGGGGTTCGTGTCTTTCAAGCAGCGGACCAAAATCTTTAAGGCCCATTCAGAATCCATCCGGGCTTTCAAACCTGACTACTTCCTGATAAAGCCTGCGAGCTCGGCGACCGTGACAACTATGAGCTTTCTTGGAATAGATACTGACAAGAATGACGAGCCTAAGCTCGACGACCAAGGTCAGGTGATTCCGAGGAGACTGTGGCTGTTCCCCTTTTCTTGGAGTCATGCTCACTATGAAAAACCTGTGGGGGAGTTCGTTCAAGTGGGGGACACATTGAGTGATGACGATGCGGCCAGTTTCGAGGCCTTCAGAAAATTAATAGCCTCCTTTACTCCGACCCCTCTATTGGACGGAGATGGGAAGGTTATGGTCGAATAAGATGGGGGGGGGGAAGCTTTGGAGCGTCCCTTGATTAACGTTACTGAGTTGCTGGCCTATCGTAATGGGCATGAAGTGTCCGACTTCTTTGGTATCCGTTTATCTGCGCTCGTTAAATTCTTGGTTTAATTCTGTTGCTTGTGACTAATTTGATCTTATTCTTTTTTCAGGTTCCTTGACGAATCCTTTGGATAAAATCCACGAGCGTTTGGTTCAGCAGCAAAGGAAACGATCAAGGGTCGTGCAGACCAAGCTGACCGAGGCGAGTGGTTCGGGGTCAGGCCCTTTGGTCCAGGGTTCGCCGGACGCATCGACTGGCTCTTTAATGAAGAAACACAAATCGGCGGCCACTGTGGATTTAACGGCCAGCGCTCCTCCAAAGCCAAAGCACGGGATACCCCCATGTTTTGTGGTTCGCAATTTCTTTGAAGGGACCAGCATGGAGGTGGATCGTGCGGACTCTCTGTTTTTGGAGGGGATGGACCGTCCTGCTCGGCGGCTTTCTCTGGCTCAGGACGCGAGCGCAGTCATGCGGGTCCTGACAATGGCCTGGCTGACGGCTGAAGGGGCTCCTATTCTGGAGCGGGAGAACATCAAGCTTAAGGAGCAGCTGGCTGCTTCTGAGGCTAAGCTGACAGCGGCCACTGAGGAGGTTAAAGCTGCTACCAAAGAGTCGACCGAACGAGCTGCGGTCATCGCCAAACTGGAGGTCGACAAGAAGAGGGTGCTTGAGCAAAACAAGAAACTGAAGGATTCCTTTTGCCCCAAGGAGGACGAGGATGAGGATACCAAGCATCTGGTGACGAGGGCTCAGTTTCTTGCCCGGATCGACCAAGACATGGAAGATCTGAACGCATCAACTGAGCTTAGCTTCCAGAATGCGGTGGACCAGATGAAAGCTCTCCACCCTGACATAGCCTTGGATGTTGGTCGCATGAACTATCTTTACAAGGTGGTGGATGGCCGAATCGTAGTCCCCTCAGATTTGGTGGTGGCAGACTCTCAGCCGGGGTCGACTGCTCAGCCTGACCAACCTGAAGCGCAGCTGGGCCAGGAGGAAGCTCGTGAAGATGAAGGCCACCCGGGGGGCGAGGATAATTAATTTATGGCCTGCGTGCCTTTGTAACTTATAATTCATTTTCTGTTTTGGGGGGCGTGGCCCCCTTTATTTTTAACTCCGAACAAGTCGGCCCTTCGGTGTCACATTTCTTTCTTTTAATGTCATGTGTTTGACCTTGATGGTCGGTTGTATATTTTGTTTGCTCGTAATAATGCGTCCGTCGGAGGATATAGTTTACTTGTTATTTTTACTAAGTGTTTGGTGTGCGTCTTTGCATTAATTAGAAGTAATTGAATGGATACGGGGAAGTGTGGATGATCTGTTGGTTAGGGGGACCAATCAGTATTTGAGAGTCTTACTCCCGATCGGTGCCCGAGCCAAGATAATGGCCCGGGCTCCGTGGCGTGAACGTCCCATCGCGAGCTGGGGTTCTACCTGGTCGTGGTACTTAGGCGACGTCGGACTCGTTTGAGTATCCGTTCGTGCAACAAACTTCTCTTTTGCTTGAAAAGAGATCTTGCTTGACTTTGTTATATTTGCGCTGTCGTGCTTGTACCTAGGCACACAGTTTTCCGTCAGTCTCCCTTTCTCCTTGCTTGGGGGTTGGGTAAGGTGATTGATTTAGCTATAGTATTGTTTGAGTTTTTCGGCATTCCAAGGCCGAGCGAGCTCTTCCCCGTGTAGATTTTCCAAATAATAAGCTCCGTTTTCGGTTTTTGCTCGAACACGATACGGGCCTTCCCAATTGGGCGTTAGTTTTCCCTCGCGGGGGTCTCTATGATTTCTTCTAAGGACAAGGCTGCCTACCTCGAACGTCCGCCTTATGACCTTAGAATCATACCGAGCGGCTATTTTTTGTTTGAGAGTGAATTCTCGAAGAGCGGTCTCCGACCGAACTTCTTCGACCATGTCGAGCTCGTCTCTTATAGCTTCAGAATTGGCATCTTGTTCCATGGTGGATTCCGTGCGTATCGATCGGATATGCATTTCTATAGGGATCACCGCTTCGGTCCCATATGCTAATCGAAATGGGGATTCTCCGGTTGTTGAGTGGGGTGTGGTCCTATATGCCCATAGTACGCTATGTAACTCCTCGACCCAGTGTTTCTTATGCTCGTCCAATCTTCGTTTCAAACCTCTTAGGATTACCCTGTTCGCGGCCTCTGCCTGCCCGTTAGTTTGAGGATGCTCGACTGAAGCGAAATGTTGTTTCGTCCCCATTGATGCAACGAATTCTTTGAAGTGTTTGTCTGTGAATTGAGTGCCGTTGTCGGTCACGATGGCGAAGGGCACCCCGAATCGGGCGAGGATGTGTCTTTTGAAGAAACGAAGTATGTTGAGCGCAGTGATTTTGGCTAGGGCCTCAGCTTCTATCCACTTGGTGAAATAGTCGACACCTACAATTAGGTATTTATTCTGACCAGACCCGACGACGAATGGTCCTAAAATATCCATTCCCCACCACGCGAAAGGCCAGGGTGACGATAATGATTTTAGCTCGGATGGAGGTGATGCGTGCACGTCTCCATGTCGTTGGCATTTGTCGCACCTCTTCACATGCTCTTTTGCATCGTGTTGGAGGGTGGGCCAATAGTATCCTGCCCTTAGGATTTTTCGAGCCAATGAACGTCCGCCAGGATGCTGTGCATTGATTCCTTCGTGGACTTCCCTTAGTACGTGTGGAATGTTTTCCTCCTCTACACACCTGAGGAGGGATGTGGAGAATCCTCGACGATACATACGTCCACCTACTAAAGAATATGAGCATGCCCTTCGTCGTATAGTACTGGCCTCTTTTGGGTCGGTTGGTAACTCTCCTTTGGTTAGATAGTTGAACACTGGGGTCATCCAGCAGCCCGTGTCGCCCACAACGTTAATGTCTACGCTGGTTGACGAGTGTCCGATACTTGGTCGGGAAAGCAATTTTTGTACGACAAACTTGTTGTTTCCTTTCTTTTTAGTGCTCGCCAGTTTGGACAGGATATCTGCGCGGGCATTATTTTCCCGCGGAACGTGTTTGACTTCCACACTCTTGAACCGTTTCAGTTCGCCTTTAACGAGGGCTAAATATTCGGCCATGTTATCGTTTTTGGCCTGGAAATATCCTCGGACCTGGCTCGCGACCAACTGAGAATCTGTGCAGATCGTGATCTCTTCTGCTTCCAGATCGATTGCGAGCCGTATGCCCACTAGGAAAGCTTCATACTCTGCTTGGTTGTTAGAAGTGGGGAAAGATAAGGTCAGGGACACTTCAATGATGTTCCCCTCTTCGTTTTCCAAAATGATGCCGGCTTCGCTGCCCGCCGGGCCAGATGCCCCGTCCACGAAAATAACCCATCTGGACGAAACTTTCGGGTCTTGCTCGGTGAATGTAAGTTCAGCCACGAAGTCGGCCAGCGCTTGAGCTTTGAGAGCCTGTCTTCCTTCAAACTTGATATCGAACTCAGATAGTTCTAGTGACCATTTTAACATTCGGCCAGCCATGTCCGGTCGATCGAGCAACTGTCTTATGGGTTGATCGGTCCTTACGATGATGGTGTGAGCCAGAAAGTAATGGCGTAGCCTTCTAGCTGCGAGAAGGAGGGCCAACTCAACCTTTTCTATCTGAAGGTATCGCATTTCTGGGCCGTGAAGTGCTTTGCTTGTGAAATATACAGGTTTTTGTCCTTCGGGTAGGCCGCGCACGAGTGCTGCGCTTACCGCTTCGTTTGCGACCGCAAGGTAGAGGTACAGTGTCTCCCCGTCTTCTGGTCTGGATAAGACTGGAGGTTCACTTAGTTCCTTTTTCAGGTGGGATAGTGCTAGCTCTCACTCCACTGTCCACTCGAAAGTTGCCTCTTTACGGAGGAGTTTGTAAAAGGGGAGAGCGTGTTGAGCGGATTTTGCCACGAATCGAGCGAGGGAGGTAATGACCCCGTTTAGTGATTGTATGGATTTTTTGGAAGTGGGAGTTGGGAACTCCGCAAACGCTTGACACCTGTCGGGGTTGGCCTCGATGCCTCGTTCAGTCAAATAGAATCCGAGGAATTTCCCTGCTCGGACACCAAATGTGCATTTTTCAGGGTTGAAGGGCATTTTGCACTTTCGTGCTTGGTCGAACACTTTCCGTAAATGGGATGCGTGGTCCGCTTCTTGTTGAGATTTGACGATCATGTCGTCCATGTATACTTCGAGCATGTCTCCGATTTCGGCTCGGAAAACTTTGTTCATCATGCGTTGATATGTCGCGCCCGCATTTTTCAGACCGAAGGGCATAACGTTGTAAAAGTAGTTGCCCGATTCGGTCATGAAGGCCGTGTAATTTTTGTCAGACACGGCCATGGGTATTTGATTGTACCCTGAATAGGCGTCCATGAAGGATAACAACTTGTAACCGGACGAATTGTCGACTAACTTATCGATGTTAGGTAAAGGGTATGCATCTTTCGGGCATGCCCGATTGAGATCGGTATAATCAACGCACATTCTCCATTTTCCACTAGATTTTTTCACAAGTACAACATTTGAGAGCCAGGTCGTATACCTGGCCTCGGTTACAAATTTAGCCTCTAGGAGGTCTTTAACAGCAGATTCAGCAACTTCGGTCTTCTCGGTCGACTGTTTCCTCCTGCGCTGAGCGACTGCTTTATGTGTTGGGTCGATAGAGAGGTGGTGGCAAGCTGTTTCGGGGTCGAGCCCTGGCATTTCTGCGGCGCTCCAGGCAAATAAGTCTGCGTTCCCTTTGAGGCAAGCTTCCAACTGTCGCTTCACCAATTCGGGCATATGTGCCCCGATTTTAACACACCGGGCTGGGTCCTCCCCCAAGGGAATCAGTTCGAAGTCTCCATCCGGTATTGGTCGGGATAACGACTCTGCTGGCCTCTGGACGCTCTCGCCACTATCTGAAAACCTACAGTCTAGGTCGATCGAATCTACCTGAGGGAAAGCCCTGGGAACATCCGGCGAATTCGATGTTAGTGGACTTGGTTGGTATGATATCAAGCTGAGACCTTTTGATGCTGCCTCGAAACATCTGCGGGCAGCGTCGACGTCTCCGTGCAATGTGGCGACTCTACCTGAAGTAGTGTAGTACTTCATCTTCAGGTGGACGGTGGACGGCACAACGATTAACTCGGCCAAAGTTGGTCGTCCTAGTATGCATTGGTACAGCGACGGGCAGTCCACAACTAGGAACTGGACCCTAACTATCCTGGCTGTCTCGCCCACCCCGAAGGTGACAAATAGGTCGACATAGCCCCATGGTCGGGATACTGCTCCGTTGAAACCTTGCAGGTCTGATCCGACGTATGGAGTTAGATGTGTTTCGTTTAGTTGAAGTGTTGAAAATAGCTGGGAGTACATGATGTCGCATGAACTACCTTGGTCCACTAAGATCCTCCTTACATCGAAGTTCGCCATGCGCGCTCGGATGAGTAGAGGGATGCTAGCGTTGGGTGCTCCTCCTAGGAGTTCCTCCCGATAGAATGCAAGGGGTACGAAACCCTCCCTTGGTGGGTCCAGGGTGGCGTTTTGCGCGGGCCCCTTGGCGATTAACTGGTCGAATTTTCTTTTCACGGAGCCGACCGTGATTTTGTTGAAGCCTCCTCCTGATATGACCATTGCCGAAGGAAAATCTTCCCATGGACTATGGGAGGAGAGGTACCCCGGACTCTTGGTGTGATCTGGTAAAAAGAAATCTTCCGGGTGATAAATGCTCAGGGCGACCTGCATGTTAGCATCTGCAGGGATGGGTACGGCTTCCTCGACTTTCTGGTTCTCTTGTGCATCCTGTCGAGGATTGTCTTTGGATTTGGTGAATTTCTTCAAGTGCCCGTCTTTGATGAGGATTTCGATCGCGTCCTTGAGGTGGATGCAATCCTCTGTGTTGTGTCCGTGGCTCTTGTGGAATCTGCAGTATTTCGTTTTATCCGTGCCGGGCTTGCTAGGTTGTTGCCTCGGAAAACGTACTCCTGCCTGTTTGAATTCCGAATTGGCACACTCAGACAAAATTTTCTCCCTGGAGGCCAGGAGAGGTGTGTATTCGTGGAACCGACCGATAGGTCCCCGGTGCTCCCGCGGTTCACGGGAGCGATCATCCTTTCTTTTGTCTCCTCCCTGACGAGATGTCGAGGGTTCATCAACTCGGTGTGGTTTGGCATCTTCACGGCGTCGGGCGTCTCTTACTGAACTGGCCGCCTGCTTTTCTTCATATTGGATGTAAGCTTGGGCTTTTAGTAGGAACGCGTCGAGGGTGGCCGGGGTTTCAATGCCGACCGCCCGATGGAAATCAGTCGAGGGGCGTAGCCCTCGTTCCAGTAAGTATTTTTTCATATCGTCGGTCGTGGACACTTGGACCGCCTCTTTATTGAACCTTTCGATGTAAGTTCGTAAAGGCTCGTCCCTCCCCTGGATTATTGCTTCGAGCAAAGCCTCTGTCTTTGGGTGTCGTCTTGATGCAGTAAAGTGCCTGGAGAACGTGCGTCCAAGTTGTTTCCATGACGCGATGGATTCAGCCTCAAGGCTTTTGTACCATGTCATTGCTCCTTTCCTCAGCGTTGTAGGAAAGAGTCGACATTTAATTGCTCCTCTTACGCCCCGATAGTCGAGCAGTGCATCGATATTTTCAATGTGCTCGTCTGGATCGGTGGTCCCATCGTATGAGCCTAACAGAGGGGGTTTCTCTAAGCCTCTTGGGAGCTTGGCCGCCATAATTTTAGACGATAGGGGACCCCGAGCGTCCTCATCGTCGCTGGAAATGAGCGATGAAGACCTGTGATCATGTTTCTTTGTTTTTCGAGGAGAGGCAGATCTTGATCTGCTCCTCCTTGATTTTCTTCTGGGAGAGGGTCGTGAGGAAGACTGACGAAAGCGTTTGTTGCCTGTTGATTCGTCGGTGTGTCCTCTCATCTTCTTCCTCGCAGGAGACTGAGTATGCTCCCTTTGGGGTCTCTCGGGAGAATGAGGTCGACGAAAATTATCTTCAAGTCGGGCGATCTTTTCGCCATGAGTGAGGAGCAGCAAGTTTGTTTGATTTAGGATTTCGGCCAATGCGGCAAATCTGACCCTGAAGGAGTCGAAGGAAAAAGAGTTTCCGGGCGACTTTCCAAATGTTGGTCGCGATCGGGTGAAGGTGATGTCGCCTTCCCTTCTGGACGGTCTTGCACCGTTTCGTCATGTAGAGGAGGTTGGATGTTGCTCTCACGTTGTGTGAGAATCATACCATCATTCGATCGATTTTCCTGGTTGTCCCGAGCAGCCATGGATCTTGTTAAAACTTTGGTTCTTTGAGGATCTTGAAAGAAGAACGGGGAAATCAGATTCCCACAGACGGCGCCACCTGATCGTACCTGGAGATCAGGATCCGATGCGGCTGGCCTCGAGAGCGGATGGATATGGTCGTTGAGGAGAAAAGGGGTTGTACCTGCAAGGCACTCCGATGCTAAAGTAAGTAACCGAGCAAGAGTGGACAAGTACAAGTATCAGGGTTAGAGAAATTGAATACCTGACCCTCTCAAATGAGAGGGTTTATATAAGGGACCAGCTGGAAGATTATTGGTTCATTCTGTGAGGCGCGGATCGAGAGATCCGTGAAGATAGGCAACGGTCAATACTAGCCGTTAGAGAGCCTCATAGTGACCGGATTATTTGTGGTCGGTTGAGGACCACTTTTCATGATCCTGCTCGACGTCGAGCAGGATTATTGGATCAGTCTTCTTGGCCCAATAGGAGGAATTGGGCCGGACTAGAACAATTAGGATTTCATGTCCTATCTGTGGTTTTCATAAGAATTAGGGTTTATTTCCCTGGTTTAGTGGTCTTCAAGGATTTCACGTCTGGAGATTATTCACTGGCACATCAGGCCCATCATCAGGATATTCTCCTCTTCATCATGTTATAAGACTGTTATTTTTTTCTCAACATCTCAGACTATTCTTCTTTATCAAAGCTCTGGTTTCAGTTCAAGCGTGTTTGTTCAGTCGCGATCCAGTTCAGATAGACGTTTGACCTAATCTTGGTCAAACTATCAAGAGATTTCTTCAAGTGAAAAGTTATTTCTCAGCTAGTGTGTATCCAAGTTCAAATTGTGCTATGAGGTTATCAAGCAGTAGTTTGTGTGAGGTTTGATTCATAAAATTCAGTTTATCATGATCCATCAGGTGCAGTCGTGTTCATCTGTGGATTTATTTCCCTCAGTGTGGGTTCAATGATCAGGGAAAAGTCAAAATGATTCAGTTGACAGTTGTTTCAATCGCAAGCCATTCAGTGATTCTGGAGTGAACTTATTCATTTTATCGGAGGTTGTGGAAGTAATGCAAGTGGATTCATAGTTGTGTGTGCTTTGATGCCAATTATTTCATCTCATAAAAAACCAGTTCATAAATCATTTTCTTTCTAAGCCAATTCCATTTTTTCTAGTTTCATTCATTATTCATTTCCATCTTCATCTGTTATTAGATTCTTAACCATTTTTTATTATTTGATTTATTTCGATCATTCATTAAAACCACTTGTCAATGTCCATTTTATAACCAATTTCATTTTTTTAGAATCCAAATGCCGATACACATTTTTATTTCATTGTCATCCATTTTCTCCTTATTCATGTTTGTTGATATCCAATATCATATCGTGTCCAAATGTCCAATAATCATTTTTTTTATTTCTTTCTTAATATATATATATATTTTAAATATCCTTATTTAAAATCCATTTCTCCAAAATCTACAATAAAGTTTATATTCAGCAAAAACCACTTTATTCACAAGTCACATTCTCGATTTTGTCCGACCCCACATAATTTTCAAAACCGTTACTCCCATCTTACTCCACTCCATTTTCATGCCACGCACAACCACAACAAATTTTCTCATTACTACCACATTCCACTAAAACAATATTCAACTACTACTCATGCGAAGTCACGCAGACTCAATGATATCATCCTTTGCTTCCGCATTTTCACAATGTCACAAATGCTTACCCACAACAATTTTGTTTTACCCACTACAATCGAATGCACTGCACATGACAACGGATTTTGAAAACCCACACAATACTCACTCTTTTCCTCTAGTATACATGTCGCTCCCCAGATTTCCATCCTGGTACAAACGCAAAAGTGGCGCGGAAAAGGGTAGAGTCGCCAGCCAGACATTTTTATCCCGAAAGAACGGGAATGGTAATGCTGCACAAACCAGAAGAAATGAAAAGGAAGGTCATGGGTCCTGCGAACCAAAAGGACTGAGTTCGGGAGTCGGTTACGACCTGGGAAGGTATTAGAACCCCAGATCGTCCGCCGTACCCGACGGGATCCACGCTTGCAAAGAAATCTGTTTCAAAGGGTGAAGAAATGAAAGATGCTGCAAAGAAAATGAACTGAACTGGATAAAAGAAATGAAAAAGGAACTGAAAAAGAAATGAAACGGAAAAATGTAGGGAAAATAAAGATTGTGCTCGAACGGGCCCTACCCCGCTGCCTACGTACCTCATCTGGACAATGAGGATCCGAGTCGCCGTAGTTCCCCTAACTAGGGGTGGAAAAGATTGCTTGTGTCTTAAGGCTTGAACTGCCTATGTCAATGCTCAGGTGTTGCATGCTCGGACGACGAGTGCGTTACCGTCTTGCAAAATGACAAGTAGGAGCAAGTTCGTACGTAAGGAGTGAGTGGGATGAGAAAAGAAATCCCAAAGGAGAGACGTTTATTGTTTGTTTGTGTTTTTTAGAAGTTTTTTAGGAGTGTGGCACAAGAAAGTGAACTCAAGCTCTTCTCCATGGAATGTGCACTTGCCACTACATTCCAAGATGGAATAATAGATAGAGCCCACTCAAGTAAGGAGAAGATCCCCAAAACTTGAATCCAGAGATTAGGTCCTAAGCTCACTAACTCATTGAATTTATTAAGAGTTTTTTTGTATTTTTGATGAATAAATGTTTTTATGATTTTCTTGGTGAAGATGGTATCCTGATCAGACTTGTGCATCACAAAACAAGCTTGTACTATCCCAAGATGGGAAGACTGCAAGTGTTTCATGGAATAAGGCTATTGCTCAAGATATCACTTCAATCCTTATTAAGTGTCTTTTTTAGGGTTTTGAGATGAGAAGAGAAGAGAAACAAAAAGGATCTCAAAGGTAAAAGTCTAATGGGGGACTAATGAATCCTAATTGTTATCATGCAAAGGTAATCCTAGGTTAGTGAGGTTTACTATCCTAAAGAAGAAAGAGATAAGAAGAGAAAGAGAAGGATGAAGAATAGAAGAAGGAGGAAGTAAGGCCTACGCCCCAACAATCACAAGAATAGTATCAATAAAGAAAAGAGAAGAGATAAGACTTGGAGATGTGGGAATCACATCCACACCTCACACTTACCAAAGCCCCTGAAATGGTTAGTGACACAAGAATAAATGCAACCCAAAATGAACATAATGTCAAACCAAAGTCACACAACCAGAAGTGAAGTCTTAATCACAAATGCCAAATGCAAATTCAAAGCATAAGAATGAGAAAAGAACTATACAATTTAACATGAAGCATTATAAATCACCATGACGAAACAAAATAAACATGAGAGAATACAAAGCAAACTAGTCAAAGCAACACCATAAAGTTCAAGACCAGAACCCTAACATGTTAAGAAAATGCTTAAGGATCATGTAAGATGAAGAGAAGAAGCACACAAAGTCAAGTATTTACATCATGAGAATTAAAGAAGCAAAGGAAGTGAAGTGAGCATGCATAAGAGTGAATGTACTTCAAAAGCAACCAAACACAAACTTTCTCAAGGAACAAACATCAACTCAAGACCAGAGGGGTATCAACATCCTAAGAAAGCTCTAAACAACTTGAAGAAGTTGGCACAAGTGCCCTTCTAACCTAAGGAGTGACCATATGACCCAAAAGAAGCAAAAGGGAACAAGTAAGGAACAAAAATTCAAATCAATTCAAGTATACATCCAAAAATTCCACAAACTTGCACAAAGACTCTTTAAACACACAATATCAACATGCCAAAAGGAGAGGATGAGAATCAGAAGCTTAGCAATTCATATAAGGGTTCAAACATGGATTAGGGTTAGAAGGCTTCATGCACAAGTTTAAAGACCAAAATCAATTAAGAAAACTTTTAAAAATCAGAATAAAAATCATCAATAAACTACATCTCATCATGAATCCAGAGCAAAAAGAATCAGTTCCAAATTCAAATTAATGATCAAGATAGAAAATGTACAAGACAACATGCTTCAAAAATGAAATAAAATCAATTAATTAAAAGAAACAATTAATTCCAGCGTGGCAATTAAAAATAAATGAAAAATAAAAATGCCAAAAATTAAAGAAAACTAAAAGGACCATTCATGAATTTTTTAATAATTTTTGAGAACTTATATCTATTTTTAAAAATTAAAAATAAAACTGAAAAACAAAATAAAAATAAAGAGAAGTAAAAGGTGCCAGAGGTGCAAATAGCAATGGGATCAGTTCATTTCAATTGGGCTTACAAAGACATGGGGTGCGAAAAGCAAAGGAAGCCCATTAGGTCTGCGCAGGTTCATAACAATTATAGTGGATATTCACAAAATTCAGGGAAAATGATAAACCATCAGATCAAACATACGCATGGGATTCAGTCAAACATTAAACCAAGTCAAACCATTCATTGGCCAGGGTGTGAGAACATGATAGTTAAGGTGATGTGCGTCACAAAACACATTATTCAGATTCAAATTTACAACATAAAATCATGTGAGAGGGAGGGGGTGATTTTAATGCGCTGTCACACTGCCAACCGTCCAGATGAGAGATCCTATGGTCCTGCTTCATCTTCTTCCTTTCAACATAGTCCAGAATCCGGTGACCGGAGCCCTAGTTCCGGCACCGGAAAATTCATCCATAAGAACAAACCACCATATAAATCATTCAAAACCTCCAGATCAAAACATTAAAACATGTTGAATCCAAATACACCAATAAAAATCACAATAGATCAAAGAGCAAGCCAGATCGAAGACAAAACGTTTCATACATCAAACTGCAATTCATCAGAACAAGCTCATTTCATGCTCATTTTACATTCTAAATAGATCAACATCATCAGCCAAACGTGTAGATCACAATGAGCACAAACAATTTCATTTCTAGATCTGAGAATTTGATGCTAACCTGAGATCTACAGATCTGGAAATAACTTGAGAGAAGCCAAGAGGAGCTGCAGATCCACTCCAAATACACTCTAGTTGCAAAATAAATGCAACTAAAGCCTTGAAAACAGCTGGATCTAAGAACTCGAAGCTTGCTGCACTGAAATGGCAAGGTGTGAAATCTTGAGGATTAGCTTGAAAAAGTGGTTGATTCTGACTCCTTACACTTCACTGATCAAGAATATGCCACTGGTTATTGCAAAGGGTGAGTGTATGATGAAATTCTAAGAGAATTGCAAATGGAGCAAAAACTTGAGAGTGAACAAATGTTATGGATCTGGGGTGAAACGAAACCCTAATTAGCTTATAAATGGTGCATGCTTTCAGTGTTTGAAATTGCAAGGAGAATGCACGTGAGGAAAGGGTGTGAGGATGATTTTGAAAAAAATGCAAGAGTGGTGTGAAGTGGTGAAATGCTCGTGCTATCCCTTCTTTCCTTGCACATGTTCAAGCATAATCCAGCCCTTGATTCATAACTGGAAGCATCCTGGGCCTTGGATGTGAGGGTCATACATTTTGAATGATCATGCAATTTTGCATCTTGTGTAATACACCTCACTCCATGCATGAATTTGATGATGTATTTGGAACAAAATGACACTTATTCAATGCCTTATAACATTATGATCTTATATGGTCCATGAAACAACTTAAAAATGACTTTTATGAGTTTTTGCATTTGGATGAAGCTTGGAGTTCAAGGCATGCCCTAAAAATTAAGCAATTTTCGAAGGGCCTATCTCACAATCCATGAGGGCTATGAAAATGTACTTATAATTTTTGAAAAGGGGAGAACCTAACCTTCAACTTTCATGTTTAATGGCAACTCATTTGAAGCATTTTTCACCATGTTATGTGTCTTTGAAAATTAGGGCAAAAAGTTGCTAAAAATGGCAAATTCCATGACCAACCACATGCCAAAAATGGAAAACTCCTCAAAACCTTTTGATTCTTGATCTTTGACCTTGCCAAACCTCTTCTAAGGTTATAAGAACATCCCTTGACTTGAAAAATAGGGTTAGACCCTTTGAATTCTCACAGTTGACTTCTAGAATGCACAGTTGACCAATTTCTTCTTTTACAAGCAACTATTGAAATACCTGACTTCCACAAGGAATTTTATCACCAAATTTCATCCCTAGGATCCTCTTATCATATGAAAGACTTTGCCCAGATGAAATGGCCAAAGTCACAAAGTTTTCATGCTTGAAAGTGAAACCCTAATTTGGGATCACTGTGTAGGAGATTGCCCTAGTTTGAATTCCCTGATGATCTCCCAACCTCCTGGGCTTTTGTGGATGATCTTGAACTTGTGAATGCCATGTAGACTCATCATAGGACTTGGACAAATCCACTGGGCCTCTTGTTATATCTTGTAATGCATCAAATCCACCCACAGATGATCATATGCCTAAAGCTAGGTCATGAGAATGTTATGCCTCATCTTTCCATGCAAAGATGCCAAGGATATGATATGCTTATGATGATTATTGTATAATGATGATGCTTAAAAAGAAGATGGCAAATTTGGGGTGTTACAGCTGCCCTTATTCAAGCAACTGTTAATCTGAAAAGGACGGTAGCACGGGCTATCGACCGTTCAAGATAAACTGTGGTTGAATACCAAGAAAACCTGAAATTTGCACTCTGTTGGAGAATGCAAGCACTGGGAAACAAACCCAACCAAATGACGCTTTGGTGACTGAAGTGAAGAAAAACCAGATGAACTCCTTCCAAGTTGAACTATTATTTTGGATAAGAATACTTTGACGGACGAGTCTTCTTCGAACAATCCTGTTATGCCAGGAACTGGACATACGATCCCTCATACACTTTGCAAAACATATGACTTGAGACAGACGAATCTCCTTCGGATAAACCTGTTACGCCAAGACCGATGATGTACTTAAGTCTGCGGGATAGACATGCATAATTAAGGTAGACGAACCCTCCTCATATATTCTCCGTGGATATATGGTCTAAGACAGACGAGCCTTCTTCGAGAAAACATGTTACGCCAGGTGCGACAATAATAAGTGGTGTTTGAGACAGACGAACCTCCTTCAAATAAACCTGTTATGCCAGGACCGGTAACCATTTTGACGCTTAATCCCATCGTCAGGACTTCAAACCTCTTCAACACACACGAGTATTGGATGATCATCAAGAGAAACACAGACGAGTTCCATAAGTTAATGATACAAACGAATATCCGACGATGATCTAAGAAACACAGATGAGCGTTTCGGGCGATGATACAGACGAATATCAACCACTGGTATAGACGAATACCAGAAACCCAACACAGACGAGCAATTGGAGTAGCAATACAGACGAGTACTAGGGTAATTATCACATCAACACATATGGATATAAGCTAACATAGACGAGTGTGAGGGATGATACAGACGAGTATTCAAACCATGCAGACGAGCTTTAACCAGATAACAAACACACACGAGTGCTGAGGGAATGCAGACGAGCAACAAGCAAACATCAAACACAGACGAGTGTTGGGAAGTGCAGACGAGCAACAAGAAAATATCAAACACAGACGAGTGTTGGGAAGTGCAGACGAGCAACCATATATCAAACACAGACGAGTGTTGGGAATTGCAGACGAGCAACTACAATTATAACCATGGGTAACTGGTGGGGAAGGCAAACGAGCAGTACCAAAGTGAGAACACAGACGCGTGTTGGGAAATGAAGACGAGCAACCATAAGGTATGAACACGGACGAGTGTTGGGGAATGCAGACAAGCAACAACAAATATCAAACACAGATGAGTGTTGGAGAATATTTCAATGATGGTTGTATCTCAATCATGAAACTCTGTGGGGAATGACGATCTTCCAACACGGCTGGGGAGATGCTTCCTCAAATATCCTTTGCTTATGAAAAGAGTTTGACAGTTAAACTCTATGGGGAAAGGGCCTCCCACTGCCTGCTGGGCATGCTCCACTTGTGGAAAAATAATCTGCTTGGGGATCCCACCTGCCACGACTTAGCTGGGGAAAATTCTGTTTGGGAAAATGTGACGCCATCCTATAAAACCTGCAACAACAGAAAACACATATGTGCCCCGGGGACTTGCATGGTATGATCTGTTCATCCATCGTCACCCGACACTCAAAGAGGATTTCAAATGTTTCCCTGCAATGTCATTTTTCAAATAAACACCATGTTTAGATGCAATGCTATTTTTTCCGAAATTTCAGGACATTTTTGCAAACAAAAGTAAACACAACACAACTTTTTGACTGAATATTCCTTTATTGAAAGGCCTCTGAATAGGCAAAGTTTTTACATCAGGAAGCAACTACCTGGAAAGAGGTAGCTACCATAAAATTGAGAAAATAAACTATCCTAATGGCAATGGGCACGACATCCCAATGAGTTTCCTTCTTGCTATGACCAACATGTCTTCAAAACTCTCCACTTTTGCCTTTGCTTTCTGAAAAAGATGAGGGAACTGATTCCTATCCTTCTGATATTGTCAGGCTGTACGAAGCGATGTTTTGGTTCAGATTACTCGGATCACAGTTGTTCGCTTATTCCCTTGTTTTGTGTGGATCGCCCTTTCGGGTTTTCAATCCACCGGGATACCCTTTTTTGCCTGAGTTGTCCGATGTGGCTTTTCAACTCAGCAGGTGTACATTTTATTTATTTATTTTCCCTAACTTTTTCCCGAGCTTTTTATTCTGTTTTTAGCTCGCCGGGATGCCCTTTTCTTGCCTGGACTTTAATTCTATTTTTGTGTCCAGCGGGTCTATTTATGCGAAGTATTTTTTAACTGCGTCCGAGTTAACAGGGGATTGGAAATCTTCTCCATCCATAGTGGTGAGCATCAGTGCTCCACCTGAGAAAACTTTCTTTACTACGAATGATCCTTCGTAGTTTGGGGTCCACTTGCCCCTGTGATCTGAACCTGGAGGAACGATCCTCTTGAGCACAAGCTCTCCTACTTGATACTTCCGAGTACGTACTCGTTGGTCGAATGCTCGCTTTATTCTCCTCTGATAAAGCTGACTATGACAGATAGCCTCTAATCTTTTTTCCTTAATTAAGCATAGCTGATTGTATCGAGCACGTACCCACTCAGCCTCATAAAGCTTCACATCCATCATCACACGCAATGAAGGAATTTCTACCTCAACAGGCAAGACTGCCTCCATGCCATATACCAATGAGAAATGAGTTGCCCCGGTTGACATCCTGACTGACGTTCGGTACCCATGCAGCGCGAATGGTAACATCTCATGCCAATCCTTATAAGTGACAACCATCTTTTGCACAATCTTCTTAATGTTCTTGTTTGCCGCCTCTACCACACCATTCATCTTTGGTCGGTAAGGAGAAGAATTGTGATGCTGAATCTGGAAGTCCCGACACAATTCTGCCATCATCTTGTTGTTCAAATTAGAACCATTATCAGTAATGATTCTTTCGGGCACTCCGTATCTGCAAATAATGTCTCTTTTCAAAAATCTGGCTACCACTTGACGAGTGACATTGGCATAAGACGCTGCTTCAACCCACTTAGTGAAGTAATCGATCGCAACCAGAATGAAGCGATGACCATTTGAAGCAGTAGGCTCTATTTTTCCGATCATGTCAATGCCCCACATAGAAAAGGGCCAAGGAGATGACATGAAGTTGAGAGGGCCGGGAGGAACATGCACCTTGTCTGCATAAATCTGGCACTTGTGGCACTTACAGGCGTAAGAACAACAGTCTGCATCCATTGTCATCCAATAATACCCCGATCTCAACAACTTCTTAGCCATCGCATGTCCTCCTGCATGAGTACCGAAGGATCCCTCGTGGACTTCCTGCATCAACATGCTTGCTTCGTGTCTATCCACGCATCTGAGCAAAACCATGTCAAAGTTCCTCTTATACAAAACCCCATCTGTATTTAAGAAGAAACTAGCAGCAAGTTGCCTTAAGGTCTTCTTGTCGTTGGATGATGCCCCAGCTGGGTATTCTTGCTTTTCCAGGAAGAGCTTGATATCAAAGTACCAAGGTTTCTCATCAGACATTGCGTCTATAAAGAAAGCATAAGCTGGTGCGTCAAGCCTGGAAATGTCAATCCTGGGTACGTAGTTCCAACACAAGACTTTGATGGACGAAGAAAGAGTAGCCAATGCATCGACAAATTGATTCTCATCTCGTGGTATATACTGAAGCTTAACCGTTGTGAAGAACGTCAACAGTCTTCTGGCATAATCCCTATAAGGAATTAAGTGTTCTTGATGTGTATACCACTTGCCGGTAATCTGATTGATAATGAGGGCTGAATCTCCGAATATATCGAGGATCTTAATCCGAAGATTAATAGCCTCCTCTATTCGCATTATGCATGCCTCGTATTCCGCTTCATTGTTGGTGTAGCCAAAAGTAATTCTGGCAGCAAATGGAAAGTGAACACCTTCAGGAGTGATAAGAACAGAACCAACTCCACGTCCATTGATATTGACTGCCCCATCAAACATCAACTTCCATTTGGATTCAGGGTCTGGCCCCTCCTTCGGAAGTGGTTCCTCGCAATCTTTTGCTTTGAGGTACATGATGTCCTCATCAGGGAAATCAAACTTCATTGGCTGATAGTCATCTTCAAGAGGTTTCTGTGCAAGGTAATCTGACAATACACTTCCCTTGATGGCTTTCTGGGAAGTATACTGTATAGCATTCAATCTCCTTGTGTATCATGTTGTGGAACAATGTGACCATAGCCCGCTGATACGTTGCCCCGACGTTCTTCAAACCAAAAGGCATCACCTTGTAGCAGAATGTACCCCACGGGGTAATGTACGTTGTTTTCTCCATGTCTTCCGGTGCCATCTTAATCTGATTATACCTGGAGAAGCCATCCATGAAGGAAAATACCGAGAATTGAGCGGTGTTATCAACCAACACATCAATGTGAGGTAATGGAAAATCATCCTTTGGACTTGCTCTATTTAGATCCCGGTAATCAATGCACATCTGAACTTTGCCGTCTTTCTTTGGTACAGGCACAATGTTAGCTACCCAAGGTGGGTAACTAGTTACGGCAAGGAATCCAGCATCCCACTGCTTCTGAACTTCCTCCTTGATCTTCATCGCCATGTCAGGACGAGTTCTTCTCAGCTTTTGTTTCACAGGAGGACAGTCTTCTCTTAGTGGTAGCTTGTGCACAACAATGTCAGTATCTAGCCCTGGCATATCTTGATACAACCAGGCAAAGATATCCACATATTCACGTAGCATACCAATCAACTCTTTCTTTACCTCGGCCTGCAGACTTACCCCAATCTTTATCTCTTTCTTCACATCTTCAGTTCCGATGTTGATAATCTCTATTTCTTCCTGATGAGGCTGAATGACCCTTTCCTCTTGTTTCAACAATCTGACCAATTCTCTGGGGAGTTCACAGTCTTCCTCAACCCCTTCATCAGCTTGGTAGATAGGATTGTCGAAGTCATGCATGGTCATAGCAGGAACGTTATCACTAGAATCCGGATGATCAACACTGCATAAATGATGTGCTTATTTCAGAATCTGTTTTTTTTCAAAAGAGACGCAAACACACAAACAAAAGAAAAACACATTGCCATTTTATTTTGTTTTTTTTGTAAAAAATTTAAAACGAAAGAAAGAGAACACAATTTGCTTGAAAAAATGTCCTTTATTTCATGGTAAAATAAAAATGCATTAAAAGCATGGTGGCCCTACAAATGGATCTGTGCACCTTGGGCAGAGTGCAGGATTGACATGCAACATGATAAAAAAGGAAACAAGTAAATTACTTTGGTTGCCAGGTAACTTGAACGAAATCCTCAGCATACCAGTTCTTGAGCTCCTCCCCTGGTGCACACGGGTGAATCCAGCTATCCCAGTCGCAGTCACTTTCCCCTTCTTCACTTGTTGCACATATGTGGTTGCGATCGAGCATTCCGACGCTTGTGAAAGTTATAGTCTTACCACCCTTAGGCCAATTAGACCCACCAGGCTGATAACCAAGACCAAACTTGTCATCTTTCTTCTCTAATTCCAGCAACTTGCCCCAGCCCTAGGCGTTTCCAGATTGAACCACTTCTTTGGCCTGTTTGTAGGAGTGAATAGAAGTCCCTTCCTTCTCATTGTTCCTCTCCGCCGGAGCCAAAATGCTGACATTAACCGCTTCAAAGGCCTGACACAATGTTTCATGGATCTCTCCGTCCATCTCCACATATTTGAAAGTTGATAGATGGCTTACAAAGATATCTTCTTCCCCACACACAGTGGTCACTTGGCCATCAACCACGTATTTCAGCTTTTGATGCAAAGTGGATGTTATTGCACCTGCAACATGAATCCAAGGACGTCCCAGCAAGCAACTATACACAGGTTGAATATCCATGACATAGAATGTGCTCATGAACACTTGAGATCCTATCTTCACAGGTAACTCAACTTCCCCGAACACAGACCTTCGGGACCCATCAAAGGCTATAACTATTAAATCACTGGGTCGCAAGACGATGCCATTAACATTCAACTTCATTAAGGCTTTCTTAGGGAGTACATTAAGAGAAGAGCCTGTGTCAACCAGGACATGTGACAAAAAAACACCCTTACACTCCATGGTAATATGCAGTGCTTTGTTGTGATTGTGGTCTTCTGAAGTAAGATCTCTATCTGTGAAGCCCAACCCATGGCTTGCATTCACACTACCCACTACAGCTTCCAATGGATTAACAATTATCTCTTGTGGGACGTATGCCATCTGCAACACTTTCAACAAGGCTTCTCTGTGAGCTGGAGAACACATCAGCAAAGACAAAATTGATATTTTGGACGACGTCTGATTCAACTGCTCAACCACCTTATAGTCACTCTTCTTTATTATCCGCATAAATTCCTCCACTTCTTTCTCAAAGGTACCTTGTCCAGCAACAGGAGTTGTCATTTCTTCGGTCGCTATTTGCTTTCCTTTAGCCTTTGCAACAGCTTCAGCTTCAGGATCTCCTCTCAGAGTTTGAGGAGCAAAAAGACGCCCACTTCTTGTAAAACCACCAACTCCTCCGATGTTCACCACAGTCGGGTCAATCGTTACTGCCTTACTCTCGACCTTCTGTCCTTCCACATACACATCTGAGCCATAATGCCATGGGATGGCTTTATCATCAGTATAAGTAACAGGCCCGGGAACAGTAATAGTAACAAGACTGACTTCTGGAGCATATATAGTCACAGGCTCCCTCCTGGCAGGTACTTCAGCCGGATCATAGTAGATTGTTATAGTATACACAGAATCATCTCCCTTATCAACTTTATCAAACTGCAACGACCCCTCATCAATCAAATACTGCAGCCCCACCTTCAAGTCTTCACATCCATTCATTGAACTTAAACACTTTTCACAATCAGAACCACACCCCAGAAACACTTGTCCTTTCAACAGCCTTTCTTTTACCACCAGCAGTGGAGTCTTCACTTCTTCTACGTTCAGAATCAATCTTAACTTCTCACCCTCGTCAACAACATTTATTCTAGCCCCTCCATGGTTTGGAATAGGGTTTGATGTAACATTAGGTGGTGATGCGAAATTAATCGCCTTTGAGTCGATCAAATCTTGAACTTTATGCTGTAGCGCCCTGCACTTCTCAGTTGAGTGCCCGGGTGCCCCTGAATGGAACGCGCATCTAGCATTGGCATCATACCCCACTGGAAGCTCTCCAGGTGGAGGTGGTGCTAATGTCCTCAGTTGTATCAAGTTCAAGTCTAACAACCTCTGCAGCAGTGCAATGTATGTCATGGGAATGGCTTCAAGCACCCTATTAGCCGGACGAGCTTGTCTCGGTTGATAAGGTCTTTGCTGATAACTGCTACGTTGTGGTTGTTGTTGTCGTTGCTGTTGTGGTTGAGTCTGTACCTGCTGCACAGGACTAGAAGGAATAGTGACAGCTGCCACTTGCTCATATGATCTTCTGTATCCACGGCCCCGTCCTCGGCCATACACAACATTGGTTTCACCTTCTCTCCATCTCGGAGGCCCGTTAAAAGCTTTTCTTACACCGCTCGAGCTACTCGCACCGGTGTCCTGAATCTTCCCCATCTTTAACAGAGTTTCGACCCTCTCGCCTGCTATTACTATATCATTGAACTTGGTAGCTGAACAAGACGCCAACCTCTCGATAAACACCCCTTGCAATGTTCCCATGAACATATCAGCCATCTCATTCTCCAACAAGGGTGGCTGTACTCTGGCAGCAAGTTGACGCCACTTTAAGCGTACTCCTTGAATCCCTCCTTAGCATTTTGAGACATGGTATGCAGTTGAGTACGATTTGGAGCCATGTCCAAATTGTACTAGTATTGCTTTACGAACTCCTCTGCTAAGTCCTTCCAGCTCTTAATGTTAACCCTACTCAGCTTCATATACCACTCCAAGGAGGCCCCTATCAGGCTATCCTGGAAGTAATACATCCATAACTTCTCGTCATCAGTATGGGCAGCAATTCTTCCTACAAAGGACTGGAGGTGAGTCTTTGGACAAGTCGTGCCGTTGTACTTCTCGAAAGTAGGAACCTTGAACTTGTAAGGGATTCTAACCCTTGGAACCAAGCCCAAGTCAGTAATATCGAACCCCAGGGAGCTCTGAGATTGAATGGCCCGGATCTGCTCAGCCATCTCTTCAAACTTTCTGTTCATTTCATCCCATTGGCCTCCTGCTTTGTCCAGCAAGGTAAACTGTTCGTCTTGACCATCCATTTGTACGTTGTTCAGTCCATCATTGATAATGGTGATCCCTGGCTGTGCCACAGGGATTTCAACTTGACGGGCGCCAGCACCGTTGTGATTACCTCCATCAACAACCCCATTGTTCCTGGCCTGACTATTTTCCACCATCTCACGTAAATGTTCCTGATTCTGACCCATCCCTGCCATAAGTGTCATGAAATTGTCCATTCTCAATCTCAAGTCAGCTAAATCAGCCTACATTTGATCCATCACTCTTTCTCTATTGACTCTTGTGGGATATCTGTGTACAGTTGGCTGCTCTCGAACCTTCCTGGGAGCTATAGTGCCTGAAAGGACATAAACGTTAGAAACTGAAGAACTACCTGCAAAACAAACAAACACGTTATATGCATGCAATGTAACTACTCATGTTTCCAAGTTTAGGCATTTATATGCTCCAGTTCCGGTATTTGCTCCAGATAACCACTTTGAGCATAAATTTTCAAACTTTCCCTTTGAAGAGTGTTCAGATCTTAGCAGTATCATACAAACAAGCTTTGCATACTCAAAAATGGTAATTTGCATATTAACACTGCATAACATGGACAACCCACTGCCGGCCAAAAGTTAGAGCACAAACAAATTCCCCAGAGGGTTACAAGTCAATACATGAACAAAGGAAAATAAAGCAAGACTCCTACAACAAGCCTGTAGGTAATCTTAACAACAATAAATAAAATCTAAACTAAAGACCCAGGTTCTTCTACAGCTATCACCTCTGTCCTACTCTTCTTCATATCCGCTCTCAGCTTGAGCTCTTCAATCTCTTTCAATGCCTCCTCTAAGGCCATCTGGCTCTGTGCCAACTGTTGAGTCTTTTCCCTTCGTATGTTGTGGACTTGTTCCACTTCTTCTTTCTTGAAGGCCATCTGTACCTCGAAAAACTCTTCTTTTCCTTTATATTTCTTCTGCTCCTGTTCCCTTTGGCCTTGCAACCAAACAATGGACTGACGAGCTTCTTTAAGAGTTTTCAAAGTCTTCTTACGCTCCGCTTCTCTTTTAGACTCCATCAGACCCAATCTCTGGAAGTGAGCTTCCCTTCCAGCAAACTCTTTCTCTTTAGCTTCCAAGGAGGCTTGCATCTTCTATAGCTTTCCCTCTGCTTCATTCTTGGCACGATTGGCAAGGTGGTACAAGTTAACCATTTTAGCATTCTCTATCCGGACCTCGTGCAACTGAGCTTCCAATTTCTTATATTCTTCAAGAGAGACAGTACTCTGACATGGAACTTCTGTGGGATATAATGGATCTTCCACTAAAAATGGCATGAGCACTTCTTCTACACGCTTCTGCAACCATGTAGCAAAAGGAGGATATGTCTTGGGATCTACCCTTCCAAAATCCTTCTTCCCTTTCTTCACCCTATGAGCCCAAGCCTGAGCTGCTTGTATAACTAACTATTTGTTTCCCTCCACAGGAAAGTAAAAAGACTCAGAAAATTCTTCCATACTGGGTGGATCTCTCAAAGGATAGCCAAATTGCTTCTTGGCTAATGTTGGATCATAACTGATCACACCCTTTCTTCCTAGCAAAGGCACTCCAGCAAATCTTCCACAACTAACCAGCAATTCCTTTCCCAGCAAATC
The DNA here is from genome assembly GCA_963966055.1 of Lathyrus aphaca. Classification (NCBI taxonomy): domain Eukaryota; kingdom Viridiplantae; phylum Streptophyta; class Magnoliopsida; order Fabales; family Fabaceae; genus Lathyrus; species Lathyrus aphaca. The sequence continues at coordinate 451,501,930 of OZ014522.1, read as the reverse complement.
TCTGTCATATCCCCAAGCTATATCCTCAGAAGTTAGTCCCATCAGCCTCCTAGACCACCTCTATTCATCTCTCATCTCCTTGAAAGATCCTGAGTTTGGCAATTGCCTAGCAAACCATTCAGCAAATAATGAAGCGCAACAACCCACTGGTCCACCTCTGCCTTTTTCATTCCGGTAATGAACATTGTAGTAGAAATCTCCCAACAAAGTTGGCACAAGATTACCTTTAGCAAAAATGGAAATCACTTCCAAGCTCACAAACTCCTTTTCTCCCGGGAAAAGACTAGATCCGTATACCATCAAAGCCACCACAACACCAAAGTCTCCCCACTTACCCTCTTTGGCATACTCTTCAGCCTCTGGTATAAGCACATTCCAAGGAAGTCCTCTGCCTTCACTGTCCTTCAAAGCCTTCTTGACCTTAGAAACTGGTATACGACAGACTCTGGCTATGTCTTCTTCCTTGAGAACCACCTCAGACCCATAGTAAGGCAAAATATCTCTGACTGGAACACCCAAAATGCTGGAAATCTCCTCCAAGGTAGGAGCCAAGATGTAATCTGGAAATACAAAACACCACAGCAAGGGATCATAGAACTGAAGCAAAGTGTGCAAGCTATCCTTCTGGTCTGCAGTAGGTTTGTCCATGTACTTCAATATCTGACCATACCTCTTTCTGAAATTCCCTAAGACTTGGTCATTCATCAACCCTGATAATTTCTGAACACTCTTGACTTCTGGTTGGAGAAAAGTATAATGAACATTCTTTTTCCTTGTAATTCTCTTAACTTCTGTCATCTGGAGAGCTTATAATTACCAGAACTGGGTGCTAACTGTGAACAACAACCTGAAAAATGGAAACACAAATAGTTAATGCAAGTATGATGTAATGCAAATGCAATGCAGACATATGATCAATCTGGGACCATCTGGATATTGGACACTGGATATTAGGACCCTTTGCATAACTGAAAACCAAGATCCTCTGAGCCATAACCCTCTGATAGAAACTCTCAGAACCATAAGACCAAGAAATCCAGAATCATAAGGACCAAATCATAACAAGGACCATATTGATAATGAGGGTATGTAGAGGCCAAGGGTTCCTGCAAACCTGTAAACCCCTCCCAATCTCACTGGTGTGCTCCGGGTTAAACATCACGGACTCTCAAAGCCGAATAGCAATAATACTTTCACCATTTCCGAGAAATGGCTCATGACCAAATCAGGGAATCGGTTTGGCATTATATACTACGCAGGGAGGCCTCAGTTGAGTCCGGGTAAACAAGGTCATCCTATATAAGTTCCAGGTGGGCCCTCGGATGCGAATGGGTTTGCCACAAAATATGGTCTGCCACTATCATAACTAAAGAGGGATGTTTCCACAAGGTTCTCAATGATCGGTCCCCAGCTGCACATAACTACCAAGGTTATGAAATGAGAGAGGAAGATCCCCAAATCAAGACATTTCCAAGATGGTCGCAAATCTGGGCGTGGAACTCACTACTACCCCCATGACAAGATCTCATGAGGCCAAAGTGGAACCACTCTAAGTCCTAAGGTGCACTCGAGCCATGGTAATGAGCTCATCTCTCAGAAACAGTATCACCCAAGCCCACCAAACAGAAAATCCAGTCCAGACAATCCAGTATAGAATATGATGCAGAAAATAAATACTGAAAACTGTAAATAAAACTGTAAATAAACAAAAGTAAAAAATACAACACACAACAACAAGCAATCAACACCCAAAGAAACAGAAACACGCAAGCGCTAGGAGAGACTCTCAAGGGAACCAGAGATTCTGGGTTCGGTCCCCAGCAGAGTCGCCAACTGTCGCTCCCCGGATTTCCATCCTGGTACAAACGCGAAAGTGGCGCGGAAAAGGGTAGAGTCGCAAGCCAGGCATTTTTATCCCGAAAGAACGGGAATGGTAATGCTGCACAAACCAGAAGAAATGAAAAGGAAGGACACGGGTCCTGCGAACCAAAGAGACTGAGTTCGGGAGTCAGTTACAACCTGGGAAGGTATTAGCACCCCAGATCGTCCGCTGTACCCGACGGGATCCACGCTTGCAAATAAATCTATTTCAAAGGGTGAAGAAATGAAAGCTGCTGCAAAGAAAATGAACTGAACTGGATAAAAGAAATGAAAAAGGAACTGAAAAAGAAATGAAACGGAAAAATGTAGGGTAAATAAAGATTGTGCTCGAACGGGCCCTACCCCGCTGCCTACGTACCTCATCTGGACAATGAGGATCCGAGTCGCCGTAGTTCCCCTAACTAGGGGCGGAAAAGATTGCTTGTGTCTTAAGGCTTGAACTGCCTATGTCAATGCTCAGGTGTTGCAGGCTCGGACGACGAGTGCGTTACCGTCTTGCAAAATGACAAGTAGGAGCAAGTTCGTACGTAAGGAGTGAGTGGGATGAGAAAAGAAATCCCGAAGGAGAGACGTTTATTGTTTGTTTGTGTTTTTTTAGAAGTTTTTTAGGAGTGTGGTACAAGAAAGTGAACTCAAGCTCTTCTCCATGGAATGTGCACTTGCCACTACATTCCAAGATGGAATAATAGATCAAGCCCACTCAAGTAAGGAGAAGATCCCCAAAACTTGAATCCAGAGATTAGGGCCTAAGCTCACTAACTCATTGAATTTATTAAGAGTTTTTTGTAATTTTGATGAAGAAGTGTTTTTATGATTTTCTTGGTGAAGATGGTATCCTGATCAGACTTGTGCATCAAAAAACAAGCTTGTACTATCCCAAGATGGGAAGAGTGCAAGTGTTTCATGGAATAAGGTTATTGCTCAAGATATCACTTCAATCCTTATTAAGTGTCTTTTTTAGGGTTTTGAGATGAGAAGAGAAGAGAAACAAAAAGGATCTCAAAGGTAAAAGTCTAATGGGGGACTAATGAATCCTAATTGTTATCATGCAAAGGTAATCCTAGGTTAGTGAGGTTTACTATCCTAAAGAAGAAAGAGATAAGAAGAGAAAGAGAAGGATGAAGAATAGAAGAAGGAGGAAGTAAGGCCTAAGCCCCAACAATCACAAGAATAGTATCAATGAAGAAAAGAGAAGAGATAAGACTTGGAGATGTGGGAATCACATCCACACCTCACACTTACCAAAGCCCCTGAAATGGTTAATGACACAAGAATAAATGCAACCTGTCGCTCCCACCAAATGACACACGGCCAAGAGGGGTACAGACGCGAACGGTCAGTGAAAGAGGGATGAGAGCACACAAGGCTGAACTCAAAAGAAAAGAAAAGAGTTGCCAGCTAGGCATTTTCATCCCAGAGGAAAGGTAATGCTGCATAAACCTGAGAAAAGATATGGACAAGACGGTTGCGAACCAGAGAGACTGAGAAAGGGGGTTGATTACAACCTGGGAAGGTATTAGCACCCAGATTGTCCGTCATACTCGACGGGATCCACACTTAAAAGATTTGTGTTTTAAAGGGGTAGTGTCAGTGCAATCTGTGTATCAAAACTGGAAAAGAATGCAAGTGTCAGTGTAAAATAAATGTGATGTGCATAAGAGAAGTGTCAGTGTAAGAATAAGAGTGAAATGCCCAAGACTATGAGGCTTAAAAGAATGAAGCTGGAAGAGGGGGGAATATACAGAGACTTTTGTTCGATAACTGTTAAGTTATGCCTACGTATCCTCTCGTGCAATGAGGAAGTCAGAACACCGTAGTTCGATTCAAAGAGACTGAAAGATGAATTGACTGATGAACTGCTTGCTTGTCTATGCTCAAGTGTGTAACCTGTCTGGCTCAGGTGCAAACTGTCTTGCATTGGACAGAAGAAGCAAGTTCTCGTTCGTGAGTGAAGGTGATGAGAAAAGAATCCCGAAGGAGACGATTATTGTTTTTTTTTTGTTTTCAATATTTTATTGTTTTTTTGTGTTTGTCATAAGAAAATGAGCTTAAGCCTAAACCAAGGGTTAGTAAACTTATCACATCTTCCCTCTGATTAGGGGTAATGAGAATACCTTAAGTATGAAGTAAACACTTCACACTTAATCACCCTGATGTAGGATTAAGATCATTAACCTACTTACATTTATTTAGATGTTTTTTTGGAGTTTTTGTTTAGTGTTAAGTAATGAGTTTAAGCCATAATCAAGGATTTAATGAACCCATTACACCATCCTAATAGAAGGATAATAGATGAGAACATTCAAGCTGAGGAAGGCTCCTCAACTTAATCCATGATTAGGGATTAACCTCATGACAAAACAAAACCTTTATTAAAGTGGATTCTAGTTAATGGTAAGATTAATAAGGGTTTTTTATGGTTGGTAAGACAGCTTGAGGAGGACTTGTCCATTAACACTAGGGTTAGTCCTTCTTAACCAATTAAGGAAGAAATAGAACCCTAATGCAAGGCCCAAGTTACAAGCTTGATGTCTTGATGATTATTAGGTGAATTGATTAAAGGATTTAAACACATTAAGGGTTTAACACTTAGGATCAAATTTATACACTCCATCCTAATAGAAGGATGCAGGCATAAGCTTAATCACAAAGCCTTAAAACCTTTAGGGTTTAGTCCCTGATTATGAGGTGAGAAGTGAAGACTCAAAGATGACACAAAGGTAAGAGTCTAAGGGGGACTAAACAATCCTAAAATGTTATCATGCTTGGAAGTCCTAGGGTTTATGAGGCTTAAGAGAGAAAGAATCTTCAAAGAGCCACCAAGGAGAGAAGCAAATGAAAGGAGAAAGAAACAGAGAGAAGCAAGACAACTTGCTTCACTTAAGAAGACAAGTTGCTTGAAGGAAGAAAGTAAGAGATGAACATGAATGAGCAAGCTCACTCCAATACACAAGAGAAAATGCAGCAATGATGCAAGAGAGATGATAAGAGATTGTGAGAAGTGAAGGCAAATTCACTTCTCAAAATAACTTACCACCTGAAAAGTTAGCAAAAGAAATGAAATGCAATGCAAATGAGATGAGATGTCATGATGCAAGACAAAGTCAGAAGCATATTCATGGTGTTAATGATGCTAAGAGATGATGCAAACACATGACAAGAGGTGAAAGTGATCAAACAAACATAAGGATGCAAATGAGGTATGCCTTGAACCATAAGATTCAAGAATGTTTATGAAGTGAAATGAACATATAACATGGCAAAGGAATGATGCAATGATGAAACATGATTCTAATATGTCCTAAGATGTATTATGAATCATGTGGATGCACAAAATGTCATGGCAAGTCATTGAATGCAAGCAAATGAGAGATGGATGCAAAGGAAGGCACAAATTAGGGTTCACATACAACATGCATCACAAAAATCCAAAACCAGAAGCAAATGACATGACAAAAAATTGAAAATGGGATCAAAGGAACCCTAACCCTACACAAGTTCACTGCCCAAAGGAGGGGACCTAACTCTTAGCCTAGTGCAAGTTATGAATTTCTCAAGTCAATTAGGGTTTTGGGGTACCTCACAATGAAAAATGCTAAACAAATTGAAAATGAAATATGAATTCAAACCAATTTTATCCTATAAACTACATGCTATGAAGGATGCAATGCAAGAAGAACCATCATCAAACTCTCAATGGTTAGGCAGAATGGATTTTTCCAAGTTTTGAACAAAAATATTGCCTTTAAATGGATTTAATTCTCATGAAAATTGCCAAAATAGTTCAAGAACCAAAAAGAAATTTGTTTTGAGAGTTTTATAATGTTTCTAAATGTTTTAAAATGCAAAGTGATTTTTTTTTGTGATTTTTAAATACCTAAATGCATTTTTAATTAATTAATTTTCATTAACTAATTAAAAATAACCATTTAAATGATTTAAAAATAATTTTTAATGCAAAAAATAAAAATAAAAATATTTTTGGGTTCTGAAAAATAATGAAATGCTTGACAAAAATTTTCAGAATTTTTAAATGTTTTTTACTATTTTAAATAATTCGTAGAAGTTAAATACAAAATAAATGAATTAAAAATAAAATTATGAGAAGTATGCAAGATCCATGGCTGAGATTCAAAGAGATTTGGAGGGAATTGACCCGCGCCATATCCAATGGCAGTAATTCAAACTGACCAAATTAAATATAAAACCCAATTAATTATGTTAATGACGTGGATTAGGGCTTAATGGGGGGATCTGAGCCACACAAACGCGCGGGAGTCAACACTGGTCAACTGAATCCACGACCCACATCCAAACTGAACCCTAAACGTAATTAATGAACTAATGACTTTCAGGTGGCCGGAAATGACCTCCGGTCATCTTCTCCGGCCACACCTCTCCCTGAAAATTGCTATCTTCTTCCCTAGGCTTCTAAAATCCAATCTCTCTGCCCAGAAATGATCCCCATACATCATACATCAAGAATCAACAAACAAACAACATTTAAAACACAACAAAAGTGAGAATCGAATCAAAACAGTTCTAGGTCAAAAAATTTCAGAACACGAATACATACTCATTTCTCAACCATTTTCAAAACAAAACACATCAACATGATCAATGAAGCATAAAGAATCATTTAGTAACTTAAAAACAAGTTTCTGGAAAAATTGTTCTTGAGCTCACCTGAAATGGAGCTTTCAATCCAGGAGCTTTCTGACTGCTTCTTTGCTCCAAAATGACTCCAATGATCTTCTCGAGGAAGCTTTGAGGCTTGGTTGGAGTTTACTGTAGCTGATTTAAGAGTTTGATGAAGTTCTGTTCAAGGGAAGTGAGAAATCGTGTTTCTGTTTGTGGGCTTTTCAGGGCAAATTGATGGTTGGGAAATGATCAGAGGATCATATTGAGTGGTTCTATGAAGTTTGTTTTGAGGTTTGAAGCTTGTATGGAGAGATTCGAATGAAAATGCATAAGAGGTGAGTTTTGAGGATGCTGACTTGTGGGATGTTTCAGGCTGTGTTGTGTGTTGTGTTGAGTTTCTTTTGGTACATGTATCAAGTTTGGATAGGTCAGAGAGTTGTTGCTGGCCTAGCTTGATTGGTATGGACCATTTTGCATAAAGTCAACTTTTTGTGTAAGAGAAGGTATGGGCTATTTCAGTCAAGGTACAAGGGCATGTCTGCTGCAGCTTGAATCAAGGCTATCCATGGAAATGAATTTGAGGCAATGCAGCAAGTGGATTAGGGTTTATGTGAGTTTTTGCAATTTCACAAAGTTTTGGCCCTTTTGAAGTTTCTTAAAGATCAAGGCATGAAAATGAACAATTCTTTGGTGCATTCTGATTTTTAGGTCATGGTTCATGTTTGTGTAATGCATAGAAGTCCATTTGAGGTCACATTTTGCCTTGGCATGAGGTTTTGCAACTTTGCCTCTTTGGTGCAAAACTTGAAATTATGTGATTTTGCCCAACTTTGACAAGCCATAACTTTTGATCCAAAATGAATTAGAATGAGTTCTTGTACTTTTTGAAAATGGGAGGATCCATTCTACAAATTTCATGACCAAAGTTTTCTCATTTGAAGCATTTTTGAATTAATTTGAGGATGTTGAAAAACTTTCCCAAAATGGCAAGTTTTCATTACAAGTCATTTTCCCAAAAAGGCAATTTTGCAAATGGCTTGAAATTCTTCAATTTTGTGAACTTATAACACATTCTATGATCAAATAAAGATCATACACATTCAAAATAATGGAGAACACCCTTTGGGTGGGTCATTGGGGGCCTCAGATGTCCTGATTTTACACTGACTTGCTCAAGAAGTCAACTCTTGATCAGATGCCTTCCCCATGGAAATTCTTCATGAAAATTGATATGCATGATCCTTATACCATATAGAGACCAATAGAAACAAGAATGGCCAAAAAATTTGGAGTTACGGCCTCTGAAACCAAAACCCTAATTTTAGGTCATCTGTGCAGTTAAACCTGGCTCTGCTTCCATGCCTTTCTCAGTTCTTGTGATTCTTTGACTTTTTTGACCTTGTGAGGATATAATATGATGCTTGAACATACATGGACCCCTTTGAAGTGATTTAAGACCTTTGGAGTGGCTCAAATGGCTCAGGGATGGCTCAGATCACAAACCCTAGATGCAGATGACTTTGAATCAATGCAGTGAATCAAAAATGTGGTATGAGATGCTATGATTGAATTTATGCAAATGAAAAGATCACAAGCCATGGTGTGAATGGGTGAGGGCAAATTTGGGGTGTTTACACAACCCAAAATGAACATAATGTCAAACCAAAGTCACACAACCAAAAGTGAAGTCTTAATCACAAATGCCAAATGCAAATTCAAAGCATAAGAATGAGAAAAGAACTATACAATTTAACATGAAGCATTATGAATCACCATGACAAAACAAAATAAACATGAGAGAATACAAAGCAAACTAGTCAAAGCAACACCACAAAGTTCAAGACCAGAACCCTAACATGTTAAGAAAGTGCTTAAGGATCATGTAAGATGAAGAGAAGAAGCACACAAAGTCAAGTATTTACATCATGAGAAGTAAAGAAGCAAAGGAAGTGAAGTGATCATGCATAAGAGTGAATGGACTTCAAAAGCAACCAAACACAAACTTTCTCAAGGCATAAACATCAACTCAAGACCAGAGGGGTATCAACATCCTAAGAAAGCTCTAAACAACTTGAAGAAGTTGGCACAAGTGCCCTTCTAACCTAAGGAGTGACCATATGACCCAAAAGAAGCAAAAGGGAACAAGTAAGGAACAAAATTTCAAATCAATTCAAGTATACATCCAAAAATTCCACAAACTTGCACAAAGACTCTTTAAACACACAATATCAACATGCCAAAAGGAGAGGATGAGAATCAGAAGCTTAGCAATTAAAATAAGGGTTCAAACATGGATTAGGGTTAGAAGGCTTCATGCACAAGTTTAGAGACCAAAATCAATTAAGCAAACTTCTAAAAATCAGAATAAAAATCATCAAAAAACTACATCTCATCATGAATCCAGAGCAAAAAGAATCAGTTCCAAATTCAAATTAATGATCAAGATAGAAAATGTACAAGACAACATGCTTCAAAAATGAAATAAAATCAATTAATTAAAAGAAACAATTAATTTCAGCGTGGCAATTAAATATAAATGAAAAATAAAAATGCCAAAAATTAAAGAAAACTAAAAGGACCATTCATGAATTTTTTTAATAATTTTTGAGAACTTATATCTATTTTTAAAAATTAAAAATCAAACTGAAAAACAAAATAAAAATAAAGAGAAGTAAAAGGTGCCAGAGGTGCAAATAGCAATGGGATCAGTTCATTTCAATTGGGCTTACAAAGACAGGGGGTGCGAAAAGCAAAGGAAGCCCATTAGGTCTGCGCAGGTTCATAACAATTATAGTGGATATTCACAAAATTCAGGGAAAATGATAAACCATCAGATCAAACATACACATGGGATTCAGTCAAACATTAAACCAAGTCAAACCATTCATTGGCCAGGGTGTGAGAACATGATAGTTAAGGTGAGGTGCGTCACATAACGCATTATTCATATTCAAATTTAAAACATAAAATCACGTGAGAGGGAGGGGGTGATTTTAATGCGCTGTCACACTGCCAACCGTCCAGATGAGAGATCCTATGGTCCTGCTTCATCTTCTTCCTTTCAACACAGTCCAGAATCCGGTGACCGGAGACCTAGCTCCGGCACCGAAAAATTCATCCATAAGAACAAACCACCATATAAATCATTCAAAACCTCCAGATCAAAAATTAAAAGATGCTGAATCCAAATACACCAATTAAAATCACAATAGATCAAAGAGCAAGCCAGATCGAAGACAAAAAGTTTCATACATCAAACTGCAATTCATCAGAACAAGCTCATTTCATGCTCATTTTACATTCTAAATAGATCAACATCATCAGCCAAACGTGTAGATCACAATGAGCACAAACAATTTCATTTCTAGATCTGAGAATTTGATGCTAACCTGAGATCTACAGATCTGGAAATAACTTGAGAGAAGCCAAGAGGAGCTGCAAATCCACTCCAAATACACTCTAGTTGCAAAATAAATGCAACTAAAGCCTTGAAAACTGCTGGATCTAAGAACTCGAAGCTTGCTGCACTGAAATGGCAAGGTGTGAAATCTTTAGGATTAGCTTGAAAAAGTGGTTGATTCTGACTCCTTACACTTCACTGATCAAGAATATGCCACTGGGTCTTGCAAAGGGTGAGTGTATGATGAAATTTGAAGAGAATTGCAAATGGAGCAAAAACTTGAGAGTGAACAAATGTTATGGATCTGGGGTGAAACGAAACCCTAATTAGCTTATAAATGGTGCATGCTTTCAGTGTTTGAAATTGCAAGGAGAATGCATGTGAGGAAAGGGTGTGAGGATGATTTTGAAAAAAATGCAAGAGTGGTGTGAAGTGGTGAAATGCTCGTGCGATCCCTTATTTACTTGCACATGTTCAAGCATAATCTAGCCCTTGATTCATAATTGGAAGCATCCTGGCCCTTGGATGTGAGGGTCATGCATTTTGAATGATCATGCAATTTTGCATCTTGTGTAATACACCTCACTCCATGCATGAATTTGATGATGTATTTGGAGAAAAATGACACTTATGCAATGCCTTGTAACATTATCATATTATTTGGTCCATGAAACAACTTAAAAATGACTTTTATGAGTTTTTGCATTTGGATGAAGCTTGGAGTTCAAGGCATGCCCTAAAAATTAAGCAATTTTCGAAGGGCCTATCTCATAATCCATGAGGGCTATGAAAATTTACTTATACTTTTTGAAAATGGGAGAACCTAGCCTTCAACTTTCATGTTTAATGGCAACTCATTTGAAGCTTTTTTCACCATGTTATGTGTCTTTGAAAATTAGGGCAAAATGTTGCTAAAAATGGCAAATTCCATGACCAACCACATGCCAAAAATGGAAAACTCCTCAAAACCTTTTGATTCTTGATCTTTGACCTTGCCAAACCTCTTCTAAGGTTATAAGAACATCCCTTGACTTGAAAAATAGGGTTAGACCCTTTGAATTCTCACAGTTGACTTCTAGAATGCATAGTTGACCAATTTCTTCTTTTACAAGCAACTGATGAAATACATGACTTCCACAAGGAATTTTCTCACCAAATTTCATCCCTAGGATCCTCTTATCATATGAAAGACTTTTCCCAGATTAAATGGCTAAAGTCACAAAGTTTTCATGCTTGAAAGTGAAACCCTAATTTGGGATCACTGTGTAGGAGCTTGCCCTAGTTTGAATTCCCTGATGATCTCCCAACCTCCTGGGCTTTTGTGGCCGATCTTGAACTTGTGAATGCCATGTAGACTCCTCATAGGACTTGAAAAAATCCACTGGGCCTCTTGTTATATCTTGTAATGCTTCAAATCCACCCACAGATGATCATATGCCTAAAGCTAGGTCATGAGAATGTTATGCCTCATCTTTCCATGCAAAGATGCCAAGGATATGATATGCTTATGATGATTATGGTATGATGATGATGCTTAAAAAGAAGAGGGAAAATTTGGGGTGTTACAATACCACTCACATAACAACAAAAAACATTTTTTTTCTCTTGATTCTCATGAATACACAACAATGCCAAACATCTCTCTGCAAATAAATGCACAACCTTCACTCGTTTCCTTCTTCCATTCAACCTCAAAACACTATTCATTTCGAAGGACCAAACAATAACAATCTTCTTCAATATGCAAAACAAAAATCATTAGCTTTTCTTCCTCCATAATCTCCCATAACCGAAACTTGCGTCAACCATAAGAACAAATCATAAACATAAATCTGACACTCAACCACCATCAACCTTTAACTGAAATCATCCTTCAATCCAGCTACACCACTCTTCCACCGCAAAACACATAAACCGATTCAAACCCCAAACTCACCCCCATAGTTTCGTCATCTCCTTCAACAACACAACACCAAATCGGAAACAGAGGAGAAGAAGATAGAGTTGAGATGAATTAGAAGAGAACTTGAGATGTGAATAAACTTAGAACCTGAAGCAGAGAAATCGAGACAGATCGTGAGAGACAAATCTGTCACCTCTACCACCGCACCGGATCGCGAAACCCTTTTTCGTGAAATCTAAGCCGAGACACTCTGAGAGAGAAGAACGGCGGAGCTGATTCGTTTTTTACGGTGAGTTTTGAGATGAAGAGATCAGAGAAAATCAAAACCAAATCGGAGAGCTTTGCAGATTGAATTGATATGGCCTGAAAGAGGTTCTCGACAGAGGACTTTGAATGATTGAGTGATGGCGCGTTTCCATTTTAAAAAAGAAGGCCGATGCCGTGTGTTTATGTTCGCTGTTGTGATTCGATGAGCAGAAAGAGATGAGAGACGACACGATTTTCACTAAGATGAAGCCATGCTGGATACGACGAAGAAGCGATTTCAACAGGGCATCGAGTCCCTTCAGAGCCTTTTGTTTTTGTTATTTTTATTTTATTTTGACTTTTCCTTCCATATTTTTTAGTGAACTCCCTTTGTTGATTGTTTGCTGATGGGCTATCGAAGCCCATGGTTATATATATATATATATATATATATATATATATATATATTAATCACACCATTTCTTACTATTCCAGCACCCCTCCTTGTTGTTGTTATTGTTATGGGATTTATAAGCCCATTGAATTTTCCTAAACACACCCTCTCTACCAGCGGACATACCCCCTGTTTTATTAAAATTTTAGTTTTTATGCTATTATTTTGTTTAATTGATTTCTAGCTCTTGATTAATCTTAATTTAGGTTTATTTAGATTTTATTAATCTTTTATTAGAACTTTGATATAGCTTTGTTAGCTTTGATATTTAATTTCAATACAGTTTGGATTTTAATTTCGATTAATTTGTTTTATTTTGATTTTGTTTAATATTGGTTTTAGTTTTGAAGTTTTTTAGTTTTTGCTTGATGTCGATAATAGAGGATGTTGCTTGATGTTGCCCATGTTGTTAATTGTTCGTAAAATACTTAATGTAAGTTGTGTCGCTTAGTGTATTATTTCCTAGACACGATGACTTATCTTGATGGACATTTTGGCTGATTGGTTTCTGACAAGTCTTTCTTGATTTCATTTGCACATTGAAGAGATTGAGCTAACCCTAATGATTCTTGATGTGGAACACTTGAGGACTTACTGGATTGATTGTGTGAATCTTCTTCTTGATGCTTATGCTTGATTTCTCTTGTGCGTATTGAAGAGGCAACAGACCTTTTCCATTAGGTATCACTAGAACTATTATTTTTCGCGCCTCATTCTAGTCCTGACAGATTCCAGACAGATTCCAGTTGTGATCCCATGTCTTTGCATCTTTTTCATAGTCATATTGCATATCATTTTTCAGAGAGCTCGTCATTCCTCCCTTGTCCATGACCAGCCAGCGGATGTCCTGATACTCAGTTTGAACGAGTGGTAACTGTTTGAAGACGACAGAGTTGTTTGAAGCAAGACTGAACAGTTCTAAGAGGAAAAAGGTCAGATTGGAAGCTGTTGGTAGTTATGTCGGAGAACAACCTTCAAAATGTTGATTTTCTACCTGGTTTCACTTTGATGACCAATCCTCTGTATGATATTTCTCCTGATGAGGATCTTCCACAAGTGAACAACCTCACTTAAGCTCAGCCGTTGCAGAGCTCGATTGTGACTCAGGGTGTACTTGAGCAATCTTTTGTTCAAGGTGGACCTTCATCTTCTTCTGATGCTATAAATTATCAGAGTTTTTCTTTCCCTATGCCGAGCTTCCAAGGGGAAATTCCTGTGGTGAAAATCAAGGATCCACAAACTATTGAGTCTGCTGAAAGGTTTCGTGTGTTGGAGGAGGAACTCAAAGCCTTAGCGGATCCTGATGCCTTTGGTTTTGATGCTCTAAACATGTGTTTGGTGCATGGTCTTGTCATTCCTCCAGATTTTAAAACTCTAAAGTTTGAGAAGTACACTGGTGTTAGTTGCCCAAAGTGTCATTTGGTGATGTTTTGCAGAAAAATGACTTCTTCTACACGCAACGATGAATTGATGATTCACTGTTTTTAGGAAAGTTTAAGAGGTGCATCCTTAAGTTGGTATATGGATTTGGAAAGTAGTTGTATCTGGTCATGGAATGATTTATTCAAAGCTTTCCTAAAGCAATACCAACACAATTTGGAAGTGGCGCCCAATCGCACGCAGTTACAGAGCCTATCTCAAAGGAGCGGTGAATCTTTCAGAGAATATGCACAACGGTGGAGAGAATTAGCAACCCAAATTCAACCACCACTTTCAGACATAGAATTGATTGACCTGTTCGTGGGCACCTTGCAAGGTCCATACTTGGAGAGAATGAGTAGCATTGGGACATCAAACTTCTCTGATTTGATGATAGTTGGAGGGCGCATTGAGAGCCTTCTCAAAAGAGGAAAGATCTAAGACTCTTTGAACATCCCAGCTAGTGAAGGTGAGTCTTTTGTTAGCTCCCAAGAGGAAGAAGGGTTTGAAATCAGTGCAGTCATGGCCAATATCGGTTATTCTGGACCATCATCTTCTCAAAGATCATTATTTCCCGTGTCTGACTATCCTTATGGGCAATCGACAATGCTCAGAGCACCATATCAGAAACCCTGGACTCCTCATCCAAATCTGCAAGTTCATGGCCGAAGACCTCAAAATCAACTTCAGATCCAACATAGGCCTCACAACAATCTGGAAAGAAGGAATGATCCTCTTCATCTAGTCCCCATGGAATACAGTAAACTCTTGCCACATCTAATTCAGAGCTCATTGGTGGTTCCTAAGCCTCTTAAGCTGTTGCCAGAGTCGTACCCTCCAGAGTATAATCCTCATGAACAATGTGGGTATCATGGTGGATCAATAGGGCATTCAACTGAAGATTACAAAGCTTTTCAAGCCAAAGTCCAACAGTTGATCGAAAAGGGGTACGTATCCTTTCTAGAAGGAAGCTTGGTTGTGCACCTCAACCTCTCGCCTGATTGAGTTTAAAGACTTCGAAGGAGAGACTCCTGATTTCAGTGGCTTAGACAAGAAGATGTCATCAGAATTGGAGATCATTGTATCTTTTTTGTCATTTGCATTGTAGTTTCTTTCCTGTTAATTGCTACTTGTCTTTTAAACATTGTTATTTTGAATGGTAATGTTAATGAAGTGATCATGCACTTTTTGAATCAATTTTGTCGCATTCGCTCATTTTTTCTTTCCTTGCATCAAAAACAAAAAAAATGCATCAATACACCTCCCATTTATGAGGTTTAAGGTGTTAATGAATGGATGCAAAAATAAGAGTTGAAAAATGTTTTTTATGCTATGTAAAATAAAAGTTCAAAGTCGAGATGTTAAGAATAAAACAATTTTAAGAGAAAATAAAAGAATATTATGAAAATATGGTGAAAAATGATTAAAATTATAAATTAAAAATATCAACAATTAGTTAAAAGTGTAAGAAGCTTCCATGAATTGTTATGTGATTTTTAGATGATCAAAAGTATTTTTAATAAAAGAAAAATCAAAAGGTGTGAAAAATAGAATGAAAATATGAGAAAATGATGGAAGGGGTTCAGAAAGAGCAAAAACCAAGTTAAAACACCATGGGCCTAAGTCTGGGGGGGTGGGTTAGCAACTTTGAGTCCAGTCCAATGGCGCATGGTATATGAATCTTATCATGGAATTTAGTCAACTTTTGGACTCAATAAAAGCCATTAGATGCAGTCAAAGCAAGATGATCAGATTAGTATGAGAATCTAATGAACCAAATGCATTGATCATGACAACAAACATACACGCGCACCTACACAACTAGTCCAGGTCAAATTATGAAAAATCATAGGCACGTGAGAAGCACAAGATTCATTAATGCGCTGGCTAACTAAGAAGCGTTGGATCAAAGCAATCCGAAGGCTGTGATATAATCTGAGAAGAATTAGGGTTCTTGCTCCTATGAGTTTTTAGGAGACTGAAGAAGATTCCAGTCATCTTCTCCGGTGATCCTCCGGTGACATCAACTAAAAAAGTTCCAGAAATGAATAAAAATGGTACCATTAGAAAGCTTAGGTCACGCACAGTCCAAATCCACAAATGAAATCATCATGTGATACAAGATTAGAGGGAATCGAAGCACACAAAATTTCCCTAAATTCTTATCTAAGAACCTAAGTTGCATATCAACTAGATAACAACCACATTGCTCCTATTGAGCTTAATAAACATCAAAACCAGCTTTAAATCATGGAATCAGAGTAAGACAAAGTTGAAGAAAATTGAACCTGAGCTTTGCAGAATCTTGAACTAGCAAGAAAACCAGAGAAATTCTTGAGATCTTGAGCTTATGGAGGAGAAAAATAAATGCTATTGGCCTTGATTCTTGAAGAAAACAGAGGAAAATTCAAATTTATCTTGAGGCTAGGTTTGTGAATTGGATGCTTTCATTGCTTGATCTTGATCAGAGGAGTTTCTGGATGATGAATTGATGAAGATAATGATGAAAATGCCAAGGAATTCGTGAGAGTTCAGAGAGGGAATTGAGATGAAGTTTTTGGTGCAAAAGTGTGAGAATGAGATAATGATTGAAGATGGTTTCCAAAATCTGTTATGGCTTGCTTATAAACCCTGAGTTAACTGTTAACCATCATGATTAACAGTTAGAACTCTGGTTAACCAAGGGTGCATTGAGAATGAAAAGGTGAAGTGAGACTTGGACATGTGAAGCTCATGAATTCAGGTAAGGCTTGTAATCCAATGTAATAAGGTTCATGGAACTTAAAATATAGTTGAGGTTGATGTATGATGATTCCATGATTGATGTTGCAGCCTGCCTTACTTCGAATGTTGTTGTTGAAACACATTTCTATTTTGATACATGATCATGCATGTACTCATGCACATGAGTATATGAATTCTTGATTGGCCAAATGAAGCAAGACATGAATGATACATGATGTATGTGTGTGTGAAATCTGGACTAAACAATCACAAGCCTTGAATCCTCTGCCTTGGCATCCAAGAAAACAGAATGAAAGTTATGAACTTCAATGGAGAAATGGTTCATGCCCAAGGCTTCAAATGAGGAACTTTTAATGGCTATGGATCAAGGACACATGATAGAACATCATTGTAGTTGAAATCAAAGTAAATGGAAGTCTCTAAGATGCCTAAAAATGATCAAGAAATCAAGTGTACAAAGCTGCCTCATGGGCGTGGCAAATTTGCCCTCAGGCCTGGCCATGGGCCTATGGACATTTAGTATGGAGTCACCATGTTGGAGCTCCCATAACTCTTTGTATGTTGATCAAATGAAAATATTTCCATTATCAAAGTTGAAGAGGACATGCCAATGAATAACTTTGATGTTAAAAAAAAATTCATTTGAAGCTTTCTTGATAGAGAAAAACAACTTGACATTTGGCACACCATATGTTTGATGAAATGTCTGGCCTCTGGAATGCCCATGACTTGGTTTCTAATTTGCTCAGGTTTTGTCAAACTTTGATTGATCATATCTCACTCAATTTTTATCAAATTGAGATGTTCTTGCTATGGATTTGAAGTTGAAGATGTGCTCTTTAATTGGCTCAACTTAGGCCTGAATTTTGAAGCCTTTATTTTGAAGAAAGAGGGCTTGCAAGTGAGGTGCAAAATGGTCTAAAACTTGACATAAATAGAAACCCTAAGTTTCTCTTTTGGACAGGTTTGCGATTTCTTGATTTTTCATGAAAAGCTTTGCATCAAAAGGTCTCAGCTCGATATCATACCAACCAAGTCCCCTGACATCGAATTCGCCGGATATTCCCAGGGCTTTCCCTCAGGTAGATTCGATCGACCTAGACTGCAGATTTTCAGATAGTAGCGAGAGTGTCCAGAGGCCAACAGAGTCGTTATCCTGACCAATACCAGATGGAGACTTCGAACTGATTCCTCTGGGGGAGGACCCAACCCGGTGTGTTAAAATCGGAGCACATATGCCCGAATTGGTGAAGCGACAGTTGGAAGCTTGCCTCAAAGGGAACGCAGATTTATTTGCCTGGAGCGCCGCAGAAATGCCAGGGCTCGACCCCGAAACAGCTTGCCACCACCTCTCTATCGACCCAACACATAAAGCGGCCGCTCAACGCAGGAGGAAGCAGTCGACCGAGAAGACCGAAGCCGCTGAATCTGCTGTTAAAGACCTCCTAGAGGCTAAATTTGTAACTGAGGCCAAGTATATGACCTGGCTCTCAAATGTTGTACTTGTGAAAAAATCTAGTGGAAAATGGAGGATGTGCGTTGATTATACCGATCTCAATCGGGCATGCCCGAAAGATGCATACCCTTTACCTAACATCGATAAGTTGGTCGACAATTCTTCCGGTTACAAGTTGTTATCCTTCATGGACGCATATTCGGGGTACAATCAAATACCCATGGCCGTGTCTGACAAAAAATACACGGCCTTCATGACCGAATCGGGCAATTACTTTTACAACGTTATGCCCTTCGGTCTAAAAAACCCGGGCGCAACATATCAGCGCATGATGAATAAGGTTTTCCGAGCCGAAATAGGAGACATGCTCGAAGTATACATGGACGACATGATCGTCAAATCTCAACAAGAAACGGACCACGCGTCCCATTTACGAAAAGTGTTCGACCAGGCACGAAAGTGCAAAATGCGCTTCAACCCTGAAAAATGCACATTTGGTGTTCGAGCAGGAAAATTCCTCGGATTCTACTTGACTGAACGAGGCATCGAGGCAAACCCCGACAGGTGTCGGGCGTTCGCGGAGTTCCCAACTCCCACTTCCAAAAAATCCATACAATCACTAAACAGGGTCATTACCTCCCTCGCTCGATTCGTGGCAAAATCCGCTCAACACGCTCTCCATTTTTACAAACTCCTCCGTAAAGAGGCAACTTTCGAGTGGACAGTGGAGTGCGAGCTAGCACTATCCCACCTGAAAAAGGCACTAAGTGAACCTCCAGTCTTATCCAGACCGGAAGAAGGGGAGACACTGTATCTCTACCTTGCGGTCGCAAACGAAGCAGTGAGCGCAGCACTCGTGCGCGACCTACCCGAAGGACAAAAACCTGTATATTTCACAAGCAAAGCACTTCACGGCCCAGAAATTCGATACCTTCAGATAGAAAAGGTTGCTGTGGCCCTCCTTCTCGCAGCTAGAAGGCTACGCCATTACTTTCTGGCTCACACCATCATCGTAAGGACCAATCAACCCATAAGACAGTTGCTCGGTCGACCGGACATGGCCGGCCGAATGTTAAAATGGTCGCTAGAACTATCTAAGTTCAATATCAAGTTTGAAGGAAGACAGGCTCTCAAAGCTCAAGCGCTATCCGACTTCGTCGCTGAACTTACATTCACCGAGCAAGACCCGAAAGTTTCGTCCAGGTGAGTTATTTTCGTGGACGGTGCATCTGGCCCGGCGGGCAGCGGAGCCGACATCATTTTGGAAAACGAAGAGGGGAACATCATTGAAGTGTCCCTGACCTTATCTTTCCCCACTTCCAACAACCAAGCAGAATATGAAGCTTTCCTAGCGGGCATACGGCTCGCAACCGATCTGGAAGCAGAAGAGATCACGATCTGCACGGATTCTCAGTTGATCGCAAGCCAAGTCCGAGGAGATTTCCAGGCCAAAAATGATAACATGGCCGAATATTTGGCCCTCGTAAAAGGCGAAATAAAACGGTTCAAGAGTGTGGAAGTCAAACACGTTCCGCGGGAAAACAATGCCCGCGCAGATATCCTGTCCAAATTGGCGAGCACTAAAAGGAAAGGAAACAACAAGTTCGTCATACAGAAATTGCTTTCCCGACCAAGTATCGGACACTCATCGACCCACGTACACATTAACGTCGTGGGCGACACGGGCTGCTGGATGACCCCAGTGTTCAACTATCTAACCAAAGGAGAGTTACCAGCCGACCCAAAAGAAGCCAGTACTATACGACGAAGGGCATGCTCATATTCTTTAGTAGGTGGACGTATGTATCGTCGGGGATTCTCTACACCCCTCCTCAGGTGTGTAGAGGAGGAAAACATTCCACACGTACTAAGGGAAGTCCACGAAGGAATCAATGCACAACATCCAGGCGGACGTTCATTGGCTCGAAAAATCCTAAGGGCAGGATACTACTGGCCCACCCTCCAACACGATGCAAAGGAACATGTGAAGAGGTGCGACAAATGCCAACGACATGGAGACGTGCACGCAGCGCCTCCATCCGAGCTAAAATCATTATCGTCACCCTGACCGTTCGCGTGGTGGGGAATGGATATTTTAGGACCATTCGTCGTTGGGTCTGGTCAGAATAAATACTTAATTGTAGGTGTCGACTATTTCACCAAGTGGATAGAAGCTGAGGCCCTGGCCAAAATCACTGCGCTCAACATACTTCGGTTCTTCAAAAGAAACATCCTCGCCCGATTCGGGGTGCCCCTCGCCATCGTGACCGACAACGGGACTCAATTCACAGATAAACACTTCAAAGAATTTGTTGCATCAATGGGGACGAAACAACATTTCGCTTCAGTCGAGCATCCTCAAACTAACGGGCAAGCAGAGGCCGCGAACCGGGAAATCCTAAGAGGTTTGAAACGAAGATTGGACAAGCATAAGAAACACTGGGTCGAGGAGCTACATAACGTATTGTGGGAATATAGGACCACACCCCACTCAACGATCTTAGAATCCCCATTTCGATTAGCATATGGGACCGAAGCGGTAATCCCGATAGAAATGCACGTCCGATCGAGGCGCACGGAATTCCCCATGGAACAAGATACCAATGCTGAAGCTATAAGAGACGAGCTCGACATGGTCGAAGAAGTTCGATCGGAGGCCGCTATTCGAGAAACTATTCTCAAACAAAAGATAGCCGCTCGGTATGATTCTAAGGTCATAAGGCGAACGTTCGAGGTAGGCAGCCTTGTCCTTAGAAGAAACCACAGAGATCCCCGCGAGGGAAAACTAACACCCAACTGGGAAGGCCCGTATCGCGTTCGAGCAAAAACCGAGAACGGTGCTTATTATTTAGAAAATCTACACAGGGAAGAGCTCGCTCGGCCTTGGAACGCCGAGAAACTCAAACAATACTATAGCTAAATCAGTCACCTTACTCAACTCCCAAGCGAGGAGAAAGGGAGACCGACGGAAAACTGCGTGCCTAGGTACGAGCACGACAGCCCAAATATAACAAAGTCAAGCAAGATCTCATTTCAAGCAAAAGATAAGCTTGCCGCACGAACGGATACTCAAACGAGTCCGACGTCGCCTAAGTACCATGACCAGGTAGAACCCCAGCTCGCGATGGGATGTTCACGCCACGGAGCCCGGGCCATTATCTTGGCTCGGGCACCGGTCAGGAGTAAGACTCTCAAATACTGATTGGTCCCCCTAACCAACAGATCATCCATACTTCCCCGTATCCATTCAATTACTTCTAATTAATGCAAAGACGCACACCAAACACTTAGTAAAAATAACAAGTAAACTATGTCCTTCGACGGACGCATTATTACGAGCAAAAAAAATATACAACCGACCGTCAAGGTCAAACACATGACATTAAAAGAAAGAAATGACACCGAAGGGCCGACTTTTTCGAAATTACAAATAAAGGGGGCCACGCCTCCCAAAACAGAAAATACATTATAAGTTACAAAGGCACGCAGACCATAAATCAATTATCCTCACCCCCCGGGCGGCCTTCATTTTCAAGAGCTTCCTCCTGGCCCAGCTGCGCTTCAGGTTGGTCGGGCTGAGCAGTCATCCCCGGCTGAGAGTCTGCCACCACCAAATCTGAGGGGACTACGATTCGGCCATCCACCACCTTGTAAAGATAGTTCATGCGACCAACGTCCAAGGCCATGTCAGGGTGGAGAGCTTTCATCTGGTCCACCGCATTCTGGAAGCTAAGCTCAGTTGATGCGTTCAGATCTTCCATGTCTTGGTCGATCCGAGCAAGACACTGAGCCCTCATCACCAGATGCTTGGTCTCCTCATCCTCGTCCTCCTTGGGGAAAAAGGCATCCTTGAGTTTCTTGTTTTGCTCAAGCACCCTCTTCTTGTCGACTTCCAGTTTGGCGATGACCGCAGCTCGTTCGGTTGACTCTTTAGTAGAAGCTTTAACCTCCTCAGTGGTTACTGTCAGCTTAGCCTCAGAAGCAGCCAGCTGCTCCTTAAGCTTGCTGTTCTCCCGCTCCAGAACAGGAGCCCCTTCAGCCGTCAGCCATGCCATTGTCAGGACCCGCATGACTGCGCTCGCGTCCTGAGCCAGAGATAGCCGCCGAGCAGGACGGTCCATCCCCTCCAAAAACAGAGAGTCCGCACGATCCACCTCCATGCTGGTCCCTTCAAAGAAATTGCGCACCACAAAACGTGGGGGTATCCCGTGTTTTGGCTTTGGAGGAACGCTGGCCGTTAAATCTACAGTGGCCGCTGATTTGTGTTTCTTCATTAAAGAGCCAGTCGATGCGCCCGGCGAACCCTGGACCAAAGGGCCCGACCCCGAGCCACTCGCCTCGGTCAGTTTGGTCTGCACAACCCTTGATCGTTTCCTCTGCTGCTGAACCAAACGCTCTTGAATTTTATCCAAAGGATTCGTCAAGGAACCTGAAAAAAGAATAAGATCAAATTACTCACAAGCAACAAAATTAAACCAAGAATTTTAACGAGCGCAGATAAACGGATACCAAAGAAGTCGGACAATTCCTGCCCGTTACGACAGGCCAGCAACTCAGTAACGTTAATCAAGGGACGCTCCAAAGCTTCCCCCCATCTTGATCAACCATAACCTTCCCATCTCCGTCCAATAGAGGGATCGGGGTAAAGGAGGCTATTAATTTTCTGAAGGCCTCGAAACTGGCCGCATCGTCATCACTCAATGTGTCCCCCACTTGAACGAACTCCCCCACAGGTTTTTCATAGTGAGCATGACTCCAAGAAAAGGGGAACAACCACAGTCTCCTCGGAATCACCTGACCTTGGTTGTCGAGCTTAGGCTCGTCATTCTCGTCAGTATCTATTCCAAGAAAGCTCATAGCTCTCACGGCCTCCGCGCTCGCAGGCTTTATCAGGAAGTAGTCAGTTTTGAAAGCCCGGATAGATTCTGAATGGGCCTTAAAGATTTTGGTCCGCTGCTTGAAAGACACGAACCCCTTTCGGTCAGTTCCTCGCCCAACCTGGCGCTGTAGGGAGAAGAGGCGGAAGAAGAGTGGAAAAGTAGCACCAACGCCCAGATAGGCACACGTCATCTCGAACGCCTTCAGAAATGCGTATGAGTTGGGGTGTAACTGGGAATGAGCTACACAGAGATGCCCGAGCACGGCGTTCACAAAATCGCTGAAAGGCAACGTCACCCCCAGTACTGAAGTTGCATATTCGTACATGGAGAACGCCCGACCACGAAAATCTGAGAAGATACGATCGTCGTCTCCTGGACAGGTTACAACCCAATCAGCTGGATCCCCAACAACTGGCAGCGGCTCCGATCGAGGCCTCGAGAATGAGGACACCTTGTCCAGCAAATCTTCCATCACCCATTCTTCGAGCGAGACCCTCGTCTGGTCAGGGCACTGAGGCGAATCCGTCGACGGTCCTGTAGTACTTGTATCTG
This sequence comes from Lathyrus aphaca, assembly GCA_963966055.1. NCBI lineage: Eukaryota > Viridiplantae > Streptophyta > Magnoliopsida > Fabales > Fabaceae > Lathyrus > Lathyrus aphaca. Next base: position 451,478,353 of record OZ014522.1, on the reverse strand, counting down.
AACTTTCCGAGGAGCTCCCGGAGTCTGAAGGTATGGACGTAGACGACCCTGAATTTCTCGAGGACGTCTCCTCAGAAGGCACGTCCAGCGGATTCACGAGCGAGTTTTCACCTGAAAAGCAGAGGAAAGGCGTCAGTGAATTCGATTAAGAACATCAAATCCACCCTTCCACCGCTCGACAAGTGAAAGGGCGCGCATCAACTCAGAAACTATGCCCCGAGCTGTAGCCCTGGCTGACCATCGCTCAGAGCAACGGCCGACGCCCAATATCATATATGACAAGGATCTAACCTAATATCCACCAAACCCAAGTCTAAGTCGACCAATATTTACGTCGACCCTAAAGTTAGGGTTTGAAACCGACCGGCTACGGTGGCAGAAGTTTTGAGGTTTACCAATTCCAAATCTAAAATCTACCGGTAGAATCATCCTAAACTGCATGCATTTCTACAAAATCTAAGCTATAAACACCTAAAGAGAAGAAAAAGAACCGTACCTTGAGCTTGAGAAGATATTCTTGAAGAAAATGGGCTTCTGAAAGTGGTGGTCAGTAAGAAACGGCGGTGGTCGACGGCTGAGACAGCGGCAGTTGAGCGAGCAGAATCTTGAGGAAGAAGATGAAACGAAAAGGTCAAAATGGGCCCTGAGAATCCTATTTATAGGAAGGGAAACACGTGCACACGCGCGTGACCCCTACACGCTATCCCCTAGACTAGCCGTCAAATCATTAATAGGCGCGAATTTCCAGATATTCCAGCTTTTCGTTTCACATTCTTCTGCCGAGCAACGCATCGTCTGCCCGTTCTCAGAAGATCGACAGCGTAGATCCCTGACCTTGACATTACACTTCGCCGAGCACAATATCACTCCTAAGTCACTGCTCTACAGCACGAGCAATGACTTGGGGGGCTTCTGTTCTGGTCCGGCCCAATTCCTCCTATTGGGCCAAGAAGACTGATCCAATAACCCTGCTCGACGTCGAGCGCAATCATGAAAAGTGCTCCTCAGCCGACCACAAATAATCCGGTCACGATGAGGCTCTCTAACGGCTAATATTGACCGTTGCCTATCTTCACGGATCCCTCGATCCGCGCCTCACAGAACGAACCAATAATCTTCCAGCTGGTCCCTTATATAAACCCTCTCATTTGAGAGGGCCAGGTATTCAATTTTCTCTAACCCTGATACTTGTACTTGCCCACTCTTGCTCGGTTACTTACTTTAGCATCGGAGTGCCTTGCAGGTACAACCCCTTTTCTCCTCAACGACCATATCCATCCGCTCTCGAGGCCAGCCGCATCGGATCCTGATCTCCAGGTACGATCACTTTCATAACCCAATGAAAAAATCTACTATTAGAATCTCCATCATTAAGCCACTTAACTTTCGACTTTTGAATAAGCATATTCTCCTGGATCTTAAGATTCAACCAAAACTTTCAACTAGCCATCTTTTTATTCTCCAAAAATACTACTCTCCTCCAACTCTCCTAAAACACCTTCCAAGTCATCACCTTCATTCAACTCCAAAACACCCTCCTCCATATCCAAATTTATCTTACTAAAAACATTGATGTTCCACCATTTGAGTCTCTCTTTAAAGAACCACAATCTCTCCTTAAGAATGAAATCACCTCTACCTTCAACAACTAAGGCTTTCCATCCACTTTCAACAAAAGAACTAAAGCCCTTATGAGAAAACCACTCATTGTTAACTTTGAAAGGATTTTGACCCCAATCTTCTTTATCCACCACAAGCCAAATCAAATAATGATCTGAAATATACTCAAACCTATATGTTTCCCTACCAAACCCCATCTGTCCACAACTCTATCGTCCACAAGAAATCGATCAATCCTACTTTTCGCTTTACCGTCTCCGTCATACCAACTAAACTTCTAGATTTGCAATGAAGATCCACCAAATTACTCTTGGATATAAACTCCGTAAATTCTTCAAATTCCGACCTTCTACCTAAGACGGACCTCCTTCTCCTCTCCTCATTATCTTTAACCGCATTGAAATCGCCTCCGAGAATCCACTCCCCCATCTGTTTTAGACGCCTTTAACTCAAGAAAATTCGACCACAACACTTTATTTTGCTCTATTGAGCAAGGAGAGTATATGTTAACAACATAGTACAAGACATTGTTCCAACACATCTTAATGCCTAAGAAACCTGTGCCTCTGAAACTACAAATAACATTCACCTTACCTGCCTTCCACATAATCAATAAACCACCAGAAAACCCAATCGAATCCGAGAATGAAAAATCAATGACCTCTTTCTTCCAAAAAACTATTAGCCGTTGAAATTGACATATTTTGAATTTTAGTTTCCTGCAATAAAACAATATTCACGTTTCTTTAAGTAATCAACTGAGAGATCCTACTTCTCTTAGCTCCCCCTCTAATTAATATTCAAATAACATATTCATTACAATCTTTTGTACTTTTATTTGTCTTTTCAAAAACGCCGATAATAATGTATGAGAAATATGAGATTTTATCGGATATTTTGAAAATGGCGATAAACGTGCATGTTTTTTATTTACGTGTAAAATTTAAAATACCTATAAAATTATATACTTTTAAAAATCCGATAATTGACAAAAAAAATCCAATAAAATTAAGAGTTTTTGAAAATATTCAAAAATATTATCAGTGATTAATGAAATAATTTTTAATATGCAAACATAAGCAGGGTGTAAGATATGATTACTGTAGCAGGACATATTCTCCATTGTAGATGTACCATCAATATTATTTTCATACCAAATTCAAATAGCCTCGAATGTGAGAGGTGTATTAAAAAAATTCAATGTCCCTTATTGACTATAGACAAGTACTTCATCACCTCACATGCGAATTTTGTGGGGCTGAATTAAAATAAGAGAGGAGAGAGAGAGTCTAAACCGACATAGGAATAGATGATATTGATTCCTAAGCAACCAAAGAAATTGGATTGGTTCAATTTCATTTATCTATGATGCAAGTTTGCTTAACAAACTCGAAGTAGTTGAACTTTGAAGCAAGCTTTATTCTTTTTTGTTTTTGTTTTATTCAAAGACAACAAAGCAACTTTACACTCAACAAGTTGGTCGTGGACATAAAACTAATTAATCATTTATACAACCTAATGCTATTATTTTAAACACCAAATATGAACTTCCAACTAACTCCACTCAAATGAATGTATTGAACAAATTATAATTTCATTGCCATCAAGTGAAAATGTAATGAAAAACAAAAGAATTATTAATTTTTACAAGCTTCAAACCAAGTAACATACAAACACAAATGGAGAATAAAATGGATGATAAATACCCAAAAACACCATTAGGGTAAAATAACCAATTGTGTGACTAACATTATTATTACAAATCTGAATGGAAGAAGAACCCGACTAAATAAATGCACGTCTCTAAATTTACGGTAAAATTTTCAGAATCACACTGAGTAGTTGTCGAATTTTTTTTATAAAATCGCGTTCTCATTGTGATTTTGTCAAATTTACCGTGATTTCTCAGACATGCATTAGGTGGATAATGATGTTGACGAAGACCCTTTACAATACTGAACACTGCCCTCATTCATTCTTTCCAAAACATAATGTCCCATAGTTCCACTTGCTTCCAACAAATTCTCTTTACACAAAAACTCATTCCCACAAACCTGTTCCACTTCACCAGAAAAATCATGCAAGAAAATATGAGTTTTAGGGTTTCCACCTTTCTTACTTCTAGCCAACACGCCGGCGGTAAATATCGCGGACATTCTTCCGGGAGCTTCCGGCCAATCCCCGCGTGGTCCGTCAACCAATATAACATCCCAATCAACCTCATAAACATGGTTTGGAAGATCGTTAATTCCGAGTTTACAATCCGAGAATAAAAGATTCTGCACTGGTTTACATTCATTCGCTACATGCTCTTTAGCAGAAGCTATTAACTCTTTCATCTCGCTCCTTTTCGTTGTATATTGAACATCATAAGCATCAATCTCAGGGTGTTTTTCTTCTATATACGCTGCGTAATATCGATTTTCGTCTATGAACACTGTTTTTCCGTTGTGGTTAAGCGCTTTCCATAGAAGCGTCTCCGGCGTGAGACCGAAGATGAGCAAGTTACACGGCGACGAACATTTTCGAAGCACGTCGGATATTGGTTTGATATCTGAGTATGTCATGTGGTATGTGTCATTGGATTTCGAAGCATAGTGAAGAAGAGTGTTGATAACTGTTGCTGGTAACGGTGCAGAAACAGCATTGGTAGTAATAACAGATGAAATAATGGAAGTGTTTGTGTTGTTTAAGGATGATTCTCGGTCTCTCGTGTAAATGAGTGTTGCAAGGAAAGCTAAAGTGAGAATTGATATGAATGCTAGAAGCCATAATCGATTCGAGTTTCCTTGTTTTTGGATATATGGATGAAGAAGAATGAGTTTTGTGTTGGTGTTTGTGTTCTTCATTTTGGTTTGAAGTGTAAGAAGAGATTCTGAAAATTTGAGAGAATTTGAAAATAAGGTTTGATTTTAAAGAAGCTCTATAAGCAAGAATATGAAGTAAAAGAGAAACAAAAAATAAAATATTTTATTGAATGAGACATTTCTTGAAGGCATGAAAATAACGTTTGAATAATTTGTGTTAGAGTTGAATATGATTATTCTTAATGTGGTCGGTATTTTGTGTTGGAATGAAATAATTAATTCCTAATGTGGATAGTTTTGTTTATGAAGCATGATTAATGTTGAACTAAAATAATGTTAATGGGGGGTGGGAATAGTAGTAGGGTTAGGGTGGTTGGAAAAGAGATAAATTAGAGAATAGGTGTAGTAGTGACCTAGTAACTAATTACAAGCAAGAAGTCGCTTTTACTTGTTGAATTTAAGATTTTGTTCCTACGTAACCAAACTCTAGAATATTGGTAATATACTTGGACAAATAGCTACCTATGAAGGAGACAAAGTACCTGCAATTAGTAATTTATTTATTGTAACACATGTTATTATCGTCTAGTATTTTGTTTTGTAGTGGATAATGGACAAGTAAGTATATATACTAATTATAGTTTCTACAGTAATAAGACATCTAATGTCTTTCAGATGTTCTTTTAAAGAAAAAGAATGAATTGTTAATAATACAGCTAGCATGAGAGTAGTAGAAAAAAAAAACTCAATGATTGTCTTCTATGATTCTAATACTTTAATAAAATTTACAATGACCTATAAAACTGTTATGGTGCATTTGAATAATGTAATTAGAAATTTTAAGGAATTTAAAGTTTTCGAAAACTCAAATGTGAAAGTTCAACTCCCTTTATTTCTAAGCTTTTTTTTTTTATATATATATATATATATATATATATATATATATATATATATATATATATATATATATATATATATATATATATATATATATATATATATATATATATATATATATATATATATATATATATATATATATATATATATATATATATATATATATATATATTTTAAATTTTGAGTTAAAATTTTTATTTTGAAAAATAAGGATAAATTTGCAGTTTTTTGAAAAAAATTATAGATTTTCTATTTATTTATATATAAGCAACGAATTAAAGTATAAAAAGAATACACGTAAAAATATAACCTACAAACTTTTGAAAGAAAAAAAAAACATTATCTAACTATTTTAATATTTTGGTGACATAATATCCGAAAAAATTGATCTTGTCGTAAGGATGACACCATCTTCTGTTTAGTCTCATTCTCTGATTGTAACCATTCCTGCTCAGGTTTCATGGTACAAGCTTAAGATTGTCATCGTTGTTTTTGGCTTAAACTCCTAGCCTTAGGGCTAGGGGCCTTGCTAAAGGCTGATAGTTTTTGGGTTGTGTCCCCATGAGACCTTTGAAGAACTTGAATGGTTGGACAACGGTCGATCGTAGGAAATCGCAACTCAAGTCTTTCAAATGGGATGTTTTCCCTTTCGGAGGTGGGGGTTTGAGCGAGGCGGAGAAGAATTCTCTTTGTTCTTTCTTCTTCTCTGAGTTTCCCGATAGAATTTGCACTAGGGACATTCATGTTCTTTTCGGTTGTATCGGAAATATGGTAGAGGTAGTCATTTCTCTGAGGCGTAACAAGCATGGTAAACGTTTCGGTTTTGCGAGGTTTAGAGGAGTTGAAGATGTTAGAATTTTGGGAGTAAAGTTGGATAATGTGATTATAGATGGAAGGAAAATTCATGCTAACCCCCTAGGTTCGAAAGAGGTTCAACAAAGCATTCTTTAGGAGGAAAACGTCCTGCTAACGCTGAGGGTGTTGGAGCTTTAGTTCAAGCGGACCATCTGAAGAACAAGCAGGTTAGGACAACACCAACAATGTTTTTTTGGAACCAAATCTTTTGCGGATATAATGAGCAACTTAGAATCGGAACCGGTAGTCAAATATGTGTCGGTGGTGGAAGATAGAGAACGGATGAGCAAAGCTTATGTCGGAACTACCGTTGAATCCGTATGGTTTATAGTCTTCAAAGAAAGTTTGCTACGGAAGGTATTTTTATAGTTAAGATCACTCCGCTCGGTGCCATGAAATGTTTGTTGGAAGAATTGAAATTCGGTATTCTGGAAGATTTGATCCTAGAGGATATCTCATGGTGGAAGGATTGGTTTCATGATATCCATAGTGTAACACCATAAATTTGCCCTCTTCTTTCTAGCATCATCATCATATCATAAGCATCATAAGCATGACATATCCTTAACATTTTTGCATAGAAAAATGAAGCATAACATTCTCATGTTCTAGCATTGGGCATATGATCAATCATTGGTGCATTTGAAGCCTTACAAGTCAAAGCAAGAAGTCAAGTGACCTTGTCCAAGTCCCATGAAGTGTCTACATGGCATGTACAAGCTCAAGATCCTTTGCAAGAGCCCAGAAGGTTAGGAGATTATCAGATGAACCAAGAAAGGGCAAGCTCCTACACAAATGGTCTCCAAATTAGGGTTTCATTTTCAAGCAGGTTGTGACTTTGGCCATTTCATGTGGGCAAAGTCCTTCATATGATATGTGAATGCTATGGATGAAATTTGGTGAGAAAATTCGTTGAGGAAGGTGTAAAAACCCCAAATTTTCCCTCACTTTTTCTCACACCATGGCTTGTGATTTTTTCATATTGCATTTGCATAAGCATATCATCTCACATTGCATAAACAACTTCATCAAATCATTACATGACTGCACAGCTAGGGTTTGTGATCAAATGAATCCAAGGAAGTGATATGAGCCATCTCAAAGGCATTGAAGCTTGTCAAGAGGGTCCATGTATGTTCTATTATCATATTATGCTCCCCAAAGTTCATTAAAGTCAAGATATCACAAAGCATTGCACATATGTCCAGGCAGACTGAAGATTTCCTGCATAGATAACCTAAAATTAAGGTTTTGGGTTTGAGGCCCTTAACCTCAATTTTTTTGGTCATTCTTGATTCCATTGGTCTTAATATGTTATAAGGAGCATGTGTACCAAATTTGATGAAGAAATTCATTGTGGAAGTCATCTGATCAACTGGTAACTATTGTGCAAGAAAAGTTAGAATCAAGGCATCTAAGGCCACTACCAATGGTACCAAAGGGTCATCTTCATAATTTTGAGATTCTATGATCTTTATTTGATCTTAGAAGTGGTTAGAAGTTCACAAGATTGAAGAATTTCAAGCCATTTTCAAACTTTCCATTTTTGGACATGACTTGTAATGGAAACTTTCCATTTTGGGAAAGATTTTCAACCTCCTCTTTCTTGATAAAAAATGCTTCAAATGAAAAATCCTTAAACATGAAAGTTGTAGATTGGATCTTCCCATTTTCAAAAAGTATAAGAACTCCTCTTGATTCATCCTAGAACTCAAGATATGATGTTTCAAAGTTGGAAACAATCTTATAATTTTCGAGTTCATGCCAAAGAGGGATTTTTGCAAAAAATAAACCCAGTTTTAAGCACTCTTGTGACCTCTAATTGATCTCTAAGCATCATAACAACATCACATAACAAGTCATGACCAAAATTCAGCATTGAATCAACCATTTCCATGACCAATTTTCTCAAATTTCACAAAGTTTCCAATTTTCAAAACCACTTCAATCTCACCATTCAATCACTCCAGATCAGTTTCAGCAATCCCATGGCTATCCTTGAAGCTGGCTGAGGCAAGACAACCCTTCAAACCAGCTCTGACCCGTGACCATACTCATAGTACACAACTTTTGACTTTTTGCAAAACAAGCCATACCAATCACACTATGCCACTGTCATACCCCAAATTTGTCCTACCCGCGCCATTTTTATTGTACTGTGTCTTTTTTTAGAAATTCCAAAAATGTGTACCATTTTATTTTTTCTGACTGATATTATGAAATATGTATATATCCCGTTTCCTTTTATTCCAAAAAAATCCAAAGAAAGTGCATTCAATTCTTATTTCAAGTTTTTATTCTTTTCTTTATTATCTAGTTGTTATAAAAATTCTATAAAGAGTCTCATTTATAATTTATTTTCCTATTTTTTTTATCCATTATTTTATTCATAAATTAAATACCTACAATCTTTCTTTTATTACCATTTTGTTATTTTGATTATTACTATTACTCTTTTTTCAATTTTAAAATTATTTCCTTTCTCTTCTTATTATTATTTTCCATTTCATTTTCTATTTTCATTATTATTATTATTATTATTATTTTATTTTTAAATATTTCTTTTTATTTTATTATTATTATTCCAAAGTTCATATCATTATTATTACTGTTATTATTATTATTTTCATTTTGGTTACTTTTATTATTATTACTATTTGTTATTACATATTATTACATTTTTTAATTTTATCACCTTTCTTTTTATTATTATTATTATTATTATTGCTATTAAATTTCTTTTTCTATATATCTAATACATGTTATCAAAGAATACTTTCTTTTTAAATTTAATTTACATATCAATATACTTTTTTTTTTCTATGTTACAAAAGTGACTCAAACAATTAACACATAGTACAGTTTACAGCCTGCTCACATCTTTACAGCCTCACTATACGCAGTACGACATAACAGCTTTTTTTCTTTCCACTCACCACCAAGTTTTTCTCTCTTGTACGAACAGCTCTTTTGTGGCAACGGATTCACCAGCCTGTACAAAATCCATCAACCTCACCACATAAACTCACCTTCAAAATTTCCTGAACTTCCTCCTCACTCTCATTATTCAAATTGAAAAAACCACAAATCCTAAATACAAACAATAAACAATCCGAACCAACACCACGAACCTCAAAATTTCTATCCCCTTTGCAAAACAGACCTTCAACAAAACCAACCTCTCCAACAATCCATTCACAGAACTACCTTCATTAATCCTCACACAAAATCACCAACCACCTCTTAACATAATAAATCTGCATCCAACATCCAAAACCTGCCAGTCTTCAGAATACAGATAAATAGCCAACCATCCCTTTAAACCACTGACAAATTCAAATCACAAAACCAAAGAGAGAAAGTATGAGATGAAGAGATGAAACCGAAAACACAGAAAACTGTGAAGCAAACCAAATCGCAGACAGTGAGAACTGCATAACTCAAACCGCTGATTTAGATCCAAAAAAAACCACTCACAAATCTATCGAAACCAACAACGTCATACAAAACCAGAAACGGAAAAGATGATGAAATGAGAGAGTGAAGCATGGAAATCAAAATCGCCCAACTTCCAAAACCGACAAAATACCATCACCACTTCCATTTAACATCCCAAACCCTTCATCACCATGTGAAACTCTGAACCTTTTCTTTTTCAAAACGCAGAAACAAATAACTGCCTCCATCCTTCGTACTTCATCATCACCGAACACCTCAAGCCACCACATAAACCTTCAAAACCAAGGCCGTGAAAAACCAGCCGCACATCGCTAGCCCAACCACTCGCGAAGACCGACCGAAACTCTGAACTTGAACTGTTTCCAAACCTTACCCAGAAATCGTCAAAGCCACCGCTAACAGACGAACACAAACCCAAAACACTCACCTCACTTCCGCCGAAACCACCTTCCGTCAACACCACCCATACTACAAAACCCTTCAAACCAAGACCACCACCATTTACCTCCGCCAAAAGCCACCGGACCAAAGTCGTGAGAGCCGTTTGAAGCCGCGAACTGCGAACGGGAGAGATCTTCGAGTGAACCGCGACAAACCGAAACGAGATCCGAATGAATCGCGGTGAGATTCTGAAAGCCAGAAAAAACGAGATGCACGTCTGAGAGGAGAGAGGTCTGAGACAGGGAAAGCCACCGTGAACTGTTGAAGCCGAGAGCGCGAGAAGGCCGTCGCCGACGGAACAAGGTAGGTTTTGAACCGCGAGCTGCATATTCGTTCTGTTTTTTTGAGGAAACTTTAAAAATGGTTTTTTTTTGTGAAACAGGATCGCGTTTTGACGTGTTTCTGTTGTCTTTTCTTTTTTTATTTCATAAACTTATTTGTTCTTATTATTTTAGATTCATTTTATTTACTTATCCTTCATTTTTTTAAATACTGTTAAATACAACCCATGAGCCATACGAATCACACTATACACACACTGTTTCCACACGCAGACCCTTCTTTTAATTTCTGTTATCCCTATTGTTGTTTGGGCTTTTGACCCATTATCATACTGTACACACACTACACATACTCAATTCATGTTGCACCACCCTCACATTTATAATTTAATTTTCTTTTTTTAGTTTATTTGTGTTTCTTTTTAATTTGTTGATTTTTATTTATTATTTTTATTCCAGTAATTTCTAGTTTTTTTTTATATATAATATTGTCTTATTATTTCATTACAAAAAAAATGCCTGAAAAAAAAGTAGATTTATTTATTGCTTTAGTTTGGGACCAATGATATAATGAAAGGCCGATTTTTCGCCCGATTTTAATCGGTGATATTCGGTCAATATGAGGCCCTCCTTGCAATTATTTTTTTTTTATTTTATTATTTCGACAAACAAACATATAAATTAATTTAGTTTATTTTATTATTCTTAACATTATTTAATTTATTTAATTATTCAATTTATTATTCTATATTAATTTTCGCAATTCAATTTATTTATTTATTTTCGCATTTCAAATAATGTTTCGACTCCTCATAGAACGGTTTCTTTAAACCGACTCTAAGGAAGTAAACGAAGTAAATTTTGCCGCGTCCCAAAAAGGTCCAACGCCTTCGAATGGTTGTGTCTCGATTAAAAGGTCCAACGCCTTCGAATAGTTGTTTCCCGATTAAAAGGCCGAACGCCTTCGAACAGTTCAAAAACACTGCACACACGTTTCCTCTTGGGCTAACTACAACGAGACCTCTTTATTTCTCGCAATCCCCTGTATTTATTTTGTATCCCCCTCCCATTACTTTGTACGTATTTTATTTTTCGTATTTTATTTATTTCTGAATCCTTGGTCCAACGCCAAGCGATTGCACTTGCACACTCGCACCTTTTTATTTTGTTTCGTTTATTAGGATCCACCTCTCCTTGCGAGCCGAGCGCTTCGTGCCTCGCTAAAAAACCACAAAAATAACCTCCATTTGCATTTACCCTTTAACCTCAAAAAACCAAAACGTTTCGATTAGATCCAAACCCTTGATCCAACGTCAAGCGGTCTTAGGAAATAAAACATTCTAATAAAATGAGAAGATCTGTACGCCACGAGCCTTAAGCGGTAGAAAGGAGGATAATGAGCTCTCGTTACTCGCTCCGATTATTTCGACGTAAGACGCTCGTTTTGTTGGACGAGATAAACTATCCATAGTCTTTAGTGCATTTCAACTCCTAAACCCTTTCGTCGAAGAAAGGTAATAAAAAAAACAACCATTATCCTTAGTAGGCCGAACTACGAGGCTCTGACTTTCCCATTGCAGACGGGAGTACGTAGGCACGAGGATCTCAATCCTTGCCGAGCACCTAGGATCAATCTAACTTATAATTCAACTCATTTCCCTCTAGCAAGAAATTCGTTTAAGCATAGACATCCTTTCGCGCGTGATAACTTAGATGGTTCCCATCGAGTACGATGGATGTAGGGGGTGCTAATACCTTCCCCCTGCATAACCGACTCCCGAACCCAGGCATTGGTTCCGTCGACCTTTGCCCTCATCCTTCTCTTCCCTGGTTGTATCTATATCTCCCCTTTCCCTCTTCGGGAATAAATAGAATTAGGTGGCGACTCTTCAGTCCGTCCGGCGCGTGACTCCGTCTTTCCAGATCGCGTAAGGTCGTATTTTTCGGGGTACGACAGCTGGCGACTCTGCTGGGGACTGGTTCACCCCTATGCGAGTCAAGCCTAGTCTAGGTTCTCGCGTTTGTTTGGATGTTTGCTTTTATGCCTAGCTTGTTTATTTTTATCGCTTTCTTTATCGCATTCCATCTTATATATCTTGTGGCTCCTTGGTACTATAATTTGGATCGATACTTTGCAAAAGAATTTGAGGGAAAGGCTCTATACTCGGGCTTTCGAGTATAAACTTAAGTTAGCGAGGTTGTGTAGTATGGGCTCCCGAGAGAACCACTCTCGTGGGTTGTCGATACGAAAACCTCACTTGGAGTAGATTCTATTGAGAATACTGACAACCGTCAAGTCCTTGACGTGTGTGCTCAGTTGCTTTCATTAGGATCATTAACTCTGAGGACCTTTAGAACCTTTTGGTTAAAACATCGGTTGATGGTTGCGTAGTATGGGGCACCAGGGTTCGCCCTCGCGTGGCTCGATACGAAAACCTCACTTGGAATAGACTTACTCAATGGAGTTGATTGAGTGTCAAGAATGTATGAAATTGACACGTGCATCAAACAGTTGAGAAAGTTCCATAACTCCAAGACTTTGTTTTAAACCTTGAGTCGATGATCACGTAGTATGGACTCCCGGGAAAATTTGATCTCGTGGGTTGTCGATACGAAGATTTCACCTAAAATAGATTCATATGGTGGAGTCAATCAACCGTCATGCTTATGGCGCGTGTGATGAACAGCCATATGAATTGATAACTTTGGGATCCCTAAACTTTAGAGTCTACCCAGTGAGTTCCTGATCAGAGTATCCTTTATCTGTACCTTGGACTCGTGAGACCTTGATCTTGTGATCCTGGATTTTAACATTGCATATCATTTCATTTGCATCATTTCTTGCATTTCATTCCAAATCCGAGAACTTATTTCATGTTCCTCCATCTTCAGTAAATCAAGATGGTTTCCCGACGCCCGTATCGAGCTAGACGACCGTATCTAACTAGAGCCAACACTAGAAGACTGATGGACGTGATTCAAGAAGAACAAGCTGCTATGAGGGAAGAGATTGACTCGGTCAAGAGCAAGATCGACCATATTTATGAGACTTTGCAAGCTTTGGCAAGAATGGAAGAACGTCGTGAAGCTGCTGCCGCAATGAACAATGCTCAAGTGCAAGGATCTACCTCACGAGCAATGCCTTCAGTTCCCGTTCCGAATCCTTTGGTTTATGGTTTGCCTCCAGGTTTCACTCCTGCTGGTGAAGAGGTCACTTCCCAACCAATACCTGCTTCTGGTGTTACTGTTGGTGCTATTCCTCAAGCTCAACCTATTCCAACTCAAGTCCAGTTTCCTCAAACTGAAGAGAATCATCAAGTTGAGTATGAGATGCATACTGCTGTTCCAATCACCAATCCTCAGGCTGCTCAAGAGTCTGAAGCTATAAAGATGTGTCGCGAGTTAGCTGAAAAACTCTGGATCATGGAAGGACACAACTCAACTTCTCTGAGTGCCTCAGACATGTGCTTAGTTCCAGATGTTGTGATCCCTGCTAAGTTCAAATCGCCAGAGTTTGAAAAATACAAAGGCCTCAGCTGTCCTGAGCTCCATTTGAGGATGTACTGCAGGAAAATGGCCGCTCATGCCAAAGATGACAAGCTCGTGATCCATTGCTTCCAAGACAGCCTGTCTGGAGCGTCTCTAGAATGGTACATGCAGCTCGAACGCAAAAATGTTCGTACTTGGCTTGATTTATCTGATGCATTCAAAAAGTAGTACAAGTACAACACTGACCTTGCTCCTAACCGTACTCAACTTCAAAGTATGTCTCAAAAGGAAAGCGAATCGTTTAAAGAGTATGCCCAACGATGGAGGGAGTTATCTGCCAGGGTGCATCCACCGTTGGTTGACCGTGAATTGATCGATATCTTCATGGGTACCCTACAAGGGCAATACTACGAGAAGTTGATCAGCAGTGTATCTTCTGGATTCTCAGACATGGTGATGGTCGGAGAAAGAATCGAAGAGGGTCTAAAGAGTGGAAAGATCCAAGGAGGCTTGAGCAGCCAAAACAATGCCAAGAAACCTTTCAACGGGTATAAAAAGGGCGAAACAAATGCCGTTTCTGCTGCAAATGGGAATTTTCAACAGAGTGCACCTGCACCAGTTCCCTACTATCAGTATCCCTATGTTGCTGCTGCACAATATGCTCCCATGCCATATCAGCCAGTTCCTCCAATGCCTTATCAGCAAGCCTTTCAAGCTCTATTTCCGCCTCAGATGGCTCATCAACCACGTCCAATGGTTGCGGCTGCGCAATATGCACCTGGACCATACCAGCAACCGGCTTATCCACCACGGCCTGGTCAACAGCAACAACACGCTCCTCAACAGCGTCCACCATATCAACAAAGAGGGTATGATAGGCACATTGATCCCCTACCTATGTCATACACTGAAATCTTTAAACAGCTAACGGCAAAAGGACCTGTCACTTTGAGAGATATGCCACCTCAGACTAGCAATGCCCGAAACTATGATGCCAACACTCGCTGTGAGTATCACAAAGGCGCTCCAGGTCATACAATCGAGAACTGTCATGCCTTCAAACACTTGATTCAAGATATGATCAACTCTAAGGACCTCACTCTCACTCCGAGAAATGCAAATGTCCAGAACGATCCGATGCCGCCGCACGATGCCAACTAGTAAAGACATTTGAAGGGGTTGTTGAAGACCAAGCTGAGTAGTCTCCAACTTTGAAGCATTCAATCAAGAGAAGTTCAATTCCTCAAATCAAGGAAGCCAGTGCCATTTATTATTTCTGCATTCCTGTTGTTTTGTAATGTTTGTTTAAGTACTATTTGCTCTGAACATTGTTATCGTTTGTACTTGGTTATGTTAATGTTATCTTTATGCATGTTTTGAATTAATCTATTCGCATTCGCTCATATTTATCATTTATCGCAAAATCACAAAAAAAAATATTCCCTCACTTCACTTTAGCAAATATTTGAGGGAGGATGATGAAAACGAAATACCCATAACTATTGCGGTATGCTTTCAGATAAAAATCTCGTCAATGATGTACATGCATTTATTCAAATCCCCAAACACTGGAGATATAAGGAGTTAATCCCTAGTCAACCACTTCGAGCCTAGAAGTAGGAGTTTCTTTCGGATACAACCCTTACATTTAACCCGGGGCAGGGTAGTTGTTCAGTTAACATGACTACACCTTCGAATTGCAAGATGAGACATCCCGTCAGAGGACCATCAGCAAATGACTTGGCAGTCACAACATTCAACAAAATACGAAGAAAAAAAACACTAAGTTGAGCACCCGAAGGGAGACTTAGTCGGAAAAAAACAAATCAAAAGAGAAACCCAAATCCTCAACAAAAACAAAACAAATATCAGTGACCACTAAATCAAAAATCAAAGAGTCACCACCAACAAAATAAGATGACTGCCATCTTCAAGCAAACCTTAAAGCTTAATCTTCACTCTTGCAAAGTCAAAACAAATGCATGTGTAGAAATTAACTGAACATAAGACTGGAGAAAATTACGAAGAAGGGTTGGGTACAAATCAAACTTTGAGCCTTATATCCTTTGTTTCTCAAACCATTAACCAGACCACGTTACAACCCTCGAAAGTCCTAATTGAGGCGCGATTTATTCTGAAAGCATGCTACCAACAAGGTTGCGTGAATTGACTCCCATATATTTGCTAATCTTCAATCTTAATTGCACATTATTCTTGTTGCATCTTTTACGTACTTTCTAAATCAGCACCACATTTGGACCAACGGTCCATTCGTCACACTATCACGGCATTCAAATAAATTGACTTTTTCAAAACTTACATGAACTTTACATTAACACTACCATTTATGTATGAACAATTTAATTGCAATTCAGTACTTGACATCAGTGCAATCCCAACAAGGGGCAATCAAAAGAGAAATTCGAGCTTCATCGGTGCCAACATGAATCAAGATTACCTCAATTGTCCAATCAGGGGCAAAATCATCTTCAAACAGCTCAATCAGGGGCAGGCGCCTATCAAATCCAGACACTGGGGCGGGTCATGTTATGATCACTCTTAAAATTTCCCTACCAGAATTATTTAAATACCCTACAGGAAGGGGCAAGCAAGCAAGGAGCAAATCTTCCTATCTCTACTCCCCAGCTAAACAAGCAGATTTTGCTGGACGTTGGAAATCATTCAAAGCAAAATCAGTCTTCACGTGTCAATTAAGTCGCTTCGCTCACCAGCAGCTAACCAAACTTGGAGCTTTCAGATCCATCTTCTGGCCATACATCGTCGAAGATCGAGTGTCGGGAAATCAGTCCCTCCACCCACCCAAAGTGCAATCATTATTGGCAACTACCAAACCAAAAGTCCACCAAGCTGGCACCTTTCATATGCATCATTATGCATCATCAACGTCATAAGCATAATTTATTCCAATCATTTACAACATGTGCATCATTTGCATACCTAAATAAACCAGCTTTTCATATCCCCAACATTTTCAAACTTACATCTCAGTGCATAAACATTTGCATCGTATCTCCATCGTTATGGAATACCATTTCAAAAATCCAGCATACGTGCATAATTCAGGATCCAGGATCAACACAAGTTTCCAGTCCTTTCCCCAGCGGAAGTCAGGATCATATCAATCGAAGATTCCAGGCATCTCCTCAACGGATTCAATGGCCGTATTTAAATTTCATTCGCCTTATCTTCCTCTGTTGATAAGTGATTTTATTTTCAGTCATTCGCCTTATCTTCCTCTGTTGATAAGTGATTTTATTTTTCAGTTTTTCGCCTTATCTTCCTCTCTTGATAAGTGATTTTATTTTTCAGTTTTACGCCTTATCTTCTCCTGTTGATAAGTGAGTTTATTTTCAGTTTTTCGCCTTATCTTCCTCTGTTGATAAGTGATTTTATTTTCAGCCTATTCGCCTTATCTTCCTCTGTTGATAAGTGATTTTATTTTCAGCTATTCGCCTTATCTTCCTCTGTTGATAAGTGATTTTAATTTCAGTTATTTGCCTTATCATCCTCTGTTGATAAGTGATTTTATTTTCAGTCATCTGCCTTATCATCCTCCGGTGATAAGTTATTTGTTTTGTCAATTATTTCTTGCTGTGTCACCCATCATTTCCATTTTATTTTCATTTGCTATTTTCACAAATTCTTTATTTGTCAGACAAATTTGGAGTCTGTTAATATCTAATTATCTTATACCTTGAAAGACTGAACGCAAGCCGGTTCATCTTACTCGGTCTAAGCCAATTCGATAGGGGCATCTGTCATACCCCAAATTTGTCCTACCCGCGCCATTTTTATTGTACTGTCTCTTTTTTTAGAAATTCCAAAAATGTGTACCATTTTATTTTTTCTGACTGATATTATGAAATATGTATATATCCCGTTTCCTTTTATTCCAAAAAAATCCAAAGAAAGTGAATTCGATTCTTATTTCAAGTTTTTATTCTTTTCTTTATTATCTAGTCGTTATAAAAATTCTATAAAGAGTCTCATTTATAATTTATTTTCCTATTTTATTTTATCCATTATTTTATTCATAAATTAAATACCTACAATCTTTCTTTTATTACCATTTTGTTATTTTGATTATTACTATTACTCTTTTTTCAATTTTAAAATTATTTCCTTTCTCTTCTTATTATTATTTTCCATTTCATTTTCTATTTCCATTATTATTATTATTATTATTATTATTATTATTTTATTTTTAAATATTTCTTTTTATTTTATTATTATTATTCCAAAGTTCATATCATTATTATTACTGTTATTATTATTATTTTCATTTTGGTTACTTTTATTATTATTATTATTATTATTATTTGTTATTACATATTATTACATTTTTTAATTTTATCACCTTTCTTTTTATCATTATTATTATTATTATTATTATTATTATTATTGCTATTAAATTTCTTTTTCTATATATCTAATACATGTTATCAAAGAATACTTTCTTTTTAAATTTAATTTACATATCAATATACTTTTTTTTTCTATGTTACAAAAGTGACTCAAACAATTAACACATAGTACAGTTTACAGCCTGCTCACATCTTTACAGCCTCACTATACGCAGTACGGCATAACAGCTTTTTTTCTTTCCACTCACCACCACGTTTTTCTCTCTTGTACGAACAGCTCTTTTGTGGCAACAGATTCACCAGCCTGTACAAAATCCATCAGCCTCACCACACAAACTCACCTTCAAAATTTCCTTTAACTTCCTCCTCACTCTCATTATTCAAATTGAAAAAACACAAATCCTAAATACAAACAATAAACAATCCGAACCAACACCACGAACCTCAAAATTTCTATCCCCTTTGCAAAACAGACCTTCAACAAAACCAACCTCTCCAACAATCCATTCACAGAACTACCTTCATTAATCCTCACACAAAATCACCAACCACCTCTTAACATAATAAATCTGCATCCAACATCCAAAACCTGCCAGTCTTCAGAATACAGATAAATAGCCAACCATCCCTTTAAACCACTGACAAATTCAAATCACAAAACCAAAGAGAGAAAGTATGAGATGAAGAGATGAAACCGAAAACACAGAAAACTGTGAGGCAAACCAAATCGCAGACAGTGAGAACTTTACAACTCAAACCGCTGATTTAGATAAAAAAAAACCACTCACAAATCTATCGAAACCAACAACGTCATACAAAACCAGAAACGAAAAAGATGATGAAATGAGAGAGTGAATCATGGAAATCAAAATCGCCCAACTTCCAAAACCGACAAAATACCATCACCACTTCCATTTAACATCCCAAACCCTTCATCACCATGTGAAACTCTGAACCTTTTCTTTTTCAAAACGCAGAAACAAATAACCGCCTCCATCCTTCGTTCTTCATCATCACCGAACACCTCAAGCCACCACATAAACCTTCAAAACCAAGGCCGTGAAAAACCAGCCGCACATCGCTAGCCCAACCACTCGCGAAGACCGACCGAAACTCAGAACTTGAACTGTTTCCAAACCTTACCCAGAAATCGTCAAAGCCACCGCTAACAGACGAACACAAACCCAAAACACTCACCTCACTTCCGCCGAAACCACCTTCCGTCAACACCACCCATACTCCAAACCCCATCAAACCAAGACAACCTCCATTTACCCCCGCCAAAAGCCACCAGACCAAAGTCGTGAGAGCCGTTTGAAGCCGCGAACTGCGAACAGGAGAGATCTTCGAGTGAACCGCGACAAACCGAAACGAGATCCGAACGAATCGCGGTGAGATTCTGAAAGCCAGAAAAAACGAGATGCACGTCTGAGAGGAGAGAGGTCTGAGACAGGGAAAGCCGCCGTGAACTGTTGAAGCCGAGAGCGCGAGAAGGCCGTCGCCGACGGAACAGGGTAGGTTTTGAACCGCGAGCTGCATATTCGTTCTGTTTTTTTGAGGAAACTTTAAAAATGGTTTTTTTTGTGAAACAGGATCGCGTTTTGACGTGTTTCTGTTGTCTTTTCTTTTTTTATTTCATAAACTTATTTGTTCTTATTATTTTAGATTCATTTTATTTACTTATCCTTCATTATTTTAAATACTGTTAAATACAACCCATGAGCCATACGAATCACACTCTACACACACTGTTTCCACACGTAGACCCTTCTTTTAATTTCTGTTATCCCTATTGTTGTTTGGGCTTTTGACCCATTATCATACTTTACACACACTACACACACTCAATTCATGTTGCACCACCCTCACATTTATAATTTAATTTTCTTTTTTTAGTTTATTTGTGTTTCTTTTTAATTTGTTGATTTTTATTTATTATTTTTATTCCAGTAATTTCTAGTTTTTTTTATATAATATTGTCTTATTATTTCATTACAAAAAAAATGCCTAAAAAAAGTAGATTTATTTATTGCTTTAGTTTGGGGCCAATGATATAATAAAAGGCCGATTTTTCGCCCGATTTTAATCGGTGATATTCGGTCAATATGAGGCTCTCCTTGTAATTAATTTTTTATTATTTTATTATTTCGACAAACAAACATATAAATTAAATTAATTTAGTTTATTTTATTATTCTTAACATTATTTAATTTATTTAATTATTCAATTTATTATTCTATATTAATTTTCGCAATTTAATTAATTTATTTATTTTCGCATTTCAAATAATGTTTCGACTCCTCATAGAACGGTTTCTTTAAACCGGCTCTAAGGAAGTAAACGAAGTAAATTTTGCCGCGTCCCAAAAAGGTCCAACGCCTTCGAATAGTTGTGTCTCGATTAAAAGGTCCAACGCCTTCGAATAGTTGTGTCCCGATTAAAAGAAGGAACGCCTTCGAACAGTTCAAAAACACTGCACACACGCCTCCTCTTGGGCTAACTACAACGAGACCTCTTTATTTCTCGCAATCCCCTGTATTTATTTTGTATCCCCCTCCCATTACTTTGTACGTATTTTATTTTCCGTATTTTATTTATTTCTGAATCCTTGGTCCAACGCCAAGCGATTGCACTTGCACACTCATACCTTTTTATTTTGTTTCGTTTATTAGGATCCACCTCTCCTTGCGAGCCGAGCGCTTCGTGCCTCGCTAAAAAACCACAAAAATAACCTCCATTTGCATTTACCCTTTAACCTCAAAAAACCAAAACATTTCGATTAGATCCAAACCCTTGATCCAACGTCAAGCGGTCTTAGGAAATGAAACATTCTAATAAAACGAGAAGATCTGTACGCCACGAGCCTTAAGCGGTAGAAAGGAAGATAACGAGCTCTCGTTACTCGCTCCGATTATTTCGACGCAAGACGCTCGTCTTGTTGGACGAGATAAACTATCCATAGTCTTTAATGCATTTCAAATCCTAAACCCTTTCGTCGAAGAAAGGTAATAAAAACAACAACCATTACCCTTAGTAGGCCGAACTACGAGGCTCTGACTTTCCCATTGCAGACGGGAGTACGTAGGCACGAGGATCTCAATCCTTTCCGAGCACCTAGGATCAATCTAACTTATAATTCAACTCATTTTCCTCTAGCAAGCAATTCGTTTAAGCATAGACATCCTTTCGCGCGTGATAACTTAGATGGTTCCCATCGAGTACGATGGATGTAGGGGGTGCTAATACCTTCCCCCTGCATAACCGACTCCCGAACCCAGGCATTGGTTCCGTCAACCTTTGTACTCATCCTTCTCTTCCCGGGTTGTATCTATATCTCCCCTTTCCCTCTTCGGGAATAAATAGAATTAGGTGGCGACTCTTCAGTCCGTCCGGCGCGTGACTCCGCCTTTTCGGATCGCGTAAGGTCGTATTTTTCGGGGTACGACAACCACCACCACCTTTCTGACCAATCACAACCTCTTATGCAAACATCAAGGACCTTAAACATCATAAAGAACAAGCCTGAAACATCCACACACTCAGAATCCCAAAAATTTCCATAAACCTTCGTTCCTTCGAAACTCACTCCACAACCACTCAAACTCAAAACTTTCTTCACTATTCAATCACTCATGACTTGAGAAACACAAAACACCCTTCACTTTGGCCTGAAACACTCCACAACACAAACACGATTTCTGCCTTAGCAGAACTGAAACACACACACCAGCCATCATAAACTTGTTCTAAGCCTTCCAAAAGCATCAAGGTGATCATTGGAATGGTTTTGCACAAAGGAGGAGGCCAGAAAGCTCAAACCTAGAAAGCTTCATCTCAGGTATCATCCAAGAACAAATTTTCCAGAACTTGTCTATTAAGTATCAATATCAATCTACATGCTTCACTAATCATTGTGATATGTTTATTTTTGAAAATTGTTGAGGATTGAGCATGTATGGTGTTTTTGAAATTTTTGACCTAAATATTGTTTGCTTCGATTCATGTTGTTCTTGAATGATAAATGGTTTTTGATGTTTGATTCATGTTTAGGGTTGTTAGAGGATTGATTATGGAGCTTTAGAGGGCTTGGGTGGTGTTTTGAGAGAGATAGGGTGAGGACCTTGCTGGAGAAGACGACTGAAACACTGTTCCGGCCACCTGAAAGTCATTAGGGCTAAAACCTAATTAATTCCTCAGTTTAAATGTCAGCCCTTAGATCTTAGGTTACCGCGTGTTTGGATGGTCCAGATTAGTTCATTAACCCTAATCTTTAATTAATTAATTTAATTAGGAATAATTAGTCGGATTCAATCCTGACCTTAGAAACACGCGCGCAGTCTCCCCAAGTTTGAATCTGGGCCTTTGATCTTGCTTACTTTTATTTTCTTTTATTTTATTTTCATTTTATTTCTTTTGTTTTCTCATAATTATTAAAAATAGCTAAAAGACTTTTAAACATCTCATTTTCTGCATTTTCACTTCAAATATTTTTCTTAACTCAAAAACATTTTTTATTTTAATTTTTGCATTAAAAAAGTATTTTTAAATCATTTAAATGTTTTATTTAATTAATTAATTGATTTTAATTAATTAAAAATACATTTAGGTATTTAAAAATCACAAAAAAAATTCATGAAGCATTCCTAGGCATTTAGAACAATTTACAAACTCACCATACAAATTTATTTTTAGGTTTGATCTTGTTTTCACAAATTTCTTTGAATTAGGGTTTCCAAATTTCACATTTTTCTAACCCTAACTTGAAAAAATCATTTCTGATCAACCATTTTTCACACATTGCATCTAGTATCTAGGTTATTTAACTCATAATTTTTCATTTCATTTTCAAATTGTTTAGCATTTTTCATGAAAGATCACCCAAAAACCCTAGTTAACTTAGGAAATTCATAACTCACTTTAGGTTTAGCTTCTGACCTTCATCTTTGGGTAGTGATCTTGTGTGTGTTTAGGGTTTGTTTTAGTTCATTTTCAAATTTTTATTATGATATATGCTTCTGTTTTGATCATGTGCATCTCATACATTCATAAAACCCTAATTTTCTATGTTCATTTGCATTCATCTTTGCATATCATCATCATATGAACTTGCCATGACATTTCAAGCATTTGTATGACATCTTAGACATATTAAGACATGCTTTAACATTTCTTGATCATTTCTTCATTCATTTGGCATTCTTGGCATTTATTAAATTTCATATGCATCCATGTGTTTCTAAGCTTCTAACATGCCATCCTTGCATCTCATCTCTTGTATGAACACTCATAAGCATTATGTATGACTTTGCATCATCTCATAACACATTCGCATATCATATTCACTTCTGATCTTGGTCATTGCATCATTAATTGTTGCATTTCATTTCATTTCTTTCCTTATGCATTTCATAGTAACATTTCAGGGGCTTATGGTAAGTTGTTTGGGATGTGGATTTGCCTTCACATCCCACCTCTTCTCATCTCTTCATATGCATTATTTACTTGTCTTTGAAATGAACTTGTTTCACTTGTGCTCTCTTTCTCCTTCTCTTTCTCTTAGGTTACTTATCTTCTTCAGGAAGTAAGTAACCTATTCTCTTTCTCCTTTTCCTTTCATCTGCTTCTTCTTCCTTGGTGGCCTTCTGAAGATATTTCTCTTAAGCCTCACAAACCATAGGAACATCCAAGCATGATAATTTTAGGGTTGTATATAGTTCCCCCTTAGTTTTTTTACCTTTGAGTCTCCTTGAGTCTCTCTTCTTATCTCATAATCAGAGGCTAAACACTTAAAGCTTTAGGACTTTGAATTAGGGTTATGCCTGCATCCTTATCTTAGGATGGAGTGTATAACTTTAATCCTTAGTGTTAAACCATTAATTTGTTTACACCTCTTAATCAAAACACCTAATAACTATTAAGACTTAAGCTTGTAACTTGGGCCTTATATTAGGGTTACATCTCTTCCTTATGGTTAAGAGGGACTAACCCTAGTGTTTAATGGACAAGTCCCCCTCAAGTTGTCTTACAAACTTAAAATCCACTTCTTAATCTCACCCTTTAATTAAAATCCACTTAACAAAGGCTTGTTATATAATGAGTTTAATCCCTAACCATGGATTAAGTTGAGGTATCTTCCTCAGCTTAAGTGTTCTCATCTATCATCCTTCTTTTAGGATGGTGTAATGAGTTCACTAATCCCTGATTAGAGATTAAACTCATTACTTAACACTAAACAAAAACCCAAAAACATCTTAATAATCACAAGTAGGTTAATGATCTTAATCCTACATAATCATGGTAATTAAGTTGAGATGCTTATCTCATACTTAAGTAGGCTCATTATCCCTAATCAGGGAGGATATAATGAGTTTACAACCCTTGATTTATGCTTAAGCTGATTTCCCTATGCAAAACACCAAAAACAATAAAAAACTGAAAAACACAAAAACAAACAATAAACGTCTCCTCTGGGATTCTTTTCTCATCACACTCATTCTATAAACGAGAACTCGCTTCTTCTGTCTAATGCAAGACAGTTAGCACTCGAGCCAGACGAGTCATACACTTGAGCATAGACAAGCAAGCACATCATAGTAAAATCTTCCAATCTCTTTGAGTCGAACTACGGTATTTTGACTTCCTTATTGCACTAGAGGATACATAGGCATAACTTAACAGTTATCGAACAAAAGTCTCTTTGTTTTCACCCTCTTTCAGCATTCTTTCTAAGCCTAAGTCTTGAGCATCTCACCCTCTCTTTTTGCACTGACACACTGTACTTTCTTCCCTAGCTTTTATACATAGTCAGCATATACACTACCCCCTTTTAAACACAATCAAGTAAGCATGGATCCCGTCAAGTACGACGGAAGATCTGGGTGCTAATACCTTCCCAGGTCATAACCAACCCCTTTTCTCAGTTTCTTTGGTTTACAACCGTATTATCCATACCCTTCCAGGTTTATGTAGCATTACCTTTCCTTCAGGATAAAAATGCCTAGATGGAGACTCTATTCAACCTCAACCTCCAACATTGCCGACGGTTCGCGTTTGCACCGGGACGAGAGTCCGGGGAGCGACAGCTTGGCGACTCTGCTGGGGATAACTTTGCAATCAGGGCTTCTGGTTCTCTTGTGGGTTTCTCCTAGCGCTTGTCTGTTTGTGTTTACTGGGAGTGTTATGTGCTATATATGTGCTTTTGTTTTTTCTTTATTTATTGCCTTCTGTACAACTTTATTTACTGCATTTTATTTATCGCTTTCATTTACCGCTTTATGCATTTCATTTTATTATCATATCATGTGCTGGTTTGTTGGTTTGCCTTGGTGGGAGGGGTATTCTAGTGAGAAAGGTCCAACACAAAGGCCTGAGTGACAGACATAAGATTAGAGTGGATTCATATTCTTTCCCATTCCATTTCGGTCTGGTGCGGGAATATGAAAACACAGTTCAGACATGGGTTTCTTCTTGAGAACTCTGTGCTACAGATCTCCTGTAGTGACAGGGCTATCTAGGAAGCCTGCTAAGTCTAGATGAACTTTTTAGATGACCTTCAACATCTGAGGTGAATTAGAGGAGGATCCTTTATGATTAGGGTAAACACTGTACCTCCGGGTTAAAAGTGTTTACACTTCTCATAATAGATCCGAACCCGAGGATCCTTGTTCTAGAACAATACCTGTGAGTGGGTGGGGTTGTTTACAGGTTTGCAGGAACCCTTGGCCTCATCATACCCAGTTACTGGAACTTTGTTAAGGTTATACGGATTATGGACTGATTCTATGAAACCCTGAACAAGTGACTCTTTATTTGAGTCCCCGCCTGGTTACTAGTTCTCAGACCTTCATTCGGAATTATGAACACTCATGGACCCTATCAAAGCAACTGGAAGCAACTATCATTGATGAGCACATGACCACCAAGGCTGGAATCCCAGGCCTCCATCTGGACTTATTAATCACTCAGGTTACCAGTCATGCTGCAACAGGGAAGTGGGAAAATGTTTGTGCTCTCCTGGCTCTTAGTATATATGGCATCATTTTGTTTGCAGAAGAGCCTAAGTTTGTAAGCAAGAATGCTATTCACATCTTTATGCTCAGGAATCCAGTTCTTACCTTGTTGGGAGATTTTTACTACTCAGTGCATCAGAGGAATGAGAAGCAGAGAGGAAGACTGGTCAGATGTTGTGCACCTCTTTTCTATTGTTGGTTATTGAGACACATGCCGAAGACAGAAGCTTTCCTGAATCCACATCAGTCAAGGAATTGGGCTAAGAGGATGATTTCCCTTACTTCAGAAAACATCAGGTGGTGTACTCAGAACACCAAGGGCAGGGACATAATTACAAGTTGTGGACAATATCCTAATGTACCTCTTATTGGAGTAAAGGTTGCGTCAATTACAATCCTTTGCTATTCAGAAGACAGCTGGGGTATGCCCTGGTACATCCACCTCGGGAGCAGGACTTAGAAGAGTCTCTTTACTATTCTACTCTGAATAATCATGCCACCGTCCGACAAGCAGCCTGGGCTTGGGACCATATACAGACTAAAGGGACTGCTATTTTGGGTAAGTTTAACAACATAGCGTCAGCTCAGTACATTGAATGGTCACGCATCAGAGGACATATCACTCGCATGCCATTCACCCTAAAGATGTTCCAGGGCCATCATCAGTAGAGCCCATAGCCATAGTCAGTTTGGAAGAGTTTAAGAAGCTGAAAGTGAGGAATGCCCAGCTTTCTGAAGCCTTGAAGAAGACCCTTTGGGAAAGGAATGATGGTCGTCTAGACATTGAGAGGTTAGAGAAACTCCGTATCGAGCATGTGACCAAGATAGAGAAGACAGAGGACTTCATCAGAAAAGCCCGAGCAGGGGAACTTGTATTGAAGAATGCTTGCAAAGAAGCCAAGATTCAGAAATCTAGAGCTGAGCACTACCTAGTGGAGAGTCAGGCTAGATGGATCAGAATCACTGAAGCTCGTTTTCAAGAAGATCAGAAGACACATGCTAAGATAGAGCAGTTGGAAGCCAATGAGAAGAAGAGTCAAGAAGCCCTGTTAGCAGCACAGAAGGAAGTCTCCGAGTTGAAACTCCGGGAGGGGTTGAAGAGATCAAAAGAACAAGACAAGTACCAGAAGATGACAAGTGCCATTGCAACCATGAACCTTCTTATCAGGACCATCACAAAGCATCCAGTTGGACCAGTAACTGATGCTCTCCTGAAGGAAGTCAAGGAGGTTGACTTTGGGCTGAATGTTTGATTTCTTTTTTACTTGTATTTTATTTTGGTTGTACTTTAATTCTCCATGGTGATTTTGTTATATTTCTTGACTTAATTGTATTTTGACCCACCATGGGAGCTTGTTGTAATCATAAACTATGTATTTTTTCATTTTTAATGTATGGTTTATGTGTTACCTGGATCTTCTTTTGAGCTTCATTTCTCTTCAAACATCTTCATCATTCCCAGAGGTCTGGAAGGTCAAAACCCAAGAACCAAACAAGATACCCTCTGAAGACAAATAGACATACTGCATTGCATGCTAACCTCATTCTCTGTTTTTACAGGTGTTTTTGTTGTTTTTTTCTCACTTTGTTGTGTGTTTCAGGAAACATTGCTCGTAGGAGAGTCTTTCCCATCAATCGCATCCACCGGTATCCTACTAGAAACAACCTTCCGAGCTTACAGATGGATCAACTTCAGCAAGAATTGACAGATGTGAGGACTCAAATGACTGATGTGAGGACAGAAGTAAGGACCCAGATGAATTAGTTCATGGCTGTGATGACTAGGCTAGCACAAACCCAGGAGAGATTGAGGGAGTTTGTCGAGCGACAAACTCCAGAGGATAACCATGCTGGTAGTGGAGGAACAAGTAACAACGCACGCGATCAACCGCAAACAAACCCACCAGAGTTTGGGCCCCATATCAACCCTGAAGTCAATGTAATCGGAAATACCCAGTGAAACATTGGAGATCGTGTTCTGCAGGAAGATCCTCAAGACGAGCAGTTTACGGTGTTAGGTACTAGAGCTGATGAAGTTTATGATCTTCGTTTGGACAAGATATTTGAGAAGCTGAGATATCTGGAATCCTAAAACTCTTTGGGATTTGATGTAATGGATATGGGTTTAGTGGAAGGAGTCAGGATCCCCCACAAGTTTAAACCTCCATGCTTTGAGAAGTATAATGGTACCTCCTGTCTTTGTACCCACCTTCAATATTTTCTGGGGAGATTAAAAGCTTATACCATGGATGAGAAGTTGTGGATGTTTTACTTTGAAGACAGTTTGACTGGGGCATCCCGTGAGTGGTATTCTCACCTATCCAGAGCTACAGTCAGGAATTCGAAAGACTTAGCTGAGGCTTTTATACGCCAATATCAGTACAACC
Organism: Lathyrus aphaca; assembly: GCA_963966055.1. Taxonomy (NCBI): domain Eukaryota; kingdom Viridiplantae; phylum Streptophyta; class Magnoliopsida; order Fabales; family Fabaceae; genus Lathyrus; species Lathyrus aphaca. Next base: position 451,449,720 of record OZ014522.1, on the reverse strand, counting down.
TGGATATGGCTCCTAACAGGACCCTCCTAATGGGTATGTCTCAGTCGTCAAGAGAAAGTTTCCGGGAATATGCCCAAAGGTGGAGACAACTTGCTGTTGTCGTCCAGCCACCTTTGTCTGAAAGAGAAATGGATGATATGTTTATGAATACATTGCAAGGAACCTATATTGATCGGCTTGCTGCCTTCTCTTCTACCAGTCTTGCTGATGTAGTTATAGCTGGTGAAAGAATTGAAAGCCTATTGAAGATGGGTAAGATCTCCGACAAAGAAGCTAGCTCCAGTAATGCAAGGAAACCTTTCTTTGGGCCTAGAAGGACAGGTGAGACCAACTCAGTTCATATGGGCAGAGGTAGGCCCCAGTATATGCAAATATCAGTAGCTGCAGTCACCATTCCTGCTCCAGCACCCCAACCACAACACTTCCCATAATAACAACAGAGGTCTTACAACAACAACAACCATCAACAACATCCATTCCAGCAAAGGACTTCACAAATCAACAGGGTTATCGATCCCATCCCGATGCCCTATGCAGCTCTACTTCCACAGTTATTGAAGCTCAACCTGATTGAATTAAGAACCTTGACTCCACCAGATCCTTTGAATCTTCCAAGGAATTATGATGTCAACGCCAAATGTGCTTTACACTCCAATGCACCTGGCCATACAACAGAGAAATGCAGAGCCTTGCACATGAAAGTTCAAGACTTAGTTGATTCCAAAGCTTTGAATTTTGCACCTCCACCAAACGTCACTAAGAATCCAATACCGAATCACGGTGGGTCGAGGATTAATGCCATTGAAGAGGACCAACCAGCAATTCTGATTGATGACATTGCAAACATTCAAACACCACTGGCCGAAGTTAAAGCTCAGCTATTGAAGTGCCAAGTGTTTCCAGGTTGTGAAGCCTGTTGTGAAGCTTGCAAGATTTTTTCCAACGATTGTGCGAATCTGAAGATTGGTATCAGCAGTCTTATCAAAGAAGGCATCCTACAGATCACTTCAACAGTTCCCACTCCTACAACTCTAACAAACATCTCTCCTACAACACCAACAAACACCATTTCAAAGGAATCTCCTACAAATTCAGCAAACATCATTCCAACAGAGTCTACTACAACAACAACAACCATTACTGACGACATCTCAACGGTCACCATTTATTACGACCCAACAACCATTCATGTTCCGGATTCTCTTGGCAACAACTTTCAGCAACATCAACATCAACATCAACAACTCCCTGCAATTGCATCATCTCTAATCAGACCTCCTGTCACCATCTACTATGATCCTCAAACTGTCACAACTCCTTCTTCCGCAGCAATCAGTCCGGTTACCATCACGGTGCCTGGACCAATTCCCTATGACAGCAGCATTGTCATGCCTTGGCACTATGGCTCAGATCTTTATTGCAACGGAAATAAAGTCACTCTTGATTCTTCAACTTCTACACCACAGATTGATAATGTCGGGGGAGGCGGAGGCTTCACTCGAAGCGGGCGTCTCTTCGTGTCACAATTTCCCAGAGTTAATGCTGAAGCAGAAGCTGTTGCCAAAGCTAAAGGAAAGAATGTGGTGCCAGAAGAACCAATTGCCAAAGAGACTCAGAAGACATCCTTTGATCAGGATATAGATGAGTTCATGAGGATTATCAAGAAGAGTGATTACAAAGTTGTGGATCAGCTCCACCAGACACCCTCCAAAATCTCCATTCTATCTCTACTCATGTGTTCCGAGGCTAACCGGAATGCACTTCTCAAAGTCTTGCACGCAGCTTACGTGCCTGAGGAGATTACAGTTAATCAGCTAGAGACGGTGGTTTCAAATGTCAACACTAGTGATGGACTAGTTTTCACTGATGTTGATCTGACTATGGAGGGCCGTAACCACAATAAGGCTTTACATAATACCTTAGAGTGTAAAGGTGTTGTACTTTCTCATGTTTTGATTGACACTGGGTCATCTCTCAATGTCCTTCTAAGGAAAGCCTTAGTCAAGCTGGAATATGATGGTCTTGCACTTCGTCCAAGTAACCTGGTTGTGAGAGCCTCTGATGGTTCTAAGAGATCGGTTCTTGGAGAAATTGAGCTGCCTGTGGTAATTGGCCCACAGATTTTCAAAACTACCTTCTATGTGATGGACATTCAGCCTGCCTACAGTTGTTTATTGGGTAGACCTTGGATTCATGTCGTTGGCTCAGTGACGTCTACCCTTCACCAGAAGTTAAAATACGAGTGGGAAGGCCAAGTTATCACCATCTGTGGAGAGGATGACATCTTTGTCAGTCATCTAGCTACTTACAAGTACATTGAGATGGATGGGGAGATCCATGAAACAATGAGTCAAGGTTTTGAAGCTCTCAATGTCAATGAAGCAACAACTAAAGTATCAGGTACTTCAATTGCTTCTTACAAACAAGCTCGGAAGTTTGTTGAAGACGGGAATGCCCAAGGCTGGGGCAAGCTGCTACAAGTTCAGATAAAAGAAGACAAGTTCGGTTTGGGTTACATACCATCCCGATAGGTTCAAGAGAAGGCTGTTGAAGCTCCCAAGTTCTTAAGTGGGGGAATGCTGACCCCGGATGCTATCAACAATGTGAAAGGCGAGGCTGAAAGCGACTACAACCTGGAAAGCTGGATTCGTCCAAGAGTCCCGGGCCAACAAGTCCTCAACTGGTCTTCCCAGGAAATTATAAGGGTTACTGCTACAGAGTAATTATTATTTCTTGTTTAAGCATGCATCAAGTCCTGCATCTTGCCTAAGGTTTCAGGACTCATTTTGTAAAAGGGCCATATATGTATTTTGTGCAAATTGAAATTAATGAACAATGGACATCTTTTTGCAAACGATCTTCTTTTCGCTCACTGTCTTTCATTTTTGTTATTTTCGCACAAAACAGTAAATGGCAATGTTTTATTAATAAACTTCATTCACCTTTTCTAAATAAGATAAAATAAATCACTAAAATGAAAAAATCTCAACCCTTGCAGAGATAGCCTTCCAGATTGCACCGACAACGACACTGCTATGACCTCGTATGACTTCGACAATCCGATTAATCAAGCAGATGAAGGGGTTGATGAAGACTATGATTTTCCTGAAGAGTTGGCTAGGTTATTTAGACAAGAGGAAAAAGTGATTGCTCCTTATCAGGAGGAGGTTGAGACTATCAATCTTGGTACCGAGGAAGATGTGAAAGAGGTGAAGATCGGGGCTAGTCTGAAATCTCTAGTGAAAGAACAACTTATCAGTATGCTTCGGGAATATGTCGACGTCTTTGCTTGGTCCTATCAAGATATGCCAGGTCTGGATACGGATATTGTCATGCACAGGCTACCATTGAAAGAAGATTGTCCGCCAGTTAAGCAGAAGTTGCGCCGTACTCGCTCAAACATGGCCATGAAAATCAAAGAGGAGGTACAAAAGCAGTGGGATGCCGGTTTTCTTGCTGTAACTAGTTACCCGCCGTGGGTTGCTAAAATTGTACCCGTGCCTAAGAAGGATGGCAAGGTGCGTATGTGTGTGGATTACCGGGATCTGAATAGAGCTAGCCCGAAAGATGACTTTCCATTACCTCACATTGACGTATTGGTAGATAACACGGCTCGGTTCTCGGTAGTTTCCTTCATGGACGGATTTTATGGATACAGTCAGATTAAGATGTCACCTGAAGACATGTAGAAGACAACTTTCATCAAACATTGGGGCATGTTCTGCTACAAAGTAATGTCGTTCGGTCTGAAGAATGCTGGTTCAACATATCAACAAACTATGGTAACATTATTCCACGATATGATTCATAAAGAAATCGAGTGCTATGTGGATGATATGATTTCCAAGTCCCTTACAGAGGAAGATCGTTTGGTGAATCTGCTGAAACTATTCAAGCGTCTGAGGAAGTATCAGTTGAAGTTGAACCCAAAAAAATGCATATTCGGGGTACATTCTGGTAAGCTGCTGAGTTTTATTGTAAGTGAAAAAGGAATTGAGGTTGATCCCGATAAAGTCAAAGCTATTCAGGAAATGCCTGCACCTAAGACTGAGAAATAAGTTCGAGGGTTCTTAGGTAGATTGAATTACATCTCAAGGTTCATATCTCATCCACTGCAACCTGCGAACCCTTGTTCAAGCTGTTAAGAAAAGAGAAAACAGTCAGGTGGAACGATGACTGTCAGAGAGCTTTTGACAAGATCAAAGAATATATGCAAGAACTTCCAATTCTCATGCCTCCATTCGAAGGAATACCTCTAATCATGTACCTGACAATATTAGAAGATTCAATGGGGTGTGTGTTAGGCCAGCATGATGAGTCTGGTCGAAAAGAGTATGAAATATACTACCTAAGCAAAAAGTTTACCGACTGTGAACAACGTTATTCACTGCTCGAGAAAACTTGCTATGCTTTAGCGTGGGCTGCTTGCCTACTAAGACAATATATGTTGACTCATACTACATTATTGATCTCAAAGATGGATCCAGTCAAGTACATGTTTGAGAAGCCAACACTTACCGGAAGGGTTTCCAGGTGGCAAATGATTCTGACAGAATATGACATTCAGTACACATCTCAAAAAGCCATCAAAGGTAGTGTATTGTCTGACTATCTGGCTGAGAAACCCATTGATGACTACCAGCCTATGAGATTTGACTTCCCTGATGAAGACATCATGTTCTTAAAAGCAAAAGATTATGAAGATCCTATTCACACTGAAGGGCCTGATCCAGAAGAAGCATGGACGATGATGTTTGACGGGGCAGTTAATTGCAACGGTCGTGGGGTTTGTGCAGTGCTTATTACACCTAAAGGGGTTCATATGCCTTTCTCAGCAAGGCTCACCTTTGCCTGCACTAACAGTGAAGCAGAATAGGAAGCTTGTATCATGGGTCTTGAGGAAGCCATTGACCTCAGGATCAAAACCTTGAATGTATTCAGAGATTCAGCTTTGGTAATCAACCAGACCAACGACAAGTGGTACACTCATCAGGAGCATCTGATTCCCTACTGTGACTATACGAGGAGATTGTTGACCTTCTTCACAACAGTTAAGCTTTAATACATCCCTCTAGATGAGAATCAATTTGCAGACGCTTTGGCTACCATTTCATCCATGATCAAAGTACAATCTGCCAATTATGTACCTCGGATTTTGATATCCAGGCTGGACAGACCGACATATGTATTCTCTGTGGATACTGTCATTGATAACAAGCCTTGGTTCCATGACATCAAATGCTTCTTGGAAACTCAGACATACCCGCTTGGGGAATCGTCAAATGATAAGAAGACATTAAGAAGGCTAGCCGGCAGTTTCTTCCTCAATGTTGATGGTTCTTTGTACAAGCGAAACTTCGACATGGTCTTGCTCAGATGTGTTGACAAGAAGGAAGCAGACCTACAGATGCACGAAGTACATGAAGGTTATTTTGCAACCCAGGCCAGAGGACACGCAATGGAAAAGAAGTTATTAAGATCGGGTTATTACTGGATCACAATGGATGCAGACTGTTGTGCCTATGCCAGAAAATGCCACAAATGCCAGATCTACGTAGATAAAGTGCATGTGCCTCCGAATCCTTTGAATGTAATGTCTTCACCTTGGCCCTTCACCATGTAGGGCATTGATATGATTGGAAAGATTGAACCGACTGCTTCAAATGGTCACACATTCATCCTGGTAGCCATTGATTACTTCACCAAATGGGTTGAAGCAGCTTCGTATGCAAATGTCACCAGACAAGTGGTAGCTCGATTTCTGAAAAGGGATATCATCTGTCGATATGGAGTTCCCGAGCGAATCATTACTGATAATGGTTCAAACCTTAACAACAAGATGATGGCTGAACTTTGCTGGGACATCAAAATTCAACATCACAACTCTTCTCCTTACAGGCCAAAGATGAATGGCGTTGTTGAGGCTGCTAACAAGAACATTAAGAAGATTGTGCAAAAGATGGTAGTCACCTACAAAGACTGGCCCGAAATGCTACCATTTACCTTGCATGGGTACCAAACCTCTATCAGAACATCTACTAGGGCAACACCTTATCATCTTGTGTATGGTATGGAAGTTGTCCTACCTATTGTAGTTGAACTACCCTCCTTACGGGTAATGATGGATGTGAAACTGGAGAAGCGAAATGGGTCCGATCTCGATATAATCAACTAAGTCTGATTGAAGAAAAGAGATTAGCATCCATCTGTCATGGGCAGTTATATCAAAAGTGAATGAAGAAAGCCTTCAATCAGAAAGTCAGACCTTGGGAATACCAAGTGGGAGAGCTTATTCTGAAAAGACTTCTTCCTCCTCATACAAACCACAGGGGCAAATGGACGCCGAACTACGAAGGCCCATTCATAGTAAAGAAAGTTTTCTCTGGTGGGGCACTGATGCTCACTACTATGGAAGGCGAGGATCTCTTATCTCCTATGAATTCAGATGCAGTTAAAAAATACTTCGCATAAAAGACCCGCTGGACATAAAAATAGAATGTAAGTTCAGGCAAAAATAGGGCATCCCGGCGAGTCAAAAATAGAATAAAAGACTCAGGCAAAAATAAGGGAAAATTAAAAAAAAATGTACACCCGCTGAGTTGAAAAGCCACATCGGACATCACTGGCAAAAATGGGTTTCCCAGTGGATTGAAAATCCGAAAGGGCAATCCATGCAAAATCAGGGAAAAAGCGAACAACTGCACTCTGAATTCGTCTGTATCACTCTCACAACATGGCATGCTTCGAAAGGATAAAGCGTCGGTCAGAATCAACCTTCTTCAGAAATCAAGATAAGAAGAACATCAAGGTCATACGGGTCATAGCAAAGGAAGCTCACTGGAGCGTCAACTTCAAACATTGCCAACACCTTTATTTTCTCAATTTTGTAGCAATCTCCTCCTTTTAGGGATTCGCTTCTTCATTGTACTTGCCTATTCAGGGCACACAAATCAATAAAATCAGGATATTCAGTCACACTTTGTTTTTTACATTTTTGTTTCATTTGCAAAATGTCCAAAGTTCATAATAAAACACTTGCATGAAAACATATAAGCCATTTTCAATATATGCTTGCAGGAAATGTGCACTCTTGAGTGAATCTAACTCCTATGACGGGATCCGGTTGAGGATACCTCGGGACACTTGTGCGTTTTTGTTTAATAGATTGCAGGTACTCAAGACAGACAATCTCATAGCATGAGGTATATAAAGCCTCGTATCCCCAGCCAAGTCAGCAATCACCTCATCATCAGGTTTACTTGACAGGAGTTTTCCCCCACGAAGTTGTCATCCCCTTAGAGGATCCTTCGAGAAACGCATTAAATCCCAAGTGTGTCGCTTAGACGAAGGAGTTACAACAGATTACTTCCCAGAAGTTCTCTTCTCCTAAAGCAGGATCTCCCGAGCAATGCCTGAACTGCTCTTCCCCAGCGAAGTTTCCAGGAACTCCTTCTCCCTAGCAAAGTCACCAAGAACATCTTTTTCCCCGAAGAGTTTCCAGAGTCTTCTTTTCCCTAGTGAGGTCTCCAGAATTTTCCTTAGCTAAGTTGACAAGATCCTTTCATCTCCAGTAAGTTGCCAATGGTTTCCGAGTAGATTTGTCAAGATATTCTTTTCCTCAATAGAGTCGCCAAAATTTTCTCATCCTTAGCAAAGTGGGAAGAGTCCCCTTCCACATCCAGCCTCCAGGACTTTCTGTTCCCCATCAAAGTTGTCGGGATTTTCTCATCTTCAGCAGAGTCGGTAGAATCGCTTTCCCACAGAGTTGCCGGTTTCTCTCCCAGTAGAGTTGCCCGGGTTTTCTGTTCCCCAACGGTTTGCCAAAACCTCCTCATACCCCGCATGAGTCTCTTCAATAGAAGCTTCCCCAGCCGGGATCCCCACAGAGTTCCCTAAGAAGATCATTCGATGATTCTCTCTCCCCGCAGATCGGTCAATGATCTCTTTCCCCAGCGGATTCTCCCTCCAGAAAGATCGCCCAGAGATCTTTCTCCCCGCAGGATCCGGATCTCGGGTCGTTTCTCTCATTTTTGCATAAACATAGCATTCACATCATTTTCCCCCCACGCAGAGCATAGCATTCCGTCTAATACGGAGCATTACGACAAAAATCAAACATTTGCATGATCATAAGCCAGGTTCAAGCCAATCACCTGCAAACATTAAGAATCACTTCACCAGTAATATACAAAAATTATCCCCTACAGACAAAGCCATAATACTTTTTGCACTCTCACTACAGATACTTGTTCATATTTGTACATATTCTTTTTACACTCGCCCGTGTCATATTTCCCCAGCAGGTCAAACACTTGTACATACTTATACACGATCCTCTGATACTCGTCCGTATCTTGTATATATCACCTCCCTGGCAGATCAAACACTCGTCTGTGTTCCTTGCTTAACCGATTGATACTTGTCCGTATCATCATCCTTAAACACGCGTCAGCGTTTGTTTCTATCGATGCTCGTCCGTATCGTAGTCCTAAGGACGCTCGTCCGCATCTTTAGTCTATACACACTGTCAAATACTTATACCATTTATTTCAAAGCGTAAGCACTCTTCCGTGTTTACCATTCCCCAATAAGTCAACAACAAAGCAAAATAATCTTTCTATCTGGCATTCGTCCTATGTCGTGATATTTTCGGCAACCGTCCCCTGCCAGGTGATCGTCCTTCACCTTCTGATGACCGTCCCTCATCATTTTATCCGATGGTCATCCCCATTGTTGATCCTCTTATCCGACATTCGTCCTATGTCGCGATACTTTCAGCAGCCTTCCCCTGCCAGGTGATCGTCCTTCACCTTTGGATGACCGTCCCTCATCCTTTCCCCAGTGGAATCCCCATTGTTGGAACTTTTTATCCGGCATTCTTCCTATGTCGCGATATCTTTTTAGCAGCCGTCCCCTGCTAGATGATCTTCCTTCACCTCTTGATGACCGTCTCTCATCATTTATCTGATGGCCGTCCCCATCGTCGATCTTTGTTATCCGACATTCGTCCTATGTCGCGATAATCCCCAAGAGCAGCCGTACCCTGCTAGGTGATCGTCCTTCACCTCTTGATGATCGTCCTTCATCATGCTTATCTGATGGCCGTCCCCATCGTTGATCTTTTCTATTCGGCATTCGTCCTATGTCGTGATATTTTCAGCAGCCGTCCCCTTCTAGGTGATCTTCCTTCACCTTTTGATGGCCGTCCCTCATCATTATTTCATTTATTCTTTTACCCGATGGTCGTCCCCGTCGCGGTTTATTTACCCCTTAACCTGATGGCCGTCCCCGTCGCGGTTTATTTACCCCTTAACCTAATGGCCGTCCCCGTCAGTGCTTTCCTTATTTCTTTAATCCCCATAGAGTTTTATTTCTTTACCCGAGGGCCGTCCCCATTGTGGTCTCTTTATTTCCCAGCATGTTGGCCGTCCCCGTCATTGTTGTACTTACCGTTCTTTCATCCCCATCAGTCGTCCTCTGCTCGATGGTCGTCCTCCATCGCTTTCATTTAATACTCATACTATACTACCTGTTACAATTTATATCCCTTTTCTTCTTCTCCCCAACGAGTGCAAATTTCGGACTTTCTTTGGTATTCAACCACAAGTTATCTTGTTTGTCTGTTAAGCCAGACGCTTACACCCTGCAAAGCTAACTCATGCTTGAATAGGGGCCGCTGTAAACACCCCAAATTTTCCCTCACTTTTTCTCACACCATGGCTTGTGATCTTTTCATATTGCATATGCATAAGCATATCATCTCACATTGCATAAACAACTTCATCAAATCATTGCATGATTGCACAGCTAGGGTTTGTGATCAGATGAATCCAAGGAAGTGATCTGAGCCATCTCAAAGGCATTGAAGCTTGTCAAGAGGGTCCATGTGTGTTCTATGATCATATTATGCTCCCCAAAGTTCATTAAAGTTAAGATATCACAAATCATTGCACAGATGTCCAGGCAAACTTAAGATTTCCTACACAGATGACCTAAAATTAGGGTTTTGGCTTTGAGACCCTTAACCTAAAATTTTTGGTAATTCTTGATTCCATTGGTCTTAATATGTTATAAGGAGCATGTGTACCAAATTTGATGAAGAAATTCATTGTGGAAGTCATCTGATCAACTAGTAACTTATTGTGCAAGAAAAGTCAGAATCAGGGCATCTGAGGCCACTACCAATGGTACCAAAGGGTCATCTTCATCATTTGAGGTTCTATGATCTTTATTTGATCTTAGAAGTGGTTAGAAGTTCACAAGATTGAATAATTTCAATCCATTTGCAAACTTTCCATTTTTGGACATGACTTGTAATGGAAACTTTCCATTTTGGGAAAGATTTTCATCCTCCTCTTTCTTGATCAAAAATGCTTCAAATGAAAAATCCTTAAACATGAAAGTTGTAGATTGGATCTTCCTATTTTCAAAAAGTGAAATAACTCCTATTGATTCATCCTATAACTCAAGATATGATGTTTCAAAGTTGGAAAAAATCTTATAATTTTCAAGTTCATGCAAAAGAGGGATTTTTGCAAAAAAAAACACAGTTTTAAGCACTCTTGTGACCTCTAATTGATCTCTAAGAATCATAACAACATCACATAACAATTCACGACCATAATTCAGCATTGAATTAACCATTTCCATGACCAATTTTCTCAAATTTCACAAAGTTTCCAATTTGCAAAACCACTTCAATCTCACCATTCAATCACTTCAGATCACTTTAAGCAATCATATGGCTCTCCTTGAAGCTTGTTGAGGCAAGACAACCCTTCAAACCAGCTCTGACCCGTGCCCATACTCATAGTACACAACTTTTGACTTTTTGCAAAGCAAGCCATACCAATCACACTATGCCACCACCAACTTTCTGACCAATCACAACTTCTTATGCAAACATCAAGGACCTCAAACATCACAGAGAACAAGCCTGAAACATCCACACACTCAAAATCCCAAAAATTTCCATAAACCTTCATTCCTTTTAAACTCACTCCACAACCACTCAAACTCAAAACTTTCTTCACCATTCAATCACTCATGACCTGAGGAACACAGAGCACCCTTCATTTTGGCCTGAAACACTCCACAACACAAACATGATTTCCGCCTTAGCAGAACTGAAACACACAAACCAGCCATCATAAACTTGTTCTAAGCCTTCCAGAAGCATGAAGGTGATCATTGGAGTGGTTTTGCACAAAGGAGGAGACCAGAAAGCTCAAACATAGAAAGCTTCATCTCAGGTATCATCCAAGAACAAATTTTCCAGAACTTGTCTTTTAAGTTACAATATCAATCTACATGCTTCACTGATCATGTGATATGTTTATTTTTGAAAATGGTTGAGGATTGAGCATGTATGGTGTTTCTGAATTTTTTTACCTAAATATTGTTTGCTTCGATTCATGCTATTCTTGAATGATAAATGGTTTTTTATGCTTGATTCATGTTTAGGGTTGTTAGAGGATTGATTCTGGAGCTTTAGAGGGTTTGGGGTGGTGTTTTGAGAGAGATAGGGTGAGGACCTTGCCGGAGAAAATGATCGGAACACTGTTCCGGCCGCCTGAAAGTCATTAGGGCTAAAACCTAATTAATTCCTCAATTTAAATGCCAACCCTTAGATCTTAGGTTACCGCGTGTTTGGATGATCCAGATTAGTTCATTAACCCTAATCTTTAATTAATTAATTTAATTAGGATTAATTAGTCAGATTCAATCCTGGCCTTAGAAACACGCGCGCAGTCTCCCAAAGTTTGAATCTAGGCCTTTGATCTTGCTTACTTTTATTTTATTTTATTTTATTTTCATTTTATTTCTTTTGTTTTCTCATAATTATTAAAAATAGCTAAAAGACTTTTAAAAATCTCATTTTCTGCATTTTCACTTCAAATATTTTTCTTAACTCAAAAACATTTTTTATTTTATTTTTTGCATTAAAAAAGTATTTTTAAATCATTTAAATATTTTATTTAATTAATTAATTGATTTTAATTAATTAAAAATACATTTAGGTATTTAAAAATCACAAAAAAAATCATGAAGCATTCCTATGCATTTAGAACAATTTACAAACTCACCATACAAATTTATTTTTAGGTTTGATCTTGTTTTCACAATTTTCTTTGAATTAGGGTTTCCAAATTTCACATTTTTCTAACCCTAACTTGAAAAAAATCATTTCTGATCAACCATGATGAGTTTGAACTTGGTTCTTGTTGTATTCTTTCACAAATTGCATCTATTATCTAGGTTATTTAACTCATAATTTTGCATTTCATTTTCAAATTGTTTAGCATTTTTCATGAAAGATCACCCAAAAACCCTAGTTAACTTAGGAAATTCATAACTCCCTTTAGGTTTAGCTTCTGACCTTCATCTCTAGGTAGTGATCTTGTGTGTGTTTAGGGTTTGTTTGAGTTTATTTTCAAATTTTTATCATGATGTATGCTTCTGTTTTTATCATGTGCATCTCATACATTCATAAAACCCTAATTTTCTATCTTCATTTGCATTCATCTTTGCATATCATCATCATATGAACTTGCCATGACATTTCAAGCATTTGTATGACATCTTAGACATCTTAAGACATGCTTGAACATTTCTTTATCATTTCTTCATTCATTTAGCATGCTTGACATTCATTACATTTCATATGCATCCATGTGTTTCTAAGCTTCTAACATGCCATCCTTGCATCTCATATCTTGTATGAACATTCATAAGCATTATGTATGACTTTGCATCATCTCATAACACATTTGCATAGCATATTCACTTCTTATCTTGGTCATTGCATCATTACTTGTTGCATTTCATTTCATTTCTTTCCTTATGCATTTCATACTAACATTTCAGGGGCTTATGGGAAGTTGTTTGGGATGTGGATTTGCCTTCACATCCCACCTCTTCTCATCTCTTCATATGAATTATTTACTTGTCTTTGAAGTGAAATTGTTTCACTTGTGCTATCTTGCTCCTTCTCTTTCTCTTAGGTTACTTATCTTCTTCAGTAAGTAAGTAAGCTATTCTTTTTCTCCTTCTCCTTTCATCTGCTTCTTCTTCCTTGGTGGCCTTCTGAAGATCTTTCTCTTAAGCCTCACAAATCATAGGAACATCCAAGCATGATAATTTTAGGGTTGTATATAGTTCCCCCTTAGTTTTTTACCTTTGATTCTCCTTGAGTCTCTCTTCTCATCTCACAATCAGAGGCTAAACACTTAAAGCTTTAGGACTTTGAATTAGGGTTATACATGCATCCTTATCTTAGGATGGATTGTATAACTTTAATCCTTAGTGTTAATCCTTTAATTTGTTTACACCTCTTAATCAAAACACGTAATAACTATTAAGAATTAAGCTTGTAACTTGGGCCTTATATTAGGGTTACATCTCTTCCTTATGGTTAAGAGGGACTAACCCTAGTGTTTAATGGACAAGTCCCCCTCAAGTTGTCTTACAAAGTTAAAATCCACTTCTTAATCTCACCCTTTAATTAAAATACACTTAATAAAGGCTTGTTATTGTCACTCCCACTAAAAGACACCCGGTCAGATAGGGTACAGACGTGAATGGTCGGCGAAAGGAGAAGGTGAAAATGAACTGAATAGAGTCGCCAGCTGGGCATTTATATCCCGAAGGAAAGGTAATGCTGCATAAACCTAGAAAAATATGGATAAGACGATTGCGAACCAGAGAAACTGAGAAAGGGGGTTGTTTACAACCTGGGAAGGTATTAGCACCCAGATTGTCCGTCGTACTCGACGGGATCTACACTTAAAAGATTGTGTTTAAAGGGGTAATGTTTGTGCTATCTGTGTGCAAAAGCTGGAAAAGATATATACAAGTGTCAGTGCAAGAAATTGAAGTGAGGTGCTCAGGAAATGAGGCTTAGAAAATAATACTGAAAGAGGGGGAAGACACAGAGACTTTTGTTCGATAACATTTAAGTTATGCCTACGTATCCTCTCCTGCAATGAGGAAGTCAGAACATTGTAGTTCGACTCAAAGAGACTGCAAGATAAATTGACTGATGAACTGCTTGCTTGTCTATGCTTAAGTGTATGACTCGTCTGGCCCGAGTGCTAACTGTCTTGCATTAGACGGAAGAAGCAAGTTCTCGTTTGTGAGTGAAGATGATGAGAAAAGAATCCCGGAGGAGACGATTATTGTTTGTTTTTTTGTGTTTTCAATCTTTTAATTGTTTTTGGTGTTTGTCATAAGTTAATGAGCTTAAGCCTAAACCAAGGGTTAATAAACTCATCATATCCTCCCTTAGATTAGGGATAATAAGAATACTTTAAGTATGAGATAAACATCCCAAATCAATTACCATGATGATGTAGGATTAAGATCATTAACCTACTTGTGATTATTTAGATGTTTTTTTTTGAGTTTTTTGTTTAGTGTTAAGTAATGAGTTTAAGCCATAATCAATGATTAGTGAACTCATTACACCATCCTAATAGAAGGATAATAGATGAGCACACTTAAGCTGAGGAAGATACCTCAACTTAATCCATGATTAGGGATTAACCTCATGAAAAAACAAGCCTTTATTAAAGTGGATTTTAATTAAGGGTGAGATTAAGAAGTGGATTTTATGGTTTGTAAGACAACTTGAGGAGGACTTGTCCATTAACACTAGGGTTAGTCCTTCTTAACCAATAAAGGAAGAATTAGAACCCTAATGCAAGGCCCAAGTTACAAGTTAATGTATTAGTGATTATTAAGATGAATTGATTAAGAGGTTTAAATAAATTAAGGGTTTAACACTTAGGATTAAAGTTATACACTCCATCCTAAGAGAAGGATGTAGGCATAACCCTAATCACAAAGTCTTAAAACCTTAAAGGTTTAGTCTCTAATGATGAGATGAGAAGAGAGACACAAAGAAGACACAAAGGTAAAATCTAAAGGGGACTAATAAAAACCCTAATTATTGTCATGCTTGGATGTTCCTATGGTTTGTAAGGCTTGAGAAAGATCTTCAGTGAAGCCACCAATGGAAGAAGCAAATGAAAAGAGGAGAAGCAGAAGAAACAAGTTACTTACTTCACTGAAGAAGATAAGTAACTTGGAGAAAGAAAGTGAATGATAAACATGAATGAGCAAGCTCACTCTAAAGCAAAGAAAAATGCAGCAATGATGCATAAGAAGAATGAGAAGAGAAATGAGAAGTGAAGGCAAATTCACATCTCAAGTTACTTACCACCTGAAAAGGTTAGCATAAAGAAAGAAAAGAAGTGAAATGATGCATATGAAATGACAAAGGAACAAAACCAGAAGCAATCACATGATGAAAATGATGCTATGAGATGATGCAAAGGCATGCCAAGTGTTATGAATGTTCATACAAAGAGAAAGAATGCAAATGAAGCATGAAAACACATGTATGTTTATGAAATGAAATGGATGCAAAGCATGGCAAATGTATGAATAAATGACCAAGAAATGTTCAAGAAATGTCTTAATATGTTTAAGATGGCATACAAGTGCTTGAAATGTCATGACAAGTTCACATGTTCATGCAATGCAATGTAAGATGCAAGTATGGATGCAAGATTAGGGTTACATGAAAGGATGAGATGCAAAAGTCAAAAACAGAAGCAAATCATAAGATAAAAAATTGCAATTGAACTCAAAGGAACCCTAACCCCATATGATATCACACCCCAAAGGATAAGGTCCAACTCTTAACCTAAAGAAACTTATGATATTTCTAAGTTAACTAGGGTTTTTGGGTACCTTAAGAGGGAAAATGCAAATCAAATGGAAAATGCAAGATAAATTCATGACAAAAATATTCTAGATACTACATGCTATATGAAGATCAATGCAAAAAGAACCAATGCCAAACCCTTCATGGTTAGGCAGAAAAGAATTTTTAAAGTTAGGGTTCCAAAAAGGGATTTTTATGAACCCTAAATTCAAGATAAATGCCAAAGTTGGATCAAAACTAAAAAGAAATTTGTATGAATGGTTTGTCAATGTTTCTAAATGTCCTAAGATGCAATGTGAAGTTTTTTGGACTTTTTAGAAACATAAATGGTATTTTAATTAATTAATTTCCATTAATTAATTAAAATAAACATTAAAATATTTTTAAAATGATTTTTTAATGCAAAAAATAAAAATAAAATTTTTTTTGGGTGAAGAAAAATATTTGAAATTAAAATGCAGAAGGGAAATATTTTTTGGAATTTTCTAAGTATTTTAAATAAAATGGACAAAATAAATGCTATTTAAATGAAATAAAATGAAAATAAGAGAAAGTAAGACAATCCAATGGACAAGATTTGAGCTGGAGAGATTCTGGTTGACCAGCGCGCAAATGAGTGGCTGAGATGCACTCTGGCTAATTAATCCATATTTAAATAATTAATTAAAAGTTAGGGTTTAATGATTGATCCTGGCCCTTCATACGCGCGCGAAAAACATGATCCAAGGGCCCTAATTCAAACTTCCCTAATCACCTAAGATTAGCCCTAATTAATCTCAGGTGGCCGGAGAAGACCTCCGGTCGTCTTCTCCGGCGAGACCTTCAACCCAATTCTTCCCTAGGCCGTTTCAGGAGCTCTAAAGCTCCAGATCAACTCCTCTCCTCTCCCTAAACATGAATCCACCCTCAAAACTAATTTCTAATGGCTGAATCAAAAGGATACGAATCAAAACCTAAAAACTTCAAAAGGTTTAGAGCACGCATACAAGCTTATTTCTCAACCATTTTCAAAAGTAAATACATCATGATGATCAGCAAAGCATAAAGAACATTTCTATAACCTAAAATTGCATTTCTGGAAAATTTGTTCTTAAGGATACCTGAAGTGGAGCTTTCTCAATCTGAGCTATCTGGCCTCCTCTTTGGTGCAAAATGACTCCAATGATCCTCCTGGTGATGCTTTGATGCTTGGAAAGAGTTTAGAATGGCTGGAATGAAAGCTTGCAACTCAATTGGCCAGAAATCGTATTCTTGTTTGGCTGGCTTTTTGGCTTGTTTAATGGTTGGTTTATGTTCTAATGATGATGGTGAGTTGAATGGTGAAGTTTGTTTGGAGTTTTTGTGGCTGAGCAAAGTGTTTCAAAAGCTTTTGCTTTTGGGGTGATTTTGAGAAACTTGGTGATTCTGAGGTTCCAGGCTTGTGTGATGTGTGTTTTGAGTTGCTTTTGATCCATATAACATTGTTTGATAGGTCAGAAAGTGGGTGGTGGACTGTGGTGATTGGTATGGGCAAGTTGCCAAAATGTCAACATAACTTGTACTTGAGGTATGGGCTCATGTTGCAGCTGGTTTTTGGCATGTCCTGGCTCAGCAAAGATCAAGGAGAACCATGGAAAATGTTTTGTGGTGGTTCAGCAAGTGTATGAGAGGTTTTGTGCCCTTTTGCAAATTTGAAGAGTTTTGGCCCCTTTTGAATTTCTTGAAGTTCAAGGCATGGAATGAGATGTTTCTTTGGGCAATTTTGGTCACAAAGCATTGCATTATGTTTGTATGATACTTAGAGAGTGATTAGAGGTCACAAAATGGATTGGCAAGTGAATTTGCAAAAAATCCTCTTTGGCATGAATGTGAAAATTATGTGATTTTTGCCAACTTTGCCAAGCCATAACCTGATTTCTATAATGAATTAGGACTTGTTCTTGTACTTTTTGAAAAGGGAATGATCCAATCTACAACTTTCAAGACCAACAATTTTTCATTTGAAGCATTTTTGGTTGAGAAAGAGGAGGTTGAAATACTTTCCCAAAATGGAAATTTCCATTACAAGTCATTTCCATTTTTGGCATCTTTTGGTTTAGCTCAATTTTCTTCAATTTTGTGAACTTCCAAGCACTTAAATGATCAAATAAAGATCATATAACTTCAATTTGATGAAAAATCCACTTTGGTTCCATTGTTGGGGGCCTCAGATGCCCTGATTTTGCTCTGACTCGCTCAAGAAGTTACCCAGTGAACAAATGACTTCCACAATGAATTTCTTCATCAAAATTAGTACACACGATCCTTATAACATATTGAGACTATTATAAACAAGAATGTCCAAAAAATTTGGAGTTATGGCCTCTGAAACCAAAACCCTAATTTCAAGTCATCTGTGCAGTGAAACCCTAGCTCTGCTTCCATGCTTTGCCAGTTCTTGTGATTTCTTGACTTCCTTGATCTTTGAGGGATATAATATGATGATAGAACATACATGGACCCTCTTGGAATGATTGGAGACCTTTGGAGTGGCTCAGATGGATCCTTGGATTGCTCAGATCACAAACCCTAGATGCAGATGAACTTGAACTAATGCAGTGAAACAAAAATGTAATTGATATGATATGCTTAAACTTATGAAAAGATGAAAGATCACAAGACATGGTGTAAACTTAGTGAGGTCAAATTTGGGGTGTTTACAGCTGCCCCTATTCAAACATGAGTTAGTTGTGCAGGATGTAAGCGATAAGCTTAACAGACAAACAAGATAACTTGTGGTTGAATACCAAAGACAGTCTGAAATTTGCACTCACTGGGGAGAAGAAGAAAAGGGATATAAATTTTAAAAGATGGTATAGTATGATTATCAAATGCGGGAGATGGAGGACGACCATCGAGCAGAGGACGAATGTTGGGGATAAAGCAATGACGGGGACGGCCGACATGCTAGGGAAATAAAGAGATCATGACGGGGACGTTCATCATGCTCGGAAAGTAAAGTAAACAATGATGGGGACGATCATCAAGGTTTGCAAAGTAAAGTAAACAACGATGGGGATGACCATCGGTTCAAAGAATAAATGAAATAATGACGAGGGACGGTCATCAAAGGTGAAGGACGATCACCTAGCAGGGGAAGACTGCTCTTTATCACGACATAGGACGAATGTCGGATAGAAATGGTCGACGATGGGGACTGCCATCAGATAAGCATGATGAATGACGATCATCAAGAGGTGAAGGACGATCACCTAGCAGTGGACGGCTGCTCTCGGGTTTATCGTGACATAGGACCAATGTCAGATAGCAAGATCAACGATGGGGATGACCATCAGATAAAATGATGAAGGACGATCATCAAAAGGTGAAGGACAATCACCTAGCAGGGGACGACTGCTAAATATCACGACATAGGACGAATGCCGGATAGAAAAGGGTTCCAATAATGGAGACTCCGTTGGGGAAAGGATGAGGAACGGTCATCCAAAGGTGAAGGACGATCACCTGGCAGGGTACAGCTGCCGAAAGTATCACGACATATGACGAATTCCGGATAGAAGGAAAGTTGTTCTGTTGGTGACTTGCTGAGGATTGGTAAACACGGACGAGTGCTTACGCTTAAGAAATAATAGGTATAAGTGTTTGACAATGTGTATAGATTAAAGATGCGGAGGAGCATCCTTAAGACCATGATACGGACGATTATCGGTAGAAACAAACGCTGACGCATGTTCAGAGATGATGGTACGGACAAGTACCAACTGGTTAACAAAGAACACGGATGAGTGTCGAATCTATGGGGAAATGAATATATATATACAAGATACAGACAAGTATCTGTGTAAGTATGAACAAGTATTGTGAAGTATGAGTGTCAAAAGAGTATGTATAGGTATCTGTAATCACAGAGGCTAATTGTGGCTTATATCTGCAGGGGAAAAGTATGACACAGACGAGTGTCAAAAAAGGGTATATATGAACATGTATTTATGTTGGAGAGTGCAAAGGGGATGCTTTGGTTTTATTTGTAAGGGATGTGAGCTTTTATATAAAGTGCTGGTGGAATACTGATGGTAATTACAGGTGACTGATTTGAACCTGACTTGTGATCATGCAAATGTTTGATTTTTTGCCGTAATGCTCCGTATTAGACGGAATGCTACGCTTTGTGGGGAAAGATGATGCGAATGCTATGATTATGCAAAAGAAACCGATTCGGGATTCAGATCCCGCTGCCGTGAAGATCTCTGGCTGATCTACTTGAAGGAGAATCCCAGCTGGGGATGAGATCATTGGTAGATATATTAGGATACATGGCTTTTCTTGGGGAAATAGATCACTGATAGATCTATCCGGCAAGGAGAAAACCCAGCTGGGAATGAGGAAGCTTCCGTCACTTTGTTGTGTGAGAATTTCAGGCATTGCTCTTCTGGGTAGAGGCTGGAACTCTGCGGGGAGATGATTCTTTTGTCTTTGAGAGACTTGGTACTCTGTCTGGGGGAGGAAAGATCACTGAACGATCTTCCTAGAGATTTCTATGGGGATCCCGGTTGAGGATGAGGAGGCTTTGATAACTCTGTTGGGGAGAAAGCATTTTAGAGGCTGCTTGGGGAAGATGTGCTGGGGAAGTGATGCTTAGCATGCCCCATGCTGTGTATTTGAATACCTGCAACCTGTTAAGACAAAGAAACGCACAAATATTCCGAGGTATCCCTTGCCGGATTCCCTTATAGGAGTTATACATTCCTGGAAGTAAGATTATTTCCTGCAAGCATTTATTAAGAATGGCTCATTCGTTTTATGCAAATATTATATCATGGATACTGGACATTTTGCAAACGAAACAAAAATGTATGAAACGGGGTGTGACTGAAAACTCTGATTTTATTAATCTGGGTGCCCTGAATTGGCAAATACAGTCAAAGAAACAAATCCCCTGGAATGAGGAGATTGTTACAAATTGAAAAAGTAAAAGTGCTGGCAATGTTGACGACGTTCCGGTGAGCTTCCTTTGCTATGACCCGTATGACCTTGACGCTCTTCTCATCTTGCTTTCCGACGAAGGTTGATTCTGACCGATGCTTCATCCTTTCGAGGCTTGCCATGTTATGAGTGATACAAACGAATTCAGAATAAATTTGTTCGCTTACTCCCTAATTTTGAGTGGATCGCCCTTTCGGGTTTTCAATCCACCGGGATACCCATTTTTGCCTGAGCTGTCCAATGCGGCTTTTCAACTCAGCGGATGTACATTTTTTTCAATTTTCCCTTATTTTTGCCCGAGTCTTTTATTTTTTTTGACTCGCCGGGATGCCCTATTTTTTCCTGGACTTACATTCTGTTTTTATGTCCAGCGGGTCATTTTATGCGAAGTATTTTTTAACTGCATCTGAATTCACAGGGGATAAGAAATCTTCACCGTCCATAGTAGTGAGCATCAGTGCTCCACCAGAGAAAACCTTCTTTACTATGAACGGACCGTCGTAGTTTGGAGACCACTTGCCCCTGTGGTCTATATGAGGATGAAGGAGTCTTTTCAGCACAAGATCTCCTACTTGGTATTCCCGAAGCCTGACTTTCTGATCAAAGGCTTTCTTCATCCTTTTGTGATATAGCTGCCCATGGCAGATTGCAACTAATCTCTTCTCTTCGATCAGATTAAGTTGATTGTACCGAGACTGGACCCATTCTGCTTCGCTCAACTTTACATCCACCAGTACTCGTAAGGAGGGTAATTCAACTTCAACAGGCAGGACTGCCTCCATACCATACACAAGTTGATACGGTGTTGCCCCAGTGGACGTTCTGAATGAGGTTCGATACCCATGCAAGGCAAACGGTAGCATTTCGTGCCAGTCTTTGTATGTAACCACCATCTTCTGCACAATCTTCTTAATGTTCTTATTAGCTGCCTCAACAACGCCATTCATCTTTGGCCTGTAAGGAGAAGAGTTGTGGTGTTGGATTTTGAAGTCCCGGCACAGTTCTGCCATCATTTTGTTGTTCAAATTGGAACCATTATCAATAATGATTTGCTCGGGTACTCCATATCGATAGATGATGTCTCTCTTCAGGAATCTGGCTACCACTTGTCTGGTGACATTTGCATACGAAGCTGCTTCAACCCATTTAGTGAAGTAATCAATGGCTACCAGGATGAATCTGTGGCCATTTGAAGCAGTCGGCTCAATCTTTCCAATCATGTCAATGCCCCACATGGCAAAGGGCCAAGGTGAAGACATCACGTTCAAAGGGTTTGGAGGCACATGCACTTTGTCTGCGTAGATCTGGCATTTGTGGCACTTTCTGGCATAGGCACAACAGTCTGCATCCATTGTGATCCAGTAGTAACCTGATCTTAACAATTTCTTAGCCATTTCATGTCCTCTAGCATGGGTACCGAAAGATCCTTCATACACCTCGTGCATCAGCAAGTCTGCTTCTTTCTTATCAACACATCTGAGCAGAACCATATCAAAGTTCCTCTTGTATAATGAACCATCAACATTAAGGAAGAAACTACCAGCCAACCTTCTTAATGTCTTCTTATCATTGGATGATGCCCAAGGTGGGTATGTCTGATCCTCTAAGAAGCATTTGATGTCATGGAACCAAGGCTTGTCATCTTTAGTAATGTCCACAGAGAATACGTATGCTGGTCGGTCAAGTCTGGATACTGAAATCCAAGGCACAAAATTGGCAGTTTGAACCTTGATCATGGAGGAAATGGTAGATAAAGCGTTTGCAAACTGATTTTCGTCCCGAGGGATATACTCAAGTTTGACGGTTGTGAAGAAATTCAATAATCTCCTCGTATAGTCACGGTATGGAATCAGATGCTCTTGGTGAGTGTACCACTTGCCGTTGGTTTGATTGATTACCAAAGCTGAATCTCCGAATACATTCAATGTCTTGATCCTGAGGTCAATGGCTTCCTCAAGACCCATGATACAGGCTTCGTATTCAGCTTCATTGTTAGTGCATGCAAAAGTGAGCTTTGCCGAGAAAGGCATATGAACTCCTTTAGGTGTAATGAGCACTGCACTAACCCCACGACCATTCATATTGACAGCCCCATCAAACATCATTGTCCATTCTTCTTCTGGGTCAGGCCCTTCAGTGTGAACAGGCTCTTCATGATCTTTAGCTTTCAGAAACATGATGTCTTCATCCAGGAAGTCAAATCTCATTGGTTGATAATCATCAATGGGTTGATCAACTAGATAGTCAGACAAGACACTGCCCTTAATGGCCTTTTGAGATGTGTATTGAATATCATACTCTGTCAGAATCATTTTCCATCTTGCAACCCTTCCAGTAAGTGTTGGCTTCTCAAATATGTACTTGACGGGGTCCATCTTCGAGATCAACAAAGTAGTGTGAGTCAACATATACTGTCTTAGTCGGCGAGCAGTCCACGCTAAAGCACATCAAGTTTTCTCGAGCAGTGAATAACGTTGTTCACAGTCGGTAAACTTTTTTGCTTAGGTAGTATATTGCATACTCTTTTCGACCAGACTCGTCATGCTGGCCCAACACACACCCCATTGATCCTTCTAATACTGTTAGGTACATTATTAGAGGTCTTCCTTCAACTGGAGGCATAAGAATTGGAGGTTCTTGTAGGTACTCCTTGATTTTGTCAAAATCCTTCTGACAATCTTCGTTCCACCTGACCGTTTGTTCCTTTCTTAACAGTTTGAACAGGGGCTCACAGGTTGTAGTAAGGTGAGATATGAACCTTGATATGTAGTTCAATCTACCTAAGAAACCCCGATCTTCCTTTTTAGTCCTAGGTGCGGGCATCTCCTGAATGGCTTTGAATTTGTCAGGATCAACTTCAATTCCTTTTTCACTTACAATGAATCCCAGCAGTTTACCGGAACGCACCCCGAATGTGCATTTGTTGGGGTTTAGCTTCAACTTGTATTTTCTGAGACGCTTGAACAACTTCAGCAGATTCACCAGATGGTCTTCTTCAGTGAGGGACTTGGCAATCATATCATCCACGTATCATTCAATTTCTTTGTGGATCATGTCGTGGAACAATGTTACCATAGCCCGTTGATAAGTAGCACCGACATTCTTCAGTCCAAAAGGAATTACTTTATAACAAAATGTGCCCCAAGGTGTGATGAAGGTAGTCTTTTCCATATCTTCGGGTGACATCCTGATCTGATTATACCCGGAAAACCCATCCATGAAAGAGAATACCGAGAACTGAGCCGTGTTATCAACCAATACATCAATGTGAGGTAAAAGGAAGTCATCCTTTGGGCTAGCTCTGTTCAGATACCGATAATCCACACACATCCGTACTTTGCCATCCTTCTTAGGCACTGGTACAATATTAGCGAGCCACGGCGGGTAACTAGTTACAGCAAGGAAACCGGCGTCCCACTATTTTTGTACTTCTTCTTTAATCTTCATGGCCATATCCGGACGAGTACGATGTAGCTTCTGCTTCACTGGAGGATAATCTTCTTTCAAAGGCAGCTTGTGCATAACAATGTCCGTATCTAGACCTGACATGTCTTGATAGGACCAAGCAAAGACGTCGACGTACTCTCGAAGCATGTCAATAAGCTGTTCCTTTACTGAATCTTGCAGACCGGCCCCAATCTTCACTTCTTTCAAGTCTTCTTCGGTACCAAGATTAACCGTCTCAACCTCCTCCTGATGAGGGGTGATCACCTTCTCCTCTTGCCTCAACAACCTGGCTAACTCTTCAGGTAACTCATAGTCTTCTTCAACCCCTTCATCGGCTTGATTAATCGGATTGTCGAAGTCATACAAGGTCATAGCAGTGCTGTTGTCGGTGCAATCTAGAGGATAATCTCTGCAAGGGTTGAGATTGGTTCGTTTTAGTGATCAATTTTAATCTTGTTTAGAAAAGCGAAAATGAAGTTGTTTATTTTGAAAACATTGCCATTTTATTGTTTTTTACAAAAGTGAAAAATGAAAAGATAGTGAGCAAAAAAGAGACTCGTTTGCAAAAGATGTCCGATATTCATTGATTAATCATTTGCACAAAATTACAATATGGCCCTATTAATAAATGAGTCCTGACACCTTGGGCAAGATGCAGGACTTGATGCATGCTAAAAAAGACAGGAAATAATAATTACTCTGCAGGAGTAACCCTTATAATTTCCTGGGAAGACCAGTTAAGGACTTGATTTCCCGGGATCCTTGGACGTATCCAGCTCTCCAGGTTGCGGTCGCTTTCCGCCTCGTCTTCCAGATTGTTAACAGCATCTGGGGTGAGCATCCCCCCAATGATGAATTTGGGCTCCTTTGCGGCCTCTGATTGATCTTGTCAGAATGGTCTGTAACCCAAACCGAATCTATCTTCCTTCTTTTCTATCGGTAGCAGCTTGCCCTAGCCTTGGGCATTACCGTCTTCAACAACCTTCCGGGCTTGCTGATAAGAGATGATTGAAGTACCCATCCTGTCTTCCTGGGATGCAGCTAATACTCCAGTAGCCTCATTAACATTTAGGGCCTCAAACCCTTGGCTCATTGTCTCATGGATTTCACCATCCATCTCAATATATTTGTATGTAGCCAGATGGCTAACAAATATGTCTTCCTCACCACAGATGGTGATAATCTGTCCTTCCCATTCATACTTCAGTTTTTGGTGAAGGTTCGACGTTACTGCACCTGCGGCGTGAATCCAAGGTCGACCTAGCAAACAACTGTAAGCAGGTTGTATGCCCATCACATAGAAAATGGTCTTAAAGACTTGTGGACCGATTATCACTGGCAACTCCACCTCTCCAAGAACAGATCTTTTGGAGCCGTCAAAAGCCCTGACCACAAGGTTACTTGTCCGAAGAGCTATCCCGTCATACTCGAGCTTGACAAGGGCTTTCTTGGGTAAGACATTGAGTGAGGACCCAGTGTCTATAAGAACATGAGATAGTACATCTCCTTTGCACTCCAGGGTTATGTGCAAGGCTTTGTTGTGGAGACGTCCTTCTGTTGTTAAATCAACATCAGTGAAACCTAGCCCATGGCTAGTATTGACATTTGACACTACTGTTTCCAGCTGATTCACAGTGATCTCTTCTGGCACGTAGGCAGCGTGCACAACTTTGAGTAGTGCATCCCGATGGGCTTCGGAACACAACAGCAGTGATAAAATTAAGATCTTTGAAGGAGTCTGGTGGAGCTGGTCCACAACTTTATAGTCATTTCTCTTAATAATCCTCATAAACTCATCCACATCTTGATCGAAGGATGACTTATGAGTTTCTTTTGGTGCAGATTCTTCTGGTATCACACTCTTCCCTTTGGCTTTGGCAACGACCTCTGCCTCAGTGTTGGTTCTAGGGACTTGTGAAGCAAAAAGACGTCCGCTTCGAGTGAAGCCTCCACCTCCCCCAACATTATCAACTTGGGGAGTAAGAACTGGAGAATCAAGAAGAACTTTCTCTCCGTTGCAGTATAGATCAGCACCATAATGCCATGGTATAGCACTGTCTTTATCATATGGGATTGGCCCGGGCACCGTGATAGTGATTGGGCTCACTGCAGCAGATGTTGGGACTGTAATAGTCTGTGGATCATAAAAAATAGTAACAGGACCTCTGGTGGATGTTGGTGGAGGTGAATTGAATCTTTGTTGAGACTGTTGTTGAGACTGTTGAAAGTTGTTGGAACTCGGGACCGTTGTCGGGTCATAATAGATTGTGACAGTGGAAACATCATTATTGGTGTTTGCTGAAGTTGTAGTAGCTGGTGAAAATGAATTGTTGTGTGTTGAAGTGACAAATGAAATGACTGCTGAAGTTGTAGCTGAATCAGTTGGAACAATAGTTGCTGCAGTTGTAGAAGAATCAGTAGGGAAGATGGTTGCTGCAGTTGTAGAAGAATCAGTAGGGAAGATGGTTGCTGCATTTGTAGAAGATTCATTTGTTGTTGATAAAAGAGTTGCTGGTGTTGTAGAAGCGGTGGTTGTAATTTGCAGAATGCCTTCTTTGATCAAGCCATTAATACCTTTCCTCAAGCTAGTACACCCATTCTCAGAAAGTTTGCATAATTCGCAACAGGCCTCACAACCTGGAAACACTTGGCATTTTAAAAGCTGGGCTTTAACCTCTGCCAGAGGTGTTTGAATACATGCAATGTCTTCTACTAAACTCATGGGTGAGCCATCCTCTACAGCATTAATCCTTGGCCCGTTGTGGCTTGGCATAGGATTCTTCATTACATTGGGAGGAGGTGCAAAGTTCAGGGCTTTTGAATCTACCAGATCCTGAACCTTCATATGCAGAGCTCTACATTTTTCCGTAGAATGACCAGGTGCGTTAGAGTGAAAAGCACACCTAGCATTGACATCATAGTTTCTAGGAAGGTTTTGAGGACCAGGTGGAGCCAATGTCCTCAACTCAACAAGATTGAGCTTTAGGAGTTGTGGCAGCAGTGTAGCATATGGCATAGGAATGGGGTCAATCACCCAGTTGACCTGAGATGGCCGCTGTTGAAATAGGCGTTGTTGTTGATTGTTGTTATTATTGTTGTATGATCTCTGTTGCGGAAACTATTGTTGTTGCGGAAAGTGTTGTGGTTGTTGAGTATACCGAGGAGGTGGAGCAGGGATAGTAACAGCAACAACTGTTCTGGGTAAATATTGGGGTCTCCCTCTTCCCATGTGCACAGAGTTTATCTCATAAGATCTCCAGGGCCCAGCAAATGGCTTCCTTGCACTTCTTGAACTGGCACCGTTATCGGAGATCTTTCCCATCTTCAGCAGGCTCTCTATTCTTTCCCCAACTATCACCACATCTGCAAAGCTGGTAGAAGAAAATGCAGCCAACCTATCAATGTAGGTTCCTTGAAGGGTATTCATGAACATGTCTGCCATCTCCCTCTCAGACATGCGGGGTTGAACTGCAGCAGCAAGTTGCCTCCACCTTTGGGCATATTCCCTGAAGCTTTCACGGGAGGATTGAGGCATTCCCATCAGAAGGCTCCTGTTTGGAGCCATGTCCAAGTTATACTGATACTGACGGATAAAAGCTTCATCCAAGTCTTTCCAGCTTCTTACCGTGGCTCTAGTCAAGTGGGAATACCATTCTTGGGATGCCCCTGTTAGACTATCCTCGAAGTAAAACATCCACAACTTTTTGTCCATGGTGTATGCTTTTAACCTTCCCAAGAATGATTGAAGGTGGGTGCGTGGGCAGGATGTGCCATTATACCTTTCAAAACACGGGGGTTTGAACTTGTGAGGAATTCTCACCCCTTCCACCAGTCCCATGTCCATTACATCAAAACCTAGGGAATTCTGGGATTCAAGAGACCTCAGCTTCTCTGCAATTTCATCCAGCCTACGGTCGTAAACTTCGTCCCCAACCCTAAGAACCGTAAACTTCTCTTCTTGAGGATCCTCTTGCAAGATCCTACCTCCAGCAGTGTTACCCTGAGTATTCCTTATGGCATTGATTTCTGGGTTTAGATGAGGCCCAAACTCTGGTGGATCAGTGCGAGGCTGCACGTGATCGTTGTTACTGGTACCTCCTGTACCTGGATGGTGTTCTTCAGGAGTTTTCCTTTCAACCAACTCCCTTAGTCTTTCCTGGCTCTGAGCTAAACCAGTCATCACAATCATGAATTGGGTCATCTGATTCCTCATCTCAACCCTCTCATTTGCCATTTGGGTCCTTACTTCATTCAGGACTTGCTGAACTTGATCCATCTGGAGGCCCAGAAGGTTGTTTCTGGTCGGGTACCGGTGTATTCCGGTGTATTCTGCGAGCAATGTTTCCTGAAGCCACAACAAAGTGAGAAACATCAATAAAAACAAAGACCTACAAAACAAAGAAAATGTTAGTATGCAATGCAGTATGCCTTTTTGTCTTCCAAGGGTATCCGGTTTGGTTCTTTGGTTTTGACCTTTCCAGACCTCGAGGAAATGCTGATGATAAAGAGAGATTAAGCCCACCAAAAATAATACAAACCACATATATTACAAAGAGTGAAAATACATAGTTTGATTACAATAACATCCCCATGGTGGGTCAAAATACAACAATCAAAAGAAAAGTACAACAAAAGAAAAGTACAAGCAAAAGAGTCAAACATCTAATCCAAAGTCATCCTCTCTGACTTCCTTTAGGAGGGCCTCAGTCACTGGACCTACTGGGTGCTCTGTGATAGTCCTGATGAGATGGTTCCTGGTAGCAATGGCATTGGTTAACTTCTTATGCTTATCCTGATCCTTTGAACTCTTCAACCCTGCCCGGAGTTTCAATTCAGATATCTCTCTCTGAGCTGCCAATAAAGCCTCCTGATGCTTCTTCTCACTAGCCTCCAACTGCTCTATCTTATGATGAAATGTGATACCCTTCTCGATGATCACTCTGATATTATTTAAATATTTTGTTTTGGGGTAGAAGGGTGTTACACAAGGCATGAAGGATATTTGGCTCAAATTAATTCAAGATAATCGTGCATGGATATCAAATTATTTCACAAAGAGCAAAGTTGCAAAACCCCTTGGAATTCATGATTCATTTAGCTTGAATGGTTAAGATTGATGCAAGGGTGCTCATTGAGTTAAAAGAGATCAGGTCATGCACATGGGCAAGCTAGGGCACGCACAAATCATTCCATCACTCAATTTTTTGCAAATTTGCAAAATCATCCTCAGCTCACAAAACTCATGTGCATTGCTTCTCATTCTTCTTGGAGTGAATTTTGACATTGTATAAAGGCTACCTAGGGTTTCAGTTCATGCAGAATCACCACCATTCTCTCATTTCAAAGGTTATGCTCATTTTGCAATCTTCATCGAATCTCATCATCCTTTCACTCATCCACAAATTTCTTGGCATATTCTTGATCCTTGAGCTCTAAGGATCACAAATCCACCATTGGTTCAGGCTAATTCTCCAGTTTTCATAAGGTGCCATTCAAGTGCAGTTGCTTTCAAATTTCTAGATCTAGGAAGATTCAAGGCTTCTTTTGCATTTATTTTGCAAATAGAAGTTAAAGAGAGTTAATATACAGCTGAAGCAAGGTTTTCTGGTCCTAATTCGAGCTCTACATGTCTCATGTATCTTCCAAATTCATAGATCCAGAAATGAAATTAGTTTTGCATATTGTGATCTACATGTCTTGTTGTTGATGGTGATCTATTTAGAATTGAAAATGAGTACGAATTGAGCTTGCATTGTTGATTTAAAGTTTCATGTGTGATTTGTTTTTTCTTCGATCTGATCTGTGTGTTAACCTAATGGAAAAACTAATGTCATTTTTGGAATCAACATGCTTGGTTTAGTTGATCTGGAGGTTTGTTTTAATTTCTGTAGAGTTTTGTTCATGTGGATGAGTTTTTCGGCGCCGGAGCTAGGGCTCTGGTCGCCGGTTTCTGGAAATTGGTTTTAATTTGAAAACGAAGATGAGTTTACAGCCTTTGTTGTGTTTGATCTGGATGGTTCTTAGCCTGCCAACGCATTAAAATGACCCCCTCCTTGTCACATGCTTTAATTTGTGTTTTATTTTATGAATAATTTGTTTTGCTTGGCACCTCATGATAGTTAACATACACACACGCCCCGAGCCTTTGGTTGTTTGACTTGGTCTTTTGGTTGACTTGATCTGGTGCGTTGGTTGGATCTGATGGCATAGTATTTTTCCAGTTATTATCTGAATTTCCATGGCAATATTTGTGAGCCTGTGCTGAGTTCATGGGCCTTATGTGCTATACGCACCCCCTTTCTTGAAGCCCAATATATTTGAACTGTATATCCTTACTAAATGCACCCCTTACATGTTCTTCATTATTTTTAAATCATTTTGTTTTTCAGTTAGCTTTCTAATTTTTAAAAATAATTAGAGGTCTTTAAAAATCACTAAAAAATTCATGAATGATCATTTTAATTTTCTTTAGTTTTTGACATTTTTATTTTCCATTTATTTTTAATTGTCACGTAGAAATTAATTTTCACTTTTATTATTTGTTTTTAATTCACTTTAATTACATGCTGACTTGTGGATTTCCTATCTTGATCATTAATTTGAGTTTTGAGTTGGTTCTTGTTGCATCTGATTCATATTAGGATGTAGTTTATGGTTGATTTTTATTCTGATTTTTAGAAGCTTTCTTGATTATGTTTGGCATTTGACTTGAGCATGAAGTTTAAAAACCCTAGTTTGTGTTCATGAGGTCCTTTGACCTAGCTTGCTTTTGATTCTGATCTTATTCTTTTGGTATGATGTTATCACATGATTAATGAACACTTGTGCTTAGTTGTGGAATTTTTGAATGAGTTTTTTATTTGATTTTAATTTTCATATGTGAATGCCCTAGTTTTTTCTCTTTCTTGTTACATGATTGGTTCTTGGGCTAGGAGGGCACTTATGCCAACTCCTATAGGTTGTTTAGAGCTCTTTTTGTATGAGGATAGGTCCATGGCCCTTGATTGGTGTTTGTGCTTTGGAAAGTTTTGTGTTGCTTGGCTTTTGAACTTTTCTCACAAATGTATGCATGTTCACCTCACCTTCTTTGTCCATTTGCCATCCATGATGCTTATGCTTGAGTTTGTATGCTTCTTCCCCATGTTTGATCATGCTTCTTAGCCATATTTTAACATGATTAGGTCCCTGGTTTTTAGATGATGTTTATGCTTTGATTTGATTTGCATTTGTTTGTCTTTACACTTGTGCATATGTTCACTTCACTTCCCATTCTTGTAATGATTATGATTGAACTTGTATGATCTTTTCTTTTGATCTTTTGTGTTGTTTGTACACATTCTTATGATGATAAGGTTCTGGTTTTGAGTTGTATAGTGCTTGTCTAACTTGCTTGATCCTTTGTACTTAATTTGTGTTTTGTTTCTTCATAAGAACTTGTGAAACTTGGTAATAGTTTGTGTGCTTTAACTCTTGCTTGATTTGCTTGATTGATGGATCTTAGTGCAATAAATGGATGCTTTTGCTTATGGTTTTGTGAGTAGAGTTGATATTATGGTTTGTTTACATTTCATTTGGTTCAAGTTTGTTCATCTAGGTGTGTACTAACCATTTCAGGGGCTCATGGTAAGTGAAGTGTGGATGTTATCCACATTTCAATTCTTCATTTCCTCTTTTACTTTGCTTTCTATTTTGTAATTGTTGATGTGCCTTAAGCCATCTTGTGATTCAATTCTTCATCTTCCCCCTTTAGAAGCAACTTATCTCCTTTAGAGGAGTAAGTTGTTCTCTAGCCTTCTTCCTCTATTCTTCTTCTCCTTTCTTAGGATAATTTCAAACCTCACTAACCTTAGGACCACCTTTGCATGCTAATATTAGGTTTAGCCTTTCCCCATTAGACTTTTACCTTTAAGTTCCTTTGTGGTTCTCTCTCTCTTCTCATCTCAAAACAAAAACCTAAAGCACCTTAATAAAGAAAGAAGTGGCCTCTTGTGTATAGCCTTATTCCATGGGGCATATGTATTCATTCCATCTTGGAATAGTACATTTGTCTAGCATGATGCACAAGTCTGATCATGAGGTCATCTTCATCAAGAAAAACCATAAAAAATACTTCTTCATTTTAATCACTAAGATACTTAATAAGTTCAATAAGTTAGTGAGCTTAGGCCCTTTCCCTTGGAAATAAGTCTTGGATAAATTATCCTTACTTGGTGTGCTTGTTCTATTATTCCATCTTGGAATGTAGTAGCAAGTACACATTCAATGGAAAAGAGCTTGAGTTCATTCTCTTGTACCACACTCCATAAAAAGCTCTTAAAAAACACTGGACAAACAATAAGCGTCTCCTTCGGGATTTCATTTCTCATCTCACTCACTCCTTATGTACGAACTTGCTCCTACTTGTCATTTTGCAAGACGGTAACGCACTCGTCGTTCGAGCCTACAACACCTGAGCATTGACCTAGGCAGTTCAAGCCCTAAGACACAAGAAATATTTTCCACCCCTAGTTAGGGGAACCACAGCGACTCTGATCCTCATGTCCAGATGAGGTACGTAGGCAGCGGGGTATGGCCCGTTCGAGAACCCTTTTATTTTCCCTACATTTTCCCCCTTTCTTTTATTTTATCTAGTTCAGCTCCTTTTCTTTGCAACAACTTTCATTCTTACACCCTTTGAAATAGTTTATTTGCAAGCGTGGACCCCGTCGGGTACGGTGGATGATCTGGGGTGCTAATACCTTCCCAGGTCGTAACCGACTCCCGAACCTAGTCTCTTTGGTTTGCAGGACCTCTGTCCTTCTTTTTCTTTTATTCTGGTTTGTGCAGCATTACCATTCCCTTTTATTCGGGATAAAAATGCCTGGCTGGCGACTCTACCTCTTGACGCGCCACTTTCGTGTTTGTACCAGGATGGAAATCCAGGGAGCGACAACTGGCAACTCTGCTGGATCGAACGTAGAATCTCTAGTTTCCCTTGGGAGTCTCTCCTAGCGCTTACGTGTTTCTATTTCTTTGGGTGTTGATTATTTTTTGTTGTGTGTATATGTTACTGTTGTTTATTTACAATTTTATTTACCGCTTTATTTACAGTTTTCAGTATTTATATTCACGCATCATATGTTATTACTGGACTGTCTGGCTGTACTGGTTTTCTGTTTGGTGGGATTAGGAACTGTTACTGTGAGATGAGCTCGTAACCGGGGCTCGAATGCACCCTAGGACTTAGCATGGACAATCACTTTGGCTTCATGGCATCTTGTTATGTTGGTAGCAGTGAGTTCCACACCAGACTTGTGATAACGAGAAAACGTATCAATTATATTGCTAGGTTACATTAACGTTTTATCGCATAATCACCGTTTTAACACTCGATTTCTCGAGTTTTTCTTACCATTTTGCAGGTACATCATTATATGGAGCTGAATCATGAATTAAGAGAAAAAGGAACAAAATCAATCATAAAAAGATGAAGAAATGAAGAAGCCTGCAAAACTGCATATTTTGCAGCAGCCACGATCGTCACAAGGGTGTCACGACCGTGACACCCCAAAATGAGCCATCACGACCTTAAGAGAGTTGTCACGACCGTGACACTAAAAAGCCACATGACACGAACGTGAAGACCTTGTCACGACCGTGACAAGGATAAAATTAGGTTTTTGACTCAGACTACGTCAAAGCACTACGTGAAGATTTTTCCTCCTATTTTGTTGCCACGTACCTACATTCTCTCCACCAATTCAGCAAGGCCTAAGCAACAAAGGTCCAAAAATTCAGCCCATTAAGGATTCTATAAATAGTACAAGTTCTATGAACAATGTACATAGCATTTATTATTCAATTTTCTGCGGAAGCTCTGTCGAACTGTTTTACGACCCTTTCTATTTCTGCATTATTTTTAGTTTTCTGTTTCGTTCTTATTGTATCCAAACCCGCCATATAACAATTTCCAACATCAGGAAATTGTTATACATTTATTTTTTTCTAAACCTTCAGCCTTTGTTATTTTCGATTCCGCCAACTCCAAGCTTTCCGGTCTGTGGAAGAAGGAGTCTGCTCTAATATTTGTTAACCAGGTTTTTCATTATATTGCAATTTAATTATTTATAATGTTTATTTATTTTTCTGCCATGAGTATTTTATTATTTAATTTTCTGTCTCTGTCTGGTTCAACATCGATGAGTAGCTAAACACCTTAGGGCGGTATGTAGTTAGAACAAACTTAACCGGTAAAATATAACCATAGGCTAAAAATAATTAATCACTTAACATTCTGGCTGATACTTTTTAATTGAAATAGACCTTTTCGTTACGAGAGTAAGAAAAGAGTATTAGGTTAGGTCAAGACCACGAGAGTGTGAGATTTTAACCAGATAGCTAAAGTTAGGCATTTAAATTAAACACAGCGAGAGCGCTTTAAAATAAATTAGAATTACTTAGTTTCCAAAAATTACGTCTAAACACTTATGGGCTAGCGAGAGCAGGCATAGGGCTTTAGGGATAAGATCTGATATAAGACCACGAGAGTGTGAGTTGAGGGTATTTAAACTGGTAATCTCTACCGAATAGATTAAATAAACACCTTTATAAGCCTAGGTTAGATTGACCCACCTAAGTTAGTATAATTACATACCGACCGCCTTAGTATTACTTTATTAAAACTTAAATTTAATTCCGCCTTTAATAGTCTTAAAAATCAACAAAAAATCGTGACAACCATTCGCCTTAGCTAAACTAGAAGTTCATCTAGCACTAAGTAACCATAGAATCCCTGTGGATCGATAATCTTAAATATTACTTCGATAGGCTGTGCACTTGCAGTTAAGATACCGCTAGACGCATAATTAGACACGTCTTTAGCCCATCAAGTTTTTGGCGCCGTTGCCGGGGATTCCTTAATTTAGTTACTAGTGCATTTAGGTAGCATTGTCTAGACTAAGGTATCAACTATTTAATTTAATTTAATTTCCGAGTGTATGCCAAGTACTCGCTCTAAAAGCGAAGACTTGCAACCTCTAATCCCTGAATCGGAACGCTTCTTACACGTAAGAAGACGTATATTCGATTACGAAAATAATTACAATATTCCAGATCTTCAATTAGATCCGCCTAAACCAGTCGTAACATCAAAGGACGCAGAGATGGCTGAAGAACAGAATCATCCACTCAAGTATTACGCCAATCCTTCGCAAGCTGAACCGCATTCAAGCATTGCAGCACCAGCTATCAACCGAAATGATTTCGAACTAAAACCTTCGTTGATATCAGCTGTGCAACAAAATCAATTCGCCGGTAATTCTACCGAGGATCCGAATCTTCATCTTTCGATCTTTGTGCAATATGCAGATACCGTAAAAGCCAATGGAGTTACCCAAGAAGCTATTAGACTACGTTTATTTCCTTTTTCGCTTCGAGACAGAACAAGAGCTTGGCTTCAATCTCTGCCTTCGAACTCAGTAACTACGTGGGAGGAACTTAAGAGAGTTTTCTTGAATAGGTATTTTCCACCTAGCAAGACAGCTATGCTGAGAAGCTCAGATCAACGGATTTAAGCAAAGAGAAAGTGAATCATTATTCGAAGCTTGGGAACGCTATAAGGATCTGCTGAGACTTTGTCCACATCATGGATTAATAGAATGGATGGTCATCCATACCTTCTATAATGGACTCTTGTACAATATAAGAATGACAATTGACGCTGCCGCGGGCGGTGCATTGATGGACAAAGAATATAATGATGCCTATGCACTTATCGAAAGTATGGCTCAAAATCATTACCTTTGGGGAAGCGAGAGAGTCGCAACTGAGAAACCAACAAAGGGAGGTATGTACGAAGTAAGTAGTATGGACCAAGTCAATGCGAAGTTTGACCAACTAAGCCAAAAGATCGATAACTTGGCCATAACACCAACAGCCACCGTGGCTGCAGTAACACCTAACTGTGAGTTATGTGGAGTCCCAGGACACGAAGTTTCTGATTGTCAACTATTGACAGGAACTCCCACTGATCAAGTGAATTATGCTCAAGGAAACCCTTACTCAAACACATACAACCCAGGTTGGAAGAATCATCCGAACTTCTCCTATAAGAATAACAATGCTTTATACGCACCAGGTCAAGCACCAGCTACATCACCAGGATATCAAAAGACTGCTCCTAATATCCCTAGAAAATCGAACCTTGAATTGATGATGGAGAACTTTATAGCTAACCAATCTCAAACAAACAAGGACTTCTTAAACCAAAACATTCACACTAGTGAGCAGATTAAACAATTAGTGAGCAAAGTAGATGCATTAGCTACACATAACAAAATGCTGGAAACTCAGATTTCACAAATAGCTCAACAACAAGCACCTACTGCTGCACCAGCTGGAGTATTCCCTGGACAACCTCAACCTAATCCGAAAGGACATGCTAACGCTGTAATATTAAGAAGTGGCAAGGAACTTGACCGACCTACCGATCCAAGACTTGACAATCCAGCCATGTACCAAAAACCGGATAAACCGACTGAAGTGGTGAATGATCCAGAAGAAAAGGAAGATGATAATCAAGAGGTAGTGGAGAAAGAACAACCTTATGTGCCTCCACCACCCTATAAACCACCAATTCCGTACCCTCAAATATTAATAAATTCCAAGACGACGGGTCAATTTAAGAAATTTGTCGAACTTCTGAAACAGTTGAATATTACTATTCCGTTTACAGAAGCAATTACCCAAATACCCTCGTATGCTAAGTTTTTAAAAGAAGTCTTATCCAATAAGAAAAAGATAGAGGATAACGGAACAGTTACACTTACTGCCGAGTGTAGTGCCATAATTCAGAATAAAATGCCTCCTAAGCTAAAAGATCTAGGAAGTTTCTCTATACCCTGTGTAATAGGAAAATTCGTCATTGACAAAGCTCTATGTGATTTAGGAGCCAGTATCAGTGTTATGCCCTTAACGATTTGCAAAAGGCTAGACATGGGAGACCTAAGACCAACTAAAATGTCTGTTCAACTAGCCGATCGCTCTGTTAAATATCCTGTAGGCATACTGGAAAACGTCCCAGTACGTATAGGACAATTCTACATCCCTACTGATTTTATAATCATGGACATCTCTGAAGACTCCACTACACCTATCATACTAGGAAGACCATTCTTAGCTACCGCCGGAGCTATAATAGACGTAAAAAGAGGAAAGCTAACCTTTGAAGTAGGTGAAGAGAAAGTTGAATTTATTTTAACACAATTCTTACAATCACCAGCTATAGAGGATACATGCTATCTATTGGACGTAATTGACGAATGTGTAAGAGAAATGGAACTGAAAGAGACCACTTATTCTGAAATAATGAAAATTCAAATCCCTCCGATTTTCGAAGATGATAATTGGCGTAAACCGTATCAGGATGATAGTCTAAGCGAAAGTTTAGCACTTACACCGGATCCCATGCCAAGTAAAGATAAACCTACATTAGGATTAAAAACTTTACCTCATAACCTAAGGTACGAATTCTTAGACGTTGAATGTAAAAGACCAGTTATAATAAATTCCAGTTTAGGAACTATAGAAACAAAGAAACTTTTAGATGTCTTGAAGAAATATCCAACTGCATTAGGATATAACATATCTGATCTCAAAGGAATATGTCCTTCAGTTTGTATGCATCGTATTCTGCTAGAAGAAGATTGCAGAACCTCCAGAGAATCTCAAAGAAGAATTAACCCAACCCTTAGCACTGTAGTAAAAGAAGAAGTTAAGAAATTATTAGATGCCGGAATAATATATCCAATCTCTGATAGTGAATGGGTTAGTCCAATACATGTAGTGCCAAAGAAAGGAGGTATCACTGTTGTGAAAAACGCTCAAGGCGAATCGATATCGCAAAGAGTAGTGACGGGATATAGAGTATGCATAGATTATCGTAAACTAAACAAAGCCACTCGAAAAGATCATTTCCCACTACCTTTAATAGATAAAATGTTAGAACGATTAGCCAAGCATTCTTACTTTTGTTATCTTGACGGTTACTCAGGATTTTTCCAAATCCCTATCCATCAAGATGATCAAGAGAAGACTACATTCACATGCCCTTATGGAACGTTCGCTTACAGACGAATGCCCTTTGGATTATGCAACGCTCCTACAACCTTTCAAAGATGTATGATGTCAATCTTCACAGATTTTATAGACAACATCATGGAAGTGTTCATGGACGACTTCTCTGTATGCGGGCAAAGTTTTGAAGGATGCTTATCGAACTTAGAAATGGTGTTAGAAAGATGTGTAAAAGTAAACCTCGTGCTTAACTGGGAGAAATGTCATTTTATGGTCAGCGAAGGAATCGTATTAGGTCATGTAATATCCGACAAGGGAATTGAAGTTGATAAAGCTAAGATTGAAGTAATAAAAGATCTTCAACCCCCTAAAATCGTTCGAGAAATACGAAGCTTTTTAGGACACACCGGTTTTTACCGACGATTCATCAAAGATTTCTCGAAAATCACTAAACCTCTTACTGGTTTATTAATGAAAGATGCTGAGTTCATATTCAATGAAGATTGTCTTAAAGCATTCGAAACTCTAAAAACAGCCCTCATCACCGCACCAATCATGCAACCCCCTGACTGGAGATTACCTTTTGAAATCATGTGCGATGCGAGTGACTATGCTGTAGGCGCAGTTCTAGGCCAGAGAAAGGAAAAGAAATTTCATGCGATTTACTATGCCAGTAGAACCTTGGATTCTGCCCAGATGAACTACGCCACTACCGAAAAAGAATTGTTAGCAGTTGTCTTTGCGCTTGACAAATTCCGTTCTTACCTAGTTGGAGCGAAAATAATCATTT
The DNA here is from genome assembly GCA_963966055.1 of Lathyrus aphaca. Classification (NCBI taxonomy): domain Eukaryota; kingdom Viridiplantae; phylum Streptophyta; class Magnoliopsida; order Fabales; family Fabaceae; genus Lathyrus; species Lathyrus aphaca. The sequence continues at coordinate 451,410,739 of OZ014522.1, read as the reverse complement.
ACACAGACCATGCTGCTATCCGATATTTATTAACTAAGAAAGATGCTAAACCAAGACTCTTAAGATGGATTTTACTCTTACAAGAGTTTGATCTAGAAATAAAAGATAAGAAAGGTACTGAGAACGTCGTAGCGGACCATTTATCTAGAATAGAAGGTATTAAACCCGAACAAGTGCCGATTAACGATGATTTTCCGTATGAACAGCTGATAGCACAATTAGGAAGCGACCTAGCTCAGTTAAATATAAATGAACCATAATCCATGGAAACAATCCAGACAACTGTAGGACTGCCATGGTACGCTGACATTGTCAACTACCTAGCCGCAGGAGCTCTTCCACCCGATCTAACCTATCAGCAGAAAAAGAAATTCTTTCATAATCTGAAACATTACTATTGGGATGAACCATTATTGTTCAAAAGAGGACCAGATGGAATCTTTCGCCGATGTATTCCTGAAGAAGAAATAGAAGATGTCATTGCTCAATGCCATTCATCTCCTTATGGTGGACATGCAAGCACTTCCAAGACTTGTGCAAAAATCTTGCAAGCCGGCTTATTCTGGCCTAATCTATGGAAGGATGTCCACATCGCTGTTATAAATTGCGATCGGTGTCAACGCACTGGCAATATTTCAAGAAGAGATGAAATGCCTCAAAAAGGAATATTAGAAGTAGAAATCTTTGACGTTTGGGGAATAGATTTCATGGGACCATTTCCATCATCTTTCGGTAATAATTACGTACTCGTAGCTGTTGATTATGTTTCGAAATGGATTGAAGCTATAGCTTCTCCTACAAACGATACACGAGTAGTAATAAAGCTTTTCAAAAATATAATCTTTCCCAGATTTGGTGTGCCTAGACTCGTCATAAGTGACGGTGGCTCGCACTTCATTTCAAAAATCTTTGACAAATTACTATCTAAATATGGAGTAAGACACCGTGTGGCTACACCATATCACCCACAAACAAGTGGACAAGTCGAAGTCTCAAACAGAGAAATTAAACAAATCTTAGAAAAGACTGTCGCCATATCTCGGAAAGATTGGTCATCTAAACTTAATGAAGCTTTATGGGCTTATAGGACCGCTTACAAGACACCCATAGGTACTACACCTTTCAAACTAGTTTATGGAAAATCTTGTCACCTCCCAGTAGAACTAGAACACAAAGCTTATTGGGCGATTATAACTCTCAATATAAACTATAATGCTGCAGGAGAAAAGCGAATCCTAGACATTAACGAATTAGAAGAATTAAGGTTAGATGCTTATGAGAATGCTAAGATATATAAAGAAAGAACTAAGCGATGGCATGATAAACGCCTATCTAGGAAAGAATTTAGTGTGGGAGACGTTGTAATCCTCTTTAATTCAAGACTTAGGCTCTTTCCTGGAAAATTAAAATTTAGATGGTCAGGACCATTTGAAATAATTAAAGTATTCCCGAGTGGAGCAATAGAAATTAAGGGTAGGAATAGTGAACCATTCATAGTAAACGGACAACGTTTAAAACATTATCATAAAGTTGAAAATAGAGATTATGCAAATAATCTAAAGCTTTTAGAATTGTCCACTGATTCCCCTGATTAATCTAAACCTAAGCATTACGTCAGGCTTTTGACGATAAAAACAGCGCTTAGTGGAAGGCAACCCATTTACTTATTTAATTATTTAATTATTCTTTTCTTTTAGCATATTGTTATTTATCGTTTTACTATTTGTTTATTTGTTTTGTCATTTTATAGTTTTATTTTATATTACTATTATTGCCATTACATTATGCATTTCATTTTCTTATTTTTATCTTAAATCACTTTTTACAGATTTTCTAAAAGTCTTTTCCACTTTCCTTCTTCCCCTGATTTGTTTCCTCCATATTTGCACTGACCATGGCTAACCAACCAATTAGCCATATGGAAACCAAATTTAGAGGTAGGAACCAAAGAATGAAGTTTGAAGAGTTATCACATAGGCAAATGGATTTGACCCTGTAGCCAGATGATCAGACTATGGAAACCCTAGGTATACATGATAGCATCATGTACTTGTTTAACCGACTCGGATGGGAGAATGAATTGATCCAACATAAGTTTGTGACTTACCGCGAGTTCACCCTTGAGTTCCTTAGCTCCTTAATTTACCTACCTGAGCGCGGCTTTGGATTTAGGAAAGGATTTATTAGTTTCCGCCTATTTGGAATAGAATATGACTTTAACCATAAAGAACTAGCTGACTTGTTAGGATTCCCTAGTGGACCATTTGCTTTTACTACCACACAGGTAGAATTGATGGATATTGAGATAGATTTCTTTTGGGGAACTTTAACCTGAAACTACCACCCTGAACCAAATAGCATGAATAATGATGAGATCCATAACCCTGCTCTCCGTTACTTCCATAAATTCCTTGCCCACACCTTCTTTGGAAAAGAAGAAAACATTACCGGAGTTTCTAAAGATGAAATATTTATTATGTCATGTTTCACTAATGGACAGCCTGTTAATGGTGTACCTTTCATGATGCAAACCTTCACCCGTATCCAAGAAGAACCTGAATTACCTATATTAGTAGGAGGTCTTGTAACCATGATTGCTGATGCTTTAGGACTTAGGTACCAATTGCACAGGTGCAACCGTTTAGGTAACATCCGTCCTATGAATCTTAACTTCTGCTTTAATAGACATATCATAAGGAATTTAGGACATCCACCTTTTGAGTACCTAATCCGAAACGAAGTAGTAACCCTGTTCACATTGCCTAAACATGCTAGAGTAAGTGTTCACAATAAGGATAACTGGCTTTATGAGTTAAACCCACCTGATTATCCACCCACTCCTGAAACACCTCAGTCTTACAAGATAAAAGATGATACAATGAACGATGTCGAAACTGACCCTGAGACACCTCCTGGTTACCATGACATTGACCACACTGAAGAAGTACATGAAACCCCTGAAGTGAATCAAGGAGATTATGCTAACAACTTACAAAACATCATGAACACTCTCAATGCTTACCAAACTAACATTAATTTATTTAAAGAAGACATTAAGAGCATGCGATTGGATATTATAGGGTTGACTGACATAACCTGCGAACAATTCTATCACTTGAACTCCGCCATCGAAGACTTGAAGAAACGCTTTTGATAATGTTATAAGTGATTTAGTTTATTTTTCTCATTGTTTTCGTTTCTAGTTAGATTTATTTTTCGCAACAATTTCATACCGCATTTCCATTTATGTAACTTCATTTTCAATTACTTTATGCAATGCACCTTTAATTCCAAAATTTATCCATTTTTAGCAATTTATATATTTTTCATTCTATATACTGTTATGCTTGCATTTATTCATATTATATACAATCTCTCATGCCATGCAAGTTAGTGTAGTACTGTGTTGAAATTATATACTATATGGTGTTTATAATTTAATATGAGTGTTAGTGAAGAAAATACATTATTATAAAATATGTGAAATAAGTGAGAAAGTGTTTTCTGGAAATTATTCAACGAAGCAAGCCCTCACGGTCGTCACTCCCCCATAACGATCGTGACATGCTCATTTAGCGTGTCACGACCGTCGCACCCCTGTCACGACCGTGACAACCCCTATTACAGGAATCGTGAGAAACAGAACTGTTTCTCTTCGTGCCTCTTCTTCTTCTTCCTTCATAACTTCCAAAAAACTACCCATCTTCTCCATAACCTCCGTAACCCCCCCATTACCAACTTTAAACTCATTAACCCCCCATTATCACAACCTATCACATTCTCACTCTCCATTATTTATCCCAAATCAATATTTCTTTCATTTTACCATTTTTTTCACAAAACATCAAAAATCTTCATTCTTCACTCTAAGCTCTTGCATGCAATGGATACTATTACTTTTAGAGAAGGTGATGCTGGAGAAACTCAGAGAGAACGATTTCTCCGATTCCAAAACCGCGGTGTGCAACCTACACGTTACATCGACACTGTCTGTTTGAGGGAACTCGGAATGCTTGCCAGTGTTACAAGCCTGCTTCAAAAAGTCGGTCTGTGGGATCTTTGCAGTCAACCTCAGCCCACATTCGAGCTTCTGACACTGGAGTTCTTAAGCTCATTCAGTTACATCACCGGTACCGGTTCTCAGAGTCAGCTCACCGGTTTCGCAAAATTCAGATTGCATGGCCAAGAGTTCAACCTTTCGCAAGACAGGATAGCCGAGTTGTTAGGCTTCGATCACGGAACTGAAGCTCACCGTCGTGTGCCCGATAATTTTAGTGAACCAGCTTTCACTCTATGGCACGACTTAACCAACACCCGTGCATCAGCCTTCCAAAGCCTCAACGCTACGCACATTCACAACCCGGTGTAACACCCCAAATTTGCCCTCTTCTTGTTTAGCATCGTTATCATATCATAATCATCATGAGCATACCATATCCTTATCATTTAGCATAGAAAAATGAGGCATAACACTCACATGTTCTAGCATAAGGCATATGATCGGTCATCTGGAAAAATCTGAATCTGCAAGTCAAAATCAAGAGCATGGTGATCTGGCAAGAATCTCACAGGATCATTTTGCACAAGCCTGGTATCATGTTCAGAGCCCTAGAAAGAGAAGATGGATCAAAATTTGCTTGAAACGGTTGGTGCAGGTCTATTTTTGAGGTTTCCCGCCAAAGGGAGGGAAATTCAAATTTTCCATGCGTTAACCGGTTAACGCATATGGTTAACCGGTTAACGGCTGCGAAATTTGAATTCCCAGCAGCAATTTCAGCATGTGTGTTTTGGCTCCATTTTCCAATTTTCTGATTTTTATTCATTTGAATTAAATTTGAATTTGAGAGAAGGATCTAGAGCATTTATCCAAGCCTCATTCCAACCCTAAATCCAAATCACTTTCTAAGCTAATGCCAAGCCATATTTTTGGATCCCAAACCAAAATTTTGGGCCCCAAACCTAAATCATATTTATTCCATTTCCCTCCAAACCAAAGGGGCTCCCTCTCATTTTTTCACTCTCATTTTCTGAATTTTCATTCCTCTCACTCACAATTCTCTCACTTTTCTCTCCCAATTTTCCAAATCACTCAAAGTTCCTCTTTGAAGATCACACAACCTTGCCTTGAGGTGTGTAGATCTTGGAACTAAACCTCCATTCATAGCTTCTTTGCATCTTTTTGCTGGTTTTATTGGAGATTCAGATCTGGTTTGAGATCTAGAAGTGCTTTTGGATCCAAAATTCTGCATCAAGGGCTTGTTCTTGCATTTATTTTGCATGGAGTGTGGAGCTTAGCATCGGATCTTTAAAGTTTTGCGCGAGATCTACCGTTTTCAGCTCAATCAACAATTACCAAAGCATACCTCAGCTTTGTAGGTTGGTTAATTTCAGATCTAGCTCTGTTTTTAGCTTATTTGCATGCTTGTGCTTTAGATCCACCATGTGCTTGTGTATTTGCTTGTGTTGTTTGATTTGATTGGTTGATTTGTATCCGGATCCGAATGTTATTGTTCATGAGCTTAATGATATGGATTAATGTGAATTGATCTAATTTTTCCATGTGTAATTGATTGCTGGTCTGGTGCAAGCTTATTTGAATAAGCTGTTTTGAGATGCTGTTTTCTGCAGGATTTGTTGCTGTTTTATCAGTGTTAACCGGTTAACGTATATGGTTAACCGGTTAACGCCCCTGTTTTGTGCGTATTTTGTGCAGGTTTGAGCTGGTTAACCGGTTAACGCATTTGGTTAACCGGTTAACACTGAAGCAGAATGACTTTTTAGTGTTGTTTTGAGCTTGTTTGATCCCTTTGCTTGTTCTAATTGCCATGGATCATTGCATGATCATTAAACATGAGATTTTAGGGTGATTTGCTTGCTGGTTGATGTATGCTTTCATGTTTTCGACGCGTAAGTCGTGTACTTGCAATGTTTGGCATGATGTTTGATTCTTGTTCACAAGAACCTGTGAGCATGACTAATTCCATGATTGTGTTGGTCACTTTGCTGGATTTTTTTTGTGCATACTAACCTTGCAGGGGCTATGGTAAGTGAGAGATGTGGGAATTGAGTTCCACATCTCCAATTCTCATCTTCCTCTTATGTTTATGTTACTAACCCTTTGTTGTTGGGCTTAGGCCTTTCTCATCCCTTCTTCTATCTTCTTCTTTTTTCCTTCATTAGGATAGAAACCTCACTAACCTTTAGGACTTCCATGCATGTGAATACTTAGGATTATTTTAGTCCCCCTTTAGAATTTTTCCTTTAAGATCCTTTGGTGCTCTCTCTTCTCATCTTCAAACTTAATTCTAATTCATTTAATAAAGGTTGAGTACTTTCATGTGACATGAGACTTTGCTATGAGATGCTCACATGCGTTCCATTTCGGGGCGAGGTGTGAGTCATCACTCGTGGTGGATAGGTCTTAACATGAGTACCTCACAAAGAAAAGCTAAAAAACACTTCTTAATCAAAACCACAAAAACACTTAATAATGATAATAGGTTAGTGTGCTTGAGCCTTCACTTGTGGGACTAGCTTTGGGGATTTCCTCCATAGATAGGTGTGCCTCTTGCGCATTCCATTTCGGGATGATGCGAGATGTACACATCTCATTGAGTAAGACTTGGGTACACTTACCTATGCAAACTTTCACTCATAAAAGCTTCTAAAAAACACCAAACAAACAATAAACGTCTTTCCTTCGGGAATTCTTTTCTCATCTCCTTCGCTCCGTACGCGAACTTGCTCCTACTTGTCATTTTGCAAGACGGTTACGCACTCGTCGTCCGAGCCTGCAACACCTGAGCAATGGCATAGGCAGTTCAAGCCTTAATCCACAAGCAATTTCTTTTCTACCCCTAGTTAGGGGAACTACGGCGTCTCTGATCCTCATTATCCTGATGAGGTACGTAGGCAGCGGGGTAGGGCCCGTTCGAGCACAATCTTTATTTTCCCTACATTTTTCCTTTTCTTTTCTTATTCATTTCCTTTCTTATTTTTCTTTTCCAGTTCATTTTCTTTTCTTTTGCTGCAGTTTTCATACCCTCACCCTTTGAAACAGTATTCTTTGCAAGCGTGGATCCCGTCGGGTACGGCGGACGATCTGGGTGCTAATACCTTCCCAGGTCGTAACCGACTCCCGAACTCAGTCTCTTTGGTTCGCAGGACCTGTGTCCTTCCTCTTTTTTTCTTCTGGTTTGTGCAGCATTACCATTCCCTCTATTCGGGATAAAAATGCATGGCTGGCGACTCTACCTTTTTCCGCGCCACTTTCGCGTTTGTACCAGGATGGAAATCCCGGGAGCGACAGCTGGCGACTCTGCTGGGGAATATTTCACCAGAATCTCTGGTTCCCCTGTGAGTCTCTCCTAGCGCTTGTTTGTTTCTGTTTCATTGGGTGATGCTTGTTTGATGTGGCTTGTTGTATTGTATTGTTGTTGTTTACAGCTTTATTTACAGCTTTATTTACAGTTTTCAGTATTTATTTTCCGCATCATATATATCATACTGGATTGTCTGGACTGGTTTTCTGTTTGGTGGGATGGGTGATACTGTTCCTGAGAGATAAGCCAAGTACCCGGCTTGAGTGCACCCTAGGATTAGAGTGGACATATTGTACTCGCATGTGGCATGATGAGTGGCGATGTGTTTCACGCCCAGATTGCGACTGTCTTGGAAATATCTTGTGTGGGGATTTCCTCCACTTCGGGATAGGACCTTGATGGTTATGTGCATCTGGGGACCGATCATTGAGAACCTTTGTGGAAACAACCCTCTCCAGTGGTGACAGTGGCAGACCACATTTTGTGGCAAACCCATTCGCACCCGAGGGTCCACTGGGAACTCGCATAGGATGGCCTGGTTCTCTTATAGGAACTCAGTCAAAGCATCTGGTCGTATGGCATTAGTACTGTATCCTACGGGCTGAATGTACTATTGTTTCTCGATTTCAGCGCTTGAAGCTGGGAACCTGTAAGGGATGCTTGTTTTTCCCGGACTCAGCTGAGGCCTCCCTGCGTAGTATATAATGCCTAACCGATTCCCTGACTTGGTCATGAGCCACTTCTCGGAAATGGTGAAAGTATTATTGCTATTCGGCTTTGAGAGTCCGTGATGTTTGACCCGGAGCACACCCGTGAGATTTGGGATGGGTTTACAGGTTTGCAGGAACACTTGACCTCATCATACCCTTGTTATCAGTGCAGTTCATGTTATGATGCAGTTACTTTGGTTCCGGAGTTCTGGTTTTCTGGTTCTGGTATTCGTGATACAATGGTCCTGAGATTTTCTTCAGAGGGTTGTGGTTATCAGAGAGGGTGACTCAGTGAACTTTTGGTTTGTCAGAGGGATCTTGTCAGTGGCCAGATTCCGGACAGTCTCAGATGACCATATGTCTTTGCATTTGCATCTGCATTGCATCATTGCATCATTAATCATTGTTTTGTTTTCATTCACAGGTTCATATTTCTGCTTCCGGTTCCGGTATTCTCTTCAAAGATGGAAGATCCTCGCAAGCAGAATATTCACTTCAAGTTCTTTGATGTCAAGATTGGTTTGCTGAAGAAGATGGTAAAGCTGATTACGCCCAACCAGGTAGAGAGATTCAGAAAAGCTTATGGGAGTATTCTTGATGTGGTGATAGAGCTAAATCCTTCAGAGAGGAGTGCCATTCATACATTGCTTCAGTATTATGATCCTCAGCTCCGTTGCTTCACCTTTCCTGATTTCCAGTTGGGCCCTATGCTGGAGGAGTATGCTTTGATCCTGGGTGTGCCAGTTCAAGATCAGGTTCCTTTCAACTCTGAGATGAGTAGACCAGCACCGGAGGCTATTGCTAAGGCTCTTTATTTGAGTCCTTCTACTGTGAAGTCTTTGACCATTATCAAAGGAGGTGTGTCTGGGTTTTCTTTGGAGGTTCTGGTAAAGAAGGCGGAAGAATTGGCTGTTGAAGAAGAATGGGATGCGGTCTGTGCTATCTTGGCTCTTTCTATCTATGGCACCATTTTGTTTGCTGATATGGAGAAGTTCATAGATATAAACGCCATACATCTCTTTTTGCTGAAGAATCCTGTGCCTACCTTACTCGGGGATTTGTATTACTCGGTTCATTACAAGACTGAAAAGAAGAGGGGAGGTTTGGTTCGTTGCTGTGCTCCATTATTTCACATGTGGTTCATGAGGCATTTGCCTAGTACGGGAGTGTTTAGTGACCATAGTCTGATATGGGCTCAGAAGCTGGAAAAGTTGCTTGCCAAGGATGTTAGGTGGTTCACTCAGAGGCTGCAAGGTGCACGTTTCATTACCAGCTGCGGAAGTTATCATAGTGTGCCTTTGTTGGGAATAACTGGAGGGATTAATTACAATCCAATCTTGTTAAGAAGACAATTAGGATACGCTTTGAGAGATGTGCCTGAAGATTTGAAGCTGACCCCCATTTTCTACTTTTCCGTGAAAGATAATATGCCCTTAGTGAGGAAGGTTGCGGGGGCTTGGAAAAGCATCAAAGGAGAAGGAATAGCTAGTTTCGGGAAGTGCAACAATCAGACGTTCCCAGGGTACGAAGCATGGTTGAAAGACAGAGCCAGAAGAGTTTTGTTACCATTTTCAGCACCAGTTGCTGAGTCCATTGATACTGTGCCTTTAGAGGAATTCGAGAAGTTAGAAGCCCAGTTACATGCAGTTAGAGTTGAAAATACCGAGATGGTAAGCTTGTATTACCAAGCTAACAGGGCCAAGAAGGAAGCTGAGGAGAAGTTGCTGAAGATACAGACGACTTTGGAGGCTAAGGAGAAAGACTTTGCAGGAAAAGAAGCGCATTTCCGCAGGTTGGGGATGATGGAAGCCCAAAGAGAAGTTGAGCGCAAGAAGAAGTCAAAGACCCTTAGAGATGCTCGTCAGTCTATTGTCTGGTTGAAGGGACAAAGAGAGCAAGAGTTGAAGCAATATAAGGAAAAAGAGGAGTTCTTTGAGACTCAGATGGCTTACAAGAAAGAAGAGGTGGAGCAGGCCCACAAGATTCGCAGAGAGAAGACCCAACAGCTTGCAGACAGTCAACAAGCCCTCGAAGAAGCACTCAAAGAGATTGAAGACCTCAAGTTGATGGCAGGAGTCAAGAAGGTCAGGTCTGATGATGGAGTTTCAGGATCCTCAGGCGGCGGTTATGCTTCTTAGTTTGTTTTCTTTGTATTTGGATTACCTACGGGCATGTTGTAGGAGTCCTAGTTGTTTGTTTATACTCTGTAAGAACTCGTACTCTATGAGGTATTCTGTTTTTATTGTGCCTAATGGGCTGATCTATGTTAAGATGTTTCTCACTATTTCTTGGTTTGCTTGCTATTATGGTTTGAATGTGGTTTCCCGCAAAGGTTTCTGAAAGTCGAGGATCAGTACCCATCTGGTTTTCTTTGCTAAATACCGGAGCCGGGGCATAAGTGACTTGTGTTTGGAAACATAAACAACTGCATTGCATCCATATAACCCGTTTGTTGTTTTGCAGGTAGTGTCTCGGTTACTAACGTATTTTGTGTTTCAGGCACTATAGCTCCTCGAAAAGCTCGGGGGCAGCCAACAGTACACAGGTACCCAACCAAGGTTAACAGAGAGAGAGCCATGGATCAAATGCAGGCAGATTTGGCAGACCTAAGACAGAGAATGGATAATTTCATGACGTTAATGACCGGCATGGGGCAGAATCAAGAACGGCTGCGAGAGTTGGTTGAGAATCAGAACAGAAACGCTGCTGCTGCTGCAAATGTTGGTAATCATACCGGTGCGGGCGCACGTCAGGGTGGACCTCATGTTATACAACCAGGGGCGACTGTAGTCAATGACGGGATGCATAACATTCATGTGGACCACCAGGAGGACCAGTTCACTTTACTTGATGAGACCGAGGGTCAAGGGGTCGAAATGAATAAGAGATTCGAAGAGATGGCCGAGCAAATCAAGGCTATTCAGTCCCAGAGTTCTTTGGGATTCGATATAACAGACTTGGGTTTGGTTCCGGGAGTCAGAATCCCGTACAAATTCAAGGTTCCTACTTTTGAGAAGTATAACGGCACTGCTTGCCCAAAAACTCATCTGCAATCATATGTGGGGAGAATTGCCGCGCATACAGACGATGAAAAGCTATGGATGTATTACTTTCAGGACAGCTTGGTGGGAGCTTCCCTTGAGTGGTACATGAAGCTCAGCAGGGTCAATGTTAAGAGCTGGAAGGATCTCGCTGAGGCCTTCGTGAAGCAGTACCAGTACAACATGGATATGGCTCCGAATCGCACCCAGTTGCAACATATGGCTCAGACAGCAAAAGAAGGCTTTAAAGAATACGCCCAGAGGTGGCGTCAGCTAGCTGCTAGGGTGCAGCCACCCTTGTTAGAGAATGAGATGGCCGATATGTTTATGGGTACCCTCCAGGGGGTATTTCTTGAGAGATTGGCATCAAGTTCTGCTACAAAGTTCAACGATATTGTCATTGCGGGAGAAAGGGTCGAAACGCTGTTGAAAATGGGGAAGATACAAGACCCAGGTGCTAGTAGCTCAAATGGAGCAAGGAAAACTTTTAGCGGACCTCCAAGAAGACGAGAAGGAGAGACCAATGCTGTATTCGGCCGAAGCCAGGGTCGTGGTTACAGAAGACCTTATGAACATGTGGCTGCTGTCACTATTCCTGCAGCTCCCGTACAACAGATGCTACCTCCACCACAACAACCACAACAACAACAACAACCCAGAGCCAACTACCAGCAAAGGCCTTATCAGCCAAGGCAGGCTCGTCCTGCTAACAGGGTGATTGAAGCTATTCCGATGACATATGCTGCCTTGTTGCCGAGACTACTAGACTTGAACCTTATTCAATTAAGGACTTTGGCACCACCACCTCCTGGAGAGCTTCCAGCTGGTTATGACGTCAACGCGCGATGCGCTTTTCATTCAGGGGCACCCGGGCACTCAACCGAGAAGTGCAGGGCGCTACATCACAAAGTTCAAGATCTCGTGGATTCAAAGGCAATCAACTTTGCGCCACCACCGAATATCAACTCGAACCCTATACCTAATCATGGAGGGGCAAGAGTTAACGCTGTTGAGAGTGATGACAAGTTGAGTTTGGTGCTGAGAATTGATGAAGTCAAGACGCCGTTGAAGGTGGTGAAAGAGAGACTGTTGAAAGGTCAAGTGTTTCCTGGTTGTTCTCTCGATTGTGAAGACTGTATAAGTGTTGCGAATGGCTGCGAGAAATTGAAGACGGGTTTGCAAGAGTTGATTGATGTTGGGTCTCTACAATTTAGCAAGATTAGTAATGAAAAGGCTGATGATGTGTCAACCATTACTATCTTCTACAATGAAGCTGACATGCCCGTCAGACAAGAGCCAGTTACTGTTTACACTCCTCAGATTAGTCCTGTGACTATAACTGTACCTGGGCCAATGCCGTATAATGATGATAGAGCCATTCCGTGGCATTATGGTTCCGATGTCTATGTGGTGGGACAGAAGATGGAAAGTAGACCTGTTGCTGACTTGACCATTGAGAATGTAGGAGGTGTTGGGGGTTTTACTCGAAGTGGTCTTTTGTTTGCTCCCCCTGCACTGAGAAAGGATCCTGAGGCCGAAGCTTCGTCCAAAGACAAAGGGAAGCAGATTGCGAATGACGAGTCAACTACTCCTGTGGCTGGGCAGAGGACGTTTGAAAAGGAGGTAGAGGAGTTTATGAAGATCATAAAAAGGAGTGACTACAAGGTGGTTGACCAACTGAATCAAACGCCTTCAAAGATTTCTATTTTGTCACTGTTGATGTGCTCTCCCGCGCACCGAGAAGCCTTGCTGAAAGTACTTCAAATGGCCTATGTTCCTCAAGAAATCACTGTTAATCAACTCGAAGCTGTTGTTGGAAGTGTTAATGCCAGCCATGGTTTAGGCTTCACTGACCGAGACCTTACTTCGGAGGGAAGGAATCACAATAAAGCACTACATATCACGATGGAATGCAAGGGCGCTGTTTTGTCTCATGTTCTTGTGGACACAGGCTCTTCCTTGAATGTGCTCCCGAAGAAGGCGTTGATGAAGCTTAACATTGATGGGGTTATTCTGACGCCGAGTGATCTAGTGGTTAAAGCTTTCGATGGTTCAAGAAGATCCGTTTTCGGAGAGGTTGAGTTGCCTGTCAAGATAGGCTCTCAAGTCTTCAAGAGTGTCTTCTATGTCATGGACATCCAGCCTGCGTATAGTTGCTTGTTGGGCAGACCGTGGATACACGCAGCTGGAGCCGTCACTTCAACCCTGCACCAAAAGCTTAAATATGTGGTGGATGGCCAGGTCATCACAGTTTGCGGGGAAGAAGATATTTTCGTCAGCCACCTGTCGACGTTTAAATATGTGGAAATGGACGGAGAAATTCACGAGACTTTGTGCCAAGCTTTTGAGGCAGATGTCAGTATCTTGACTCCGGTGAAGAAAAACAACGAAGGCACGTCAATTCATTCCTACCGGGAAGCAAAGGAGGTCGTCCAATCAGGCAATGCCCAGGGCTGGGGCAAGCTACTGGAGGTGGAAAAGAAGGGTGATAAATTCGGCTTAGGGTATCAGCCTGGGGGGTCTACTCGGAGTGGTAAAGCTATCTCATTCACAAGTGCTGGGTCGATTGACCACGATCAAATCTGTATGGCAAGCCAAGACGGGGATAGTGACAGAGACTGGGACAACAATTGGATCCGCCCGTGTGCACCCGGCGAGGAGCTAGGAAATTGGTCTGCTGAGGACATTGTTCAAGTCACCTGGCTCTCAAAGTAATTGTTTTGTTTCCTTTTATTAGCATACTGCATTGTCAAATCCAGCATTCTGCCCAAGATGTTTGGATCCATTGTACTGGGCCACCATGTTTTGTATTGCATCGTTATTTTTTTTGCCATGAAATAAAAGGACGTTTTCAGACAAATTGTGCTCTCTTTCTTTGTTTTTAAACTTTTTCACAAAAAACAATATAAAAATGGCAATGTGTTTTTTCATTTTTTGCTTTGTGTTAGCGTCTCTTTTCAAAATAAGCAGATTCTGAATAAGCACATCATTTGTGCAGTATTGATCATCCGGATTCCACGGATAACGTTCCTGCTATGACTATGCATGACTTTGATAATCCAGTCTACCAAGCTGATGAAGGGGTTGAGGAAGACTGTGACCTCCCTGAAGAGTTGGTCAGATTGTTGAAACAAGAGGAACGAGTTATTCAGCCTCATCAAGAGGAGATTGAGACCATCAACATTGGCAGTGAAGATGCAAAGAAAGAAATCAAGATAGGAGCCAATCTGCAGGCCGACGTCAAACAAGAGCTGATCAGTATGCTGAGAGAGTATGTAGATATCTTTGCTTGGTCATATCAAGATATGCCAGGGTTGGATACCGACATCGTGATGCATAAGCTACCTCTGAGAGAAGACTGTCCTCCTGTGAAGCAAAAATTGAGAAGAACTCGCCCGGATATGGCGATGAAGATTAAAGAGGAGGTACAGAAGCAGTGGGATGCCGGGTTCCTTGCCGTGACTAGTTACCCACCTTGGGTAGCTAACATTGTACCAGTGCCTAAGAAGGACGGCAAGGTCCGGATGTGCGTTGACTATCGAGATTTGAACAGAGCAAGTCCGAAGGATGATTTTCCGTTGCCACACATCGACGTGTTGGTCGACAGTACTGCTCAATTCTCAGTATTCTCCTTCATGGATGGATTCTCCGGTTATAATCAGATAAAAATGGCGCCGGAAGACATGGAGAAGACAACGTTCATTACCCCGTGGGGAACATTCTGCTATAAGGTCATGCCCTTCGGTTTGAAGAACGCAGGGGCAACTTATCAACGGGCAATGGTCACGTTGTTCCATGACATGATCCACAAGGAGATCGAATGTTATGTGGATGATATGATTGCAAAGTCCAAGGACGAAGAGGAGCATTTGGTTAACCTAAAGAAGTTGTTTGACAGATTGATCAAGTACAAGTTGAGGTTGAATCCGAACAAGTGCACTTTCGGAGTGCGTTCTGGAAAGTTGCTGGGTTTCATTGTAAGTCAAAGAGGAATTGAGGTAGATCCTGCTAAAGTGAAAGCTATTCAAGATATGCCTGCACCAAAGACAGAAAAAGAAGTGCGCGGGTTCTTAGGTAGATTGAACTACATTTCTCGGTTCATATCTCACCTAACTGCCACGTGCGAACCAATATTCAAACTGCTAAGAAAAGAGCAAACAGTCAGGTGGAATGATGATTGCCAAAGAGCTTTCGACAAAATAAAGGAATATTTGCAGGAACCTCCAATTCTGATGCCTCCAGTGGAAGGAAGACCGTTAATCATGTACTTGACCGTGCTAGAAGGGTCGATGGGGTGTGTGCTTGGCCAACATGACGAGTCTGGTCGAAAAGAGTACGCCATTTATTACCTTAGCAAAAAGTTTACCGACTGTGAATCCCAATACTCACTGCTCGAGAAAACTTGCTGCGCTTTGGTATGGGCTGCTCGCCGACTGAGGCAGTACATGTTGACCCATACTACACTTCTCATTTCCAAGATGGATCCTGTCAAGTACATCTTTGAGAAACCAGCATTGACCGGAAGGGTTGCTAGATGGCAGATGATTTTAACTGAATACGACATCCAGTACACTTCTCAGAAAGCCATCAAAGGAAGTGTATTGTCGGAATACCTTGCTCAGCAACCTCTTGAGGATGACTATCAGCCGATGAGATTTGATTTCCCTGATGAGGACATCATGTGCCTCAAAACAAACGATTATGAGGAACCACTTCCGGAGGAGGGGCCTGACCCTGAATCCAAATGGAAGTTGATGTTTGATGGGGCTGTCAATATCAATGGTCGTGGAGTTGGTGCCGTACTCATTACTCCTGAAGGTGTTCATTTACCCTTCGCTGCCAAAATTACTTTTGGCTGCACCAACAATGAAGCGGAATACGAGGCGTGTATAATGGGAATAGAGGAGGCAATTGATCTTCGGATCAAGAACCTCGACATATTCGGAGATTCAGCCCTCGTCATTAACCAAATTACCGGCAAGTGGTATACACATCAAGAGCATCTAGTTCCGTACAGGGATTATGCTAGAAAACTGTTGACATTCTTCACGACAGTTGAGCTCAAATACATACCACGGGACGAAAATCAATTTGCCGATGCTTTGGCCACTCTCTCTTCGTCAATTAAAGTCCTATGTTGGAACTTTGTGCCCAGAATTGACATCTCCAGGCTTGACTCTCCGGCTTATGCTTTCTCTATAGACGCCGTGTCTGACGAGAAACCTTGGTATTTTGATATCAAGTTGTTCCTGGAGAAGCAAGAATACCCAACAGGGGCATCTTCCAAAGACAAGAAGACCTTGAGACGACTTGCTGCTAGTTTCTTCTTGAACACAGACGGGGTTTTGTACAAGAGGAACTTCGACATGGTCTTGCTCAGATGCGTGGATAGACACGAAGCAAGCCTGTTGATGCAGGAAGTCCATGAAGGATCTTTTGGTACCCATGCAGGAGGGCATGTTATGGCAAAGAAACTGTTGAGATCAGGGTATTACTGGATGACAATGGATGCAGATTGTTGTTCATTCGCTCGTAAATGCCACAAGTGCCAAATATATGCAGATAAAGTGCATGTTCCTCCAAACCCGCTCAACATCATGTCATCTCCTTGGCCTTTCTCTATGTGGGGCATTGACATGATCGGGAAGATCGATCCAACTGCTTCGAATGGTCATCGCTTCATCCTGGTCGCGATTGATTACTTTACCAAGTGGGTAGAAGCAGCGTCTTATGCCAATGTCACTCGTCAAGTGGTGGCAAGATTTCTGAAAAGAGATATCATATGCAGATATGGAGTGCCCGAAAGGATCATTACTGATAATGGTTCTAATCTCAACAACAAGATGATGGCAGACTTATGTCGGGACTTCAAAATACAGCATCACAATTCTTCTCCTTACCGACCAAAGATGAATGGTGCGGTAGAGGCAGCTAACAAGAATATCAAGAAGATTGTGCAGAAAATGGTTGTCACCTACAAGGATTGGCATGAGATGTTACCGTTTGCTTTGCATGGGTACCGAACGTCGGTCAGGACGTCAACAGGGGCAACTCCCTTCTCTCTAGTGTATGGCATGGAAGCAGTCCTGCCTGTTGAAGTAGAGATTCCTTCACTGCGTGTGATGATGGACGTCAAACTGGATGAGGCTGAATGGGTGCGTGCTCGTTACAACCAGCTATGTCTAATTGAGGAAAAGAGATTAGCGGCTATCTGTCATGGTCAGCTTTATCAGAGGAGAATGAAGCGGGCATTCGATCAACGAGTACGTACTCGAGAGTATCGAGTGGGGGAGCTTGTATTGAAGAGGATCGTTCCTCCAGGTTCAGATAACAGGGGCAAGTGGACCCCAAACTACGAAGGACCATTCATAGTGAAGAAAGTATTCTCAGGAGGGGCACTGATGCTCACCACTATGGATGGAGAAGACTTCCCATCCCCTGTTAACTCGGACGCAGTTAAAAAATACTTCGCATAAAGAGACCCGCTGGACACAAAAACAGAATGTAAGTCCAGGCAAGAAAAGGGCATCCCGGCGAGCTAAAAACAGAATAAAAAGCTCGGGCAAAAATTAGGGAAAATAAACAAAAAAATGTACACCCGCTGAGTTGAAAAGCCACATTGGACCGCTCAGGCAAAAAAAGGGTATCCCGGTGGATTGAAAACCCGAGAGGGCGATCCACGCAAAATAAGGGAATAAGCGAACAACTGTGATCCAAGTTATCTGAACCACGTCATCGTTTCGTACGGTTTGACAATATCGGAAAGATAGGAAACAGTCCCCTTGTCTTCTCAGAAAGCCAAAGCAGAATGGAGGGTCTTGAAGACATGCAGGTCATAGCAGAAATTGAACTCCTTGGAATGCCGTGTACATTGCCATTAGGATAGTTTCTTTTCTCAATTTTTATAGTGGCTACCTCTTTCCAGGTGGTTGCTTCCTGATGTAAATCTTTGCCTATTTAGAGGCCATTCAATAAAAATAATATTCAGTCAAAAAGCTGTGTGTGTTTATTTTTGTTTGCAAAATGTCCTGAATTTTTGGCAAAAATAGCATTGCATCTAAACATGGTGATAATCTTGAAAAGAAAATTGACATGCAGGGAAACTGTAACCCTCTTTGAGTGTCGGGTGATAATGGATGAACAGATCACGCCATGCAAATCCCCGGGACACACGTGTGTTTTCTGTTGTTGCAGGTTGCAGGATGGCGTCACATTCTCTCAAGCAAGGTACTCTTCCCCAGTAGAGTATTTCCCCAAGCAGAGATTTCTTCTCCAACAGGTATCTGAAGCCTGGCACCTCTGGCAGAGATTTTATCCAGCTAAGTATGGGCGGCGGCCCAAGCAGGTTCTTCTTCTCCAGTGAAGTAGCAGTCCATTCTTCCCCAGTGAAGTATAGCCAGCAGGTGCTCGAAAGCCTGACGTCATCAGAGATGAAATTAACCGTATTCTGTTCCCAGTAAGAGTCCTTGCCTATCAGGTACCCGAAAGCCTGATATCCCCCCAGAGTCTTGAATCATCGGATGCTCTCCCCAGTCAGAGTATTCGCCCAGGAAGCTTCCCCAGCTAAGTCTGAAGATGATTGGTTCCCACAGAGTTCATATTTGATTTTCACCTCCGTCCGTGAAATATTCCCCAGCAGATTTGCCCTATTGTTGGTTTATTTGATGATGCAGCCAGGTATTCATCACCTCAGTCGGAGTGGGTATCCAGACCTCTTGACTCTTTCTCCCCTGCAGAGTTGTATCTCTTGTTGCCGATCAGGCATTCGTTTATTGCTCGTCTGCAATCCTCAACACTCGTATGTGTTATCCCTAAGCAAGTTTCCCCAGCAAGGACATATCACTGCTTTATGGATGCTCGTCTGCATCTTTCAACACTCGTCTGTGTTAGCTCGGTGTTGCTGTTTGCTCGTCTGCAATTCTCGGCATTCGTCTGTGTTTTGAAGTGATTACCTTATTATTGCTCGTCTGCAATTTCCAACACTCGTCTGTGTCATGATGCCTCCGTTGTTGCTCGTCCGCAACTCCTCAACACTCGTCTGTGTTCTGAGATGATATTTGCTGTTGCTCGTCTGCAACCTTCCAACACTCGTCTGTGTTTGGTATGGGGTCCTTCGTTGCACTCGTCTGTGCCTTGACATGTATTCTCTGTTGCTGCTCGTCTGCAATTTTCGGCACTCGTCTGTGTGTGTTTGAAGCTCGTCTGCTTTTATCTCCCAGAAGTCGTTTGTGTTCTGAAGCTCGTCTGCTTTGCCTAGATACTCGTCTGTATCATCCTCAGCACGCGTCTGTGCTAGCTTGCACCTGAATGTGAAGATTTGTCGTTCATCCTGATATTGCTGTTGCTACTTCAAATGCTCGTCTGTGTTTGAACTTCTGGTATTCGTCTATACCAGTGGCTGATACTCGTCTGTATCATCGCCTGAAGCACTCGTCTGTGTTTCTCAGATCATCGTCCGATACTCGTCTGTATCTTTGACTATTGGCACTCGTCTGTGTTCTCTTGATGATCATCCAATACTCGTCTGTATTGAAGAGGTTTAAAATCCTGACAGTGGGAATTAAATGTCGAAATGGTTACCGGTCCTGGCGTAACAGGTAAATCCGAAGGAGGCTCGTCTGTCTCAAGCACCAATTATGGTTGCTGCACCTGGCGTAACAGGTTTGCTCAGAAGACTCGTCTGTCTTATACCATATATCCGCGGATAATATATGAGGAAGGTTCGTCTACCTTGATTGCATGTCTATCCCACAGACTTATATGCATTCCCGGAGCCTGCGTAAGGGTTATCCGAAGAAGACTCTTCCGTCTTATTCCACTTATCTGCGTAAGGATTAGTGAAGGAGATTCGTCCATCTCAGGTTACTTTGAAGATCCTTAAGGGCTCGTCCGCTCTCTGTACCTGGCGTCACAGGTCATGCGAAGACTCGTCTGTCAGCATGATAGTATTCCAGATATCAGTTTCAACTTGGAAGAAGCTCGTCTGCTTTTTCTCTCCTTCTTATCCCCAGAGCGTCATCTGGTTGGGTTTATTTCCCAGTGTTGCATTCTTCGTCAGAGTGCAAATTTCAGGTCTTCTTGGTATTCAATCACAGTTTATCTCGAATGTCTGATAGCCGTTGCTCTCATCCTTTTCAGATTAACAGTTGATTGAATAGGGGCAGCTGTAACACCCCAAATTTGCCCTCTTCTTGTTTAGCATCGTTATCATATCATAATCATCATGAGCATACCATATCCTTATCATTTAGCATAGAAAAATGAGGCATAACACTCACATGTTCTAGCATAAGGCATATGATCGGTCATCTGGAAAAATCTGAATCTGCAAGTCAAAATCAAGAGCATGGTGATCTGGCAAGAATCTCACAGGATCATTTTGCACAAGCCTGGTATCATGTTCAGAGCCCTAGAAAGAGAAGATGGATCAAAATTTGCTTGAAACGGTTGGTGCAGGTCTATTTTTGAGGTTTCCCGCCAAAGGGAGGGAAATTCAAATTTTCCATGCGTTAACCGGTTAACGCATATGGTTAACCGGTTAACGGCTGCGAAATTTGAATTCCCAGCAGCAATTTCAGCATGTGTGTTTTGGCTCCATTTTCCAATTTTCTGATTTTTATTCATTTGAATTAAATTTGAATTTGAGAGAAGGATCTAGAGCATTTATCCAAGCCTCATTCCAACCCTAAATCCAAATCACTTTCTAAGCTAATGCCAAGCCATATTTTTGGATCCCAAACCAAAATTTTGGGCCCCAAACCTAAATCATATTTATTCCATTTCCCTCCAAACCAAAGGGGCTC
Organism: Lathyrus aphaca; assembly: GCA_963966055.1. NCBI lineage: Eukaryota > Viridiplantae > Streptophyta > Magnoliopsida > Fabales > Fabaceae > Lathyrus > Lathyrus aphaca. The sequence goes on along the minus strand of OZ014522.1, from coordinate 451,389,863 downwards.
CCTCTCATTTTTTCACTCTCATTTTCTGAATTTTCATTCCTCTCACTCACAATTCTCTCACTTTTCTCTCCCAATTTTCCAAATCACTCAAAGTTCCTCTTTGAAGATCACACAACCTTGCCTTGAGGTGTGTAGATCTTGGAACTAAACCTCCATTCATAGCTTCTTTGCATCTTTTTGCTGGTTTTATTGGAGATTCAGATCTGGTTTGAGATCTAGAAGTGCTTTTGGATCCAAAATTCTGCATCAAGGGCTTGTTCTTGCATTTATTTTGCATGGAGTGTGGAGCTTAGCATCGGATCTTTAAAGTTTTGCGCGAGATCTACCGTTTTCAGCTCAATCAACAATTACCAAAGCATACCTCAGCTTTGTAGGTTGGTTAATTTCAGATCTAGCTCTGTTTTTAGCTTATTTGCATGCTTGTGCTTTAGATCCACCATGTGCTTGTGTATTTGCTTGTGTTGTTTGATTTGATTGGTTGATTTGTATCCGGATCCGAATGTTATTGTTCATGAGCTTAATGATATGGATTAATGTGAATTGATCTAATTTTTCCATGTGTAATTGATTGCTGGTCTGGTGCAAGCTTATTTGAATAAGCTGTTTTGAGATGCTGTTTTCTGCAGGATTTGTTGCTGTTTTATCAGTGTTAACCGGTTAACGTATATGGTTAACCGGTTAACGCCCCTGTTTTGTGCGTATTTTGTGCAGGTTTGAGCTGGTTAACCGGTTAACGCATTTGGTTAACCGGTTAACACTGAAGCAGAATGACTTTTTAGTGTTGTTTTGAGCTTGTTTGATCCCTTTGCTTGTTCTAATTGCCATGGATCATTGCATGATCATTAAACATGAGATTTTAGGGTGATTTGCTTGCTGGTTGATGTATGCTTTCATGTTTTCGACGCGTAAGTCGTGTACTTGCAATGTTTGGCATGATGTTTGATTCTTGTTCACAAGAACCTGTGAGCATGACTAATTCCATGATTGTGTTGGTCACTTTGCTGGATTTTTTTTGTGCATACTAACCTTGCAGGGGCTATGGTAAGTGAGAGATGTGGGAATTGAGTTCCACATCTCCAATTCTCATCTTCCTCTTATGTTTATGTTACTAACCCTTTGTTGTTGGGCTTAGGCCTTTCTCATCCCTTCTTCTATCTTCTTCTTTTTTCCTTCATTAGGATAGAAACCTCACTAACCTTTAGGACTTCCATGCATGTGAATACTTAGGATTATTTTAGTCCCCCTTTAGAATTTTTCCTTTAAGATCCTTTGGTGCTCTCTCTTCTCATCTTCAAACTTAATTCTAATTCATTTAATAAAGGTTGAGTACTTTCATGTGACATGAGACTTTGCTATGAGATGCTCACATGCGTTCCATTTCGGGGCGAGGTGTGAGTCATCACTCGTGGTGGATAGGTCTTAACATGAGTACCTCACAAAGAAAAGCTAAAAAACACTTCTTAATCAAAACCACAAAAACACTTAATAATGATAATAGGTTAGTGTGCTTGAGCCTTCACTTGTGGGACTAGCTTTGGGGATTTCCTCCATAGATAGGTGTGCCTCTTGCGCATTCCATTTCGGGATGATGCGAGATGTACACATCTCATTGAGTAAGACTTGGGTACACTTACCTATGCAAACTTTCACTCATAAAAGCTTCTAAAAAACACCAAACAAACAATAAACGTCTTTCCTTCGGGAATTCTTTTCTCATCTCCTTCGCTCCGTACGCGAACTTGCTCCTACTTGTCATTTTGCAAGACGGTTACGCACTCGTCGTCCGAGCCTGCAACACCTGAGCAATGGCATAGGCAGTTCAAGCCTTAATCCACAAGCAATTTCTTTTCTACCCCTAGTTAGGGGAACTACGGCGTCTCTGATCCTCATTATCCTGATGAGGTACGTAGGCAGCGGGGTAGGGCCCGTTCGAGCACAATCTTTATTTTCCCTACATTTTTCCTTTTCTTTTCTTATTCATTTCCTTTCTTATTTTTCTTTTCCAGTTCATTTTCTTTTCTTTTGCTGCAGTTTTCATACCCTCACCCTTTGAAACAGTATTCTTTGCAAGCGTGGATCCCGTCGGGTACGGCGGACGATCTGGGTGCTAATACCTTCCCAGGTCGTAACCGACTCCCGAACTCAGTCTCTTTGGTTCGCAGGACCTGTGTCCTTCCTCTTTTTTTCTTCTGGTTTGTGCAGCATTACCATTCCCTCTATTCGGGATAAAAATGCATGGCTGGCGACTCTACCTTTTTCCGCGCCACTTTCGCGTTTGTACCAGGATGGAAATCCCGGGAGCGACACCCGGCAATCCGCTATTTCCACCGTGTCATTTGCAACACCATCTTCGCTCGAGAAAGCAACCATAAGCTCAACTCCAAGGAGCTTCTATTCTTACACTGCGCTCTTAATGACGAGACGATCAACGCTTCCCCTTTCATGCTTTATCATATCCAGGCTATTGCACACAGAGGCTCCACCCCGTTCTTCATAGGCGGCATTGTCACCACCCTCGCCATTCAGTTGGGGCTTGGTGACTTGGTCGCAAATCAGCCTCACCTAGCCGCAGAATTCCTCACCAAGAGTTATTGCAGGCCCGCTCACCTGATTGCGCAGCGAGAGGATGGCAGGTATAGCCCTGTTGTCCATGGCACCATATTTCACCATATCATTCTGCCGTCCCGCGACCGCATCGACCCATCCACCCGAGCCAACTGGCTCTTTGTTTTACCTGATGCTGCCGACCACGCTCCTATCCATGATCAGGCAGATCTCCCTGCGGATGAAATGCAGGACGCTATGGATGCAGCTGAGCCTGTCCAAGATATACCAGAGTCATCTTGTAACACGGTGGGAGAACTGACTTTAGTTATGTTGCGGATAGCAAGAGTCGCCACCGACTTTTATTTTATCCAAAAGGAAAGGGTATAAAAGAACAGGAAAGACCTTAAGAGATATTTTTGGGTCCGGGGGGTAGGTTATGTAAAGGGAAGGTGTTATCACCCTTTACATCCATGGTTATCCATGGGCTCTTAGTTACTTAGCTCACTTTTGAATTGTTTTTGAAAGTGTAGTGTGTGAATAGAAAAATTTTCATAATAGTTGATAATGATCCATGTACGGATGCGTAAAAACTTGTGTTTGAAAATTTGTTTGAAATTGTGAAAAGTTTGAAAAGTTTTGAATGAAGTGAGCAAGTACATAAGAGGAACCTACCCTAAAGTTTAAGTCTTTCTGTTCTTTATCCTTTAAGTGGTAAGACTATCCCTATTATTAAGGAATAGGTAGTCATTACCTTGGATGTAAGGGACATGTGAGGGATATCTGTTTTTATGAAGGCAACTGTGAGGTGTATTAAGCATTTAGGAGGGACTATCATCATTATTCGAAAGGGACTTGATCTTTAAAGGCAACCATTAGGGACTTGATGATTTTCTTTTAAGGGACTTGCTTTATACACCCCACTTGACCTTATGATTAGGCAACATTGAGGGATAGCCTTAGAAAGTGTAGGATGGCGATTAAAAATCGACTTACGTGTGTGAGTGTTCAATATTAATTTATCTTATAATTAAAGTGATCTAAATTTAATTTTTAATAGAATACATGTTTTGCACTCCCTATATTACTAACCATAACATAAAAATTAAATAAATTCAATATTTACAAAATTACACCAAGGAACAATTACATAATTATAATAATAAGCAAATTAAAAATAAATAGCAAAAATATAAATATAAAAGCAAACTATAAATAATAAGCAAAAATAATAAATAAGCAATAAGTAAAAAAAATAGGGGTTAGTAAAATAATAATAATAAATTAAATAATGTTAGTGAAATAATAATAATAAAAAGTTAGTCATAACATGGTTAATAATAATAAATATAATTAGCAAAATATTATAAGAACAAAATTAAAATAATAAACAAAAGTTAGGTTTTAATATGAACAATTAAATAATTATTATAGCTTTTTAATTTATGTACAAATTATTAATTTATTTTTAGACATATCATAATTACAAAATTATTTACATATATATATATATATATATATTAAAAGAATAAGAATTTATATTATAGACAATTTATAATTACATAAAGAAAAGTTTGATTATATTTATATTTATTAAAATTAATTATGTTAAATGAATATGTACAAAAATTATAAAATAAAAATTAGGTTTTTAATAAGTATTTAGAAAATAAATTAGGGTTTTGAAAATTAGGGTTTTGTTTAGAAAAATATTTTTAGGGTTTAATTTATAATATACATATATTTATAATTTAATCACATGATAAAGAAAATAATTTTAAGAAAATTTATATATTTTAGAATTTGGAAAATAATATTTAGACATGCTTCATTATTTTTTTCTGATTATTTAGAAAACATATATATATAAGACTATATTTAATTTAATAATAGAATAATTAAAACAAATAAAAGAAAAAGCAAAAAAAATGTGAGAACTTACCTGACTGGGGTTTGAACCCAGGTCAGTCTGTTTACCAGCAACAAGAGCCACCACCAAGCCACTATACGCGCAGGCAAGAAAAAAGAGTGTGAAATTGGTTTTGTGCTTCATCTGGAAAAATCAAGAAAAATAAGAGACAAAAGGCCTGGGGGAGGATTGAACCCAGGACCTCTAAACACACCAAGCGCACGCATCACCACCCGGCTGGAAGAGCCCACCTGATAGTATGGTGACTATAATTGATTATATATTAAGCCTGTAAAATAAACAAAATAAACGAACAAAATGCCACAAACGGGGAATCGAACCCCAGACCAAACCCTTGTACATACACGCTTCCAACCACTGGGACAACATAGCTGTTGTGATTTAAAACAACAACTAATTGATAAAATATAATACAAATTATTTGAATTCAAAACGCGCGCGAATCAGTCTTCTTCTTCCTCATCCCCTTCGAATTTTCCTGCGATTTCACATACAAACTTACCTGCGATTTTTAAGTTGCAGTAAAACCTACAAAATCCAAACAATGGCAAAACAGCATGATTTCATGAAATTGATTAAGCCATTAAGTTTCTAACAAGCTTTACAATCATTCCACGTTCTTATAATCCATTTATATTGGCTGGATTACAAAACCCTAATTGGAGCCGTAAACCCTAAGTATGGTGAATCACGATTCAGGCTATGGAACTTCACCAAATGATCCAGAATCCATCTATAGCTATCAACAAACATCAATATGTGATCAAAATTCATTATTAATTAGCAAATATGATGATTCGAAACAAAATTTATCAAGCATATGAATGATGCGGATCATGCATTATAAGGTGTTTTGGTTGCAAGTGAAGGTTGGTTTTCACTCAGAGAAGGTCAAGGATCATGACTATGATCTCAAATTACCTTCAAATGACCTGGAGGATGAAAACCGAATGTGAGTTTTTGGAGGATTTTTGATTTGGTGAACTTACTCTTAGGGCAGAAGAATTCGTCCTTTGATGTTTGCATTATGTTTAGTACTTATAGGAGACTCAATTAGGTCAAAAAAATTGATTGATTATGTGCAAGATTTGATTCAAAAAGATTCATAATGATAAGCTTTGAAATTTCAATATTTTTGCATCAATGCTTTCTATTTCAAGCCATTCAATATCATTCTTGCATCAATTTGTTCCATGCTGAATTCATGATTTTCTAAAACCAATAATGAGATCCAATCTTCATATTTAATATTTTATTTAAATTTAAAATGATTTTAAGTATAAAAAATCATAATAAATTAATTAAATAAAATAAAAATTATGAAAATATCATGGAATTTTCGTGCATGATGTCATGGATTGCCTTGGGTCATTAGAAGTTCAGCCCATTTGACAAAATTTGGTTTTAGACCTCCATTTTCATCATAAACCATCACAAAATTTCCCAACTTTGCAAGGGCACAAATCCCTCAATTTTAATGCTATGAGGGTGTTCTTGGACATTTTGGAAATCTTGATGAGTCCTCTAAACAACCCAACTGGTTTCATGTCCATATCATTTACCAATCTCAAGTTATGCCCTTTTGAAGTTGTTGACATTTTGTTGACTTTTGAAATGACCTATAATGTCTTAGCTCATACCTTCCAAATGAAGCATTTTTGGGCTTGGCTTGTGAGACAAAAAGTTGTAGAGAATTCAATTTCCTTCAAAATGAGCTTTGATTGGAGACTTGGTGATGAAGTATGTGAAAGTTATGACTGGTCAAAGTTCAGTTGACTTTTACTGAGGAAACCCTAATTTAGAAACTCCTGATTCTTGATGATCTGGAATCTCCTTGATGAATCATGATCAACCCTTGATCAAATGATGAATTTTACTTCATATACTTGATGTTGGCAAAAAATCATGAAGTTTGACTTTGGTTTGACCACAGTTGACCTCAGTTTGACCTTTTGATTGCATTGACTGATTTTGACTTTTCTGATCATCTGACTGGGCAAACTTTTGAGAAAAGTCTTGAAACTTGTCATGGGGGTTCTTATACACATATAAGATGTTATGAAGCTCACTTGAGGTCTTGGAAGTCCATTTAGCCTGATTAAAGTCAAAACCCTATTTTTGGATGCACTGCTTAGGAGGTGCATTGTCTGAGGGAATTGTCAACTCTTTTGACCAATTGTGAACTTTGTGAACCTTGTGAACCATCATAAAATGTCTTGTGAACCTCATGGGAGGTATTGTGAAGCTTGTGAACCTTGTGAACCTCATAAAGTGACTTTGTAGACCTCATGAACCTCAGGAAAGTTTTGTAATCATTGTGAATCTTGTGAACCTTGTGAACCTTCATAAAGTGACTTGTAGACTCCATGAACCTCATGAAAGGTCTTGTAGATGTTGAGAAACTTGTGAACCTTGTGAACCTTCATAAAGTAACTTGTAGACTTTATGAACCTCATGAAAGGTTATGTAAACATTGTGGAACTTGTGAACCTTGTGAACCTCATAAAGTGACTTGTAGACTTCATGAACCTCATGAAAGGTTATATAAGAATTGAGAAACTTGTGAGCCTTGTGAACCTTGTGAACCTTCATGAAATGACTTGTAGACTTCATGAACCTCATGAAAGGTTTTTGAAAGCATTGTGGGACTTGTGAACCTTGTGAACCTTCTTAGCACACAAAGTCTTGTATTGTGAGGGCAAATTTTGGGGTGCAACAGCTGCCCCTGTTCAATTTTCTGAAACCTGAGGGGTTAGATTGGTATGCTTGCCAGTCGTGACCTGGAAGGTTGAAGGGGATTGAACACAAAAGCCCAAAAATTTGCACTCACCAGTGCATAAAGTGGTACAGATGGTCAGTTGAATATGTTTGAGTGGGCTTAAAGATGCCACTTGGAGAAAAGTTCTTAGATACATTTCTTGGAGGATAAAGCAGTCCAAAGTATGAAGGTATAATGATAACTTTCAGGAGGGTAAAGCAGTCCTGAAGTAATGATGATAGCTGTCAGGAGGATTGAGCAGTCCTGAGGTATTAATATGATTTCAAGAGGATGAAGCAATCCTGATGTAATAAAAAGCTGTCAGGAGGATGGAGCAATCCTGATGTAATAAAAAGCTGTCAGGAGGATGGAGCAATCCTGAGGTAATAATATGGTTTCAAGAGGATAGAGCAGTCTTGAGAGATTGATGATATGCTTTCAGGAGACTGGAGTAATCCTGATGTAACAGCATGTCTTCAGGAGGATAGAGCAGTCCTGATGAGATTATAAGCTTTCAGGAGGATGAAGCAGTCCTGAGAGATTGATGATATGCTTTCAGGAGACTGGAGTAATCCTGATGTAACAGCATGTCTTCAGGAGGATAGAGCAGTCCTGATGAGATTATAAGCTTCTTTGTTGGATAATTAACCTGAAAACAATGTAACATTCCGCATAATAATATTAGTTTATGCTTTATGTATGCATGTATGATATGATGCACTTAGATAATGTACTATGTATCTATGGATATGTATGTTATGGTATGGTGTAAATGATGTATGTATGATATGATACTGCCGGAAGCGTCTGGATGTCTTTGTATAACAACTGCTGGCCAGGGAAAATAAATCCCGATTCGTTGTTGAAGAATATATTGTACATAACCTTCCATATGCTGGGGATGGCCAGGTATAGATAACCTCCCGTCTGCTGGGGATAGTAGGGCAGATATAACCTCCCGTCTTCGTTCGTCGTACCCTTATAGGAAAGTAAATTCCCGTATATCCGTATGAGGATAAAAGAGATGGATATAAATTCCAGGGGAGATGGGACTTTATGAAGATGGATTCGTCCTACTGAGAGTTTGTAACTGTCTTGAAAAGATGAACCGGCGAAGCTTTGTTGAAATCCTTCCCTCGTTCGTCCTTAGTAAATACTATTACTGCATTTTTATGCATTTCTGGTAAACATCAATCATATTCAAAAGCATACATACGTTCAAACACAACCAATGGACGTTTCGCTTATGTAAATAGGGTAAAAGTAAATCTGGATTCAAAAGATGGAATTTATTTATATCAAAGAGTGACCCATACATGGGTAAGTTTGTACAAGGAAACATAAGTCCTAGTAAGAGGACTTTGTCATAAAGTTTTTACAAAACAAAGAAAATCAGCTATGTGGGAAATAATCCTATTGAGTTTCAATTCTACTATTGCCTTTATCTTCAAGTATCTCATCTTCTGCTGTTGAGACGGAAACAATTGGATTGAGCTTTATCTGTTCGAGCTTGAATGAGTAGTACAACTGGTTGCAGTTTTATGGGTGATCCAAACGAGACATAGTCATACGCTTTAATCCCTAACTTTTGCTTGGATTGCCCTTTCAGGTTTTCAATCCACCGGGATACCCTTTTTGCCCAAGCCGCCTTTTCAGGTTTTCGACTTGCCGGGTGTACATCTTTTTATATATATCCCTAATTTTTGCCCAAACCCTTTTGGTTTGCCGGGATGCCCTTATTTTTGCCTAGGCCTGTCAACCTAGCGGGTCTCTTTTTATGCGTAGTATTTTTTAACTATGTCTGCGTTTACAGGCTGTGGAAAGTCTTCACCATCCATTGTAGTGAGTATCATGGCACCTCCTGAGAATACTGTCTTGACTACAAATGGTCCTTCATATGTTGGAGTCCACTTGCCCCTAGGATCACCCTGTGGTAATATGATACGCTTGATTACCAAATCACCAGCCTGATATACCTTTGGCTTAACTTTCTTATTAAAAGCTTTGATCATTCGTTTCTGGTACATCTGGCCATGACAAACTGCTGCTAACCTCTTCTCATCAATCAAATTTAACTGGTCCAGTCGAGTCTGAATCCACTCATCTTCATTCAAGCCTGCATCCTTCATAATTCTCAAGGAGGGAATCTGAACTTCAATGGGCAGAACTGCTTCCATACCATAGACTAAGGAGAATGGGGTTGCCCCTGTTGAAGTACGTATTGTAGTACGATAACCATGAAGAGCAAATGGTAACATCTCATGCCAATCCTTGTAAGTAACAGTCATCTTCTGTACAATCTTCTTAATGTTCTTATTAGCAGCTTCAACTGCCCCATTCATCTTTGGACGATACGGAGAAGAGTTGTGATGCTTAATCTTGAACTGCGTGCAGAGATCAGTAATCATAGTATTGTTCAGATTAGAGCCGTTGTCAGTGATAATCCTCTCAGGGATGCCATACCTACATATGAGATTATTCTTAATGAATCGAGCCACCACATTCTTAGTAACAGATGCAAATGAAGCTGCCTCCACCCACTTCATGAAATAATCAATAGCAACCAGGATGAAACGATGCCCATTAGAAGCAGTAGGTTTGATTTCACCAATCATATCAATGCCCCACATGGCAAAGGGCCAAGGAGCAGTCAACACATTCAATGGTGATGGAGGTACATGGACTTTATCAGCATAGATTTGACACTTGTGACATGTTCTGGAGTGTTGATAGCAATCAGCTTCCACGGTAGACCAATAGTAACCTGCTCTCAATATCTTCTTTGCCATAGTATGACCACTAGAATGAGTGCCAAAGATCCCGTCATGCATATCTTCCATAATCTCAGTTGCTTCCTTCTTATCCACACAACGAAGCAAAGTTGAATCATGATTGCGTTTGTACAAAATGCCATTGCTCAAAAAGAATTTAGCAGAGAACCTTCTCAGAAATTTCCTATCTTTGACAGATGCCCCTTCAGGGAACTCCTGAGCTTCAAGATATCTTTTCACTTCATAGAAACAAGGCTTCTCCTCTGCCCCTTCTGTATCAATCTCATTGCAGTATGTAGGCTTTTCAAATCTATCAATAGTAATCTTGGGAGCTTCATCATCCCAACTGATCTCAAACATGGATGCCATGGTGGCCAATGCATCTGCCAACTGATTCTCTCTTCGTGGAATGTGTCCAAAAGTAATCTCCTTAAAATGTGGGATCAAAGACAACACATGCTCTCTGTAAGGAATGAGGTTATCATGCTTGGTATCCCAATCTCCTTTAATCTGACTAACTACCAGGGCTGAATCTCCATACACATCAAGGAACTGAATCTTCATATCAATAGCAGCTTTAATACCCAGGATACATGCCTCATACTCAGCCATGTTATTGGTACAATGGAAACAAAGTCTGGCAGTAATCGGGGTATGACAACCTTCAGGGGAACTAATCACAACACCAACACCATTACCAAGTGCATTAGAGGCACCATCAAAAACCATAGTCCATCGGGATCCTTGTTCAGGTCCGTCATATTGTCCAGGTTCTTTGGTAATAATCATAATGTCTTCATCAGGAAACTCAAAACTCATTGACTGATAATCATCCACTTCTTGATGAGCCAAATGATCAGCAACAACACTTCCTTTAATGGCCTTCTGGGTAGTATACTGTATGTCATATTCTGTCAAGATCATTTGCCATCTTGCAATTCTTCCGGAGAGAGCAGGTTTCTCAAATATGTACTTGATTGGATCCATCTTCGAAATCAACAAGGTAGTATGAGTCAACATATACTGTCTTAGTCGGCGAGCAGCCCATGCCAAAGCGCAGCAAGTTTTCTCGAGCAGTGAGTATCTTGTTTCACAGTCGGTAAACTTTTTGCTAAGGTAGTATATTGCCTGCTCTTTTCGACCAGACTCGTCATGTTGCCCCAATACACACCCCATTGAGTTGTCTAACACTGTTAAGTACATAATCAAGGGTCTTCCATCAACTGGTGGCATCAAAATTGGTGGTTCTAACAGATATCTCTTTATTTCATCAAATGCAGTCTGGCACTCATCATTCCACTCCATCACCTGATCTTTCTTCAACAATTTGAAAATTGGCTCACAGATGGCAGTTAATTGGGAAATAAATCTTGCAATGTAATTCAATCGTCCCAAGAAACCTCTAACCTCCTTCTCAGTACGGGGAGCTGGCATCTCTCGTATAGCTTTCACTTTTGCAGGATCTACTTCAATACCTTTTCCACTGACAATAAAACCCAGGAGCTTTCCAGATCTAACCCCAAAAGTACACTTGTTTGAATTCAATCTCAACTTGTATTTCTTCAACCTCTCAAACAACTTGTGCAGATGATCAAGATGTTGCTCTTCATTCTGAGATCTGGCTATCATATCATCCACATATACCTCTATCTCATGATGAATCATATCATGAAACAAAGCCACCATAGCACGCTGATATGTTGCCCCTGCATTCTTCAAACCAAATGGCATTACCTTATAGCAAAAGGTTCCCCACTGTGTCACAAATGTTGTCTTCTCCATATCTTCAGGTGCCATCTTGATTTGATTGTAACCAGAGAAACCATCCATAAAAGAGAATACCTTATGCTGAGCAGTGTTGTCTACCAGAATATCAATATGAGGAAGTGGAAAGTCATCTTTAGGGCTAGCCTTGTTCAAATCTCTGTAGTCCACACACATACGTACCTTACCATCTTTCTTAGGAACTGGTACCACATTTGCAACCCACTGAGGATAAGAAGTCACTGCTAAGAACCCTGCATTGAACTGTTTCATTACCTCTGCCTTGATCTTTTCTGACATTTCAGGACACATACGACGAACTTTCTGCTTCTTTGGACGAAAATCTTCTTTCACTGGAAAACAGTGAACCACAATGTCTGTATTCAACCCTGGCATATCTTCATAGGACCAAGCAAAGATCTCCACATAGTCACGTAACATCTGAATCAACCTGCTCTTGACACTGTCCTCTAAATCAGCCCCTATCTTGACCTCTTTTCTGCTTTCTTCAGTTCCCAGATTCACAATTTCGACTGGCTCTTCATGTGGCTGTATAGCTTTCTCTTCTTGTTGTAACAACCTAGCAAGCTCTACAGGTATTTCACAATCGTCCTCATTTCCGTCTTCAGTTTGATAGATCGGATTCTCGAAATTATAATTGGCAATAGTAGAACTGTTATCAACAGGATCCAGAGTGGATAAGGATCTGCATTTTAGTGATGTGGGTGTGTGTAAGAACACATAGCTGATAAAACAAAAATAAAAGAAAAGAAAGACAAGGAACACAATATTTACGAAAACGAAACGTCCACTGATTTTATTGAATGAGGTATGCAAATGAAATGACAACCCGTAACAAGCACACCATTGTGCCCCGGGTAAGGCACATGGCTTGAAAGTTTTATTGTTCAAGAAATTACAAATTTAAAAAACAACACAGTAATAGTATTTACTCCTGACTAAAGGAGATAGGGATAACATCTTCAGCTTTCCAATTATTGAGTCCAGCACCCATAGTAGGAAAAATCCATGCATCCAAGTTGTAGTCTTCATCTTGATCTCCCACAGCATTAATCTGGTTCTTCACAACCCCTTGATTAGTGATACGAGCAGCACGAGCACGACGAACAGCTTTCTGGGACTCTGCAGTGAAACCCAAACCAAACTTGTCAGACTTGTATGGAATATCAGGAAGCTGACCCTAAATAGTACAACCACCTTCATCCACCACAGCTCTAGCATCATTGAGGGAGGCCATTGCCATTGTTGGAGGCTTTCTGGTGACCACAGGAACTTTCTTTGCAACAGGAGGAGCTACATAATCATTAACAACCCAAGGAACCACTTCAAATGTCTGACACGGAGTTTCAATGTATTCACCTTCCATTTCCAGATACTTGAAAGTGTTCACAAGGCTGAGAAAGTATTCTTCTTCTCCATAGACAATAACAACCTTTCCATCCACCGGATATCTCAACTTTTGGTGCAATGTAGAGGTTACAGCACCTGCCCCATGGATCCAGGGATGACCAAGCAGACAAGAGTATGAAGGACGAATATCCATCATAAAAAATGTAGCAGTAAACACCTGGGAGCCAACTTTGATTGGAAGATCAATTTCCCCATGCACTACTCTTCTAGAACCATCAAAAGCCTTCACCACAATGTTACTGGGCTTCAGCACATCATCTTCAGGACTCAGCTTATTCAGGACTTCCTTGGGCAACACATTCAAAGAGGAACCATTGTCTATCAGTACATGTGACAGGGTAGTGCCCCTGCATTCAATTGAGATATGCAAGGCCCTGTTATGATCCCTCTTGGCAGGGGTCAAATCAGCATCAGAAAATCCTAACCCATTGTCATAGGTCAGGTGGGCAACACAGTTCTCAAATTGGTCAACAGAAATTGCACTGGGTACATGATCAGTCTTCAGAAACTTGATCAAGGACTTGGCATGAGCCTCAGAACATAACAACAAGGATAGCATGGAAATCTTTGAGGGAGTATGCCCCAGTTGATCAACAATGTCATAATCACTCTTGCGAATGATTTTCAATACTTCTTCCATCTGCTTAGAGAGATCATCAGCAGCTGGCACATCAGTAGGTACAGGCTCAATAACAGGACCCTTGCCCCTAGCATCAGTGGTGGAAGTAGCGGCAGGAGTAACTGCATTCTTGGAAGTATCTGGAGGAGAGAAGACTCTTCCACTACGTGTGATCTTACTAGATCCAGCAATATTGTCAACATCAACAGGCACATCAGCTACAGGCCCTTGCTTAACACCATGGATGTAAACATCAGATCCATAATGCCAAGGCACAACTTTGTCAGACGTATACGGGATAGGACCAGGAGTAGTAATGACCACAGGAGCAATTCTGGCTTCAGCAACAACTTTCACGGGACCTTCAGCAGTAATTTTGATTGGACCCTGATGAGTGATTTTAATGGGGCCCTTTGAAGTGATTCTTATTGGTACTTTTTCAACCATGTCAACCTCTTCAATCTTCTTACCTCTGGTAATATGCTCCACCATACTCTCCACAGAAGACGGCCTTCTTTCAAACACTATAGTATACTTATCCATGAGACGCTGAATTCCGTCTTTCAATCTGAAGCACTTCTCTGGATTATACTCACAATAAACACAATCTTCACGACAACCCGGAAAGAACCCAGCTTGTACCAACTTCTTTCTGATGACAGACAATGGTGTGGTCAATTCATCAACTGGATGGATATGCAGATCTTCATCAATGGCATTGACAGTCTTCTCGTGATTTGGCATTGGAGCAGTAATCACATTGGGAGTACCCGGAGGATCAAACTCAATTTCTCCAGCATCAATCATATCTTGAATTTTATTCTTCAAGATCCAGCAGTTATTAGTATCATGTCCCTGACAGTTTGAATGGTATGCACACCGTGCATTGGGGTTGTACCTGGGAGAGGTAACATTAGGATTCTGAGGAGCCTCTTTCAAGGTAATAAGTTCAGCCTTCAACAAGTGTTGCAATGCCTGAGCCATTGACATGTTGATCTTTGTGAACTGCCTTCTAGCCCTCTGTTGGTTGCCATGTGGCTGCTCTGTTGTTGCAGGAGTTGGATTTGAAATATGCACTGCACTAACAGACTGATGTCTTCTGTTACGATCAGGTTGACCATAAACAGCATTGGATTCTTTCTTCCCAGTGGGAGGCTTCTTTGCAGCACCTGATGAAGAAGTGCCCACATGAATCTTACCATTCTTTATACCATTCTCTACTCGCTCTCCTGTCATGATCAACTCAGTGAAGCCAAATGATGAGCTTCCAATGAGATGACTGTAGAACGGACCATTCAGCGTACACATGAACATATCAACCAATTCCCTGTCGGTCAAAGGGGGTTGAACTCTTCCAGCTAAATCTCTCCACTTCTGAGCATACTCTTTAAAACTCTCTTTGGCACCCATAGACATGCTCTGAAGCTGCATGCGAGTGGGGGCTAAGTCAACATTGTATTGGTACTGCTTATAGAAAGCTTCAGCAAGATCACTCCAGTCTCTAATGTTGACACTCTCCAACTGATAATACCACTCCAACTGAGCTCCGGATAAGCTCTCTTGAAAAAAGTGGATCCACAACTTCTTATCAGCAGTGTGGGGTTGAATTCTTCTAACATAGGACCTCAGATGCAGCTTGGGACAAGAGACCCCATCATAAACAACAAATGTAGGAACCTTGAAACCAATGGGTATGACTACCCCAGATATCAAACTCAAATCCTCAAAATCCAGCCCAGATGACTTCTGCAACTCCATGGCATCCATCCTATCCACCAGCATCTTGAATTTGTCTTCGTTAGGCTCATGGTAGTAATTAGCCTCAGAATCAGAGTCCCCCATAGTGTTGTGGAGACTGTCTCCCTCTTTTTCAGATTCCTCAGATTCATAGTCTTCAACTGGTTCTTTGGTCTTGGCAAGACCTTTGAACCTTCTTCCCATGTTGATCAAACCAGCAGACCTTATAGTCATCTTGGTCTTCTTGGCCAGCAGTGCCTTCAATTCATCCTGCCCCTTGGACAGGTTCAAGATCAGCTCTTAGAACTGTGCATTTTGTGCCTGGAGATCCTTAACTGATTGTTCAAGAGCCATTGCTGAAATAAAAAGCGAGAAGATGAGAAACCTGTGCACAATTAAAAACCTGTGATGCAATGATATGATATGTGAATGCATATGCAATGTTTTCAAGGACCGTAGGATTTAAATTTGCTTAGACAAACACGAAAGTAAACTTTTATTAGTAATAACTTTGTTTTGCCTTTTAGGCTTACAAAAAATGAAATAAAATAAGTACAAAAGATGGGGTTTTAAGTCTCCCATGGACGTTTCCTCTTTGTGTCGAGGTATGAGTTGAGGTTCCGTTCCTCGTGAAGTTGCTTTGTTAGTTCCAGGATTCTTTCTTGGCTTGCTTTGTAATGAGCTTCAAAAGCATCCCTTTGCTCCTTCAGTTGGATCCATGATCTCTGCAAGTCTTCCATATCAGTAGGCATGTCTGGGTGAAGGATGGTATAAGCTGTGTCTCCTTCAGCAACAGGTTCCATGGTAACTGGTAGGACGGCAGGATATGGCATCATGAGTGTCTGAGCACGAGATCGTACCCATCTGAGATAAGCTTCCATAGGAATAGTGTACTTAGGCTCTAGTGTCTTGCTGTCAATCCTGTTTACCTTTCCCCAGGCTCGTATGAATCTCTGACGGTAACCCTGAAGATCGTTGTCGTAATCAAACACAATGCCCTGAATCAACATGTCATGTGGGCCATCGCTCCGAGCATAACCAAACTGTCGTAAAGCTAGAGAGGGGTTGTAGGTGATGCCTCCTCTTATGCCTAGAAGTGGCACATTAGGAAACTCCCCACAACGGTCAATGATGGTGACATTCTCCATAGATCTGGAGCACCAATGGATATCTGAGTGAGAAAGTGACATGATCCTCTTGGACCATCTGAACCCTTGCTCATTCTTCATTACTGAGCGAGGAAGGTGAGAAATAAACCACCTAGAAAGCAAAGGTATGCAGCACATCAAAGTTCCTCTTGCCCTTGTGGTACGAGTGTGAAGAGAATGTAGGATGTCTCCAAGCAATGTAGGCACTGGATTGTGACTCAGGAAAATGTTGATGGCATGAACATCTATGAACTGATCCGGATTGGGGAACAATACTAAGCCATATATCAGCAAGGCTAAGATCTCCTCAAAAGCATCATAGCTCATGGCCTTCAAGAACACCTGAGCTTTCTCTATCAACACCTTGGCAAGAATACCCTTGACTCCGCTTCTCGTTTCTAGAACAATGTCAGACTTCTTCAGATGTAGAGCTGCAGCAATGACCTCTGGTTTAAGCTCCTTCTCCAAGCCGGTGAAGGGTCTTTGATCAAGAACAGGTATACCCAGAAGTTTAGAGAACTCCTCCATGGTTGGAACCAACTGATAATCAGGGAATGTAAAGCAATGGTGCTTAGGGTCAAAGAACTGAAACAAGACACTCATCATGTCTTCATTGAACCCTGAAGTGACTAGATCCAATAGGTGACCATGTCTCTTGATGAACTGGGAATGATCAGACACTTGAGAAACCAACTCTTTAAGCCTAGCAGGTATGCCCACAAAGTTGATCCTGATGGTGTTTCTACGAGCAGAAGCCATGACCTGCAACAAAGAACAAAGATAAATCTCTTGGTCCTTGAAATGGTTAGTGAAAATGCTATGCTTATGATGCATGATGATGTCATGATGTTATGCTCAATCACAAACATGTGGCACACACAAACAAGTCACACCATAGCCCTAGGTTTAAAGGCTTGCATGAGGTTCAAAGGTAAGTACCCTCCCCTGAAGTTAGATGGTTCATCCTGTCCTACAAAAGTAACCAGGTTCTAAGGGATCTCAAAATCATTGATCCTTCACAAGGGTGATTGATCAGAAGGCAACTTACTTGCCAACCAAAACCCTCCAAGTTTAAGATCTCAATGAGCGTAGTATCGAGTGTCAACCAACTTCAGTCTGCACCAAAGCCAGTTACCTCACTACTTTCTAAAGGCCAAGATGAGTTAACTAGGGTTCTAAAAGTTAGTTAGTGCATTGACAACATATGGCAGCCTCATATTATCCTCAACTTGACTTAAGGAACATAAGCACCAACCAAGAAGTCGCACTAACTATGGCCACCAGATCAACCGTATCGATATACGTCGTACAGTTTCCTTGGTCTATTGCCATTTACCTAAGGTACACTAGATCCGGGTTAGGACCTTTCACACATAAGAGCACCCCAACAAGATAATATAAAGCAAACAAGGCAAACAATTTAAAGTGATCTAATTCCTAAGGGTACCCCTCTTTAATATTAAATCCCCAGCAGAGTCGCCAGTTCTGTAACACGGTGGGAGAACTGACTTTAGTTATGTTGCGGATAGCAAGAGTCGCCACCGACTTTTATTTTATCCAAAAGGAAAGGGTATAAAAGAACAGGAAAGACCTTAAGAGATATTTTTGGGTCCGGGGGGTAGGTTATGTAAAGGGAAGGTGTTAGCACCCTTTACATCCATGGTTATCCATGGGCTCTTAGTTACTTAGCTCACTTTTGAATTGTTTTTGAAAGTGTAGTGTGTGAATAGAAAAATTTTCATAATAGTTGATAATGATCCATGTACGGATGCGTAAAAACTTGTGTTTGAAAATTTGTTTGAAATTGTGAAAAGTTTGAAAAGTTTTGAATGAAGTGAGCAAGTACATAAGAGGAACCTACCCTAAAGTTTAAGTCTTTCTGTTCTTTATCCTTTAAGTGGTAAGACTATCCCTATTATTAAGGAATAGGTAGTCATTACCTTGGATGTAAGGGACATGTGAGGGATATCTGTTTTTATGAAGGCAACTGTGAGGTGTATTAAGCATTTAGGAGGGACTATCATCATTATTCGAAAGGGACTTGATCTTTAAAGGCAACCATTAGGGACTTGATGATTTTCTTTTAAGGGACTTGCTTTATACACCCCACTTGACCTTATGATTAGGCAACATTGAGGGATAGCCTTAGAAAGTGTAGGATGGCGATTAAAAATCGACTTACGTGTGTGAGTGTTCAATATTAATTTATCTTATAATTAAAGTGATCTAAATTTAATTTTTAATAGAATACATGTTTTGCACTCCCTATATTACTAACCATAACATAAAAATTAAATAAATTCAATATTTACAAAATTACACCAAGGAACAATTACATAATTATAATAATAAGCAAATTAAAAATAAATAGCAAAAATATAAATATAAAAGCAAAATATAAATAATAAGCAAAAATAATAAATAAGCAATAAGTAAATAAAATAGGGGTTAGTAAAATAATAATAATAAATTAAATAATGTTAGTGAAATAATAATAATAAAAAGTTAGTCATAACATGGTTAATAATAATAAATATAATTAGCAAAATATTATAAGAACAAAATTAAAATAATAAACAAAAGTTAGGTTTTTAATATGAACAATTAAATAATTATTATAGCTTTTTAATTTATGTACAAATTATTAATTTATTTTTAGACATATCATAATTACAAAATTATTTACATATATATATATATATATATATATATATATATATATATATATATATATATATATATATATATATATATATATATATATATATATATATATATATATATATATATATATATTAAAAGAATAAGAATTTATATTATAGACAATTTATAATTACATAAAGAAAAGTTTGATTATATTTATATTTATTAAAATTAATTATGTTAAATGAATATGTAAAAAAATTATAAAATAAAAATTAGGTTTTTAATAAGTATTTAGAAAATAAATTAGGGTTTTGAAAATTAGGGTTTTGTTTAGAAAAATATTTTTAGGGTTTAATTTATAATATACATATATTTATAATTTAATCACATGATAAAGAAAATAATTTTAAGAAAATTTATATATTTTAGAATTTGGAAAATAATATTTAGACATGCTTCATTATTTTTTTCTGATTATTTAGAAAACACACACACACACATATATATATATATATATATATATATATATATATATATATATATATATATATATATATATATATATATAAGACTATATTTAATTTAATAATAGAATAATTAAAACAAATAAAAGAAAAAGCAAAAAAAATGTGAGAACTTACCTGACTGGGGTTTGAACCCAGGTCAGTCTGTTTACCAGCAACAAGAGCCACCACCAAGCCACTATACGCGCAGGCAAGAAAAAAGAGTGTGAAATTGGTTTTGTGCTTCATCTGGAAAAATCAAGAAAAATAAGAGACAAAAGGCCTGGGGGAGGATTGAACCCAGGACCTCTAAACACACCAAGCGCACGCATCACCACCCGGCTGGAAGAGTCCACCTGATAGTATGGTGACTATAATTGATTATATATTAAGCCTGTAAAATAAACAAAATAAACGAACAAAATGCCACAAACGGGGAATCGAACCCCAGACCAAACCATTGTACATACACGCTTCCAACCACTGGGACAACATAGCTGTTGTGATTTAAAACAACAACTAATTGATAAAATATAATACAAATTATTTGAATTCAAAACGCGTGCGAATCGGTCTTCTTCTTCCTCATCCCCTTCGAATTTTCCTGCGATTTCACATACAAACTTACCTGCGATTTTTAAGTTGCAGTAAAACCTACAAAATCCAAACAATGGCAAAACAGCATGATTTCATGAAATTGATTAAGCCATTAAGTTTCTAACAAGCTTTACAACCATTCCACGTTCTTATAATCCATTTATATTGGTTGGATTACAAAACCCTAATTGGAGCCGTAAACCCTAAGTATGGTGAATCACGATTCAGGCTATGGAACTTCACCAAATGATCCAGAATCCATCTATAGCTATCAACAAACATCAATATGTGATCAAAATTCATTATTAATTAGCAAATATGATGATTCGAAACAAAATTTATCAAGCATATGAATGATGCGGATCATGCATTATAAGGTGTTTTGGTTGCAAGTGAAGGTTGGTTTTCACTCAGAGAAGGTCAAGGATCATGACTATGATCTCAAATTACCTTCAAATGACCTGGAGGATGAAAACCGAATGTGAGTTTTTTGGAGGATTTTTGATTTGGTGAACTTACTCTTAGGGAAGAAGAATTCGTCCTTTGATGTTTGCATTATGTTTAGTACTTATAGGAGACTCAATTAGGTCAAAAAAATTGATTGATTATGTGCAAGATTTGATTCAAAAAGATTCATAATGATAAGCTTTGAAATTTCAATATTTTTGCATCAATGCTTTCTATTTCAAGCCATTCAATATCATTCTTGCATCAATTTGTTCCATGCTGAATTCATGATTTTCTAAAACCAATAATGAGATCCAATCTTCATATTTAATATTTTATTTAAATTTAAAATGATTTTAAGTATAAAAAATCATAATAAATTAATTAAATAAAATAAAAATTATGAAAATATCATGGAATTTTCGTGCATGATGTCATGGATTGCCTTGGGTCATTAGAAGTTCAGCCCATTTGACAAAATTTGGTTTTAGACCTCCATTTTCATCATAAACCATCACAAAATTTCCCAACTTTGCAAGGGCACAAATCCATCAATTTTAATGCTATGAGGGTGTTCTTGGACATTTTGGAAATCTTGATGAGTCCTCTAAACAACCCCACTGGTTTCATGTCCATATCATTTACCAATCTCAAGTTATGCCCTTTTGAAGCTGTTGACTTTTTGTTGACTTTTGAAATGACCTATAATGTCTTAGCTCATACCTTCCAAATGAAGCATTTTTGGGCTTGGCTTGTGAGACACAAAGTTGTAGAGAATTCAATTTCCTTTAAAATGAGCTTTGAGTGGAGACTTGGTGATGAAGTATGTGAAAGTTATGACTGGTCAATGTTCAGTTGACTTTTACTAAGGAAACCCTAATTTAGAAACTCCTGATTCTTGATGATCTGGAATCTCCTTGATGAATCATGATCAACCCTTGATCAAATGATGAATTTTACTTCATATACTTGATGTTGGCAAAAAATAATGAAGTTTGACTTTGGTTTGACCACAGTTGACCTCAGTTTGACCTTTTGACTGCATTTGACTGATTTTGACTTTTCTGATCATCTGACTGGGCAAACTTTTGAGAAAAGTATTGAAACTTGTCATGGAGGTTCTTATACACATATAAGATGTTATGAAGCTCACTTGAGGTCTTGGAAGTCCATTTAGCCTGATTAAAGTCAAAACCCTAGTTTTGGATGCACTGCTTAGGAGGTGCATTGTCTGAGGGAATTGTCAACTCTTTTGACCAATTGTGAACTTTGTGAACCTTGTGAACCATCATAAAATGACTTGTGAACCTCATGGGAGGTATTGTGAAGCTTTTGAACCTTGTGAACCTCATAAAGTGACTTTGTAGACCTCATGAACCTCAGGAAAGTTTTGTAATCATTGTGAATCTTGTGAACCTTGTGAACCTTCATAAAGTGACTTGTAGACTCCATGAACCTCATGAAAGGTCTTGTAGATGTTGAGAAACTTGTGAACCTTGTGAACCTTCATAAAGTAACTTGTAGACTTTATGAACCTCATGAAAGGTTATGTAAACATTGTGGAACTTGTGAACCTTGTGAACCTCATAAAGTGACTTGTAGACTTCATGAACCTCATGAAAGGTTATATAAGCATTGAGAAACTTGTGAGCCTTGTGAACCTTGTGAACCTTCATGAAATGACTTGTAGACTTCATGAACCTCATGAAAGGTTTTTGAAAGCATTGTGGGACTTGTGAACCTTGTGAACCTTCTTAGCACACAAAGTCTTGTATTGTGAGGGCAAATTTTGGGGTGCAACACATCTACCCGACAGCCTCCTACACAGGAATTCACTCTTGAGGATGTCCTCCGTGCGATTCATCAGCAGAACCAGATGAACGCCGCACTGGAGCGAAGGCATAAGGAGCAGTATGATGCTTTACTCAGCACTATTGCAGAAAACCAGGCTGCTACGAATGAGAAGTTTGGCGAGATTTTCAGCGAGTTAGAAGCCTTGCGTATCGACATCACTGGGACCACCAGCACCGGTTCTGATCCTGAAGCGACTCCTTCCAGACGCCGCTCCCGCACCAGAAGCCGACCCCGCGGTCCTCAGCAGCCATAGATCTAGTTTACTTATGTTTGTTTTCGTTTTTGTCGTTTGTACTGTACTTTTACCGCATTTATATCACAACATTGAGGACAATGTCTGATATAGTGTGGGAGAGGTACACCTTTCATTTCCGCATTTTTTTCCCGTTTCGCACTTTTCCATTTTCGTTGTATTTTCAATTCCGTTGTATTCCCTTTAGCAAGTTAATGAAGCGAGCAAATCTTTATGATATTTTCTTTAGTTTCAAACTTTCCCGTTTATTTAGCCATAACCGAAAAATCTTTAATTATTCGCATTACCCGACTTACCTACGAAATCGTACTTAGGAAGCTGAGAACGATTAAACAAGACCAATACAATCTTGACACCTTTGACTTCCTACTTAAGCAATTCCATTCCGATTACCATTACGAGTACACTTTTAGTTTCAGTTCAAAAGTAACCCCTAGTAGTTTATACTAGCAGTCAGCACCGTCTGAACACAAACCACGTGGGGAGCCGATGAATATAAGCGTTTGATGCCTAATCAATAATGATCCTTCATATCTCGATGCAAAATCAAAAGAAATTGCACCAAAGTACACGGTCGCATATAAGAAACGAGAAATATGAGAAGGAGTCCATTGCGGGTTGGTTCAGAGGTACTGGTTCTGAACTTGGTAGGGCGTGCTACGGCTCGATCCCCCACAACCTCCAAATCGGATAAAATATGTAGGGTTACCACACTCGTGTACCAGACCCCGTGCTCAAAAAGGATCAAAGTCGCTAACCGGCTACTCCACTACGTGCGTGCTAAGGCAAAGGGCTTAATTTGATTGCGCTAGAATGAAACCGGGCGAAATAAGATCGAAAAACTCTAGGTGAAATCGTAAAGTAATTGTCGATTGTTTCGTTTAACGGGAAGTCGACGACATAGCTTGTTGCTTGTTTCATTAGTGTATCGGTAGTGTTCTATCAAAGTACCGGATTATCCGACAAAACGATCCCTCGTATGATTTGTTATGAGTATGCGTGAATAAAATCTTGTCCGCCGATTTTCAACCGACTATTTGCTTGAGGACAAGCAAAGGTTTAAGTTTGGGGAAGTTTGATAACGAGAAAACGTATCGATTATATTGCTAAGTTTCATTAACGTTTTATCGCATAATCACCGTTTTAACACTCGATTTCTCGAGTTTTTCTTACCATTTTGCAGGTACATCATTATATGGAGCTAAATCATGAATTAAGAGAAAAAGGAACAAAATCAATCATAAAAAGATGAAGAAATGAAGAAGCCTGCAAAACTGCATATTTTGCAGCAGCCACGATCGTCACAAGGGTGTCACGACCGTGACACCCCAAAATGAGCCATCACGACCGTAAGAGAGTTGTCACGACCGTGACACTAAAAAGCCACATGACACGAACGTGAAGACCTTGTCACGACCGTGACAAGGATAAAATTAGGTTTTTGACTCAGACTACGTCAAAGCACTACGTGAAGATTTTTCCTCCTATTTTGTTGCCACGTACCTACATTCTCTCCACCAATTCAGCAAGGCCTAAGCAACAAAGGTCCAAAAATTCAGCCCATTAAGGATTCTATAAATAGTACAAGTTCTATGAACAATGTACAGAGCATTTATTATTCAATTTTCTGCGGAAGCTCTGTCGAACTGTTTTACGACCCTTTCTATTTCTGCATTATTTTTAGTTTTCTGTTTCGTTCTTATTGTATCCAAACCCGCCATATAACAATTTCCAACATCAGGAAATTGTTATACATTTATTTTTTTCTAAACCTTCAGCCTTTGTTATTTTCAATTCCGCCAACTCCAAGCTTTCCGGTCTGTGGAAGAAGGAGTCTGCTCTAATATTTGTTAACCAGGTTTTTCATTATATTGCAATTTAATTATTTATAATGTTTATTTATTTTTCTGCCATGAGTATTTTATTATTTAATTTTCTGTCTCTGTCTGGTTCAACATCGATGAGTAGCTAAACACCTTAGGGCGGTATGTAGTTAGAACAAACTTAACCGGTAAAATATAACCATAGGCTAAAAATAATTAATCACTTAACATTCTGGATGATACTTTTTAATTGAAATAGACCTTTTCGTTACGAGAGTAAGAAAAGAGTATTAGGTTAGGTCAAGACCACGAGAGTGTGAGATTTTAACCAGATAGCTAAAGTTAGGCATTTAAATTAAACACAGCGAGAGCGCTTTAAAATAAATTAGAATTACTTAGTTTCCAAAAATTACCTCTAAACACTTATGGGCTAGCGAGAGCAGGCACAGGGCTTTAGGGATAAGATCTGATATAAGACCACGAGAGTGTGAGTTGAGGGTATTTAAACTGGTAATCTCTACCGAATAGATTAAGTAAACACCTTTATAAGCCTAGGTTAGATTGACCCACCTAAGTTAGTATAATTACATACCGACCGCCTTAGTATTACTTTATTAAAACTTAAATTTAATTCCGCCTTTAATAGTCTTAAAAATCAACAAAAAATCGTGACAACCATTCGCCTTAGCTAAACTAGAAGTTCATCTAGCACTAAGTAACCATAGAATCCCTGTGGATCGATAATCTTAAATATTACTTCGATAGGCTGTGCACTTGCAGTTAAGATACCGCTAGACGCATAATTAGACACATCTTTAGCCCATCAACTTGCGACTGTCCTGGAAATGTTTTGATGCAGGAATCTTTATTGGTTCATTACATGACCTCGATAGTTATGCGCATCTGGGGACCGATCATTGAGGACCTTTGTGGAAACATCCCTCTCCAGTGGTGACAATGGCAGACCACATTTTGTGGCAAACCCATTCGCACCCGAGGGCCCACTAGGAACTTGCATAGGATGGACTGGTTCTTTTGTAGGAACTCAGTCAAAGCATCTGGTTGTATGCCGATAGTATTGTACCCTTCGGGATGAATGTACTATTGTTTCTCGATTTCAGCGCTTGAAGCTGGGGACTTATAAGGGATTCTTGTTTTCACAGACTCACGGTGAGGCCTCCCTGAGTAGTACATAATGCCAAACTGATTCCCTGATCTGGTCATGATCCATTTCTCGTAAATGGTGAACGTATTATTGCTATTCGGCTTTGAGAGTCCGTGATGTTTGACCCGGAGCACACCCGTGAAATTGGGAGGGGTTTACAAGTTTGCAGGAACCCTTAACCTCATCATACCTCATTACCAGTACAGTCCTATGATTTGATATGGTTACATGGATTCTAGAGGTCTTAAGTCATCTGATATCTGGTTTGGGGCTTATTTGAGACTGAGTTCTTGTTCATGGGGCTGTATTTAGAGGATTTTGGTTCTTGGTCACTTGGGTCAAGCATTCAGTATCCAGACAGTCCCAATTGTTGATCATATGCCTGCATTGCATTTGCATCGCATCATACTTGCTTTAACTGTTTATGTTTCCATTTTAGGTTATCATTTATCCATTGTACCCAGTTCTGGCATTCATTGTTTCTCTAGATGACAGAAGTCCAAGAGATACCCAGAAAAAGGAATGCTCATTACACGTTCCCGCAACCAGAAATTGAGGGTATTCAGAAACTGGTGGGCTTGATGAGTGACAAGGTTTCAGATGATTTCAGAAGCCGGTATGAGAAGATCTTGGGTTACATGAACAAGCCTATTGTTGATCAGAGAGATAGCCTTCACT
The DNA here is from genome assembly GCA_963966055.1 of Lathyrus aphaca. NCBI lineage: Eukaryota > Viridiplantae > Streptophyta > Magnoliopsida > Fabales > Fabaceae > Lathyrus > Lathyrus aphaca. The sequence goes on along the minus strand of OZ014522.1, from coordinate 451,363,195 downwards.
CTTTGTTGCAGTTTTATGATCCTCAGTTGAGAATTTTTGTATTTTCTGACTATGTCTTGGTTCCTACTATGGAGGAGATTTCTGACATCCTGAAGGTTCCTATCAGGATTTGTGTTCCCTATTATGCTGCAGAGAAGTTCCCCCTATACAAGGATATAGCAGGTGCCTATCATTTAAGTATGCTTAGAGTGAAGATGGAGTTGGAAGCTAGTAAGGGAAAGGGGTTTGCTCTGGATTTTCTTATCACAAAAGCTCATGTGTTTGCTTTGGGAGGAAATTGGTTAGAATTCAGTGCATTGTTAGCATTAATGGTATATGGGATAAGTCTTTTCCCAGGAGAGAAAGGTTGGGAAAGTTTGGAGGCTATCACCCTTTTCATTAAAGAAAACCCAGTGCCTATGTTGTTGGGAGACTTTTACTTTGGTGTCCATCACAGAAATGAGAAAAGAAAGGGGTATGTGAATTGTTGTGCTCCGTTGTTTGCTGAGTGGTTCGCTAAGAAGCTTCCAAAGTCAGGACTGTTTAAAGATCTTAAGCAAGATTGGAAGTGGGCTAGAAGATTGATGGGGTTAACATCTAATGATATAGCTTGGGGTGTAGCATAAACTTAGTGGGGAAGGAGTTTATTACAAGGTGTGGTGAATTTCCTTATGTGCCTTTGTTAGGTAGGAAAGGAGTAATAAGTCATAACCATGTGCTGTCTAGAAAACAATTTGGCTATCCACTGAAGGATCCTCTATCAGATGAGGAAATAGCAAATACTTTGTATCTTCCAGCTGAAGATAATGAGCAGTTGATTATCCGAGTATCTCAAGCTTGGGAAACAAAGGTTAGGGAGGGTAAGAAAGAATTTGGAAAGGTGGACCCTAAGACATATCCCCCTTTTTCTTCTTGGATACAAGGTAGGTTTGACACTTTCTTCCTTCCATTTTCAACTGAGGCTCCACTATATCCAAAAGAGGTACCTGTACAAATCACTGCTTCTCTTGAAGATTATAAGAAGTTGGAAGCTCAGTTGCACGAGGTTCGGGTAGAGAATTCTGAAATGGATAGCTTGTATCACCATGCCAATCATGCTAAAAAAGAAGCAGAAGAAAAGATACAGAGGATGCAGGTTACACTAAAAGCTAAGGAAAAGGAGTTTGCTGGGAGAGAAGCTCATTTTCAGATATTGGGTTTAACAGAATCAAAAAGAGAAGCGAAGCATAAGAAGACTTTGAAGACTCTTAGAGAAGCTCGCCAATCCATCACTTGGTTACATGGCCAAAGGGAATAGGAGCATAAGAAGTACAAAGAAAAGGAAGAGTTCTTTGAGGTGCAAATGGCATTCAAGAAAGAAGAAGTGGAACAAGTTCAAAAAATACGAAGGGAAAATACTCAGGAATTGGTACAGAGCCAGCTAGCCTTGGAGGAAGCAATGAAGGAGATTGCAGATCTTAAGCTGAGAGCAGACGTCAAGAAGAATCAGACAGAGGTAGTGGCTACAGAAGAGGAACCTGAATCTTCCTTTAGCCTAGAGTCTTAGTTATTCGTATCCAGACTACCTACAGGCTTGTTGTAGGAGTCTGTTTTAGCTTTTTGCTTTTCTATTGAATTGTAACCCTTTTGGGGATTCTGTTTATGTTTGTGACTCTGGTCGTTGTTAGTTTGTTCATGTTATACAATGACACTTTCCAGTTACCGTTTCTGAATGAACAAAAGTTGTTTGTCCGAAGCCATCAGGGTCTGAATAGTCCTCAAAAGAGTTTGAAAAACTAGTTTCCAAAGAGACATCTGGAGTACTTTCTGTCAAAAATACCAGAACTAGGGCATATTAATGCCTGAATGTGGATATAGGAATAGTTACATTGCATGCATATAACGTGTTTGTTGTTTTGCAGGTAGTTCATCAGTTTTCTAACGTTTATGTCAATTTCAGGCACTATAGCTCCTTAAGGTTCAGAGACAATCAACTGTACACAGATACCCTACAAAAGTGAACAGAGAGAGAGAGAGAGCAATGGATCAGATGCAAGTGGATTTGGCTGACTTAAGGACAAAAATGGACAACTTCATGACCCTATTGCTGGGATGGGTCAAACTCAAGAGCGCTTGCGCGAGCTGGTGGAAAACAATCAGGCCAGGAACAATGGGACAGTAGATGGAGGTAATCACAACAGGGCTGGCGCCCGTCATGTTGAAATCCCTGTGGTTCAACCAGGGGTCACTATTATCAATGATGGAGTGCATAATATGCAGATGGATGGGCAGGATGAACAATTCAACTTGCTGGATGAGGTAGAAGGCCAGGGGGTTGACATGAATAGGAGATTTGAAGAAATGGCTGAGCAAATTTGTGCCATTCAGTCTCAGAGTTCTCTAGGGTTTGACATCACTGATCTAGGCTTAGTGACAGGGGTGAGAATTCCCTACAAGTTCAAGGTACCTACTTTTGATAAGTACAACGATACGACTTTCCCGAAAACTCACCTTCAGTCTTTTGTGGGAAGGATTGCTGCGCATACAGATGATGAAAAGTTGTGGATGTATTACTTCCAGGATAGTCTTGTAGGAGCTTCCTTGGAATGGTACATGAAGCTGAGCTGGGTCAATATTCGAAGCTGGAAAGATTTAGTTGAGGCGTTTGTGAAACAATATCAGTATAATTTGGATATGGCTCCAAATCGTACCCAATTGCAGACGATGTCTCAGAGTGCTAAAGAAGGGTTCAAAGAGTTCGCCCAGAGGTAGCGTCAGCTTGCTTCTCGAGTACAACCTCCCTTGTTAGAGAATGAAATGGAAGACATGTTTATGGGAACACTGCAGGGTGTGTTTATTGAGAGACTAGTGTCTTGTTCAGCAACAAAGTTTAATGACATTGTGATAGCCGGAGAAAGGGTTGAAACTCTGCTGAAAATGGGGAAGATCCAAGATAGTGGTGCAGGTAGCTCAAGTGGAGTCAAAAAAGCTTTTAATGGACCTCCAAGAAGGAGAGAAGGAGAAACTAATGATGTGTACGGCCGAGGCCGGGGTCGTGGATACAGGTGATCTTACGAGCAGGTGGCAGCTGTCACTATTCCCACAAGTCCTGTTTAACAACCACAACCACAACAACAACAACAACAGCCGTAGCTCAATAACTATCAGCAAAAACCTATCAACAGAGACAAGCTCGTCCAGCTAACAGGGTGCTTGAGGCAATCCCCATGACATACACAGCGCTGCTACAAAGATTGTTAGATTTGAACTTGGTTTAGTTGAGGACATTAGCATTACCATCACTTGGAGAACTTCTAGTGGGGTATGATGCTAACGCAAGATGCGCATTTCACTCAGGAGCTCCCGGGCACTCAACGGAGAAGTGAAGGGAATTACAGCATAAGGTCCAAGACTTGATTGACTCGAAAGCAATTAACTTTGCACCGCCTCCAAATGTTACATCAAAACCCATTCCAAATCATGGAGGGCCCCGGATAAACGCTGTTGATGGTGGCGAGAGGTTGAATTTGATTTTGAACGTGGAAGAAGTAAAGACTTCATTGTTAGTGGTAAAGGACAGATTGCTGAAAGGGTAAGTGTTCCCAGGTTGTGATCTTGACTGCGAGGGTTGTTTGAATTCATTTAATGGTTGCGGAGATTTGATAGTTGGGTTGCATTGTTTGATTGATGAGGGGTCTCTACAGTTTGACAAGGTTGACAGCAGAGATGATTGTGAGTCTACAGTAACAATTTATTTTGATCCTGCTAAAGTTCTTTCCCGGAGGGAGCCAATGACTATCTATGTTCCAGAGGTGAGTCCAGTAACCATTACTGTTCTGGGGCCAGTTCCTTATGTTGATGACAAGGCCATTCTTTGGCACTATGGCTCAGACGTGTATGTAGAAGGTCAAAAGGTGGAAAGTAAAGCGGTGACAATTGACCCGACTATTGTGAATGTCGGAGGAGTTAGTGGCTTTACCTGGAGTGGACCTCTCTTTGCTCCTCAAGCTCTTAGAAGTGATCCTGAAGCTAAAGCTGTTGCAAAGGCTAAGGGTAAACAGATAGTGACTGAAGAGGTGACAACTCCCGTTACTAGTTAGGGCACTTTTAAAAAGGAAGTTGAGGAATTCATGAGAATAATTAAGAAAAGTGACTATAAGGTGGTTGAACAGATGAATCAAACCCCATCCAAGATATCCATTCTGTCATTGTTAATATGTTCCCAAGCTCACCGAGAGGATCTGCTAAAAGTTTTGCAAAGGGCATATGTACCACAAGAGATAACTGTTAACCAGTTGGAGGTTGTGGTAGCTAGTGTAAACGCCAGCCATGGGTTGGGGTTCACAGATAGAGATCTCAATTTTGAGGGACTTAATCACAATAAGGCCTTACACATTACCATGGAGTGTAAGGGAGTTGTTCTATCACATGTCCTGGTAGATACATACTCTTCTCTCAATGTGCTACCTAAGAAGGCCCTCATGAAGCTGAATGTTGATGGCATTGTTTTGCGACCCAATGATTTGATTGTAAAAGCCTTTGATGGGTCACAAAGGTCTGTGTTTGGGGAGGTGGAGCTACCGGTAAAGATTGGGTCTCAGGTATTCAAGAGAACATTCTATGTTATGGATATCCAACCCGCTTATAGTTGTCTGCTAGGGCGTCCTTGGATTCATGATGTTGGTGCAGTAACTTCCACGTTGCATCAAAAGTTAACGTATGTGGTAGACGGACAAGTTTTTACTGTATGCGGTGAGGAAGATATTTTTGTAAGCCATCTGTCGACCTTCAAGTACGTGGAAATGGACGGGGAGATCTACGAAACACTTTGCCAGGCTTTTGAGACAGTCAATGTTAGTACTTTATCTTCGGTGGCTGTAGTTCAAAGCAATGAGAAAGAAGGGACTCCTATCTACTCCTACAAGCAAGCTAAGGAAGTAGTCCAATCCGGAAATGCCCAGGGCTAGGGCAAGCTGCTGGAAGTGGATAAGAAGGATGACAAGTTCGGTCTTGGATATCAACCCAGTTGGTCTAGCTGGTCTCAGGGCAGTAAGTCCATAACGTTCACTAGTGCTGGAATGCTCGACTACAACAACATTTGTGCAAAAAATGAAGATGGGGATAGTGACTGCGACTTAGATAGCTGGATCCGCCCATGCACACCTGGGGAGGAGCTCCAGAATTGGTCTGCTGAAGATTTTATTCAAGTTACTTGGCAGTCAAAATAATTTTCTTGTTTCCATTTTATCATACTGCATGTCAAATCCTGCACTCTTCCCAAGGTGCATGGATCCGTTTGTAGGGCCACCATGCTTTTAATGCATTTATTTTTACCATGAAATAAAGGAAAGTTTTCAAGCAAATTGTGTTCTCTTTCTTTCGTTTTTAAAATTTTTCACAAAAAAAAACAAATAAAATGGCAATGTTTTCTTTTCCAGCGTTTTTGTGTGGTTGCGTCTCTTTTGTAAAGAACAGATTCTGAAATAAGCACATCATTTGTGCAGTGTTGATCATTCGGATTCCTGTGATAACGTTCCTGCTATGACCATTCATGACATCGACAATCCTATCTGTCGCTCCCGGGATTTTCATCCTAGTACAATCGCGAAAGTGGCGCGGAAAAGTTAGAGTCGCCAGCCAGACATTTTTATCCCGAATGAATGGGAAAGGTAATGTTGCACAAACCTGAGGAAGGAGGAAAGGACAAGGCCTTGCGAACCAAAGATCTGAGTTCGGGAGTCGGTTACGAATTGAGAAGGTATTAGCACCCCAATCCGTCCGTCGTACCCGACGGGATCCACGCTTGCTTGTTTTGTTTCAAAGGGTGAGAAAATAAAGATGCTGCTGAATAAAACCGCTAACTGGAATGGGAAGTGAAATGAGAAAGGAACTGAATAAGAAAATGGAAAGAAAGGGGGAAATGTAGGGAAAATAAAGAATGTGCTCGAACGGGCCCTACCCCGCTGCCTACGTACCTCATCGGGATAATGAGGATCAGAGTCGACGTAGTTCGCCTAACCTAGGCGGGAACTATTTGTTTGTGTTTTTTATGTTGGAACTGCGTATGTCTATGCTCAGGTGTTGCAGGCTCGTCTGGTACGAGTGCGTTTACCGTCTTGCATGTGTGACAAGTCGTCGCGAGTTCGCGTTGTGAGTGAATGAGATGAGAAAAGAAGTTCCCGCAGGATAATCGCTTGTTATTTGTTTTTCTGTCTTTTAAGAGAAGTATTTTGAATTTATTTGTTTTATGAAACAATCCCTTGATGAGACTTGTGCATCATGATAGACGAGCTTACACCACTCCAAGATGGAATGAATGCAAGTGCTTCATGGAATAAGGCTATACACAAGGGATCCTTTCATTTATTTGTTATGTTTTTTTTTTATTTTGTTTGAAGATGAGAAGAGAATGACTCAAGTTGATAAAAGGACAAAATCTAAGGGACTAAGACTCAATCCTAATTTTGTTTATTTATTTACAAGAGGTCCTAATGGTTTGTGAGGTATTCTAATCCTAATGAAAAAAACTAGAAACTACTAGAATTCAACTTACTTCCTAAGGAAGTTAAGTTGATTCTAAGAACAATGGGGAAGCCTATGCAAGTTATAAAATCAAATAAAGGCAAAACATTAAAATGAGATTAAGAAATAAAATTCTAAACAAAACAATTAAAGGCATGAAAAATAATCTCATTTACTTATTCTAATTCTAATTACAATGAAACTTTAAGCCTATGTCCTAAATCAAAGTCAAGCCTAATATTTTCCTTCTAAACATTCAAAATTAAACTAACCTAAGTCTATGTTAAATTCTAAGACTAAATCTAATCTAAACTATTTTTATTGGGCTTTATTTTCATAACCTAAACTAATGGGAAATACACATAACAAACCTAAGAATTAATATTCTAAAAAATAGTAAAGGTCCTGGAAAAATTATGGAATTAAATCTATAGGGTCCTAAAACTACCTATAACATTGTGTCAAAAGGAATCCTAAAAATTCAGAATTTAACTAGGCCTAAAAATTGTTTATTTTCAGCTACAAATTAATCCCTAATTTCTAAGAAATTAACCTCTAAAACTTAAGATAAAATGTTCTAAAAAATCTACAAAAATTATCCTAAGTACTATTATTAGTCATCTAATTATATCAAAAAGAATGGGTTAAAAATCCTACTGGAAGTTACCAAAATAAGATAAACAAAATCATGTACAGTTAAAAGAAATTCAATAGAAGCTAATTAAAAGAAAAATCAGAATTAAATCGAAAATAGCCAAAATTCAGAAAGTAAAAATATCAAAAATTTCTAAAATGGATTATTAACCTACTGGAATTTTTGTAGAATTTTCTAGTGAATTTTACTATTTTTTATTGATGTATCTTGAAACTATATTAAACCAAAAAATTAAATTCTAAAAAATAGAAGGGGGGTGAGTTTAGCGTTTTTTATTAGTTATAGTTTTCATATGGGCCGAAAATGAGGGTGCAGATAGAAGAAAGAATAGGCCCATGCGCTAGAAGCCTAGGGGGGTGCAAGCAGTATTTTTCATAGTAGTTTTCTTGATGGGCTTAAAAAAGGAGGTGAAATTAGTAAAACAATCAAGTCCATTTTCGCAGACATGAGGAGGTGCAAAAAGAAGTATTTTTAGCTTATTTTTCTATACGGGCCTTGAAACATGGGGGTGGAGATAGCAAAAACAAGATAGCCTACCGGACGGTGACAAATGTCACCGACGGTATGGCTGGGGCTCCTAAAAACTATAATGTTCTATCTAAGCTTCTAACGGTAAATTCATTGTGATTAAGCAAGAATTGAAGTTTCTTTATGAAGATTTATTTCAATTAATCTTTCATTAACTTATATTATTATTTTTTCCTTAAAACCTAATAACCACATTAACTTAACCTAATCAGAATTCTTATGAACTAAATAAAACAACAAGACAAAGGGTTGAAGAACGAACCCTAAGCCCCCTCTCCCTTCCGCCGCTCTCACGGGCTCTCTTCTTCATCTCAACCTCCCATCAAGCTGCCACACTCTGCTGCCCTTAAACCAACAGCCTAATCTAGCTAACCCCTTTCCCTAAAACCTCACGAACAACTCACGAATCACGAAAAATATGCAACACGCGGCTACAACCTCACATTCATAGATGATTTGAGCTCGTACCTTGAATCGGAGTGATGAACCTTGCCGAAGATTTGTTAACGATCAAGTTTGGTAAAGACGACGATCAAAGGCATGTATCCCTGCTTGATTCGTTACTTCTCTCTTTCACGCGATTCGACTCGTTTGCGGTTTGATTATTAATCCTTGGGACTTTGCAGGTTGTTAGGTGATGAGGACGATCGGAGACGGGACTCTGCAAAGAAGCTGCGACATGAAGATGTTGCTTCGAACGCCGATCGACACTGAGGTGCGTTTGATGTCGCGTTCAGGATGAAGGCGATGATGGCGATAACAGATCCTCTTGAACGGCACGGTATGCTGCTTTTCTATTCTCTGTGCGATTTGTTATTGCAACTTGATCGTTGATGTTGATCCAATCGACCTTCTTCTCTTTTTTTGTGTGTTGCTTCAGTCGCTGCAAAGGTGATGACGAATTATGGCTACAGATTGATGAAGATTGAACGTAGTTCCTGAAGTTCTGGTGAAAAGAGGTTGAACGAGAAGAAAAACGGATTGGGGGAGTTGGGTGAAGAGGAGTGATTGAAAGAAATGAGCCTGAGTGAAGTGAATGAAGAAGAAGAGATTCGGATTGAGATTGAGAAATTGTGAAATGAACGGTTATGGAAAACAGAAATCAGAATGGAAGAAGATTGAAAGGGAATGAAGTGTTTAGAAAATTGTGTAAGAAAAGAAAATGGTGGAGATTGGTTCTGATTTATAGATGATTTTCACAGAAGGATCTGGAAGCTTCAGGTAAATTCAGTTATGATTCAGTTACTCTTTCTGTTATTTTCTGTTGTGTTTGTGAGATGTAACTGATTTTGCAATGAGTTTGTTTTCGCAACTTCTGTTAGGTTCTGTTAGGATTTGGTTAGGACTTGTTTTTGGTTTTTTGTACTGGTTATCTCGATTAGAACCTCCTGTTATAATTCTTATGTGCTGCAACTTTTACTTTCACTTAAAAACTCTTCTCATAATGCCTTTCTTTCTTTTCGATTTTCTGATGATATGCCTCATTCTTGAGTTTTAGTTATCGCAATATGAATCGTTGGCTGAGTATTATCTGATCTGAGTTTCATTTACAGGCTGCATCGTTGTTGAAGTCGTAAGGTATGCTACTCTGAGGAATGGATCAAAGATGGCGGTTTTGTTGAATTTGTGACGTGATGAAGCGTTCTTCAGTGATGATGATGTGAAAGTTAGCGGATGGAGAAGGCTTTGCAGGTCTGTGAACGACAAATGATGAACGTCGACTGAGTGCAATCTTTTCACCCTTGCTGGTGTACATAGAAAATGTAAGTTGCAATCTCGCCGAGTCATTCTTCACAGCAATTGCTCAGGCCCCGTTGTGCATTGATCTTATATTCAACATCAACACTTATGTTTTGTCCAGCTTAAATACTGCTCCGATTCTTTTCCGGAGATTTGAAATCCTTGCTGTGACTTATCGTTGTTGTCCTGAATTGCTCTTTTGTTATTTAATGGAAATTTCCGTTGATATTATGTAGGTTTTGGAGCAGTAAAACTCAGCAATAAATCACTTGCTTCCTCCCACACACAAACATCTAGACGCACAACTACAAACTTGACTACGTCCTGAACCGTAAGCAGCTGGATTCACCCATAATGTATCAAATCCGTCACGAGCTTGCTGTTATCATTTCTTATGGTTGTAACGGTCCTGAATGTGAGGCCATAACTGGGACGGCCCTTATTTATAGACTGTTCTGTTTTTTTTTTATTATAGATTGTTTTTTTTTCTTTTACCAATCCAATCTTTAGTACTTGACTTCATATCCGCCGGAATTGCATTCACGTTATGTCTTCTTGTTGTCTGATGTTTGGCATAGTAACTAACAAAGAGATATTCTTCCATTAATTAGCAACTGATTTCTCAAAAAATAACTCTCCTTGCAACTGAATTTATTTTCCTTTCTTTAACGCATGCCACGTCTCTCTTGTCCCTTTTTTTTCAATTTCACATTAGTAGAGCTTTACAATAGAACTTGTTGGGTGGCAAGTTTACCAAAATATTCGCACCCGTGATCGTCTTGTTACCAATGGTAATAGAACCGTTGAAATCTCTATCTAACGTACTAGCAACAAAATGAACAACCAAGGAACAACATTAATCAAACTTCCATGGATAGGCCCGTCACTTCCCGCGGAAGAAACCAATAATATATCTCTAACAAATGCATGAAATGCACCTATTGAAACTTTATCAGTAATAATTTCTTGAGAATCTATACTAGTACTTCCACCAACAGGAACAAATATTAAGTCAACACCGTCACTAATAGCTTGATCAACAGCAGCTAATACATCAGCACCAAAACAAACTAGTTGCATCCAACCCCTTTATATATTGCAACTTTTAATTTTGGCGAACCACCTTTTACTGTTCTATCACCAATATTAAATATAATTGCACCAAGTACAACGTTTCCATTTAATGCGGACAATGAACTACCACAAGGTATACATGTGCGATTTGGATGTTGAACAAAATATGAACAAAGGACAGATTGTTGAAATCCAAATGATTTGCGTAACCAACTTTAGGCCAACTGAAAATCTCAATCCAACCTCCAAATCCCAACCTCACTCATATTACAACCACAATACCCTGATCACCATAAGGACCTGTACCTTGATCTCTTGTACCACCAACCAACAGTCCTCTGCCGTGAAACCCTGATTAGCTCTGCAAGCAATGATTGAATTCCTTGAATTCATCTGATAGATATGAATACCAGACCCTAATTCCGTAATCCATGTAACCAGATCCATTGAAGTAGAAAAACCCAAACTAGTGGAATAAACTGATCCTTCGGGAGACACTGATCTCATGCCTTATGAAAACAATGAAATGCAATAGCATGCTGTTAATGACTTGGTGATAAATGCAGGTGAGTGCGAAATGATACACTAGTAAAGGGGATAAATATGGGGGCATATTTTGAGGTGTTACAGCTGCCCCTATTCAATCATCTGCAAGCCTGAACGAATAATTGCAACAACTTTTATACGTTCAAGGTATGAAGTGATTGAATACTCGAATAAAACCTGAATATTTGCACATTGAGGGTAATGAAAATGCCATCTGCCCGTTTATTTATTTATGTATTTTTTGATTTTGACCTCTGAATAGGTAGCGGAACATAAGACCAGGTGGAGGTATGCTGGGAAGAATGCCATCCTCGAATGACAACTCACAAGGGATCCTCGGATCCAATACTAAAAACCATCCTTGAATAGAAACGCGATAGTATATCGGCCGCAGGCGATAACCATCGACAACAAAGACTGACCTCGGACAGACTTTGCAAAAGAGACAAACTGACCTCGAACAATAAGCTCAAAAAGTGAACTACTATCCTCGAATAATAGCCACAACAACAAGACCAACCGCAGAAGGACTTGAAGAAAAGAAATGCCATCCTTGAATGACAATCCAAAAGATCCTCGGATCTAACAAAAAACCATCCTCGAATGGAGACGCAAAGGTATACCGGCTGTAGGCGGTAACCAAAAACACAAAGAAAATAGGACAAGATGGAACGGGATCGTTGTACATAAACGAGAGCCCAAGCAAACAGGACCATTGTACAAAACGGGAACCTGCGACGCGACTGTTGGGCAGGACTAAGTCACAGAAGATGCCTGTTATCAAAACAGGACTTAACGCAACATCAACCGATTTGCGACTCAGATAAGATTAACCGATCTAACACGGAGATGGTATCAACCGATCCACCCCGAAAAGAGAGAATGTAATATCATCCGATTTACAGCTCGAAGAGAAATGATATCAACCGATTCATGACTCAAATAAGATCAACCGATCTAATATGGAAATGGTATCAACCGATCCATTATCATCACACTGAGACGAGATCAAAAGGAACAGGATCATTGTACTTAAACGATAACCTGAGACGCGATCGTTGTACTTAAACGGAGACGCGAAAAATGAGACTGTTGTACTAAAATAAGGCTCAAAGACGAGGCCATTGTACTTAAATGGAGACTCGAAAAGAATGGGATCATTGTACTTAAATGATAACCCGAGACGTGACCGTTGTACTGAAACGGAGACGCGAAAAAATGAAACTGTTGTACTGAAACAAAACTCAAAGACGAGACCATTGTACTTAAATGGAGACTCGAAAGGAATGGGATCGTTGTACTTAAACGAGAGCCCAAGATGCGGCCGTTGTACTGAAACGGAGACGCGAAAAAATGAGACCGTTGTACTGAAACAAGACTCAAAGACGAGGCCATTGTACTTAAATGGAGGCTCGAAAGGAACAAGATCGTTGTACTTAAACGAGAGCCCAAGACGCGACCGTTGTACTGAAACGGAGACGCGAAAAAAATGAGACTGTTGTACTGAAACAAGACTCAAAGACGATACTATTGTACTTAAATGGAGACTCGAAAGGAACGGGATCGTTGTACTTAAACGAGAGTCCAAGACGCGACCGTTGTACTGAAACGGAGACGCGAAAAAAATGAGACTGTTGTACTGAAACAAGACTCAAAGACGAGACCATTGTACTTAAATGGAGACTCGAAAGGAACGAGATCATTGTACTTAAATGATAACCCGAGATGTGACCGTTGTACTGAAACGGAGACGCGGAAAAAATGAGACTGTTGTATTGAAACAAGACTCAACCGGGGATAACAACAAGACGTGGTAGAAGTAACCACCCTGGGAAACGAAGTTGCATTCTATGGTGAATACTTCATTCTGATTGGAGATGTAACGGGTCTTATGTAATATACCTCAAAACTGGCCCATGCTGGTATGCATATGTTTGAATTTATGGCGTAATGCTTCATGAGGATGGAAATGCTACGTTTTGGAAGATGCAAATGTAATGATGATTATGCGTATGCAAATGCAAAGAGATCTCCTAATAAGGAGACTGCAGGTATCCCAGATAGCTTGACTAGGGAGGAACGATAATCACTGCATTGATTTGGTTCATCCTGATGAGGAGGAAACAACTTTGCGGGGAAAGCTGTTAATAATTCACCAGCTCTGAATAGCCGCCATTGCCAAAAATAAATTGGACTTTGAGATTGAATCGCCAAGACCCTATTGGAGATGGACCCTTCTTGAACTCTGGTGGGGAAGTGAGGACCTCCTGACTTAATTGGGAACCAAAGGCATGATACTGCTGAGGAAGCAACTTCTAGGGAGGCAAAACACTCCTTATACTGCTGAGAATTGCCCCTGTCTGAAGGGGAACTTCTGCTTGGGGACGACACCCACTCTCTGCTACCTTGCTGGGTGAAATTTCAACTTCCACATTGCTGGGGATGATTGGAAACACCCTATGAGATACTTGTTTCTGTTCAAACAAAAGGGAATGCCCATCCTGGATAATAATCTTTAGCTCTGTTAGCAACACCAGTACCTGTACCTGCACGAACACAATCGATAGTACCTGCAACATAGAGAATTAGTTTGGGACCTGCTTGCCCCAGGCTCATAGCATGAATCATTGTCTGGGCATCTCGATACCCTTTCAGATTTGTATTAAATGTTTCTATTCTCCTGCACGAGCTAGAAAACATTCAAATGTTCATAACACAATGCAAGTTACCATTTGCTAGACGTTTTCACAATCAATCAATGTTAGATGAAGAAAGCAAAAACAAAGAAACAAAGCAGTCCAATTGACTGAAGTTGAATTTTTATTGACTTGGAAAGGTGGCCCTGAATAGGCAATACAAAGGAAGCAGTTCCCTGAAATGAGGGAACGACTAAAAAGAAAAACAAACTATCCTATTGGCAATGTGAGAAGTGAAACTCATCAAGTCTTAACCCAGTTATGACTCGTATGTTTTCAAGACGCTCCGCTCGCTCTGCCTCTTGAGAAAAAGTAAGTGAACTGATCTTCAACCCTTAGGATTGCCTCAACTGTAGGTAGGTCATGGATCTCGCAGATCGCAGTCGTTCGTGTTAATCCCTCTTTTGCGTGGATCGCCCTTTCAGGTTTTCAATCCACCGGGATACCCTTTTTTTCCCGAGTTGTCCGATGTGGCTTTTCAACTCAGCGGGTGTACATTTTTTTTTCAAGATTTCCCTAACTTTTTCCCGAGCCTTTTATTCTGTTTTTGGCTCGCCGGGATGCCCATTTTTTCCTGGATTATTATTCTGTTTTTATCCAGCGGGTCCTTTTTACACGAAGTATTTTCTTACTGCGTCTGCGTTGACAGGGGATTGGAAGTCTTCTCCGTCCATGGTTGTCAGCATTAAGGCTCCGCCTGAGAAAACCTTTTTAACCACGAACGGTCCTTCATAATTGGGTGTCCACTTGCCCCTGTTATCGTTGAGAGGAGGAAGAATCCTTTTCAGCACTAAATCTCCTGGCGTGTACCTCTGTGGTCGCACCTTCTTGTCAAAAGCTTGCTTCATGCGTCGCTGATACAACTGTCCATGGCATACAGCTGCTAGACGCTTCTCTTCAATGAGGCTCAATTGATTATATCTGGATCGGAGCCACTCAACTTCATCTAGCTTGATGTCCATCATCAACCTTAACGAGGGGATTTCCACTTCGATTGGTAGGACTGCCTCCATACCATACACCAATGAGAATGGAGTTGCCCCAGTTGAAGTACGTACTGATGTTCTGTACCCATGCAATGCGAATGGTAACATCTTGTTCCAGTCTTTGTACGTCACAACCATCTTCTGCACAATCTTCTTGATGGTTTTATTAGCTGCCTCGACGGTGCCATTCATCTTCGGACGATATGGAGAAGAGTTGTGGTGTTCTATTTTGAAGTCTTGACACAAGTCAGCCATCATCTTGTTGTTGAGATTAGAACCATTATCAGTAATGATCCTTTTAGGGACTCCGTACCGGCAGATGATGTCTCGTTTAATAAATCAGGCGACCACTTGCTTAGTGACATTGGTATAGGAAGCCGCTTCAACCCACTTCGTGAAATAATCAATAGCGACTAGGATGAAGCGATGACCATTAGAAGCTGTTGGCTCAATCTTTCCAATCATATCGATGCCCCACATAGCGAACGGCCATGGTGAAGACATGACACTCAACGGATTCGGAGGCACATGGACCTTTTCGGCATAAATTTGACACTTATGGCATTTGCGGGAGTATTTACAACAATCAGATTCCATGGTAATCCAATAGTATCCCGATCTCAATAATTTCTTGGCCATGGCATGTCCTCCAGCATGGGTACCAAAGGAGCCTTCGTGAACCTCCTGCATTAACAGGTCTGCTTCGTGTCTATCCACACATCTGAGCATCACCATGTCGAAGTTCCGTTTGTACAACATACCATCTTGATTCAAGAAGAAACTTCTTGCCAGTCTTCTAAGGGTCTTCTTATCCTTACTAGATGCCCCAGCCGGGTATTCTTGAGCCTTCAGGAATTGTTTGATGTCATGGTACCAAGGCTTATTATCTTCACCATCATCAACTGCAAAGACATAAGCGGGTCTTTCAAGCCGGGAGATCGAAATTCGAGGCACAAAATTCTCTCGACAAACTTTAATCATGGACGACAAAGTTGCGAGAGCATCGGCGAACTGATTTTCGTCTCTAGGAACATAGCTCAGCTTGACTTTGGTAAATAAAGTTAACAGCCTCCTGACATAATCTCTGTAAGGAATCAAACGAGCTTGATGAACTAACCATTTGCCATTGACTTGATTTACCACCAAAGCAGAATCTCCGAAGATCTCAAGGTTCTTGACTCGCAAGTCTATTGCCTCTTCGATCCCCATGATACAAGCTTCATACTCCGCCTCATTGTTAGTACACTCGAAGGTCAATCGAGCGGCTAAAGGTGTGTGAACCCCTTCTGGTGAGATAATAACAACACCTACTCCACTCCCATTCATGTTTACAGCCCCGTCAAACATCAGCTTCCATTTGGATTCAGGGCCGGGCCCCTCCTCCGGAAGTGGTTCTTCATAGTCTTTCGACTTGAGGAACATGATGTCCTCATCCGGAAACTCAAACCTCATGGGTTGATAATCATCAATCGGCTGCGGGGCCAAGTATTCTGACAACACACTCACCTTGATTGCCTTTTGCGAAGTGTATTGTATGTCATACTCCGTTAGTATCATCTGCCAACGGGCCACTCTTCCTGTCAAAGCTGGCTTCTCAAAAATGTATTTCACAGGATCCATCTTGGAAATTAAGAGAGTAGTGTGAGTCAGCATGTACTGTCTTAGTCGGCGAGCAGCCCATGCCAAAGCACAGCAAGTTTTCTCGAGTAGTGAGTATCGCGTCTCACAATCGGTAAACTTTTTGCTAAGTTAATAAATGGCGTGCTCTTTTCGACCAGACTCGTCCTGCTGACCCATCACACATCCCATCGATCCTTCAAGCACAGTAAGATACATAATCAGAGGTCTCCCTGGCACTGGAGGCATAAGAATTGCTGGTTCTAACAGGTATTCTTTGATTCGGTCAATAGCTAGCTGACAGTCTTCGTTCCATTTAATGGCCTGATTCTTCCTCAGAAGCTTAAAGATGGGCTCACACGTGGCCGTTAGGTGAGAAATAAACCGTGCAATGTAGTTCAGTCTCCCTAAGAAACCACGCACTTACTTTTCAGTCTTCGGCTCAGGCATTTCTTGGATGGCTTTCACCTTGGCCGGATCAACCTCAATTCCTCGTTCACTAACAATGAAGCCGAGTAACTTCCAGAACGAACCCCGAAGGTACACTTATTCGGATTTAACCTCAATCTGAACTTTCGAAGCCTATCAAACAATTTTTCTAGGTTGACCAAGTGCTCTTCCTCTGTCTGGGACTTTGCTATCATGTCATCAACATAAACCTCAATTTCATGATGGATCATGTCGTGAAACAACGTCACCATTGCCCGTTGATAGGTAGCTCCTGCATTCTTTAAACCAAATGGCATGACCTTGTAACAAAAGGTGCCCCAAGGAGTGATGAAAGTTGTCTTCTCCATATCCTCGGGAGCCATCTTGATCTGATTATAGCCTGAGAATCCGTCCATGAAGGAGAACACGGAAAATTGAGCAGTATTATCGACAAGTACATCTATGTGAGGTAGAGGGAAATCATCTTTGGGGCTAGCCCTATTCAAATCCCTATAGTCCACACACATCCTGACTTTGCCATCTTTCTTGGGAACCGACACAATGTTAGCAACCCACGGGGGATAACTGGTCACGGCCAAGAAGCCAGCATCGAACTGTTTTTGCACTTCTTCTTTTATTTTAATTGCCATGTCTGGACGCGTGCGCCTCAACTTCTGCTTTACCGGAGGACAATCTGCTCTGAGAGGTAGCTTGTGTACCACAATGTCAGTGTCTAAACTAGGCATATCTTGGTAGGACCATGCGAATACGTCAACGTATTCTCGAAGCATAGCCATCAAACGAGTCTTGACAGATTCTTCTAATGCAGCTCCGATCTTGACTTCTTTCTTGTCTTGTTCAGTACCCAGGTTTATTACTTCGACATCTTCTTCGTGCGGCTGAATCATCTTCTCCTCCTGTTTAAGCAGTCTGGCCAATTCTTCGGGTAAATTGCAATCCTCTTCACCTTCCTCATCGGCTTGATAAATTGGATTATCGAAATCATACTCAGCCATAACAGGGTCGTCATTGATAAGATCCGGTGACGAGCACCTGCATGAATGATGATTCATGCAAGACTTTAGCAACAACTTGAGAAAATGAGAAACATTGCCATTTTAAAACTTTTCTTTCTTTTTGAAAAACAAAAGTAAAAAACGAAAGACAGAGAACAACATGAATGAATGTGAAACGTCAATTTTATTTATGATTGTGTTAATGAACAAATGAACCCTTACAAAGAGCCATTATGCCTCGGGCAAGACATAGTGCTTTAATACAGGAAAAATAGAAACAAAACATTATTACTCTTCAAAAGAGGTGACCTAAATAAGCCTTTCCAATGTCCAGTTGCTAAGCTGAGTTCCTGGAGCGGCATGCCTGATCCATTCATCTAGGTCACAATCACTATCGACAGCGTCATCCTGCACAGCACTGATGTTTTCGTAGTCTACCACTCCCGCACTTGTGAAAGTGACCGGGATTTGACAATCTTTAGCACTTGGTTCAGACGAAGATCTTCCAGGGTGATAGCCAATCCCGAACATGTCTTTCTTCTCTGGCACTTCTACCGGACTGCCCCAGCCTTCTCGTATTCCAGATTCTACTAATTCAAGCGCTTGTTTATAAGAGGCTATGGAAACCCCCTTCTTCGGTACTTCAGGAGAAGTTGCTACTGCGGATGCTTGCTCAGACTTCAAGGGCTCAAAAGCCTGACATGGGGTCTCGACTATTTCGCCATCCATCTCCACATATTTGAACGAAGCGAGATGACTAACGAAGATATCTTCTTCCCCACTGACAGTCACAATTTGACCCTCCCATACAAACTTTAGCTTCTGATGGAGTGTGGACGATACCGCTCCTGCCGAATGTATCCAAGGTCTTCCGAGTAAGCAACTATATGCAGGTTGGATATCCATCACGTAGAACGTGGTATTGAAGACTTGTGGACCTACCTTGATAGGTAACTCCATCTCTCCAAACACCGATCTTCTCGACCCATCAAATGCTCGAACTACTAGGTCACTGGGCTTTAGAACCACTCCATCATAGTCCAACTTCATCAGTGCTTTCTTGGGCAAGACGTTCAAAGATGATCCAATATCTACCAACACATGGGAGAGTACTGCACCCTTACATTCCAGAGATATATGCAATGCCCGATTATGAGCACGCCCGTCAGAAGTCAAATCCAAGTCTGTGAAACCCAATCCATGACTGGCATTGACGCTGGACACCACCGTTTCTAACTGATTTACAGAAATATCCTGAGGCACGTATGCCTTGTTCAGAATATTTAGGAGAGCTTTCCTGTGAGAGTCAGAACACATGAGCAAGGACAAGATGGAGATCTTCGACGGCGTCTGCTGCAAATGGTCTACAATCTTGTAGTCACTCTTCTTGATGATCCTCAGGAATTCTTCAGCTTCTTTATCAAAGGTGAGGTCCGGATCATTTGATGGCGTTGGATCATTGACAACTACTGGTTGCTTCCCTCTGGCTCTAGCTTGGGCTTCGGCAGTATCTCTGGGTGGTATCACATTGTTTCTCAGTGTTTCCGGCGCAAACAACCTTCCACTTCGAGTAAAACCCCCTACTCCAACATTTTCTACTTGAGCTGGGGTTATACTAGTCGTGGCCAACTCTTGCCTCTGGCCGTTGCAGTACACTTCACCACCATAATTCCAAGGAACAGCTCTGTCACTTTGGTACATTATTGGTCCAGCAGTGGTAATGGTTATTGGTGCCGCTCTGGCCCGTGAAGGAACTTGAGATGGATCATAAAAGATAGTTACTGTGGAGACTTCACTTTCTTTTACGATCTTGTCAAACTGCAGCACTCCTTCATCAATCATGCCTTGGATTCCGGCCTTCAATCGTTTACAACCGTTGGTAGCTTCAGCACACCCCGAACAATCTTCCTCGCATCCAGGGGAGATACCTTTCTTCAATAAGCAAACCTTGATAGCAACCAATGAAGTCTGCAAGTCATCAACATCATCCACCAAATTCAAGTTCTCCCCTTCATTGATTGCCCCAACTGTACCCTTGTGAGGAGGCATGGGGTTCTGAAGCACATTAGGAGAAGGAGCAAAATTGATCGCTTTAGTATCCAATAAGTCCTGAACAACATGCTTCAATGCTTTACAATTCTCAGTACTATGGCCGGGAGCTCCGGAATGAAATTCGCATCTAGCATTTAAGTCATAACCCTCAGGAATTTGGCCTGGCTTCGGAGGTTGCAAGGTTCGGAGCTGAATCATTTGAAGCTGTAGGAGATTCTTCAAAAGTTGGGAGTAAGACATTGGTGGAGCTTCAATATGTCTATCCTTCGGCCTCTGAGGGTAGTATGGACGAGGGGCTCTTGGCTGATACCCTTGTGAGCGCTGCGGCTGTGGAGGCTGGACCTGTTGTTGAACGGGCGGAGTTGAAATAGTGACAGGGGCCACTTGCTGATAATATCCTTGGTTAATCATTCCCCTTTGTGCGTATACTGCACCTGTTTCTCCTTCCCTCCTTTTCACAAAGGGTTTCTTGATACCAGACACCGAAGCGCCTCCATTCTGAATTTTCCCCTGCTTGAGCCAACTTTCTATTCTTTCTCCAGTCAAGATAATGTCCGAGAAACCACTTGAGGAACAACCAACCAACCTTTCCATGAAATGCCCTGGGAGGGTATTCAGGAAAAGGTCGACCATCTCTCTCTCCAATAAAGGTGGTTGCACTCGGGCGGCTACCTCACGCCACCTCTGTGCATAATCTTTGAAGCTCTCCGAGCTCCTCTGTGTCAAGCTCTGAAGCTGAGCGCGGCTGGGTGCCATGTCAATGTTGTAATGATATTGTCTGAGGAAGGCTTCTCCCAAATCCTTCCAGCTTCTAATAGAGCTCCTTTCCAGCTTCATGTACCACTCCAAGGACCCTCCTGAGAGACTATCCTGGAAGTAGTACATCCATAGTTTTTCGTCTCGCGTGTGGGCCGCGATCTTCCGGTAGAAGGCCTGTAGGTGAGTTTTTGGGCAGGAGCTGCCGTTGTATTTATCAAATGCTGGTGGTCTGAACTTGTGTGGAATGACCACCCCAGGTACTAAACCTATGTCTGACACGTCAATCCCCAAAGTGTCTCTGCACTCGAGGGCCTTGACCTTCTCCGCAAGCACCAAGAAGTCATTAAGATTTCCATCACCGCCGAAACCCATATCATTATTGAAATACTGGAATTGGTCCTCCTGCCTGTCGTGCACAGGAACGAACGTTGCCATAGCTGGATCTGGAACATGAGGTCCACCTGGGCCGTTGTTAGTGTTGGGAGGAGCCCCTAGCCCGCCGGAAGTGGTCGCCTGAGCATTAGTATTAGGAGGAGTTAACCCTTGAATTGCATTTCTCAGCTCTTGTTGCCCCTGGGCCATCCCTTGCATCAGAGTCATAAATTCTGCCATCATGGTACGGACTTCATTGAGCTCTGTCTGCATGGCATCCATTGCTGTTCTTTGATTGCTGCGGGTCGCGTACCGATGAGGGATATCTTGTCGGAGGTTCCGGGTCTTGGCGGCTCTCGCAATCTTTGCCTGGTGAACACAGATAAATTAGACATCCCGTAGAAAAACCTGCAAAGACAAAGACAAAATGCAAATGATGCGTATGCAATGCAATGTGTTCCTTTTATTCCTGAGTCTTTTCCTATTTCTGGTCCTGGCATTAAGAAGATAAGAATTGGGAAGAAGACCAAAGTAATATTCAAGTATAATGACTGCTGTGGAGAATCGGTGCTCATTACCCCGTGTCGGTGCAACAAACAAAAAATTCAGAACAAATCAATCATATAAACTGGAGTTTGAAAATACAAAGTCCCCAAAGGGTGCCAATCATAATAACAACAAAAGTACATCAAATATAAGGAATCCCACAACAAGCCTGTGGGTAATCCAAGTACAATAACATGAAATTAAACCTTAGGGAACTCTATATCTTTCAATCTCCAACTAAGGCGTTTGACGTTCTGGAACAGCTGAACTACATCTGGATGACCAGGCTCCTAGATGAGTCTCTGGATGAGGAGGTCCCTCGTATCAGAAGAGGCGTGTAACTCCTCAATCTGCTGTAAGAATGCTGTCTCATTCTCCTTGCTTTGACTCGACTCGGCCTTCGACCTCTTCACATCAGCTTTCAACTTCAAGTCTTCAATTTCCTTTTGAGCTTCCTCCAATGCTTGTTGACTTTCTGCTAAGCGCTGAAGACAGTCCTTCTCTTGATGATAAGCCTTCCTGAGAAGTTCTTTCTGCCCATCCAAAGAATCCTGAAGACTTTTGATTTCCTGCTTGTGCTTGGCGTCTAACTCCTTTTGCTTCTTCAAATTGTCGTCCCATTTCTCCTGCCATAAGGTAACAGCTTCATTGGCTTCACTCAGATCTTTCTTCTCTCTTCGGCGCTGGGCCGTCTTGTGAGTCTCGGCTAACCCTTTTTTTCGTAAGTAAAGCTCTCTATCTTCAAAGTCCTTCTGCTTGAGACGAACTATTTCCTCGGCTTGTACAGCTCTATCTTCTAACAGACGGTTCTGGATCATCAGTTTTTGACAAGAATTAAGAGCCTCTTGATTTTCAACCCTAAGCTGCTTGACCAAAGCTTCTAACTTCTGATATTCCTCCAAAGGTACCGAAGTCCTTGGTGCTACCTCTTTAGGGTAGAGAGGTGTCTCTCTAGAAAATGGTAGAAGATGAGTCTTCACACGATCCTCCAACCAGCTGGAAAAAGGATAATAAGTATTAGGATCCACTCTTCCAAAATCTTTCTTCCCTTTCATCACCCTAACTTCCCAAGCTTGGGATGCTAGTATGCTCATCTTGGAGTTTCCCTCTGCTGGAAAATATAAGGACTCATTTGCATCGTCGATCAAATGTATCTCTCTTAAAGGATAGCCGAACTGTTTCCTGGACAAGATAGGATTGTTGCCAATCCCACCTTTCCTTCCCATCAAAGGCACATTTGGAAAGCTACCACAACTAACCAACATTTCTTTGCCCACCAAATCTCTGTTGCATCCCCAAGCAATGTCAGCTGAGGTTAAGCCCATTAATCTTTTGGACCACTTCCAAGATTGTTTCAAATCCTGAAAGGGTCCTGATTTAGGGAGTTGCCTTACAAACCAATCAGCAAATATGGGAGCACAACAATTTACATGTCCCTTCCTCTTTTCATTTCTGTGGTGAACTCCATAATAAAAGTCAGCTAGCAATGTAGGAACAGGATTTCTCGTGATGAAGATGGTGATGGCCTCCATGCTAATTAGCCCTTTCTCTCCTGGAAACAAACTGGTTCCATATACTATCATGGCTAACAGTGCTTTGAAGTCTGCCCACTTCTTTCCCGATGCCATGACATGTGCCTCTGCAATAAGAAAGTCCAAAGGGATCCCTTTACTTTGGCCAGCCTCTAATCCCATCTTGAGTCTGAGCATACTCAAATGACAGGCAATAGTGATATCCTCATGAGAAGGGATCCTCTCTGAAACATAATAAGGTATACCCTCCTTAATAGGAATATTCAGCATGCTAGAAACCTCCTCTAATGTAGGTGCCAGGATGTAATCAGGGAAAACAAAGACCCTCAGCTGCGGATCATAGAACTGCAACAAAGAATGCAAGCTATCTTTCTGGTCGACTGTGGGCTTGCTCACATAATCCAGTATCTTGCCAAACTCTTTCCTGAAATCATCAAGGAATCGGTCACCCATCAAGCTAATCAAACCCTGAACACTCTCTGTCTCCGGCTGCGGGAAAGTATAATGAACATTTCTCTTCCTCGGAATCTCCATTCTGAAGTAGCAAATATGACCAGGACCTAGGAGGTAATGAACCCTGAGAATAAAAAAGAACACAAAATGATTAATGATGATATGATGCTTATGCAAGACAAGGCATGTGATCAGTGAAGTGTCTGTGATGTGCCAATCAAGTAATCAGGTGTCGGTGCAAGGTCTCAAAATCCATATATCACAATAATTATCCCTCTGATCCAGGATCCATACCTTAAGAACAGAAATCCAGATCATAAAACTGAACCAAAGGCAAAGTGGGTATGCTGAAGGTATCAGGGTTCCTGCAAACCTGTAAACCCCTCCCAATCTCACAGGTGTGCTACTCGGGTCAACATCACGGACTCTCAAAGCCGAATAGCAATAATACGTTCACCATTTCCGAGAAATGGCTCATGACCAAATCAGGGAATCGGTTTGGCATTATGTACTACTCAGGGAGGTCTCAGTTGAGTCCGGAAAGAACAAGCATCCCTCACAAGTTTCCAGCTTCAAGCACTGAGTCGAGAAACAATAGTACATTCATCCCGAAGGGTACAATACTATCGTCATACGATCAGTCTACTTTAACTGAATTCCCATGAGAGAACCAGGCCATCCTATGCGAGTTCCCAGTGGGCCCTCAGATGCGAGTGGGTTTGCCAACAAATGTGGTCTGCCACTGTCATAACTGGAGATGGATGTTTCCACAAAGGTTCTCAGTGATCGGTCCCCTGACTGCACATAACTATCAAGGTAGCGCATCAACCCAGTAAGATTCCAGTATCAATACATTCCCGAGAAGGTCGCAAGTCAAGGTGTGGAACTCACTACTACCAACATAGCAAGATGCCATGAAGCCAAAGTGGAACCACTCTAAGTCCTAGGGTGCACTCGAGCCCCGGTTACGAGCTCATCTCACAGTAACCCCATCCCACAGAAAAAATGAAAATCAGCACAGCCAGACAGTCCAGTATAATATGGTGCATGGAAAATAAAATACTGAAAGCAGTAAATAAATGCGATAAAGTAAAGCTGTAAAGTAAAACTGTAAATAAAAACAGTAAAGCTAAACTAAAGCACACAACAACAAACAAACACCCAAAGAAGCAAAACCAAACAGGCGCTAGGATTGACTCTACAAGGGAAACCGGAAGAATCAGGTTAATCCCCAGCAGAGTCGCCATCTATCGCTCCCGGGATTTTCATCCTAGTACAATCGCGAAAGTGGCGCGGAAAAGTTAGAGTCGCCAGCCGGACATTTTTTTCCCGAATGAATGGGAAAGGTAATGTTGCACAAACCTGAGGAAGGAGGAAAGGACAAGGCCTTGCGAACCAAAGATCTGAGTTCGGGAGTCGGTTACGAATTGAGAAGGTATTAGCACCCCAATCCGTTCGTCGTACCCGACGGGATCCACGCTTGCTTGTTTTGTTTCAAAGGGTGAGAAAATAAAGATGCTGCTGAATAAAACCGCTAACTGGAATGGGAAGTGAAATGAGAAAGGAACTGAATAAGAAAATGGAAAGAAAGGGGGAAATGTAGGGAAAATAAAGAATGTGCCCGAACGGGCCCTACCCCGCTGCCTACGTACCTCATCGGGATAATGAGGATCAGAGTCGACGTAGTTTGCCTAACCTAGGCGGGAACTATTTGTTTGTGTTTTTTATGTTGGAACTGCGTATGTCTATGCTCAGGTGTTGCAGGCTCGTCTGGTACGAGTGCGTTTACCGTCTTGCATGTGTGACAAGTCGTCGCGAGTTCGCGTTGTGAGTGAATGAGATAAGAAAAGAAGTTCCCGCAGGATAATCGCTTGTTATTTGTTTTTCTGTCTTTTAAGAGAAGTATTTTGAATTTATTTGTTTTATGAAACAATCCCTTGATGAGACTTGTGCATCATGATAGACGAGCTTACACCACTCCAAGATGGAATGAATGCAAGTGCTTCATGGAATAAGGCTATACACAAGGGATCCTTTCATTTATTTGTTAAGTGTTTTTTTTGATTTCGTTTGAAGACGAGAAGATAATGACTCAAGTTGATAAAAGGACAAAATCTAAGGGACTAAGACTCAATCCTAATTTTGTTTATTTATTTACAAGAGGTCCTAATGGTTTGTGAGGTATTCTAATCCTAATGAAAAAAACTAGAAACTACTAGAATTCAACTTACTTCCTAAGGAAGTTAAGTTGATTCTAAGAACAATGGGGAAGCCTATGCAAGTTATAAAATCAAATAAAGGCAAAACATTAAAATGGGATTAAGAAATAAAATTCTAAACAAAACAATTAAAGGCATGAAAAATAATCTCATTTACTTATTCTAATTCTAATTACAATGAAACTTTAAGCCTAAGTCCTAAATCAAAGTCAAGCCTAATATTTTCCTTCTAAACATTCAAAATTAAACTAACCTAAGTCTATGTTAAATTCTAAGACTAAATCTAATCTAAACTATTTTTATTGGGCTTTATTTTCATAACCTAAACTAATGGGAAATACACATAACAAACCTAAGAATTAATATTCTAAAAAATAGTAAAGGTCCTGGAAAAATTATGGAATTAAATCTATAGGGTCCTAAAACTACCTATAACATTGTGTCAAAAGGAATCCTAAAAATTCAGAATTTAACTAGGCCTAAAAATTGTTTATTATCAGCTACAAATTAATCCCTAATTTCTAAGAAATTAACCTCTAAAACTTAAGATAAAATGTTCTTAAAAATCTACAAAAATTATCCTAAGTACTATTATTAGTCTTCTAACTATAGCAAAAAGAATGGGTTCAAAATCCTACTGGAAGTTACCAAAATAAAATAAACAAAATCATGTACAGTTAAAAGAAATTCAATAGAAGCTAATTAAAAGAAAAATCAGAATTAAATCGAAAATAGCCAAAATTCAGAAAGTAAAAATATCAAAAATTTCTAAAATGGATTATTAACCTACTGGAATTTTTGTAGAATTTTCTAGTGAATTTTACTATTTTTTATTGATGTATCTTGAAACTATATTAAACCAAAAAATTAAATTCTAAAAAATAGAAGGGGGGTGAGTTTAGCGTTTTTTATTAGTTATAGTTTTCATATGGGCCGAAAATGAGGGTGCAGATAGAAGAAAGAATAGGCCCATGCGCTAGAAGCCTAGGGGGTGCAAGCAGTATTTTTCATAGGGGTTTTCTTGATGGGCTTAAAAAAGGAGGTAAAATTAGTAAAACAATCAAGTCCATTTTCGCAGACATGAGGAGGTGCAAAAAGAAGTATTTTTAGCTTATTTTTCTATAAGGGCCTTGAAACATGGGGGTGGAGATAGCAAAAACAAGATAGCCTACCGGACGGTGACAAATGTCACCGACGGTATGGCTGGGGCTCCTAAAAACTATAATGTTCTATCTAAGCTTCTAACGGTAAATTCATTGTGATTAAGCAAGAATTGGAGTTTCTTTATGAAGATTTATTTCAATTAATCTTTCATTAACTTATATTTTATTTTTTCCTTAAAACCTAATAACCACATTAACTTAACCTAATCAGAATTCTTATGAACTAAATAAAACAACAAGACAAAGGGTTGAAGAACGAACCCTAAGCCCCCTCTCCCTTCCGCCGCTCTCACGGGCTCTCTTCTTCATCTCAACCTCCCATCAAGCCGCCACACTCTGCCGCCCTTAAACCAACAACCTAATCTAGCTAACCCCTTTCCCTAAAACCTCACGAACAACTCACGAATCACGAACAATATGCAACACGCGGCTACAACCTCACATTCATAGATGATTTGAGCTCGTACCTTGAATCGGAGTGATGAACCTTGCCGATGATTTGTTAACGATCAAGTTTGGTAAAGACGACGATCAAAGGCATGTATCCCTGCTTGATTCGTTACTTCTCTCTTTCACGCGATTCGACTCGTTTGCGGTTTGGTTATTAATCCTTGGGACTTTGCAGGTTGTTAGGTGATGAGGACGATCGGAGACGGGACTCTGCAAAGAAGCTGCGACATGAAGATGTTGCTTCGAACGCCGATCGACACTGAGGTGCGTTTGATGTCGCGTTCAGGATGAAGGCGATGATGGCGATAACAGATCCTCTTGAACGGCACAGTATGCTGCTTTTCAATTCTCTGTGCGATTTGTTATCGCAACTTGATCGTTGATGTTGATCCAATCGACCTTCTTCTCTTTTTTCTGTGTGTTGCTTCAGTCGCTGCAAAGGTGATGACGAATTATGGCTACGGATTGATGAAGATTGAACGTAGTTCCTGAAGTTCTAGTGAAAAGAGGTTGAACAAGAAGAAAAACGGATTGGGGGAGTTGGGTGAAGAGGAGTGATTGAAAGAAATGAGCCTGAGTGAAGTGAATGAAGAAGAAGAGATTCGGATTGAGATTGAGAAATTGTGAAATGAACGGTTATGGAAAACTGAAATCAGAATGGAAGAAGATTGAAAGAGGATGAAGTGTTTAGAAAATTGTGTAAGAAAAGAAAATGGTGGAGATTGGTTCTGATTTATAGATGATTTTCACAGAAGGATCTGGAAGCTTCAGGTAAATTTAGTTATGATTCAGTTACTCTTTCTGTTATTTTCTGTTGTGGTTGTGAGATGTAACTGATTTTGCAATGAGTTTGTTTTTGCAACTTCTGTTAGGTTCTGTTAGGATTTGGTTAGGACTTGTTTTTGGTTTTTGAACTGGTTATCTCGATTAGAACCTCCTGTTATAATTCTTATGTGCTGCAACTTTTACTTTCACTTAAAAACTCTTCTCATAATGCCTTTCTTTCTTTTTGATTTTCTGATGATATGCCTCATTCTTGAATTTTAGTTATTGCAATATGAATCGTTGGCTGAGTATTATCTGATCTGAGTTTCATTTACAGGCTGCATCGTTGTTGAAGTCGTAAGGTATGCTACTCTGAGGAATGGATCAAAGATGGAGGTTTTGTTGAATTTGTGACGTGATGAAGCGTTCTGTAGTGATGATGATGTGAAAGTTAGCGGATGGAGAAGGCTTTGCAGGTCTGTGAACGACAAATGATGAACGTCGACTGAGTGCAATCTTTTCACCCTTGCTGGTGTACATAGAAAATGTAAGTTGCAATCTCGCCGAGTCATTCTTCACAGCAATTGCTCAGGCCCCGTTGTGCATTGATCTTATATTCAACATCAGCACTTATGTTTTGGCCAGCTTAAATACTGCTCCGATTCTTTTCCGGAGATTTGAAATCCTTGCTGTGACTTATCGTTGTTGTCCTGAATTGCTCTTTTGTTATTTAATGGAAATTTCCGTTGATATTATGTAGGTTTTGGAGCGGTAAAACTCAGTAATAAATCACTTGCTTCCTCCCACACACAAACATCTAGACGCACAACTACAAACTTGACTACGTCCTGAATCGTAAGCAGCTGGATTCACCCATAATGTATCAAATCCGTCACGGGCTTGCTGTTATCATTTCTTATGGTTGTAACGGTCCTGAATGTGAGGCCATAACTGGGCCGGCCCTTATTTATAGACTGTTCTGTTTGTTGTTTTTATTATAGATTGTTTTTTTTTTCTTTTGCCAATCCAATCTTTAGTACTTGACTTCATATCCGCCGGAATTGCATTCACGTTATGTCTTCTTGTTGTCTGATGTTTGGCATAGTAACTAACAAAGAGATATTCTTCCATTAATTAGCAACTGATTTCTCAAAAAATAACTCTCCTTGCAACTGAATTTATTTTCCTTTCTTTAACGCATGCCACGTCTCTCTTGTCCCTTTTTTTTCAATTTCACATTAGTAGAGCTTTACAATATAACTTGTTGGGTGGCAAGTTTACCAAAAGATTCGCACCCGTGATCGTCTTGTTACCAATGGTAATAGAACCGTTGAAATCTCTATCTAACGTACTAGCAACAAAATGAACAACCAAGGAACAACATTAATCAAACTTCCATGGATAGGCTCGTCACTTCCCGCGGAAGCAACCAATAATATATCTCTAACAAATGCATAAAATGCACCTATTGAAACTTTATCAGTAATAATTTCTTGAGAATCTATACTAGTACTTCCACCAACAGGAACAAATATTAAGTCAACACCGTCACTAATAGCTTGATCAACAGCAGCTAATACATCAGCACCAAAACAAACTAGTAGCATCCAACCCCTTTGTATATTGCAACTTTTAATTTTGGCGAACCACCTTTTACTGTTCTATCATCAATATTAAATATAATTGCACCAAGTACAACGTTTCCATTTAATGGACAATGAACTACCACAAGGTATACATGTGCGATTTGGATGTTGAACAAAATATGAACAAAGGACAGATTGTTGAAATCCAAATGATTTGCGTAACCAACTTTAGGCCAACTGAAAATCCCAATCCAACCTCCAAATCCCAACCTCACTCATATTACAACCACAATACCCTGATCACCATAAGGACCTGTACCTTGATCTCTTGTACCACCAACCAACAGTCCTCTGCCGTGAAACCCTGATTAGCTCTGCAAGCAATGATGGAATTCCTTGAATTCATCTGATAGATATGAATACCAGACCCTAATTCCGTAATCCATGTAACCAGATCCATTGAAGTAGAAAAACCCAAACTAGTGGAATAAACTGATCCTTCGGGAGACACTGATCTCATGCCTTATGAAAACAATGAAATGCAATAGCATGCTGTTAATGACTTGGTGAGAAATGCAGATGAGTGCGAAATGATACACCAGTAAAGGGGATAAATATGGGGGCAAATTTTGAGGTGTTACACTATCTACCAAGCTTATGAAGGGGTTGAGGAAAGACTGTGAACTCCCAGAAGAATTGGCAAGGTTGTTGAAACAAGAGGAAACGGTCATTCAGCCTCATCAGGAAGAAATATAGATCATCAACATCGGGTCTGAGGATGTAAATAAAGAGATAAAGATTGGGGCCAGTCTACAAGTCGAGGTAAAGAAGGAATTGATTGGTATGCTACGGGAATATATGGATATCTTCGCCTGGTCGTATCAAGATATGCCAGGGTTAGATACTGACATTGTTGTACACAAGCTGCCATTGAGGGAAGAATGCCCTCCAGTAAAGCAAAACCTGAGAAGAACTCGCCATGACATGGCGATGAAGATCAAGGAGGAAGTTCAAAAGTAGTGGGATGTCGGGTTCCTTGCCGTAACTAGTTACCCACCTTGGGTAGCTAACATTGTGCCTGTACCAAAGAAGGATGGCAAAGTCCGGATGTGCGTCGATTATCGGGATCTAAACAGAGTAAGTCCAAAGGATGACTTTCCATTACCTCACATTGATGTGCTGGTAGATAACACCGCTCAGTTCTCGGTATTTTCTTTCATGGACGGCTTCTCCGGGTACAATCAGATTAAGATGGCACCGAAAGACATGGAGAAAATGATGTTCATTACCCCGTGGGATACATTTTGTTATAAGTTTATGCCCTTTGGGTTGAAGAATGTCGGGGCAACGTATCAACGGGCTATGGTAACCTTGTTCCACGACATGATACACAAGGAAATTGAGTTCTATGTGGACAATATGATTGCCAAGTCCCGGGACGAAGAAAAACACCTGGTCAATCTCAAAAAGCTGTTTGACAGGTTGATAAAGTATAGATTGAGGTTGAATCCAAACAAGTGCACCTTCGGAGTGCGTTCCGGTAAGTTGCTGGGTTTTATTGTTAGCCAAAGGGGGATCGAGGTAGATCCTGCAAACATAAAAGCAATACAAGACATGCCTGCACCAAAAACAGACAAAGAAGTGTGTAGGTTTTTAGGGAGGTTGAACTACATTTCTCGGTTCATATCTCATCTAACTGCCACATGCGAACCAATCTTCAAATTGTTAAGAAAAGAAAAAACGGTCAGGTGGAATGAGGACTATCAAAGAGCTTTTGAAAAGATAAAATAATATTTGCAGGAGCCTCCGATCCTAATGCCTCCAGTTCCAGGAAGGCCACTTATCATGTACTTGACTGTGTTAGAAGGGTCGATGGGGTGTGTGCTAGGCCAACATGACGAGTCTGGTTGAAAAGAGCATGCTATTTATTACCTTAGCAAAAAGTTTATCGACTGTGAATCCCGTTACTCACTGCTCGAGAAAACTTGTTGCGCGTTGGCATAGGCTGCTCGCTGACTGAGACAGTACATGTTGACCCACACCACATTGCTAATCTCAAAAATGGACCCTGTCAAGTATATTTTCGAGAAACCAGCATTAACCGAAAGGGTTTCTAGATGGAAAATAATCTTAACGGAGTATGACATACAATATACTTCCTAGAAAGCCATCAAAGGAAGTGTATTGTCAGATTATCTTGCGTAGAAACCGCTTGAAGACGATTACCAGCCAATGAAGTTTGATTTCCCTTATGAGATTGCGAGGAATCACTTTCGGAGGAGGGGCCTGACCCTGAATCCAAAATGAAGCTGATGTTTGATGGGGCAGTCAATATCAATGGACGTGGAGTTGGTGTTGTTCTTATTACTCCCGAAGGTGTTCACTTTCCCTTTGTTGCCAGATTATTTTTGGTTGCACCAACAATGAAGCGGAATACGAGGCGTGCATAATGGGAATAGATGAGGCTATTAATCTTCGGATTAAGACCCTCGATATATTCGGAGATTCAGCCCTCGTTATCAACCAGATTACCGACAAGTGGTATACACATCAAGAACACTTAATTCCTTATAGGGATTATGCCAGAAGACTGCTGACGTTCTTCACAACGGCTAAGCTTCAATATATACCACGAGATGAGAATCAATTTGTCGATGCATTGGCTACTCTTTCTTCGTCCATTAAAGTCTCGAGTTGGAACTATTTGCCAAGGATTGACATTTCCAGGCTTGACGCACCAGCTTATTCTTTCTCTGTAGACGCAGTATCTGATGAGAAACCTTGGTACTTTGATATCAAGCTTTTCCTAGAAAAACAAGAATACCCAGCTGGGGCATCATCCAACGACAAGAAGACCTTGAGACGACTTGCTGCTAGTTTCTTCTTGAATGTAGACGGAGTTCTGTATAAGAGGAACTTTTACATAGTCTTGCTCAGATGCGTGGATAGACACGAAGCAGACCTGTTAATGCAGGAAGTCCACAAGGGATCCTTCGGTACTCATGCAGGAGGACATGCTATGATAAAGAAGCTATTGAGATCAGGGTACTATTGGTTAAAAATGGATGCAAATTGTTGTTCGTACGCCCGTAAGTGCCACAAATGCCAGATATATGCAGACAAGGTGCTTGTTCATCCAAGCCCGCTCAACGTTATGTCATCTCCTTGGCCCTTTTCTATGTGGGGCATTGATATGATCAGGAAGATAGAACCTACTGCTTCAAATGGTCATCGCTTCATTTTGGTCGCGATTGATTACTTCACCAAATAGGTTGAAGCAACATCTTATGCCAATGTCACTTGCCAAGTGGTAGCCAGATTTCTAAAGAGAGACATCATTTGCAGATACGGAGTGCCCGAGCAAATCATTACTGATAATGGTTCCAATTCGAACAATAAGATGATGGCAGAGCAGTGCCGAGACTTCAAGATTCAGCATTACAATTCTTCTCCTTACCGGCCAAAGATGAATGGTGCGGTAGAGGCAGCTAACAAGAATATTAAGAAGATTGTGCAGAAGATGGTTGTCACTTACAAATATTGGCATGAGATGTTACCATTCGCACTGCATGGGTACCGAACGTCAGTCGGGACGTCAACCGGGGCAACTCCTTTCTCCCTGGTATATGGCATGGAGGCAGTCTTGCCTGTTAAGGTAGAAATTCCTTCTTTATGTGTAATGATGGATGTGAAGCTTGATGAAGCTGAGTGGGTACGTGCTCGATATAATCAGTTGTGTCTAATTGAGGAAATAAGATTAGCAGCTATCTATTATGGTCAGTTTTATCAAAGGAGAATGAAGCGAGCATTCGACCAACGAGTACGTACTCGAGAGTATCAAGTAGGCGAGCTTGTACTCAAAAGGATCATTCCTCCAGCTTCAGATCACAGGGGCAAGTGGACCCCAAACTACGAAGGCCCATTCATAGTAAAGAAAGTTTTCTCTGGTGGAACACTGATGCTCACTACTATGGATGGAGAAGATTTCCAATCCCCTATTAACTTGGACGCAGTTAAAAAATACTTCGCATAAAAGACCCACTGGACACAAAAACAAAATTAAAGTCCAGGCAAGAAAAGGGCATCCCGGCGAGCTAAAAACAGAAATAAAAAGCTCGGGAAAAAGTTAGGGAAAAAATGTACACCTGCTGAGTTGAAAAGCCACATCGGACAACTTAGGCAAAAAAGGGTATCCTGGTGGATTGAAAACCCGAAAGGGAGATCCACGCAAAACAAGGGAATAAGCGAACAACTGCGATCCAGGTAATCTGAACCAAATCATCGTTTCATACAGCCTGGCAATATCATAAGGGTAGGAATCAGTCCCTTCGTCTTCTTTAGAAAGTGAAGGCAAGAACGGAAAGTCTTGAAGACATGTTGGTCATAGCAGGAAGGAAACTCATTGGAATGCCGTGTAAATTGCCATTAGGATATTTTCTTTTCTCAATTTTTATGGTAGCTACCTCTTTCCAGGTAGTTTCTTCCTGATGTAAAACTTTTCCTATTTAGAGGCCATTCAATAAATGAATATTCAGTCAAAAGCTGTGTTGTGTTTTGTTTACTTTGTTTGCAAAAATGTCCTGAATTTTTGGAAAAAAGAACATTGCATTTGAAACATGGTGATTTTTCTAAAAATAAAAACAATGACATTGCATGGAAGAATTTAAAATTATCTTTGAGTGTCGGGTGATAATGGATGAATAGATCATACCATGCAAATCCCCGAGGCACATGTGTGTATGCTGTTGTTGTAGGTCTTGCAGGATGGTGTTATATTCCCCAAGCAGAGAATGTTCCCTAGCTGAGTTGGAGCAAGTGGAATCCCCAGCAGAACTCCAAGGCTAATTGAAGAGCTTTCATCCCCAAGCGAATTATCTTTCCACCAGTGAAGTGTTCCCAGCAGGAAGCTGAACGCCTGATTTCCCCATAGAGGGTCATGATTGGGATTCACTCCCGTCAATTGAAATATTCCCCAGAAAAGTCACCAATTTATTTTTGGCTAATGTGATGATACAAACAGTTATTCATCCCCCTAACCAGAGTTAAGTGTCAAAGCCTCTTGACCTGGTTCTCCCCTGCAGAGTTGTGATTCTTGTTGCCAATCAGGAATTTGTTTGATGCTCGTCTGCATTCCCCAACACTCGTATGTGTTTGATATTTTCTTGTTGCTCGTCTGCACTCCCCAGCACTCGTTTGTGTTTGATAGTTATTTTCGCTCGTCTGCAGTCCCCAACACTCGTCTGTGTTGGTTATCTATTCGAAGCTCGTTTGCATTGTTTGGATACTCGTTTGTATCATCCTCCACACTCGTATGTGTTGGTTTATATCCATATATGTTGATTTGATAGTTACTCTGGTAC
This sequence comes from Lathyrus aphaca, assembly GCA_963966055.1. Classification (NCBI taxonomy): domain Eukaryota; kingdom Viridiplantae; phylum Streptophyta; class Magnoliopsida; order Fabales; family Fabaceae; genus Lathyrus; species Lathyrus aphaca. The sequence continues at coordinate 451,328,171 of OZ014522.1, read as the reverse complement.
TCGTCTGTATTGCTACTCCAAGTGCTCGTCTGTGTTGGATTTTTGGTATTCGTCTGTATCAGTGGTTGATATTCGTCTGTATCATCGCTTGAAGCGCTCGTCTGTGTTTCTTAGATCATCGTTTGATATTAGTTTGTATCATTGACTTATGGCACTCGTCTGTGTTCTCTTGATGATCATCCAATACTCGTCTGTATTGAAGAGGTTTGAAGTCCTGACGGTGGGATTAAACGTCAAAATGGTTACCGGTCCTGGCGTAATGGGTTATCCGAAGGAGGTTTGTCTGTCTCAGACACCACTTATCTACACAAGATTTGTGAAGAGGGTGCATCCAATCCTAATGTTGCACCTGGTGTAACACGTTTGCTTGAAGAAGACTCATCTGTCTTAGACCATATATCTACGGAGGATATATGAAGAGGGTTCGTTTTTCCTGATTATGCATGTCTACCCCACAGGCTTAAGTGCATCACCGGTCCTAGCGTAACGGGTTATCCGAAGGAGGTTCGTTTGTCTCAAGTTATATATTTTGGTAAAATGTATGAAGAGGGCTTGTCTGTCCATTCCCGGCGTAACAGGTTTACTTGAAGAGGGCTCGTATGTCCATACCTGGCGTAACAGGTTTACTTGAAGAGGGCTAGTATGTCCATTCTTGGCGTAACAGGTTTACTTGAAGAGGGCTCGTATGTCCAGTTCCTGGCGTAACAGGTTTGCTTGAAGAAGATTCGTCTGTCTAAGTTTTCTTATCCGACGTAATAGTTCAATTTGGAAGGATCTCGTCTTCTTTGTCTTCACTTCAGTCACCCAAAGTGTTATTTGGTTGGGTTTATTTCCCATTTTCTGCATTCTCCAGCAGAGTGCAAATTTCAAGTCTTCTTGGTATTCAACCACAATTTATCTTGAACGGTCGATGGCCCGTGCTATCATCCTTTTCAGATTAACAGTTGCTTGAATAGGGGAAGCTGTAACACCCTAAATTTTGCCTCTTCTTTCTAGCATCATCATCATATCATAAGCATCATAAGCATGGCATATCCTTAGCAATTTTGCATAGAAAAATGAAGAATAACATTCTCATGTTCTAGCATTGGGCATATGATCAATCATTGGTACATTTGAAGCCTTACAAGTCAAAGAAAGAAGTTAAGTGACCTTGTCCAAGTCCCATGAAGTATCTACATGGCATGTACAAGCTCAAGATCCTTTGCAAGAGCCCAGAAGGTTGGGAGATTATCAGATGACCCAAGAAAGGGCAAGCTCCTACACAAATGGTCTCCAAATTAGGGTTTCACTTTCAAGCAGGGATTCTTTGTGACTTTGGCCATTTCATGTGGGCAAAGTCCTTCATATGATATGTGAATTCTATGGATTAAATTTGGTGAGAAAATTCATTGAGGAAGGCAGTCATTTCATCAGTTGCTTGCATAAGAAGAAATTTGTCAAACTGATTATTTGAAAAGTCAACTGTGACAATTCAAGGGTTCCAATCCTATTTTTCAAGCCAAGGGATGTTCTTAAGGTCATAGAAGAGGTTTGGCAATGTCAAAAGTCAAGAATCTAGGGTTTTGGCAAGAGTTTCTATTTTTGGACATGTGGCATGTAACTAACTTTCTAAATTTGGCAACTTTTGCCCTAATCTTCAAGGCATCCTTTCATGACCAAAATGACTTCAAATGGAAATATTTTGGACATGAAAGTTGTAGGAGATTGTCTCCCATTTCTAAAAAGTACAAGAACATAACCATAACCCTTATGGTTTGAAAGTTATGCTCATTTGAAGTTTGGTGATTTTTAGGATTTTTCTTAAAATCCAAGTTTCTACCATTTGCAAAAACTTATGAAATGCATTTTATAGCCATTCTTTGTACCAATTATGGTCATAAGCATCAAAGGGAAGGCATGAAGGATATTTAGCTCAAGTTAATTCAAGCTAATCGTGCATGGATATAAAATTATTTCACAAAGAGCAAAGTTGCAAAACAACTTGGAATTCATGATTCATTTAGCTTGAATGGTTAAGATTGATCCAAGGGTGCTCATTGAGTTAAAAGAGATCAGGTCATGCATATGGGCAAGCTAGGGCACGCACAAATCATTCAATCACTCAATTTTTGAAAATTTGCAAAATCATCCCCAGCTCACAAAACTCAAGTGCATTGCTTCTCATTCTTCTTGGAGTGAATTTTGACATAGTATAAAGGATACCTAGGGTTTCAGTTCATGAAGAATCACCACTATTCTCTCATTTCAAAGTTTTTTCTCATTTTACAGTCTTCATCGAATCTCATCATCCTTTTACTCATCCACAAATTTCTTGGCATATTCTTGATCCTTGAGCTCTAAGCATCACAAATCCACCATTGGTTCAGGCTAATTCTCCAGTTTTCATAAGGTGGCATTCAAGTGAAGTTGCTTTCAAATTGATATATCTAGGAAGATTCAAGGCTTCTTTTGCATTTATTTTGCAAATAGAAGTTAAAGGGAGTTAATCTGCAGCTGGAGCAAGCTTTTCTGGTCCTAATTCGAGCTCTACATATCTCAGGTATCATCCAAATTCATAGATCCAGAAATGAAATTAGTTGTGCATATTGTGATCTACATGTCTTGTTGTTGATGGTGATCTATTTAGAATTGAAAAAGAGTATGAATTGAGCTTGCATTGTTGATTTAAAGTTTCATGTGTGATTTGTTTTTGCTTCGATCTGATCTGTGTGTTAACCTAATGGAAAAACTAATGTCATTTTTGGAATCAGCATGCTTGGTTTAGTTGATCTGGAGGTTTGTTTTAATTTTTGTAGAGTTTTGTTCATGTGGATGAGTTTTCCGGCGCCGGAGCTTGGGCTCTGGTCGCCGGTTTCTGGATATTGGTTTTAATTTGAAAATGAAGAAAATGAGTTTAAAGCCTTTGATGTGTTTGATATGGATGGTTCTTAGCCTGGAAACGCATTAAAATGACCCCCTCCTTGTCATATGCTTTCATTTGTGTTTTATTTTCTGAATAATTCATTTTGCTTGGCACCTCATGATAGTTAACATACACATACGCCCTGAGCCTTTGGTTGTTTGACTTGGTCTTTTGGTTGACTTGATATGGTGCATTGGTTGGATTTGATGGTATAGTATTTTTCCAGTTATTATCTGAATTTCCATGGCAATATTTGTGAGCTTGCACTGAGTCCACGGGCCTTATGTGTTATACGCACCCCCTTTCTTGAAGCCCAATATATTTGAACTGTATATCCTTACTAAATGCACCCCTCACATGTTGTTCATTATTTTTAATTCATTTTGTTCTTCATGAGGTCCTTTGACCTAGCTTGCTTTTGATTCTGAACTTGTTCTTTTGGTATGATGTTATCACATGATTAATGAACACTTGTGCTTAGTTGTGGAATTTTTGAATGCGTTTTTGATTTGATTTGAATTTTCATATGTGAATGCCCTAGTTTTTGCTCTTTCTTGTTACATGATTGGTTCTTGGGCTAGGAGGGCACTTATGCCAACTCCTATAGGTTGTTTAGAGCTCTTTTTGTATGAGGATAGGTCCATGCCCCTTGATTGGTGTTTGTGATTTGGAAAGTTTTGTGTTGCTTGGCTTTGAAGTCTTCTCACAAATGTATGCATGTTCACCTCACCTTCTTTGTCCATTTTCCATCCAGTAGCTTATGCTTGAGTTTGTATGCTTCTTCCCCATGTTTGATCATGCTTCTCAGGAACATTTTAACATGATTAGGTCCCTGTCGCTCCCCGGATTTCCATCCTGGTACAAACGCGAAAGTGGCGCAGAAAGAGGTAGAGTCGCCAGCAAGGCATTTTTATCCCGAAGGAACGGGAATGGTAATGCTGCACAAACCAGAAGAAAGAAGAGGAAGGACACAGGTCATGCGAACCAAAGAGACTGAGTTTGGTAGTCGGTTACGACCTAGGAAGGTATTAGCACCCTAGATCGTCCGCCGTACCCGACGGGATCCATGCTTGCAAAGAAAACTGTTTCAAAGGGTGAAGGAATGAAAGCTGCTGCAAAAGAAAAGGAACTGAACTGGATAAAAAGAAAAGAAAAGTGAACTGAAAAACAAATGAAAAGGAAAAATGTAGGGAAAATAAAGATTGTGCTTGAACGGGCCCTACCCCGCTGCCTACGTACCACATCTGGACAATGAGGATCAGAGTCGCCGTAGTTCCCCTAACTAGGGGTGGAAAAGATTGCTTGTGTCTTAAGGCTTGAACTGCCTATGTCAATGCTCAGGTGTTGCAGGGTCGGACGACGAGTGCGTTACCGTCTTGCAAAGTGACAAGTAGGAGCAAGTTCGTACAATGAGAGTGAAGGTGATGAGAAGAGAAGTCCCGAAGGAGAGACGTTTATTGTTTGTCCAGTGTTTTTTAGAAGCTTTTACTTGTGTGGCACATGGAAATGAACTCAGGCTCTTTCCATGGAATGTGTACTTTCTACTACATTCCAAGATGGAATAATAGAACAAGCACACTCAAGTAAGGAGAAGATCCCCAAAACTATGTTCCAGAGATTAGGGCCTAAGTTCACTAACTCATTGACTTTATTAAGTGTTTTTGTAATTTTTGTGAAGAAGTCCTTTTTTATGATTTTCTTTGTGAAAGTAGTCTCATGATTAGACTTGTACATCATGCTAGACAGGCTTGTACTATCCTAAGATGGGAAGACTACAAGTGTCTCATGGAATAAGGCTATTGCACAGGAGACCACTTCAATCCTTATTAAATGCCTTTTATGGGTTTTTGTTTGAAGATGAGAAGAGAAAGAAACAAAAGGATCTTAAAGGTAAAATCTAATGGGGAAAATTCTAATCCTATAGTTATCATGCAAAAATGGTATCCTAAGGTTAGTGAGGCTTCAACTATCCTAAAGAAGAAGGAGATAAGGAAAGAAGAAGGAAAAAGAAGAAGAAGAACTAGAAAAAGAAAGGAGAAGCAAAGCACCAACTTACTTCTCTTAGAGAAGGTAAGTTGTTCCCTAAAGGGGGAAGGGAAGAAGATAAGCAGGAGATGGCATAAAGCATATCCTAAACACAAATGAGAAAGCATATTGAAAGAAGAAGAGAAAAGAGTTGGAGATGTGGAAGCTTCATCCACACCTCTCACTTACCTAAGCCCCTGAAATGGTTATAAGCATAGACAAGTAGCAAGACAGAAGCAAGTAAAGCCAAATGAGATACCAATGAACAGAAGATCAAGCCAAGACATTACAACCAGAATTGAAACTTCATTCTCAAGTGCCAAGATCAAGCATACACCATAGGATGAGAAGTGGATCAAACAACTCAACAAACATCATACACTTCAAGACCAGAACCTTAACATGCCAAGAATGTGCCTAAAAAACCCAAAAGATCAAGAAAAGAAACACACAAGCTTAATCATTGTCAACATGAGAAACATATAAGCATAAGAAGTGAAGTGATCATGTACATAAGTGTATAAACTTCAAAGACAAGTAACACAAACCTCCTCAAGGCACCAACATCATTCAAAGACTAGGGAGATATCCTCATCCTAAAAGAACTCTAAACAACCTAAGGGAGTTGGCACAAGTTCCCTCCTAGCCTAAAGACTAAGCATATGACCAAAAAGAATGCAAAAAGAGAGAGGCAAACAAGAAAATTCACATTAAATCAAGAATTCATCCAAAAATTCCACAAATTGGCACAAAAAATCCTCAAACACCTAATATTAACATGCCAAAGGGACAAACTCAAAATCAGAAGCAAAGTGGGTTAAATGGATGCCTAAATATGGATTAGGGTTATGAGACTTCACACACAAGTTAAAGACCAAAAATGATCAAGCAAGCTTCTAAATATCAGAAGAAAAATCACCAATAAACTACACCTTATTATGAATCCAGTGCAAAAAGAATCAACTCAAAATTCCCAAGGATGATCAAGATATGAAATTCACAAGTCAACATGTATTAAAATGAATTAAGAACAATTAATAAAAGCAACAATTAATTCCAGCGTGGAAAATGAAAATAAATGAAAAATTAAAATATCAAAAATTAAAGAAAGCTCAAAATAACATTCATGAATTTTTTTGGAATTTTTATGAACTCCTAACTATTTTAATTAATTAAAAAGCAAACTGAAAATCAAAAAAAGAAATAAAATAAAAAACATGGGCCAGGGGTGCATTAAGCAAGGGAAGTCAGTTCAAACAAGTTGGGCCAGGTAGACATGGGGTGCAAATAGCAATGAAAGCCCACTGGGCGCAGTCAACCAGATTATGAGTCACACAAAGGAAGGGCTCAGATCAAGTCAAGGTCAACACAAGTAAGCATATCCAATGGCCACTGAATGCCTGCACAAAGTAATCAAAAGCAACGCATCAGATCATAGTCAACTACCCAGGTCAAACAAAAGAGAGGCTCAGATCATAGGTCCATACACTTCTTACATGCGCTGGCAAACAAAAATAATAAAATGGAAATAGAATGCACGTGAGAGGGAGGGTACAATTTTAATGCGCTGGCAACATGACAACCATCCAGATCAAAATACGCACGGCCATGATTATGTCTTCTTCATCCAAACATTCAAATAACAATTCCAGAATCCGGTGACCGGAGCTAGGGCTCCGGCACCAGAAAACTCATGCTCATGAACAAACCTTCACAGAAATTAAAACTAAACTCCAGATCAACTAAAAATAGCATGGTGAATCCAAATATGGCAATGAAAATCCCAAAAGAACAAAGACCAAGCCAGATCGAACACAAACATTTTCATGTATCAAACTGAAATTCAACATAACAAGCTCATTTCTTACTCATATCCAAAACCAAACAAATCAAAGTAATCAGTGGAACAAGGAGAACACAATGCATACATTTAATTTCATTTCCAGATCTGAAATTTCCAGAGCTTACCTGAAGTTGCAGATCTCAAATTAGGGCCAGAAAAGCTTGCTCCAGCTGCAAATCCACTCCTTCTAACCTCTCTTTGCAAAATAAATGCAAAAGAGTGCTTGAAACTCCCTAGATCTTGAAACCCGATACCAACTTTACTTGAATGGCACCTGGTGAAAACCTTGCTTCCAGCTTGAGTGAATGGTGGCTTTGTGTTCCTTATGCTTCAAGGATTCAGGATATGTAATTTGTTTTAGCAATGGGTGAGTGTGTGATGAGATTCGAAGAGAAATGCTTGAGGTGCAAAAACTTGAAAGTGATGAAAAAATGAGAGAGCTGGAGTAAATGAAACCCTAGATGCTTTATAAATGATGTCAATGATTCATGCTGAAGAAATGGGAGAGAATGCACGTGAGGAATGGGTGGGAGGATGATTTTGCGAAAAATGCAAGAGTGGTGTGAAGTGGTGAAATGCTCGTGCCCTTGCTTTCCCATGTGCATGTTTAGTTTCCAAATGATTCACTCCCCACCCTTGGATTGATCTCACACCTTGAAGATATCTGAATCATGTTTTTCTAATGATCTTGCAAATTTGCACTTAGTGGAATAACTCCTTCTTCATGCATGTTTTTGTTGAGATTTCTTGAGACAAATGACCTTAATTCAATGTATTGTGATAAAGTGACTCAAATTTGTCCATAGGATAGCTTAAAATTGAAGTAGATAAGCTTTTGCAAATGGTAGCAACATGGATTTCATGTAAAACCCTAAAAGAAAGTGAACTTCAAAAGACCATAACTTCCAAACCATGAAGGCTATGAACAATTTCTTGTACTTTCTGAAAATGGGAGACCATACCCTACAACTTTCATGTTTAATGGAAATTCATTTGAGGTCATCTTGGCCATGAAAGAATGGTTTGAAGATTAGAGCAAAACTTACCAAAAATAGAAACTTCCATTACAAGCCATATGCCAAAAAAGGAAAGTTCTTCAAAACCTCTTAATTCTTGATCTTTGACTTTGCCAAAGCTCTTCTAAGGCTTTAAGGACATCCCTTGGCTTGAAAAATGGGATTGGAACCCTTGAATTGTCACAGTCGACTTTTCAAATGATCAGTTTGGCCAATTTCTTCTTATGTAAGCAACTGATGAAATAACTGCCTTCCACAAGGAATTTTCTCACCAAATTTCATCCATAGGAACCCCTTATCATATGAAGGACTTTTCCCATATGAAATGGCCAAAGTCACAAAGAATCCCTGCCTGAAAGTGAAACCCTAATTTGGGAACCATTGTGTAAGAGCTTGCCCTAGTTTGGATTCTCTGATGACCTCCCAACCTTCTGGGCTCCTGCAAAGAATCTTGAGCTTATGAATATCATGTAGACTCTTCATGATACTTGGACAAGTCCACTTGGCCTCTTGCTTTGGCTTGTAGGGCCTCAAATACACAAATAGTTGATCATATGCCCAATGCTAGAACATGAGAGTGTTATGCTTCATTTTTCTATGCAAAGATGCCAAGGATATGACATGCTTATGATGATTATGATATGTTGATGATGCTAAAAAGAAGAGGGCAAATTTAGGGTGTTACAGCTGCCCCTATTCAAGCAACTGTTAATCTGAAAAGGACGAAAGCATCAGCTATCGACCGTTCAAGATAAACTGTGGTTGAATACCAAGAAACCTGAAATTTGCACTCTGCTGGAGAATGCAAGCAATGGGGAATAAACCCAACACTCTGGGTAACTGAAGATAAGACAAAGAAAACGTGCTCCTTCCAAACTGAGTTGTTACACCGGATAAAAACCTAGACAGACGAGTCTTCTTCAAGCAAATCTGTTATGCCAAGAACTAGACATACGAGCCCTCTTCAAATAACCATGTTATGCCAAGAACTGAACATACGAGCCCTCTCCATACATTTGTAACATATGAACTGAGACAAACGAATCTTCTTCGGATAACCTGTTATGTTAGGACCGGCGATGCACTTAAGTCTGTGGGAAAGACATGCATACTCAGGATAGACGAACCCTCCTCATATATTATCCGTGGATATATGGTCTAAGACTGACGATTCTTCTCTGAGCAAACCTGTTACGACAGGTGCGACACTAGGATTTGACGAACCCTCTTCACGAATCTTGCGTAGATAAGTGGTGTCTGAGAAAGACGAACCTCCTTCGGATAAACCTGTTACGCCGGGACCGTCAGGATTTCAAACCTCTTCAACACAAACGAGTATTGGATGATCATCAAGAGAGCACAGACGAGTGCCATAAGTCAATGGTACAAACAAATATCAGACGATGATCCAAGAAACACAGACGAGCGCTTCAAGCGATGATATAGACGAATACCAGCCACTAATACAGACGAATACCAGAGATCCAATACAGAAGAGTACTTGGAGTGATTATCAAATTAGTACATATGGGTAAAATTAAACACAGACGAGTGGGAAGGATGATACAGACGAGTGCTGGAGAACACATACGAGCATCATATGAGTTCAGACACAAACGAGTGCTGGAGAATGCAGACGAGCCACAAGCAAACATCAAATACAAATGAGTGCTGAGCATCAAACGGATGTTACACACATACGAGTGCTGAGAAGTGCGGACGAGCATTAGCATCTAACAACCATGGGCGACTGATGGGGAAGGCAAACGAGCAATGACGTGAACACAGACGAGTGCCGGGGAAGTGCGGAGGAGCAATGACAAAGCGTGAACACAGACGGGTGTTGTACATTGCAGACGAGCACCAAATACCTGGTAAGGAACAAAAATCTGTCGGGGAGAATATTTCACAAACGAGCGCGTGTTGGGAATGCAGACGAGCAACCAGCAGATTTCAAAACATAAACGATTGCTGAGGAATGCAGACGAGCAACAAGCAAATATCAAACACAGACGAGTGTTGGGGAGTGCATACGAGCAAAATCAACCATCACACAGACGAGTGTTGGGAAATGCAGACGAACAAAAGCAAAGTGCCCTGATAGGCAGTAAAAATCTCAATTTTGCAGGGGAGAACAAGGTCAAGATGCTTTGACACTTAAATCTGGTTGGACTGGGGGGACAAGTGTCTGTGTCCTCACATTAGCCAAAAATAAATTGGTGATTTCTCTAGGGAATATTTCAATGATGGGAGTGAAACCCCAAACATGAATTCTGTGGGGAAATCGGGCATTCAGCTGCCTACTGGGCATACTTCACTTGTGGAAAGATAATCCGCTTGGGGAAAACAGCTCTTCACACAGCCTTGAAAATCTGTTGGGAATCAATTCCATCTGATCTCTCTCAGCTGGGGGAACACTTTCTGCTTGGGAAAGTGTGATACCATCCTGCAAAACCTGCAACAACAATAAATACGTATATGCCCCGGGGACTTGCATGGTATGATCTATTCATCCATTGTCACCCGACACTCAAAGATGGTTTTCAATGTTTCCCTGTAATGTCATTATTTAGAAAAAATCACCATGTTTCCAATGCAATGTTGTTTTTGCCAAACATTCAGGACATTTTTGCAAACAAAGTAAACAAAACACAACACAGCTTTTGACTGAATATTCATTTAAGGAGAGGCCTCTGAATAGGAAAAGTTTTACATCGGGAAGCAACTACCTGGAAAGAGGTAGCTACCGACAAATTGAGAAAAGAAACTATCCTAATGGCAATGTGCACGGCATTCCAATGAGTTTCCTTCTTGCTATGACCAACATATCTTCAAAACTTTCTGTTCTTGCCTTTGCTTTTTGAAGAGAGTGAGGGGACTGATTCCTATCCTTCTGATATTGTCAGGCTGTACAAAACGGTGATTTGGTTCAAATTACCCGGATCGCAATTGTTCGCTTATTCCCTTGTTTTGCGTGGATCGCCCTTTCGGGTTTTCAATCCACCGGGATACCCTTTTTTGCCTGAGCTGTCCGATGTGGCTTTTCAACTCAACGGGTGTACATTTTTTTTATTTTCTTTCCCTAACTTTTGGCCGAGCTTTTTATTCTGTTTTTAGCTCGCCGATATGCCCTTTTCTTGCCTGGACTTTAATTCTGTTTTTGTGTCCAGCGGGTCTTTTTATGCGAAGTATTTTTTAACTGCGTCCGAGTTAACAGGAGACTGGAAATCTTCTCCATCCATAGTAGTGAGCATCAACGCTCCACCCGAAAAAACTTTCTTCACTATGAATGGGCTTATATCGAGCATGTACCCATTCAGCCTCATCGAGCTTCACATCCATCATCACACGTAATGAAGGAATCTCTACCTCAACAGGCAAGACTGCTTCCATGCCATACACCAATGAGAAAGGAGTTGCCCCCGTTGACGTCCTGACTGACGTTCGATACCCATGCAGCGCAAACGGTAACATCTCATGCCAATCCTTGTAAGTGACAACCATCTTTTGTACAATCTTCTTAATATTATTATTTGCTGCCTCTACCGCACCATTCATCTTTGGTCGGTAAGGAGAAGAATTGTGATGCTGAATCTGGAAGTCCCGACACAATTCTGCCATCATCTTGTTGTTCAAATTGGAACCATTATCAGTAATGATTCGCTCGGGCACTCCGTATCTGCAAATAATGTCTCTTTTCAAAAATTTGGCTACCACTTGACGGGTGACATTGGCATAAGATGCTGCTTCAACCCATTTGGTGAAGTAATCAATCGCAACCAAGATGAAACGATGACCGTTTGAAGTAGTAGGCTATATCTTCCCGATCATGTCAATGCCCCACATAGAAAAGGGCCAAGGAGATGACATGACGTTGAGCGGGCTTGGAGGAACATGCACCATGTCTGCATAAATCTGACATTTGTAGCACTTAAGGGCGTACGGACAACAGTCTGCATCCATTGTTAGCCAATAGTACCCTGATCTCAACAACTTCTTAGCCATTGCATGTGCTCCTGCATGAGTACCGAAAGATCCCTCATGGACTTCCTGCATTAACAAGTCTGCTTCGTGTCTATCCACGCATCTGAGCAAGACCATGTCAAAGTTTCTCTTATATAGAACCCTATCTGTATTCAAGAAGAAACTAGCAGCAAGTCTCCTCATAGTCTTCTTGTCATTGGATGATGCCCCAGGTGGGTATTCTTGTTTTTCCAAGAAAAGCTTAATATCAAAGTACCAAGGTTTCTCATCAGACATTGCGTCTACAGAGAAAACATAAGCCGGTGCGTCAAGCCGGGAAATGTTAATCCTGGGTACATAGTTCCAACACAAGACTTTGATGGACGAAGAAAGAGTAGCCAATGCATCGGCGAATTGATTCTCATCTCGTGGTATATACTGAAGCTTAACCGTTGTGAAGAACGTCAACAGTCTTCTGGCATAATCCCTATAAGGAATTAAGTGTTCTTGATGTGTATACCACTTACCGGTAATCTGATTGATAATGAGTGCTGAATCTCTGAATATATCGAGGGTCTTAATCCGTAGATTAATAGCCTCCTCTATTCCCATTATGCACGCCTCGTATTCCGCTTCATTGTTGGTGCAACCAAAAGTAATTCTGGCAGCGAAGGGAAAGTGAACACCTTCAGGAGTGATAAGAACAACACCAACTCCACGTCCATTGATATTGACCACCCCATTAAACATCAGCTTCCATTTGGATTCAGGGTCTGGCCCCTCCTCCAGAAGTGGTTCCTCGCAATATTTTGCCTTGAGGTACATGATGTCCTCATCAGGGAAATCAAATTTCATTGGCTGATAGTCGTCTTCAAGTGGCTGTTGTGCAAGATAATCTGACAATACACTTCCTTTGATGGCTTTCTGGGAAGTATATTGTATGTCATACTCTGTTAAGATCATTTGCCACCTTGCAACCCTTCCGATTAACGCTGGTTTCTCGAAAATATACTTGACAGGGTCCATTTTTGAGATTAGCAATGTGGTATGGGTCAACATGTACTGTCTCAATCGGCGAGCAGCCCATGCCAAAGCGCAGCAAGTTTTCTCGAGCAGTGAATAGCGGGATTCACAGTCGGTAAACGTTTTGCTAAGGTAGTAAATTGCATGCTCTTTTCGACCAGACTCATCATGTTGGCCTAGAACACACCCCATCGACCCCTCTAACACAGTCAAGTACATGATAAGTGGCCGTCCTGGAACTGGAGGCATTAGGATCGGAGGCTCCTGCAAATATTCTTTTATCTTTTCAAAGGCTCTTTGACAGTCCTCATTCCATCTGACCGTTTGTTCTTTTCTCAACAGTTTGAATATTGGCTCACACGTGGCAGTTAAATGAGATATAAACCGCGAAATGTAGTTCAATCTCCCTAAAAACCCACGCACTTCTTTTTCTGTTTTCGGTACAGGCATATCCTGTATTGCTTTTACTTTTGCAGGATCTACCTCGATCCCCCTTTTGCTAACAATGAAACCCAGCAGTTTACCGGAACGTACTCCAAAAGTACACTTGTTTGGATTTAACCTCAATTTGTACTTTATCAATCTATCAAACAGCTTTTTGAGATTGACCAGATGCTCTTAGTCGTCCCGAGATTTGGCAATCATGTCGTCCACGTAGCATTCAATTTCTTTGTGTATCATGTCGTGGAACAATGTGACCATAGCCCGCTGATATGTTGCCCCGGCGTTCTTCAATCCAAAGGGCATAACCTTGTAACAGAATGTACCCCACGGGGTAATGAACGTTGTTTTCTCCATGTGTTCCGGTGCCATCTTGATCTGATTATACCCGGAGAAGCCATCCATGAAAGAAAATACCGAGAACTGAGCAGTGTTATCTACCAGCACATCAATGTGAGGTAATGGAAAGTCATCCTTGGGACTTGCTCTGTTTAGATCCCGATAATCAACGCACATCCGAACCTTGCCGTCTTTCTTTGGTACAGGCACAATGTTAGCTACCCAAGGTGGGTAACTGGTTACGGCAAGGAATCTGGCATCCCACTGCTTTTGGACTTCTTCCTTGATCTTCATCGCCATGTCAGGACGAGTTCTTCACAGCTTTTGTTTCACCGGAGGACAGTCTTCTCTTAGTGGCAGCTTGTGCACAACGATGTCAGTATCTAGTCCTTGCATATCTTGATACGACCAGGCGAAGATATACACATATTCACGTAACATATCAATCAACTCCTTCTTTACCCCGGCCTGCAGACTGACCCCAATCTTTATCTCTCTCTTTACGTCTTCAGTCCCGATGTTGATGATCTATATTTCTTCCTGATGAGGCTGAATGACCCTTTCTTCTTGTTTCAACAACCTGACCAATTCTTCTGGGAGTTCACAGTCTTCCTCAACCCCTTCATCAGCTTGGTAGATAGGATTGTCGAAGTCATGCATGGTCATAGCAGTAACGTTATCACAAGAATCTGAATGATCAGCACTGCACGAATGATGTGCTTATTTCAGAATCTGTTTTTTTCAAAAGAGACGCAAACACACAAAACACAGGAAAAAGGAAAATCATTGCCATTTTATTTATTGTTTTCTCTTTTTGTAAAAAAATTTTAAAACGAAAGAAAGAGAGCACAATTTGCTTGAAAAATGTCCTTTATTTCATGGAAAAAGTAAATGCATTAAAAGCATGGTGGCCCTACAAATGGATCCGTGCACCTTGGGCAGAGTGCATGATTGACATGCATCATGATAAAAAAAAAGAAACAAGTAAAGTACTTTGATTGCCAAGTAACTTGAACAAAATCTTCAGCAGACCAGTTCCGGAGCTCCTCCCCAGGTGCACATGGGTGAATCCAGCTATCCCAATCGCAGTCATTATCCCCCTCTTCACTAGTTGCACAGATGTTGTTGCGATCGAGCATTCCGGCACTTGTGAAAGTTATGGACTTACTACCCTGAGGCCAGTTGGACCCACCAGGTTGGTAACCAAGACCGAACTTGTCATCCTTCTTTTCCATCTCTAGCAACTTGCCCCAGCCCTGGGCACTTCCGGATTGGACCACTTCTTTGGCTTGCTTGTAGGAGTAGATAGAAGTCCCTTCCTTCTCGTTGTTATGGACAGCCAGAGACAAAGTACTAACATTGACTGCCTCAAAAGCTTGACACAACGTTTCATGAATCTCCCCGTCCATTTCCACGTACTTGAAAGTTGACAGATGACTTACAAAAATATCCTCTTCTCCACATACAATGATCACCTGGCCATCTACCACATACTTCAGCTTCTGATGCAACGTGGAAGTCACTTCGCCTACAGCATGAATCCAGGGACGTCCCAGCAAACAACTATAAGCGGGTTGAATATCCATGACATAGAATGTGCTTTTGAACACTTGAGACCCAATCTTCACAGGTAGCTCAACCTCCCCGAACACAGATCTCTGGGACCCATCAAAGGCTTTTACAATCAAATCACTGGGTCGTAAAACAATGCCATCAATATTCAACTTCATCAAGGCCTTCTTAGGGAGCACATTGAGAGAAGAGCCTGTATCAACCAAGACATGTAACAGGACAACACCTTTACACTCCATGGTGATGTGCATGGCCTTGTTGTGATTGCGGCCCTTAGAAGTAAGATCTCTATCCGTGAATCCCAATCCATGGATGGCGTTTACGCTGCCTACCACAACTTCCAACTGGTTAACCTTTATCTCCTGTGGTACATATGTCATTTGTAACACTTTCAGCAGAGCTTCCCGGTGAGTCGGAGAACACATTAACAAGGACAGAATAGATATCTTGGACGGAGTTTGATTCAGCTGTTCAACCACCTTATAGTCTCTTTTCTTAATTATCCTCATGAACTCTTCAACTTCTTTTTAAAAAGTGCCTTGACTAGGAGCAGAAGTTGTCATCTCTTCAGTTGCTATCTGCTTACCCTTAGCTTTTGCAGCAACCTCAGCCTCGGGATCACCTCTAAGAGCCTGAGGAGCAAAGAGACGCCCACTCCTTGTAAATCCACAAACTCCCTCGACATTCACCACAGTCGGGTCAATTGTTACTGTTTTATTCTCCACCTTCTGACCGTCTACATACACGTCCGAGACATAGTGCCAGGGAATGGCCTTGTCATCAGTATAAGGGACTGGTCCTGGAACAGTAATGGTAACAGGACTTACTTCTGGAACATAGATAGTCACAGGTTCTCTCCGGGTAGGAACCTCAGCAGGATCAAAATAAATTGTTATGGTAGACACACAATTGCCTCTATCATCAACCCTATCAAATTGTAACGACCCCTCGTCAATCAGACACTGCAGTCCAAACTTCAAATCCCCACAGCCATTAACTGAACTCAAACACCCCTCATAGTCATAACCACACCCTGGGAATACTTGCCCTTTCAACAATCTGTCTTTCACCACCAGCAATGAAGTCTTAACCTCATCCACGTTCAAAATCAAGTTTAGCCTCTCACCACTATCGACAACATTTATCCTGGCCCCTCCATGATTTGGAATGGGGTTTGACGTAACATTTGGAGGCGGTGCAAAGTTAATCGCCTTTGAGTCAATCAAGTCCTGGACCTTATGCTGCAATGCCCTGCACTTCACTGTTGAGTGCCCAGGAGCTCCTGAATGAAACGCGCATCTTGCGTTAGCATCATACCCCACTGGAAGCTCTCCAGGTGGCGGTGGTGCTAATGTCCTCAATTGAAATAAGTTCAAATCTAACAACCTTTGAAGCAGTGTCGTGTATGTCATTGGGATGGCTTCAAGCACCCTATTAGCTGGACGAGCTTGTCTCGGTTGATATGGTCTCTGCTGATAATTATTGCGATGTGTCTGTTGTTGTTGTTGTGGTTGAGTTTGTTGCACAGGACTTGATGGAATAGTGATAGCTACAACTTTCTCATAGGATCCTCTGTATCCCCGGCCCCGGCCTCGACCGTACACAACATTAGTTTCTCCCTCCCTTCTTCTTGGAGGTCCATTAAAAGCTTTTCTCATACCGCTTGAGCTACCTGTCCCAGTGTCTTGAATTTTCCCCATCTTTAGAAGAGTTTCAACCCTCTCTCCCGCTATCACAATGACATTAAACTTTGTTGCTGAACAAGATGCCAGCCTCTCAATAAACACACCTTGTAGTGTTCCCATGAACATGTCCGCCATTTCATTTTCCAACAAGGGAGGTTGCACTCTAGCAGCAAGTTGATGCCACCTCTTAGCATACTCCTTGAACCCTTCTTTAGCATTCTGAGACATGGTCTGTAACTGGGTACGATTTGGAGCCATATCCAAATTATATTGATACGGTTTCACAAATGCCTCAGCTAAATCCTTCCAGCTTCGAATATTGACCCTGCTCAGCTTCATGTACCACTCCAAGGAGGCTCCTACAAGGCTGTCCTGGAAGTAATACATCCACAGCTTCTCATCGTCCGTATGTGCAGCAATTCTTCCTACAAAAGACTGGAGGTGAGTTTTCGGGTACGCCGTGCCGTTGTACTTATCAAAAGTAGGAACCTTGAACTTGTAGGGAATTCTAACCCCCGATACCAAGCCAAAGTCAGTGATATCAAACCCCAAAGAACTCTGAGATTGAATGGCACGAATTTGCTCAGCCATCTCTTCGAACCTTCTGTTCATGTCAGCCCCTTGGCCTTCTGCCTCATCCAGCAAAGTGAATTTTTCATTCTGCCCATCCATCTGCATGTTATTCACTCCATCATTGACAATAGTAACTCCTGGTTGCACCACAAGGATTTCTACGTGACGAGCGCCAGCCCCATCGCGATTACCTCCATCTGTTGTCCCATTATTCCTAACTTGATTGTTTTCCACCATTTCGCGTAGACGCTCTTGAGTTTGACCCATCCCAGCCATGAGGGTCATGAAGTTATCCATTCTTGTCCTTAGGTCAGCCATATCCGCTTGCATCTGATCCATTACTCTTTCTCTATTTACTTTCGTAAGGTATCTGTGCACCGTTGGCTGTTCCTGAACCTTCCTTGGAGCTATAGTGCCTGAAATGACATAAACATTAGAAAACTGATGAACTACCTGCAAAACAGCAAACACGTTATATGAATGCGATGTAATTGTTCATGTTTCCAGGTTCAGGCATTAATATGCCCCCAGTTCTGGTTTTTTTGACAAAAATGCTCCAGATAGCCCTTTTGAGCATTAATTTTCAAACTCTCCTTTTGAAGAGTGTTCAGATCCTAGCAGCCTCAAACAAACAAGCTTTGCATACTCAGAAATGGTAACTAGAATTTAGTATGGCATAACGTGGATAACCCACTAGCAGCCAAAGTTAGAACACAAACCGATTCCCCGGAGGGTTACAAGTCAATACATGAACAAAAAGATAAAGCAAGACTCCTACAACAAGCCTGTAGGTAGTCTGGATAACAATAAACTAAAACTCTAGGCTAAAGGAAGACTCAGGTTCTTCTTCTGCATCTACCACCTCTGTCCGGTTCTTCTTCACGCCTGCTCTCAGCTTAAGCTCTGCAATCCCCTTCATTGCCTCCTCCAAGGCTATCTGACTCTATACCAATTGTTGAGTCTTTTCCCTTCGTATTTTGTGAACTTGTTCTACTTCTTCTTTCTTGAAGGCCATCTGTACCTCGAAGAACTCTTCCTTTTCTTTGTACTTCTTCTGCTCCTGTTCCCTTTGGCCCTGTAACCAAGCAATGGACTGGCGAGCTTCTTTAAGAGTCTTCAAAATCTTCTTATGCTCTGCTTCTCTTTTTTATTCCATTAGACCCAATCTCTGAAAATGAGCTTCTCTCCCAGAAAACTCCTTTTCCTTAGTTTCTAAGGTGACCTGCATCCTCTGTAGCTTTTCCTCCACTTCATTCTTAGCGCGATTGGCAAGGTGGTACAGGTTAACCATTTCAGCATTCTCTACCTGGACCTCGTGCAACCGAGCTTCCAACTTCTTATAATCTTCAAGAGAAACAGTTTTTTGACATGGCACTTCTTTGGGATACAAGGGAGCTTCCACTGAAAATGGCATGAGCAATTCCTCTACGCGCTTCTGTAACCATATAGCAAAAGGAGGATATGTCTTGGGATCCACCCTTCCAAAATCCTTCTTACCTTTCTTCACCCTGTGAGCCCAAGCCTGAGATGCCTGTATGACTAACTCTTTGTTTCCCTCCACAGAAAAGTACAAAGACTCAGCTATTTCTTCAATACGTGGTGGATTCCTCAGAGGATAGCCAAATTGTTTCCTGGCTAAAACTGGATTGTAACTGATCACACCCTTTCTCCCTAGCAAAGGCACATTAGCAAAACTCCCGCAACTCACAAGTAAATCCTTTCCTAACAAATCCCTTTTATACCCCCAAGCTATATCCTCAGAAGTTAGTCCCATTAGTCTCCTAGACCACCTCCATTCTTCTCTCATCTCTTTGAAAGGACCTGATTTTGGTAACTGCTTAGCAAACCAATCAGCAAATAATGGAGCACAACAACTCACCGGTCCGCCTCTGCCTTTCTCATTCTGGTAATGAACATTGTAGTAGAAATCTCCCAACATGGTTGGTACAGGGTTACCTTTAGCAAAAATGGAGATCACCTCCAAACTTACAAACTCCTTTTCTCCCGGGAAAAGACTAGATCCATATACCATCAGGGCCACCACAACACCAAAATCTCCCCACTTACTCTCTTTGGCATACCCTTCAGCTTCTGGTATGAGTACTTCCCAGGGAAGTCCTCTACCCTCACTAACCTGTAAAGCTTTCTTGACCTTAGCAGATGGTATACGACAGACTCTGGATATGTCTTCTTCCTTGAGAACTATCTATGATCCATAGTAAGGCAAAGTATCTCTGACAAGAATACCCAAAATACTAGAAATCTCCTCCAAGGTAGGAGCCAATATATAATCTGGAAATACAAAACACCGCAGCAGGGGGTCATAGAACTGAAGCAAAGTGTGCAAGCTATCCTTCTGGTCTGCAGTAGGTTTATCCACATACTTCAAAATCTGACCATACCTCTTTCTGAAGTTTCCTAAAACTTGATCATTCATCAGCCCTGCTAGTCTCTAAACACTCTTGACTTTTGGTTGAAGGAAAGTGTAATGGACATTTCTCTTTCTTGTAATTTTCTTAACTTCTGCCATCTGGAAAACTTACAATTACCAGAATTGGGTGCTAAACTGTAAACAAAAATCTAAAAATGGAAACACAAATAGTTAATGCGAGTATGATGCGATGCAAATGCAATGCAAGCATATGATCAATCTAGAACCATCTGGATACTGGATATTATGGCCCCAGGTGACTGAAAACCAAGATTCTCTGAACCATAACCATCTGACAGGAACCCTCAAAACCAAAGATCAATAAATCCAGAACCATAGTAACCAAATCACAACAGCAACATACTAATAAAGAGGATATGTAGGAGTCAAGGGTTCCTACAAACTTGTAAATCCCATCCAATCTCAGGGGTGTGCTCCGGGTCAAACATCACAGACTCTCAAAGCCGAATAGCAATAATACGTTCACCATTTCCGAGAAATGGCTCATGACCAAATCAGGGAATCGGTTTGGCATTATGTACTACTCAGGGAGGCCTCAGCGTGAGTCCGGGAAAACAAGGTCATCCTATGTGAGTTCCAGGTGGGCCCTCGGGTGCGAGTGGGTTTGCCACACAGTGTGGTCTGCCACTGTCACCACTAGAGAGGGATGTTTCCACAAGGTTCTCAATGATCGGTCCCCAGCTCCACATAACTATCAAAGTTATGAAATGAAGGAGGAAGATCCCCAAATCAAGACATTTCCAAGACGGTCGCAAATCTGGGCGTGGAACTCACTAGTACCCCCATGACAAGATCTCATGAGGCCAAAGTGGAACCACTCTAAGTCCTAAGGTGCACTCGAGCCTTGGTAATGAGCTCATCTCACAGTAACAGTATCACCCAAGTTCTACCAAACAGAAAAAATCCAGTCCAGACAGTCCAATATATACACGATGCATGAAAATAAATACTGAAAACTGTAAATAAAGTTGTAAATAAACTGTAAATAAACAACAGTAAAATATACACACATCAGCAAACAACCAACACCAAAAGAAACAGAAACACGCAAGCGCTAGGAGAGACTCTCAAGGGAAACAAAGATTCTGAGTTCGATCCCCAGCAGAGTCGCCAGCTGTCGCTCCCCAAATTTCCATCCTGGTACAAACGCAAAAGTGGCGCGGAAAGAGGTAGAGTCGCCAGCCAGACATTTTTATCCCGAAGGAACGAGAATGGTAATGCTGCACAAACCATAAGAAAGAAGAGGAAGGACACAGGTCCTGCGAACCAAAGAGACTGAGTTCGGGAGTCGATTACGACCTAGGAAGGTATTAGCACCCCAGATCATCCGCCGTACCCGACGGGATCCACGCTTGCAAAGAAAACTGTTTCAAAGGGTGAAGGAATGAAAGATGCTGCAAAAGAAAAGTAACTGAACTGGATAAAAAGAAAAGAAAAGGGAACTGAAAAAGAAATAAAAAGGAAAAATGTAGGGAAAATAAAGATTGTGCTTGAACGGGCCCTACCCCGCTGCCTACGTACCTCATTTGGACAATGAGGATCAAAGTCACCGTAGTTACCCTAACTAGGGGTGGAAAAGATTACTTGTGTCTTAAGGCTTGAACTGCCTATGTCAATGTTCAGGTGTTGCAGGCTCGGACGACGAGTGCGTTACCGTCTTGCAAAGTGACAAGTATGAGCAAGTTCGTACGATGAGAGTGAAGGTGATGAGAAGAGAAGTCCCAAAGGAGAGACTTTTATTGTTTGCCCAGTGTTTTTTAGAAGCTTTTACTTGTGTGGCACAAGGAAATGAACTTAGGCTCTTTCCATGGAATGTGTACTTTCTACTACATTCCAAGATGGAATAATAGAACAAACACACTCAAGTAAGGAGAAGATCCCCAAAACTTGGTTCCAGAGATTAGGGCCTAAGCTCACTAATTCATTGACTTTATTAAGTGTTTTTGTAATTTTTGTGAAGAAGTCCTTTTTTATGATTTTCTTTGTGAAAGTAGTCTCATGATTAGACTTGTACATCATGCTAGACAGGCTTGTACTATCCCAAGATGCGAAGACTACAAGTGTCTCATGGAATAAGGCTATTGCACAGGTGACCACTTTAATCCTTATTAAATGCCTTTTATGGGTTTTTGTTTGAAGATGAGAAGAGAAAGAAACAAAAGGATCTTAAAGGTAAAATCTAATGGGGAAAAGTCTAATCCTATAGTTATCATGCAAAAATGGTATCAAAAGGTTAGTGAGGCTTCAACTATCCTAAAGAAGAAGGAGATAAGGAAAGAAGAAGGAAAAAGAAGAAGAAGAACTAGAAAAAGAAAGGAGAAGCAGAGCACCAACTTACTTCTCTTAGAGAAGGTAAGTTGTTCCCTAAAGGGTGAAGGGAAGAAGATAAGCAGGTGATGGCATAAAGCACATCCTAAACACAAATCAGAAAGCATATTGAAAGAAGAAGAGAAAGGAGTTGGAGATGTGGAAGCTTCATCCACACCTCTCACTTACCTAAGATCCTGAAATGGTTATAAGCATAGATAAGTAGCAAGACAGAAGCAAGTAAAGACAAATGAGATACCAATGAACAGAAGATTAAGCCAAGACATTACAACCAGAATTGAAACTTCATTCTTAAGTGCCAAGATCAAGCATACAACATAGGATGAGAAGTGGATCAAACAACTCAACATAAAGCATTACAAATCACCAGGACAAACAAAACATTTATGAGATATCACAAAGCATACAAAGTAAACAAACATCATACACTTAAAGACCAGAACCCTAACATGCCAAGAATGTGCCTAAGCAACCCAAAAGATCAAGAAAAGAAACACACAAGCTTAATCATTGTCAACATGAGAAACATATAAGCATAAGAAGTGAAGTGATCATGTACATAAGTGTATAAGCTTCAAAGACAAGTAACACAAACCTCCTCAAGGCACCAACATCATTCAAAGACTAGGGAGATATCCTCATCCTAAAAGAACTCTAAACAACCTAAGGGAGTTGGCACAAGTGCCTTCCTAGCCTAAAGACTAAGCATATGACCAAAAAGAATGCAAAAAGAGAGAGGCAAACAAGAAAATTCACATTAAATCAAGAATTCATCCAAAAATTCCACAAATTGGCACAAAAGCTCCTCTAACACCTAATATAAACATGCCAAAAGGAAAAACACAAAATCAGAAGCAAAGTGGGTTAAAGGGATGCCTAAACATGGATTAGAGTTATGAGACTTCACACACAAGTTAAAGACCAAAAATGATCAAGCAAGCTTCTAAAAATAAGAAGAAAAATCACCAATAAACTACACCTTATTATGAATCTAGTGCAAAAAGACTCAACTCAAAATTCCCAAGGATGATCAAGATATGAAATTCACAAGTCAGCATGTATTAAAATGAATTAAGAACAATTAATAAAAGCAACAATTAGTTCCAGCGTGGAAAATGAAAATAAAAGAAAAATAAAAATATCAAAAATTAAAGAAAGCTCAAAATAACATTCATGAATTGTTTTGAAATTTTTATGAACTCCTAACTATTTTAATTAATTAAAAAGCAAACTGAAAATCAAAAAAAGAAATAAAATAGAAAACATGGGCCAGGGGTGCATTAAGCAAGGGAAGGTAGTTCAAACAAGATGGGCCAGGTAGACATGGGGTGCAAATAGCAATGAAAGCCCACTGGGCGCAATCAACCAGATTATGAGTCACACAAAGGAAGGGCTCAGATCAAGTCAAGGTCAACACAAGTAAGCATATCCAATGGCCACTGAATGCCAGCACAAAGTAATCAAAAGCAACGCATCAGATTCAGAGTCAACTACCCAGGTCAAACAAAAGAGAGGCTCAGATCATAGGTCCATACACTTCTTACATGCGCTGGCAAACAAAAATAATAAAATGGAAATAGAATGCACGTGAGAGGGAGGGTACAATTTTAATGCGCTGGCAACATGACAACCATCCAGATCAAAACACGCACGACCATGATTATGTCTTCTTCATCCAAACATTCAAATAACAATTCCAGAATCCGGTGACCGGAGCTAGGGCTCCGGCACCGGAAAAATCATGCTCATGAACAAACCTTCACAGAAATTAAAACTAATCTCCAGATCAACTAAACAGAGCATGGTGAATCCAAATATGGAAATGAAAATCCCAAAAGAACAAAGACCAAGCCAGATCGAACACAAACATTTTCATGTATCAAATTGAAATTCAACATAACAAGCTCATTTCTTACTCATATCCAAAACCAAACAAATCAGAGTAATTAGTGGAACAAGTAGAACACAATGCATACATTTAATTTCATTTCCAGATCTGAAATTTCCAGAGCTTACCTGAAGTTGCAGATCTCAAATTAGGGCCAGAAAAGCTTGCTTCAGCTGCAGATCCACTCCTTCTAACCTCTCTTTGCAAAATAAATGCAAAAGAGTGCTTGAAACTCCCTAGATCTTGAAACCCGATACCAACTGCACTTGAATGGCACCTGGTGAAAACCTTTCTTCTAGCTTGAGTTAATGGTGGCTTTGTGTTCCTTATGCTTCAAGGATTCAGGATATGTAATTTGTTTTAGCAATGGATGAGTGTGTGATGAGATTCGAAGAGAAATGCTTGAGGTGCAAAAACTTGAAAGTGATGAAAAAATGAGAGAGCCGGAGCAAATGAAACCCTAGATGCTTTATAAATGATGTCAATGATTCATGTTGAAGAAATGGGAGAATGCACGTGAGGAATGGGTGGGAGGATGATTTTGCAAAAAATGCAAGAGTGGTGTGAAGTGGTGAAATGCTCGTGCCCTTGCCTTCCTATGTGCATATTTAGTTTCCAAATGATTCACTCTCCACCCTTGGATTGATCTCACACCTTGAAGATATCTGAATCATGTTTTTCTAATGAACATGCAAATTTGCACTTAGTGGAATAACTCCTTCTTCATGCACGATTTTGGTGAGATTTCTTGAGCCAAATGACCTTAATGTAATGTATTGTGATATAGTGACTCAAATTTGTCCATAGGATAGCTTAGAATTGAAGTAGATAAGCTTTTGCAAATGGTAGCAACATGGATTTCATGTAAAACCCTAAAAGCAAGTGAACTTCAAAAGACCATAAATTCCAAACCATGAAGGCTATGAACAATTTCTTGTACTTTCTGAAAATGGGAGACCATACCTTACAACTTTCATGTTTAATGGAAATTCATTTGAGGTCATCTTGTCCATGAAAGAATGGTTTGAAGATTAGGGCAAAACTTGCCAAAAATAGAAACTTTCATTACAAGCCATATGCCAAAAAAGGAAAGTTCTTCAAAACCTCTTAATTCTTGATCTTTGACTTTGCCAAACCTCTTCTAAGGCTTTAAGGACATCCCTTGGCTTGAAAAATGGGATTGGAACCCTTGAATTGTCACAGTTGACTTTTCAAATGATCAGTTTGACCAATTTCTTCTTATGCAAGCAACTGATGAAATAATTGCCTTCCACAAGGAATTTTCTCACCAAATTTCATCCATAGGAACCCCTTATCATATGAAGGACTTTGCCCATATGAAATGGCCAAAGTCACAAAGAACCCCTGCCTGAAAGTGAAACCCTAATTTGGGAACCATTGTGTAGGAGCTTGCCATAATTTGGATTCTCTGATGACCTCCCAACCTTCTGGGCTCCTGCAAAGAATCTTGAGCTTATGAATATCATGTAGACTCTTCATGAGACTTGTACAAGTCCACTTGGCCTCTTGCTTTGGCTTGTAGGGCCTCAAATACACCAATAGTTGATCATATGCCCAATGCTAGAACATTAGAGTGTTATGCTTCATTTTTCTATGCAAAGATGCCAAGGATATGACATGCTTATGATGATTATGATATGATGATGATGCTAAAAAGAAGAGGGCAAATTTGGGGTGTTACAGTCCCTTGTTTCTAGATGATGTTTATGCTTTGATTTGATTTGCATTTGTTTGTCCTTACACTTGTGTGTTGGTGTAAGCCCTAGAGGCCAATACTTTTTGGTACTCGTATCAGATTATCCGTTTAATAATAAAAGGCATTTCTTTATTATGTTTGTCTTTCAAAATAATAAAGTCCCTAGAATAGTTAGTCTGTTTAATGAAATGTTAAGTGTGACTTAATCATGAGATCCCATTAAACATAAAGACATTATTCTTAAAATATCCGTAGTCAAGCTTTATTGCAAAGTGGGATAACATTGAAGCATTGAGACTATTATGAAGATAGACTGATGATCACATCTCATGGATCATGGATAAAGAGTTATCAAGTCTTGACATAGGTATAAATATTAGGAGTAATATTTATACCGGATTGACCCGCTATGAGAATACTACATAGTATGTTATGCAAAGTGTCATAAGTTATTCTCAAGGTGATAATGGTGTATTACCACCCTTCGACCTGAAACCACTATGGACCCTAGATGTAGAGTCGGGTGCTTTATTGCTGATCAAACATTATCCGTAACTGGATGATCATAAAGACAGTTGATGGGCACTCCACGAAGCATGCTGAGGGACATGAGTGTCCTAGATGGAATTTGCCAATCCTGCATAACAGGAGAAATGTCTAAGGGCCCAATATTGAACTGGACAAGGATGACACAGTGTATGCCTTGTGTTCAATATAGACATAGGGGCAAAAGGGTAATTGTACAAACATATATTATCACGAAAAAGGTTTTGTCAGATCACATGACATTTTCGTGACTTGGGTAGCAGTGATGTGTTGCTAGATACCGCTCACTGTTTATTATGTTAAATATATAATTTAATATAATTACCAACGTTACGAAATCCTACAGGGTCACACACATAAGAACAGTTTGATGAGAGATAGAGAAATCAAAGGAACACCGTAAGGTACGGTGCACTTAAGTGAAAATAGAAATTCGGATAATATAATAATAATTATTGTTATTTTATAATGGTTATAAAATAATAATAAAATAAATATATTTATTATAATAATAGTTATTATAATAATATATAATATTATTATGGATCATGTGAATTGGGCTTTTAGCCCGCAGCCCACAAGAGAGTCTATAAAAGGAACCCTTGTGATGAAGCTTTCACTTGATGCAATTTCGTTTTTGATTCTCTTTTCTCACTCAAATAATTCCGTTCGTAAGCAGCTAGCACTGTGACCGGAAGCTGTTCGTGTGGACTGAGTAGAGGCGTTGCACTTCATCAACGCTTGTGATCGCTGCATCAAAGATCTGAATCGCCACAAAGAGGTAACGATTCTATCACTGACCATGCTCATTCGTAAGGATCACTAAAGGAATTTTTTGTTTTCCGCTGCGTTTAGATCGCAATTTTCCTTCATTGTGCACATGTTCACTTCACTTCACATTCTTGTAATGATTATGATTGATCTTTTCTTTTGATCTTTTGTGTTGTTTGTACACATTATTGTGATGATAAGGTTTTGGTTTTGAGTTGTATAGTGCTTGTCTAACTTGCTTGATCCTTTGTACTTCATTTGTGTTTTGTTTCTTCATAAGAACTTGTGAAACTTGGTAATAGTTTGTGTGCTTTAACTCTTGCTTGATTTGCTTTGATTGGTGGATCTTAGTGCAATAAATGGATGCTTTTGCTTATGGTTTTGTGAGTAGATTTGATATTGTGGTTTGTTTACATTTCATTTGGTTCAAGTTTGTTCATCTAGGTGTGTACTAACCATTTCAGGGGATCATGGTAAGTGAAGTGTGATGTTATCCACATTTCAATTCTTCATCTCCTCTTTTACTTTTTGAAATTTTGTGATCAGGTATGAGATGTCCTAAGAGATGTCCCAACACTTGATAGGACACTTGACAAATTTAACCAAAACTTAAATAGCAAGAAAAGTAAACAACACAGAAGTTTGTTAACCCAGTTCAGTGTATAACCACACCTACATCTGGAGGCTACCAAGCCAGGAGGAAATCCACTATAAGTATTATTAATTCTAGACTTAAACCACCCTGTTTAATCTATCACTTAATAACTACCCAATGCAATTTCTACCTAAGACACACCTTAGATAAGAGTACCCTACTCACTCCCCCTCAATCACACAGTGATCAAGTTTACAAGTTTACAAAAATTGAAGACATCCTTTAAACAATACAGCTTGATCTTACTTAACAGTTTCAATCAAGTCACAAATGCACTTTTGCTTAAAAGCTTATAAAGTGGTACAATTAAACAACCTGCTATTAAAACACTAGACACCCTATTTGGTCTTCTGAAATTCGTACTCAATTCTATGAGTTTCTGTTGCTTAAATAGGTATCTGTAATTTGGGCTTTCTGCAGAGGATCCAGCCCTAATGCGCATGCAGCTTCCACCTTGAATTTAGGGTTTGTTACCTCCTAGATTCTAGGTGATTTAGGTCTTCTGTTTTAATCTGAATCTTCAATATAAAACTCCCTACAGATGCGCCTTGTTCTGTTTTTAACCATCATTAATTAATTCCAGATAACTCTCCTTAAATATCTCTGATCAGTTAATCATTAATTAATTCTGGTAGCAAGTCTGAGATGTCTCAACATCTGTTGGGACATCCTGAAAAACTGAACTGAAGTTATTTACACAATGTCCCAACATCTGATGAGACATCCTGAAATAAGTTCACATACTCTGTTTTATAATGTCCCAACATCTGATAGGACATTCTGAACTGAATTCAACATTTCTTGTTGGTCAAAAATTCTGCCAATTCTTAAACATCTACAAACTCCCCCTTTGGCTAATTTTTGGCTAACATCTTTTCTGGTTTTCAGAGTGCAGCCGAAGTTCTTTTTATCAGAGTATAGCATTACTTTTCTGTTGATTCTTATTTGAGATTACTCCCCCTCAAACATATATGTATCCAATCTTGTTGCAACAGAAAAACACTTATTCAGTTCAGAAGCAAACAAACAGATTTTTTTCATTCATACTTAAACAGCAATTACAATAATTTGATGTTGTTCTCCCCCTTGGTAGACACAAAATTAGGGGCCAAAGACACTATTCCAAATACATTGCTGTCATTACATTTGCCTCACATACATTCATCACTCAGATTCATCACTCTCA
Organism: Lathyrus aphaca; assembly: GCA_963966055.1. Lineage (NCBI taxonomy): Eukaryota > Viridiplantae > Streptophyta > Magnoliopsida > Fabales > Fabaceae > Lathyrus > Lathyrus aphaca. The sequence continues at coordinate 451,299,243 of OZ014522.1, read as the reverse complement.
GTTTCTTCCTCCACTTCAGTTTCTTTATCAGCTTCACTTTCTTCATCAGCTTCACTGTCTTCATCAGATGCAGCATTCTGATCTTCTTCACTTTCCAACCTTTTAATGATTTCCTCAAGCTTCTGCTTTCTAGCTTCAAGCTCTTTGCAGGTGCTTTTGAGTTCAGCAATTAAAGCCTTCTTGGAGATTGGATTCCTAGTAGTTGAAGGACCTGCAGATGTCCCAGAAGGTGCTTCAACATCTGCTGCATGATGACTGAGGAATAACTTGTAGTGAAAAGCCAAGGGGCTTTCTCTTTTGCAGGCTGTATCCTTGTCAGTGAGAATTCCAGGGTATTGATTGAGCACAATACCACACAGCAAAGATGGAAAAGCTATTGGCAGCTTTGTTGCAGAAGAGATGGCATGCTTCATAGTCTGATCAAAAATATAAGCTCCATAATCCATCTTGGTTTAAGTTCCCACAGCATAGATGAATCTGTCCAGACCAGTTGAGATTGAAGAAGTGTGGTTGGTAGGCACCCAGTTAGCAGTTCCAATCCTGTTCAGCATGGCATACTTTCTGGTAAGCATGCTCACAGAGAGCTTTCCCTTCACAGGCCAAGCCTTGACCTGATTTGCAGTGATCACCTTACAGATTTGATTATCTGTTTTGCCTAGCTCATTTGGTCCATTTGTTTCTCTTCCTAGGTATTGATTTATGATTTGAGGAGAGAACTCAACACACTTACCTCTCACAAACACTTTTCTGAACTCAGATGACTTACCATTTGAGCAATCCTCCTGAAGATTCACAATGAACTCTTTGACAAGAAGTTCATAGCAGGGAGAGAACTCTAAGACTGTCTTGAATAGTCCTGCAGCAGAGATGAGGTCAATCAGTTCTGTGCACTCAAGTGCATTGCTGCTCAGTTCTCTTTCTAGAGCAACCCTTCTTTGGTACACATATTTCCATCTGTTGACACTGGAGACATGATGGAACGATATGTTGTCCAAGGGAGCTTCTGGAACAGTAGTTGAAGCTCTGGATGATGCTGGTCTCTTCTTGGGAGGAGATGTTGGGACATCTGATCCAACATCTGAATCTGATGGTGTGGCAGCTTTTCTCTTCTGGGTTTGGACTTTGCTCCATGGTTTTGTTGGACCAAAGGTAGCTTTAGCCTTGCCTTTCTTTGGACTAGCCTTCTTCTTCTCAGGGATTGCTGCTTCAGCTTGCATTTTGCCTTTCCTGGACCTTAGCCTTTTGGCTATGCTGGGTTTAACAGATGCTATGATTTCTTCATCAGAGTCCTGCTCCATGTTGACCACTGGAGGAGATTGAGCAGTCTCCTCTTCAGCTGTTTGATCAGCAGGGATTTGATCTTCATTTGAGGCTTTGATCTGATCCTCAGAGTTTTCTTTATCACTTTCACTTGAGGCCTTTTTCTGGTTCTCAGTCTGTTCAGTATCAGCATCAGATGAATTTTCTTTCTCATCTGCAGATGTTCCAACATCTATTGGGACATCTTGTTTTGCAGGAGTGTCCTTTGCAGTTTGAGCTGGTTCTTCTTGAGGTGCAGGCATTGTGTTCAGAGGAACAGAGATTCCACTCACCTTTCTTTGTTCAAACAGAATTTGAGTGACAATCTCCTTGATTGAATCATCCACATATTGTGAAGATTTAGGGGGCATGTTAGCTGGAGAGGGAGTGCCTTTAGCTTTGCTTCTGACTTGATCTTTACCTCTCTTTGGAGTTCTTGCCTTTTTAGTGTGAGAAACGCTTCCCCTGAGTTCGTCCAATGGGGTTGATTGCATTGGTACTACAGAAATGGGAGTGGCATGAACTACGTCTTCTTGATTGAGAACTTCTTCAGTTGAGTTAGGGTTTTGAGACATTGTTGAGGAAGATGGATAGAAAGCTTTAGGGTTTTTAATTTCTGGAGAATAGCTGGTTAATGTGATTCGCTTGTGATAGTATGATGGGAATCTTGATAGCTGATTATAAGCAGTTACTAAATAAGTAGCCGTTACAGTGCAAATGATTAGAGCTGGAATTCCCAAGGATCTTGTCCAGATTAGTTTTGCCATCTGGACCTTATGCCATACAATGTCATATGACATGTTGGCACATCTCATTAACTTCTAGATATCACATAAACAGATTCCAAGTTTGCCCCTTAAGTTCTCAAATTGTGTAGCATCCAATGCTTTGGTAAAGATATCAGCTAACTGCAGATTTGTAGTTACATGCTCCAATGAAATCACCTTTTCTTCTACAAGATCTCTGATGAAATGATGTCTGATATCAATATGCTTTGTCCTGCTATGTTGGATAGGATTCTTTGATATGTTGATTGCACTTAAGTTGTCACAGTACAATGTCATGACATCCTGTGGGACATTGTACTCAGTGAGCATCTGCTTCATCCAAACCAACTGAGAACAACTGCTACCTGCTGCTATATACTCAGCTTCAGCTGTAGATAAGGATACACAATTCTGTTTCTTACTGAACCAAGAAATCAGATTGTTTCCTAGAAAGAAGCATCCTCCTGAAGTGCTTTTTCTGTCATCAGCACTTCCTGCCCAATCAGCATCACAGAAGCCAGTGAGAATTGGTTTGCAACCATGAAAGTACATTATGCCATAGTCACAAGTACCATTAACATATTTAAGGATTCTCTTGACTTGATTGAGATGACTGACTTTTGGATCAGCTTGATATCTTGCACAAACTCCTACTGTAAAAGCAATGTCTGGTCTGCTAGCAGTCAAGTATAGAAAGCTTCCAATCATGCTTCTGTATAAGCTTTGATCTACATTCTCACCCTTTTCATCTTTAGTCAGCTTTAAATGTGTGGGGGCAGGAGTTCTCTTGTGAGCAGCATTTTCCATTCCAAATTTCTTGACTATGTTCTTGGAATACTTGCTTTGTGAGATGAACATTGAGTCTTCCATTTGCTTTATTTGCAGACCAAGAAAGTAGGTTAATTCTCCTACTAGGCTCATTTCAAATTCATATTCCATCTGCTTGACAAAATGTTTGACCATCCTGTCAGACATCCCACCAAAGACAATGTCATCAACATATATTTGTGCAATCATGACATTTCCTTCTTCATCTTTAACAAACAGGGTTTTATCAATTCCACCTTTTCTGTATCCTTGCTTGATAAGAAATGTGGTCAGTCTTTCATACCATGCCCTTGGAGCTTGCTTCAAACCATAAAGTGCCTTCTTTAGTTTGTATACATGATTTGGACAGTTTGGATCAACAAATCCTTTAGGCTGTTCTACATATACTTCTTCATTAAGGTAGCCATTTAAAAAGGCACTTTTCACATCCATTTGAAATAGCTTGAACTTCAAGATACAAGCAATTCCCAACAGTAGTCTTATTGATTCAAGCCTTGCTACTGGTGCAAAGGTTTCATCAAAGTCTACCCCTTCAATTTGAGTGTATCCTTGAGCCACAAGTCTAGCTTTGTTCTTTGTAACAACTCCTTGTTCATTTGACTTGTTCTTATACACCCATTTTGTATCAATCACATTTATGTCATCAGGTCTAGGAACAAGATTCCACACTTCATTCCTTGTGAATTGACCTAATTCCTCTTGCATAGCACAAATCCAGTATTCATCAGTGAGAGCTTCCTTGATATTTTTAGGTTCTATTTTGGAAACAAAACAAGAACCTGAAATCACTTCTCTTGATCTAGTGCTCACACCTATGTTGGGATCACCAATTATCAAATCTTTGGGATGATCCTTTTGTATTCTGATGGAAGGAGGTTTGCTTGATTCTTCTGTCCTTGTATCAGTTTGAGTGAAGTTATATTGATCATTCTTTTCTTCAGCTTCAATCTTGATATCAGCAGATGTTCCAACATCTTCTGGGACATCTGTAGGAGCATCATCAATTATCACATTTATGGATTCCATGATAACCTTGGTTCTAGAATTAAATACTCTATATGCTCTGCTGTTTATGGAGTATCCAAGGAAAATCCCTTCATCACTTTTAGGATCCATTTTTCTTCTTTGCTCCCTATCTGCCAGAATATAACAGATACTTCCAAAAACATGGAAGTACTTAACTGTGGGTTTTCTGCCCTTCCAGACTTCATATATTGTGGACAAAGTTCCTTTCCTTAATGTAACTCTGTTATGGATGTAACAGGCAGTGTTCATAGCTTCAGCCCAAAAGTATAGAGGTAACTTTTTAGCATGGATCATAGCTCTTGCTGATTCTTGAATGGTTATATTCTTCCTTTCAACAATCCCATTCTGTTGAGGAGTGATAGGTGAAGAATACTCATGATTGATTCCTTCTGAAGAGCAGAAATCTAAGAACTTTTGATTCTCAAATTCTTTTCCATGATCACTTCTTATTCTGATCACACAGCTGGATTTTTCCCTTTGCAATCTTTGACATAATTCTTTGAATACATCAAATACATCTGACTTTTCTTTGATGAAGTTTATCCATGTATATCTTGAAAAATCATCAACCACAACATAGGCATACCTCTTACCACCAAGACTTTCAACCTGCATAGGTCCCATAAGATCCATATGTAGAAGTTCCAAAACTTTGGAAGTTGTCAGATGTTGGAGCTTTGGATGGGACATCTTGGTTTGCTTGCCTATTTGACATTCACCACATATTTTGCCATCATCAATCTTTAGTTTAGGAATACCTCTAACAACATCCATAGATATGATCTTCTTTATGCCTCTGAAATGAAGATGACCTAGTCTTTGATGCCACAGTTTCACTTCTTCTTCTTTAGCTAGAGAGCAGGTTGAAGTGAGACTGAGATTTTGGGATTCCCACATGTAACAGTTGTCTTTAGATCTGGCTCCTTTCATGACAACCTCTTGTTCTTTGTTAGTCACTATACATTCAGATTTGGTAAAGTTTACACTGTATCCTTGATCACATAGTTGACTTATGCTGATCAGGTTAGCAGTTAAACCTTTAACTAGCAGCACATCATCTAGTCTTGGAACATCTTGACAATCCAAGGTTCCAACTCCCTTGATTTCTCCTTTAGCTCCATCTCCAAAGGTAACATACCTGGATGAATGTGATTTTAAGTTTACTAGCAAATTCTTTCAATCCAGTCATGTGTCTTGAGCATCCACTGTCAAAGTACCAGTCTTCTTTAGCTGATACTCTCAGAGATGTATGTGCTATGTATGCAGTACTTTTCTTTGACCAGATAAGTTGAGATTTCTTTTGATGCCTCTGCCCTGTGTGTTGTTCAGCTGATCTCCAAGCTTGATTGTTGATCTGGTTCTTGGGTATGTGGCTTTGATCAGTCTGAATGTCAGCTTTTGGTCTCCAAACCTTCTTGATGACCTCTGTCTTCTGCTTAGGAGGTTGCTGATTTCTTTGATGTCTATGCAGCACTTTCTTGGTACCTTCTACTTTCTTCTTGGAAGGTTGCTGATACATCTGATTTGGATATCCATGTAGCTTATAACAGTGAGGTTTGATATGCCCAAATCTTCCACAGTGATGGCATCTCCATCTTTGATACTTCTTCTTCATTTTGTTCTTTCCAGAATGTTGAGACATCTGTTGGAACATTATGTTTGTCTTTGTGTTCTGATGTTGGAGCATCTGTTGGGACATCTTGTTTGACTGTGTAGTTTTTGAAGTAGTTTTGCTAGAGCTGGCTTCATCTCTGTTATATCCCAGTCCACTTTTGTCCCCTGAATGTTTATTATTGCTGAGAATAACATCCAGTGTGTTTGAGCTGCTGTTCAACATTCTAACAGATTTGGACATATGTTCCAACTTAGAGTTGAGAAGGCTTACTTCACTTTTTAAGGTGTCAATGATCTCCTGATCATTTGCTTTGTCATCTTCTAATGCCTCATTCTGCTTCTTTAGCTTTATAACTTCACTGCATATTTCAGAGCTTCTTTTGTATAGATCTTTGAATGCTTGCTCAAGTTGTTCATAAGTAAGTTCTCCACAACTGGAATCACTATCATATTCACACAGTCCAGCTAAAGCAGTAATATGCTTAGCTGATTCTTCTTCTGAATCTCCTGAGTCTTCATCAGACCAGGTCACAGAGAGTCCTTTCTTTTGCCTCTTTAAGTAGGTAGGACATTCAATCTTGATGTGTCCATATCCTTCACATTCATGGCATTTGACTCCTTTATCTTGACTGGTCTTTTCAGCATACTTTAATCTTTTGTTAGCATCATAAGGTCTTCTGTTCTCAGAGTTTGTGTTTCTTCCACTAGGTTTGGATTTGCCTTCCATTCCTCTGAGAATCTGTTTGAATTGTCTTCCAAGCAAGGCAAGGTTTTCTGATAAGCTTTTATCATTTGCTGATTCATCATCTTCTTCTTCATCTGTATTTGACACCAAGGCTATGCTTTTGTTCTTTTTGACATTTGTGTCATTCATTCCCATCTCAAAAGTTTTAAGGGAACCAATGAGTTCTTCAACTTTCATGGAGCATATGTCTTGAGCTTCTTCTATTGCAGTGACTTTCATGTCAAATCTTTTTGGCAAAGATCTGAGAATCTTTCTTACAAGCTTTTCATCAGTCATCTTTTCTCCCAAAGCTCCAGAAGTATTGGCTATATCCAAGATGTTCATATAGAACTCATGAATTGATTCATCTTCCTTCAGTCTCATGTTTTCAAACTTGGTGGTGAGAAGTTGAAGTCTTGACATTTTTACTTTTGATGTTCCTTCATGAGTTGTTTTTAGAGTATCCCAAACATCTTTGGCCAGCTCACAATGATGCACAAGTCTGAAAATGTTCCTATCAATGCCATTGAGTAAAGCATTTAAGGCTTTTGAGTTGCCTAGTGCTGAGTCTTCTTCCTCCTTACTCCATTCTTCTTCAGGTTTCAGCACTTTTGATCCATCTTTGGTGTCTTGGACAGGATGATCCCATCCAACATTGACTGCTCTCCATGCCCTGTTGTCAAGTGACCTTAAGAATGCAATCATTCTTGGCTTCCAGTAGTCATAATTAGATCCATCCAATATAGGTGGTCTATTTACTGACCCTAAATCTCTGTCCATGTTACAGAATTTGTATTCCCTAGATCTCACCCAGTATAAACAGGCAGGGTGCCTGCTCTGATGCCAATTGAAATTCTGTGATCAGGTATGAGATGTCCTAAGAGATGTCCCAACACTTGATAGGACACTTGACAAATTTAACCAAAACTTAAATAGCAAGAAAAGTAAACAACACAGAAGTTTGTTAACCCAGTTCAGTGTATAACCACACCTACATCTGGAGGCTACCAAGCCAGGAGGAAATCCACTATAAGTATTATTAATTCTAGACTTAAACCACCCTGTTTAATCTATCACTTAATAACTACCCAATGCAATTTCTACCTAAGACACACCTTAGATAAGAGTATCCTACTCACTCCCCCTCAATCACACAGTGATTAAGTTTACAAGTTTACAAAAATTGAAGACATCCTTCAAACAATACAGCTTGATCTTACTTAACAGTTTCAATCAAGTCACAAATGCACTTTTGCTTAAAAGCTTATAAAGTGGTACAATTAAACAACCTGCTATTAAAACACTAGACACCCTATTTGGTCTTCTGAAATTCGTACTCAATTCTATGAGTTTCTGTTGCTTAAATAGGTATCTGTAATTTGGGCTTTCTGCAGAGGATCCAGCCCTAATGCGCATGCAGCTTCCACCTTGAATTTAGGGTTTGTTACCTCCTAGATTCTAGGTGATTTAGGTCTTCTGTTTTAATCTGAATCTTCAATATAAAACTCCCTACAGATGTGCCTTGTTCTGTTTTTAACCATCATTAATTAATTCCAGATAACTCTCCTTAAATATCTCTGATCAGTTAATCATTAATTAATTCTGGTAGCAAGTCTGAGATGTTGTAAACACCCCAAATTTGCCCTCACCCATTCACACCATGGCTTGTGATCATTTCATATGCATAAACACAATCATATCATCTCATACCTCATTTTTGATTCACTGCATAGTTTTTAAGTCATCTGCACCTAGGGTTTGTGATCTGAGCAACCCAAAAGCTTCTTGAGCCACTCCAAAGGTCATCAATCACTTAAAAGGGGTCTATATGTGTTCAAGCATCATATTATATCTTCTCAAAGTCAAGAATTCCAAAGAATCACAAGAACTGGGATTGGTGTGGGTGCAGAGCCAAGTTTGACTGCACAGTTGACCTAAAATTAGGGTTTTGGTTTCAGAGGCCATAACTCCAAATTTTTTGGTCATTCTTGTTTCCATTGGTCTCTATATGGTATAGGGGGTATGCATATCAATTTTCATGAAGAAATTCCATGGGGAAGTCATCTGATCAAGGGTTGACTTTTCAGACAAGTCAGTGCAAAATCAGGGCATCTGAGGCCCCCAATGACCCAACCAAGGGGTGATCTTCTTCATTTTGAGTGTATATGATCTTTATTTGATCATGGAAGAAGGTTGAAGTTCACAAGAATCAAGAATTTGAAGTTTTTGCAAAGTTGACTTTTTAGGGCATGGTTGACTTTTCAAGAATTTGTCATTTTATGCCATTTTTCAAGCCTTGCTTTTTGATCCAAAAATGCTTCAAATGGAAAAACTTTGGTCATGAAAGTTGTAGAATACATTTTTCCCTTTTCAAAAAGTACAAGAACATGACCTAATTCATTTTGGATCAAAAGTTATGGTGTGACAAAGTTGGCAAAAATCACTAATTTTCAAGTTATGCACCAAAAGGCAAAGTTGCAAATTCTCCTTTCAAGGCCAATTCAGTCATCATATGGGCCTCTAATTCACTCAACATGATCACACAACTTCTAAAAATCAGATTTGAACCAAGATCCCTCATGTTTCATGGTTTGTATAGCAAGAAAATCACATGTGAACTAGAAATGACCAACTTGCAAAATTCATGATCACACTTCCTACCACTTGCTACATTGGATGCTGAACCTTGCTAGCCCTTCCCCTCACCTTTGCTGTGCCAGCCCCATGCTTGTACTAGCCTAGAACCAAGCCCATGCCTCTCTTACAACAAAGTTGACATTTTGCAAAAGTGAACTTACCAATCAATAAAGTCCAAGTCACATCATCTGACCTATGAGATTATTTTATACTATCCATCTGCAAGCTAAACATATCAAGAAGCCAAGCTGAAACACACCACAACACAACATTCACAAACTCACTCCATTTTGCATTTTCCTTCGAATCTCTCTATACAGTTCACAAACACAAAAACCATTTCCATAGACCAACTCACCTTGCTTCACTGAGCCAAAACCAGCAAGACTTGGGCCTGAATCAAGCAAGAACACCATTCCTCCATTTTCACCCCCAGAAGCAAAACCATTCGAAACTCACTCCACAGTTCACTAACACTCAAACAAACTTCATAAACCTTCTCCATTCATCACCCTGATCACAAAGAACCACTCACATTGGCCTAAAACAGCTTGAATCACCATCACCATTTTCAACTGAGCTTGGACAGAACTTGTTCAAACTCCTTAACCAGCCAACATAAATTTCTTCCAAGCACTCAAGGATCATCAGGGGACCAAGTAGAGTGGATTGCATCAAAGGGAGAGGGCAGAAAGTTGCTGGAGTGAAAGCTTCGAAACTCAGGTAGCTCAAGAACTTTTTTTCCAGAAATCATTTTTTAAGTTCTTAAGTTGTTCTATATGCTTCACTGATTGTTCTGATACCTTTAGTTTTGAAAATGGTGGAGAGATGAGAGTTTAATTGGTTTCTGAAAGTTTTGACCTAAGATCTTCTTTGTTTCGATTCATGAGTTTGAGGAAATATAAATGTTGTTTGTGATGGGGTTTTGATTCAGCAGGTTGTGGGGATCATTTCCATGTTTTTAGATTTCATTTTGGTTAGGTTTTGAGAGTTTTGGAGATTTTCAGGTGGGGTTCCCACCGGAGAAGATGACCGGAGGTCTTCTCCGGCCACCTGAAAATCATTAGGGCTTAATCCTGTAGTTAAATGCCATTTGAATTTGGAGCGTAGGATCAGTTGACCCCATTGACCTCCCGCGCGTGTGAATGGCTCAGATCTGATCATTATGCCCTAATCCTTTTTCATTAATTAAATAAATCTTAATTAAACTAATTAACTCAGAAGCAATCCTGGCCCTCCACTAACGCGCGTGGTCAACCCTTTTAAACCCAGAGCTCATCCCAGCCTTCCATTCTGTTGACTTTTCCATTTTCTTTATTTTTATTCATTTATTTCATATTTGTTTTGTATAATTTATTTAAAATAGCAAAATTGTTTTAAAAATTATGAAACTTTTTGTCAAGAGTTTCACTAATTTTTAAAACACAAAAATATTTTTATTTTTATTTTTAGCATTAAAAAAGTATTTTTAAATATTTAAAAGTTTATTTTTAATTGATTAATGAGAATTAATTTATTAAAAATACTTTTAGGTATTTAAAAATCACCAAAAAATTCATGAAATGTTCTAAGACATTTAGAAACATTGTCCAACCTTCAAACCAAATTTATTTTTTGATCTTGATGCATTTTGAGAATTTTTCATTGAATAAAAATCATTTTTATGCATTAATTTGATCCAAAGTTCAAAAAATCATTTCTGCCTATCCATGAAGAGTTGGACATTGATTCTTTTTGTATTGAATTGTGTTTAGCATGTAGTTTGTGACATTAAATGGCCATGATTTGATCTTTCATTTTCCATTTGTTTGACAATTTTCTTGTTTAGGAACCCTAAAAACCCTAGAATCTTAAGAAAACCATAACTTGAATTTGGTTAAGAGTTGTGACCTCTCCTTTGGGCATTGGGTTAGTATAGGATTAGGGTTCCTTTGAGTGGCATTTTCAATTTTTTGTAATGTTGTTTGCTTCTGATTTTGGTTTGTGTTTGTTGCATTGATCATAAACCCTAATTTGGGCTTCCATATGCATCTATCTTGCATTCTCTTGCATAACATGACTTGCCATGACATTTCAAGCATCCATGTGATTCATTTAACATCATAAGACATATTGAAAGCATGTTTGATCATTGCATCATGTGTTTGCCATGTTGTATGCCATGTGCACTTCATAACTTTTCATGTATGTTCATGGTTCCTAGCTTGCTTCATTTGCATTCATGAACTTGTATGATCATCTCCATGTGCTGCCTCATGTTTGTAGCATCTAATAACATCATTAACATCACATATGTGCTTCTGGTTTTGGTTTGCATCATGTCATCTCATCCCATTTTGCATTGCATTGCATTTCTTTTCTAACCTTTCAGGTGGTAAGTAACTTTGAGAAGTGAATTTGCCTTCACTTCTCATAACTTTTCTTTTCATCTCTCTTGCATCCATTGCTGCATTTTTGTTTGTGTTTGAGTTTGAGCCTGCTCATTCTTCTTCTTCCCACTTTCTTTCTTCAAGTGACTTGACTTCTTGAATGAAGCAAGTCACTTTGCTTCTCTTGATCCTTTCATCTGCTTCCTGGTGGTTCCATTGAAGATTGTTCTTGCAAACCTCACAAACCTTAGGAACAACCAAGCATGACAATGATTAGGGTTTTGATTAGTCTCCCCTTTTAGTTTTACCTTTGTGTCTCTTTTGAGTCTTCTCTTCTCATCTCATAATCAGGGACTAAACCCTAAAGGCTTTAAGGCTTTGTGATTAAGCTTATGCCTGCATCCTTCTCTTAGGATGGAGTGTATAACTTTAATCCTAAGTGTTAAACCCTTAATGTGTTTAAATCTCTTAATCAACCCACTTAATAAGTATCAAGACACCACACTTGTAACTTGGGCCTTGCATTAGGGTTCTAATTCTTCCTTAACTGGTTAAGAAGGACTAACCCTAGTGTTAATGGACAAGTCCCCCTCAAGTTGTCTTACAAATCATAAAAATCACTTCATCATCATATCATTAAGTAAAATCCACTTAATCAAAGGTTTGTTTTGTCATGAGTTTAATCCCTAATCATGGATTAAGTTGAGGAGCTTTCCTCAGCTTAAACATTCTCATCTATTATCCTTCTCTTAGGATGGTGTAATGAGTCTGTTTAATCCCTGATTATGGCTTAACCTCATTACTCAACACTAAACAAAAACAACAAAAACACCTAAATAATCACAAATAGGTTAATGATCTTAATCCTATACCAAAGGTGATTAAGTGTGAGAATCTGACTTCACACTTAAGGTACACTCATTACCCCTAAACAGAGGGAAGATGTGATGAGTTTACTAAATCCATTGGTTTAGGCTTAAGCTCATTAACTTATGACAAACTTTCAAAAGCAATAAAAGACTGAAAATACAAAAACAAACAACAATCGTCTCCTCCGGGATTCTTTTCTCATCTCATTCACTCACAAACGAGAACTTGCTTCTTCCGTCTAATGCAAGACAGTTAGCACCTGAGCCAGACAGGTCATACACTTGAGCATAGACAAGCAAGCAGTTCATCAGTCAATTCATCTTTCAGTCTTTTTGGGTCGAACTACGGTGTTCTGACTTCCTCATTGCACGAGAGGATACGTAGGCATAACTTAACAGTTATCGAACAAAAGTCTCTGTATATTCCCCCTCTTTCCAGCATCTTTCTCTTAGCCTCATTGTCTTGAGCATTTCATTCTTATTCCTACACTGACACATCATTTATACACTTTGCACTCCTTACACTGACACCTATACATCTTTTCCAGCTATTCTATACACAAATTGCACTGACACTACCCCTTTAAAACACAAATCTTTCAAGCGTGGATCCCGTCGAGTACGACGGACAATCTGGGTGCTAATACCTTCCCAGGTTGTAACCAACCCCCTTTCTCAGTCTCTCTGGTTCGCAACCGTCTTATCCATCTCTTTCTAGGTCTATGCAGCATTGCCTTTCCTCCGGGATAAAAATGCCTAGCTGGCGACTCTATTCATCTCCAGTGAGTTCACGGCTGTGTGTTCTCATTGTCCCTCTCGCCGACCGTTCGCGTTTGTACCTTTATCTGGGGCCATTCCCATTTAACGGGAGCGACAGCTTGGCGACTCTGCTGGGGAACCTTATACTGCAACCAGGGCTTCTGTTTCTTTTTGTGGGTTCCTCCTAGCGCTTGTTTGATTTGTGTTTACTGGGGTGTTATGTGCTTATTTGTGTTTGTATATTTGTTTATTGCTTTCTTTATAGCTTTATGCATATGTTATCATATTGTCATACTGTGCTGGCTGGATCTGTTGTTTGCTTTGGTGGGTGGGTGTTCCATTGAGAGTTAGGGTCCTATACCTGGGACCTGAGTGACACCTAGGCTAGAGTGAATCATATTCTTTCCCATTCCATCTCGGTCTGGTGCGGGAATATGAAACACGGTTCAGATATGGGTTTCTTCTTGAGAACTCTGTGTTGCAGATTTCCTGCAATGCTAGGGCTATCTGGGAAGCCTGCTAAGTCTGGATGACCTTTAGTATTGACCTTCAGAAACTGAGGTGAATTAGAGGAGGAACTTTTATGGTTATTGTAAACATTGTGCCTCCGGGTTTAGAAGTGTTTACACTTCTCATAACTGATCCAAGTCTGAGGATCCTTGTTTTAGAACACCACCTGTGAGGGGGTTGGGATGTTTACAGGTTTGCAGGTACCTTGACCTCAGAATACCCTGTTACTTTGTTTGTTTAAGAGTACTCCATTTTGGGACAGTTCTTGTGATTCTAAAACCCTAGACATATGGCTCTTTATTTGAGCCCCCCACCTTGGTTACTGGATTTATAGACCTCCATCTGGTATTCTTGAATATGTCTTGGACCTATATCAGAGTTTTTTATCAGATCCAGCTCAGTCACAAACCCTTGCATGTCATTTGCATACATAAACATTGCATCATATTGACATTTGCTTATTTGTGTTTCAGGGTATCCATTTTCATTTGGTTCTGGTTTTGACCCCATCTTCAGTACTGACCTATCTTCATCAGCATTTGCTTCAGCTATCTATTTCAGTTATCTGCACCAGCCAATCAGTGGCTCATTCTTCAGTGTTATCATCAGCACCTGTCTCTACTCAGTCTCAGATCATTGGCTCCTAAAAAGAGCAACATCACATATCACTTCTTCCAGCCAGAACTATCTGACATCAGGAGGATTCAAACCCTGATCACTCCAGATCACATACCATTGTTCAGGGAACATTATGGAGATATACTTGATATGGTTATGGATCTGGACCCTTCACAGATAAGCCTGATCCACACTTGCATTCAGTTCTATGATCCCCCACTGAGATGTTTCACTTTCCAAGACTTTCAGTTGGGCCCTTTACTAGAAGAATACTCATCATTGGTTGGTATGCCTATCAGGGGTGGAATCCCTTTCAACCCTGAGATGGTCTTTCCTGGTAATGGAGAAGTAGCAAAGGCTTTGCATCTGGAACCTGTCCTAATTGAGCAGCATATGACCTCTAAAGCTGGAATCCCTGGCTTTCATCTGGATTTCTTGATCTCTCAAGCTACCCTGAAAGCTTCTCTAGGAGAGTGGAAAGCTGTCTGTGCTCTATTGGCTTTGAGCATATATGGAATTGTGTTGTTTGCAGATGAGCCTCGATTCATTAGAAAGAATGCAATCCATCTTTTCATCTTGCAGAACCCAGTGCCCACTTTATTGGGGGATCTCTACTATTCAGTGCATCAGAGGAATGAAAAGCAGAGGGGAAGATTAGTGAGGTGTTGTGCTCCATTGTTCCATACTTGGCTTCTCAGGCATCTACCCAGGACGGATGCATTTTTGAACCCTCATCAGCAGAGAAACTGGGCTAAGAGACTCACTGCTCTAACTTCAGCTGATATCAGATGGTGCACTCAAAGTGCCAAAGGCAGGGATATCATCACCAGCTGTGGGCATTTTCCCAATGTGCCCCTAATAGGAGTTAAGGGTAGTATCAATTACAACCCTCTGCTGTTCAAAAGACAACTGGGCTATGCACTGGTCCACACTCCTAAGGCACAGGACTTGGTGGAGACTCTTTATTGTGAGAACAAGCCTAATTTGGCTGTTGTTAGGCAGGCGGCCTGGGCCTGGGATAATGTTCAAACCAAGGGAATAACCATTTTGGGGAAGTGCAACAATGTGGCATCAGCACAATATTATGAGTGGTCCTATGCCAGGGCTCAATTCTCTGGGATGCCCTTTACCATAGAAGATATGCCTGAATCATCTTCAGCACCACCCCCTGCCACTGTCAGTTTGGAAGAGTTTGAGAGCTTGAAGGAAAGAAATGAGAGGTTAACCCAGGCTTTGCAGAAGACCCTCCGAGAGAGGAGTGATGGCATGATGGAGATTGAGAGGTTGGAGAAGTTGAGAAGGGAGCATCTGGCTAAGATTGAGAAGTCTGGGGATTATATCAAAAAGTCTAAGGCTGGAGAGCAAATTCTGAAGAATGCTTGCAAAGAAGCCCAGTTCCAGAGAGCAAGGACAGACTTGTATCTAAAGGAGAGTCAAGCTCGGTGGGTCAAGATCACCGAGGCTCGTACTCTGAAAGACAAGAGGGTCCAAGACAAGATGGAGCAACTGGAAGCTAGTACCAAAGAACAGCAAGAAGCCCTGGCAGCAGCCCAGAGGGAGATATCAGAGCTGAAGATCAAAGCTGGAGTGAAAAGGTCAAAAGACCAAAGCCAGCACAAGAAGCTAACAGCAGCTGTTACGACCCGGAACCTCCTCATCAGGAATCTCACGGAGCGTCCGGCTGATCCTGTGACCGAAGCACTTCTCAAGGAAGTTCGTGAGGATGAGTTTGGTCTTGGTGTTTGACCATTTGTTTGTTGTTGCTTTCATTCCATGTACTTTTATTTTCCTGTAATGTATTTTGACCCCTCAGAGGGCTCGTATTTGTAAACGAACTATGTACCATTTTGCCTTTTGTAATATATGTATTAGTTTGTTCCATCCGAGTTTCACTTCGAAAGCAACATCAACAGCATCTTCAGAGGGTCTGGAAGGGTCAAAACTGAATGCCAAGCCGGATACCTTGAAAACAAATAAGCATACTGCATTGCATGCTAACCCTTTTGTTTGTTTTGTAGGTTTTTGTTTTATTGCCACTAACTCTGTTGTGATGTTCAGGAACTATTGCTCGGCGCCGAGTATTTCCCCTCAACCGTCCGCACCGTTATCCGACCCGTAGAAACCTTCCGGGCATTCAAATGGATCAGATGCAGCAGGACCTTACTGAGGTCAGAAATCAAATGGCGAATGAAAGGCTAGAAATGAGGAATCAAATGACGCAGTTTATGGAAGTGATGAACAACATGGCTCAGAGCCAGGAAAGATTGAGGGCCATGGTGGAAAGGCAAAATCAAGAAGATCCACATATAGGGACTGCCGGCACCAGCAACAATGAAAGGGTCCAACCTCATGTTAATCCCCCTGTATTTGGACCACACCTCCATCCTGAGGTCAACATCCCTGCAAATGTTCAAGGGACTGCCACTGCAGCCAGGGTACTTCAAGAAGACCCCCAGGAGGATCAGTTCACAGTAATGGGTGCTGGGGAAGAAGCTTATGATAGAAGGCTGGATGAGATAGCTGAGAAATTGAGGTCCTTAGAGTCTCAAAACTCTCTGGGTTTCGACGTCATGGACATAGGCTTGGTAGACG
Organism: Lathyrus aphaca; assembly: GCA_963966055.1. Lineage (NCBI taxonomy): Eukaryota > Viridiplantae > Streptophyta > Magnoliopsida > Fabales > Fabaceae > Lathyrus > Lathyrus aphaca. Next base: position 451,282,631 of record OZ014522.1, on the reverse strand, counting down.
GGGTCAGGATCCCCCATAAGTTCAAGCCTCCTTGTTTTGAAAAATATAACGGGACTTCATGCCCCCGGACTCATTTGCAATCATTTCTGGGAAGGCTGAAGGCCTATACTATGGATGAGAAGCTCTGGATGTTCTATTTCGAAGACAGCTTGACAGGAGCTTCAAGAGAATGGTACTCTCACTTGACAAGGGCAACTATTAGATGCTGGAAGGACCTGGCAGAGGCCTTCATCAGACAGTATCAGTATAACTTAGACATGGCACCCAACAGGACTCTCCTAATGGGAATGTCACAGTCGTCAAGGGAAAGTTTCCGAGAATATGCCCAGAGATGGAGGCAATTGGCTGCTGCTGTTCAACCACCTATGTCTGAAAGGGAGATGGCAGATATGTTTATGAACACCCTTCAGGGAACATATATTGACAGGCTGGCTGCTTTCTCTTCCACTAGCTTTGCAGATGTTGTCATAGCTGGGGAGAGAATTGAGAGCCTGTTAAAGATGAGTAAGATCTCAGACAACGGTGCAAGCTCGTCCAGTAGTACAAGAAAGCCTTTTGCAGGCCCAAGAAGATCTGGCGAGACCAATGCCATCCACACCAACAGGGGCAGGCCCCAATATGTTCACAGATCAATAGCAGCAGTCACCATTCCCGCTCCAGCTCATCCTCAACCAGTTTATCAACCTCCGCAGCAAAACTATCAGCAACAACCTCAGTACCATCAACAGAATCAGTATCCTCCGAGAAATTACAACAACAGCAACACCAATAACAATAATCAGCAAAGGCCATTCCAACAGAGGCCTTCTCAAGCCAATAGGGTAATCGATCTGATCCCTATGCCATATGCTACATTGCTGCCACAACTCCTGAAACTCAACCTAGTTGAGCTAAGGACGTTGGCACCTCCAGATCCCAACAGTCTACCCAGGAATTATGACTCCAACGCCAGATGTGCCTTTCATTCAAATGCACCTGGCCACAGTACAGAAAAGTGCAGAGCTCTGCACATGAAGGTACAAGACCTGGTAGACTCAAAAGCTCTGAATTTCGCACCACCACCCAATGTCAATAAGAACCCAATGCCAAATCACGGTGATCCCAGGATTAACTCTATTGAAGAAGACAAGCCGTCTTATTTAATAACCAGTGTGGGTCAGATCCGTACACCGTTGGTAGAAATCAAGGCTCAACTCCTCGAATGTCGAATGTTCCCGGGGTGTGAGTTGGGGTGTGCTTACTGCAATATCTCGGTAAATGGGTGCGATAATCTGAGGGATGGCATAGACGGTCTCATTCAGAGTGGCCAACTTCAGATCACCACATCATCTCCTACAAATCCAGCAATCTCATCAGCAACAACTCCAGAACCTCCTACAACTGAAACAACCATTGTTCCTGACAATTCTTCGGCTTCATCAACAAGTACTCCATCTATTATCTCAACTGATCAGTTATCAACAAATTTTTCTTCTACAACTTCAGCATTACTCCATTTTGAAACTCCTACAGCAACAACACCCATCCTTCCGACAATGTCTCCTACAACTCCAGCAACAAACTCTGAAGACGTCTCAACTGTCACAATATTTTATGATCCTGAAAACAACTTTGTCTACAATTCAGAAGGTGCTGCTCCCATTAGAGCACCAGTTACAATTTATTACGATCCACAGACTATCACAATTCCTTCCGCAGCTGCAGTCATTCCAGTCACTATCACGGTGCCTGGACCGGTACCTTATGAAAGCAGCAATGCCATCCCGTGGCATTACGGCTCTGACCTGTACTGTGAAGGACAAAGAATCACTTTTGAATCATCAACCCCTGCACCACAAATTGACAATGTGGGAGGAGGCGGAGACTTCACTCGAAGCGGACGTCTTTTCGCTCCACAAATTCAGAGACCCACTGCCGAAGCAGAAGCTGCTGCTAAAGCAAAAGGAAAAAGCTTGGTGCAGGAAGAGCAGACTGTTAAAGAAGTCTTGAAAACACCCTTTGACCAAGAGGTTGATGAGTTCATGCGAATCATCAAAAAGAGTGATTATAAAATAGTGGATCAGCTTCATCAGACGCCTTCCAAGATCTCAATCCTATCATTGCTTATGTGCTCCGAAGCCCATCGGGATGCACTACTCAAAGTCTTGCACGCAGCTTATGTGCCTGAAGAGATCACCGTCAATCAGTTGGAAGCTGTGGTGGGAAATGTTAATGCTAGTCACGGACTAGGGTTCACCAATACTGATTTGACAACGGAAGGCCGCAACCATAACAAAGCCTTACACATAACCATGTGTCGCTCCCGACAAATGGGACTCGCCCCAGATGAAGGTACAGACGCGAACGGTCGGCGAAAGGGACAATGAGAACACACAGCCGTGAACTCACTGGAGATGAATAGAGTCGCCAGCTAGGCATTTTTATCCCGGAGGAAAGGTAATGCTGCATAAACCTAGAAAGATAAGGATAAGACGGTTGCGAACCAGAGAGACTGAGAAAGGGGGTTGGTTACAACCTGGGAAGGTATTAGCACCCAGATTGTCCGTCGTACTCGACGGGATCCACGCTTAAAAGATTTGTGCTTTAAAGGGGTAGTGCCAGTGCAATTTGTGTGTAAATAGCTGGGAAGGAATGTACAGGTGTCAGTGCATGAGTGATGTGAAGTATGAAAGTGTCAGTGTAGGAACAGAATGAAATGCTCATGATCATGAGGCTAAAAGAATGAGGCTAGAAGGAGGGGGAATGTACAGAGACTTTTGTTCGATAACTGTTAAGTTATGCCTACGTATCCTCTCGTGCAATGAGGAAGTCAGAACACCGTAGTTCGACCCAAAGAGACTGAAAGATGAAATGACTTGTGAACTGCTTGCTTGTCAATGCTCAAGTGTATGATCTGTCTGGCACAGATGCAAACTGTCTTGCATTAGACGGAAGAAGCGAGTTCTCGTTTGTGAGTGAATGAGATGAGAAAAGAATCCCGGAGGAGACGATTATTGTTTGTTTTTTGAGTTTTCAGTCTTTTATTGTTTTTGGATTTTGTCATAAGTTAATGAGCTTAAGTCTAAACCAATGGATTTAGTAAACTCATCACATCTTCCCTCTGATTAGGGGTAATGAGATTACCTTAAGTGTGAAGTCAGATTCTCACACCTAATCACCTTTGGTGTAGGATTAAGATCATTAACCTATTTGTGATTATTTAGATGTTTTTGGTGGTTTTTGTTTAGTGTTAAGTAATGAGGTTAAGCCATAATCAAGGATTAAACAGACTCATTACACCATCCTAATAGAAGGATAATAGATGAGAATGTTTAAGCTGAGGAAAGCTCCTCAACTTAATCCATGATTAGGGATTAAGCTCATGACAAAACAAGCCTTTGATTAAGTGGATTTTATTTAATGGTATGATGATGAAGTGAGTTTTAGGGTTTGTAAGACAACTTGAGGGGGACTTGTCCATTAACACTAGAGTTAGTCCTTCTTAACCAATTAAGGAAGAATTAGAACCCTAATGCAAGGCCCAAGTTACAAGTGTGATGTCTTGATGATTATTGTGTGAATTGATTAAGAGATTTAAACAGATTAAGGGTTTAACACTTAGGATTAAAGTTATACACTCCATCCTAATAGAAGGATGCAGGCATAAGCTTAATCACAAAGTCTTAAAGCCTTTAGGGTTTAGTCCCTGATTATGAGGTGAGAAGAGAGGACTCAAAGAGAGACACAAAGGTAAAACTATGAGGGGAGACTAATCAAAACCCTAATTCATTGTCATGCTTGGTTGTTCCTAAGGTTTGTGTGGTTTGCAAGAACAATCTTCAATGGAACCACCAGGAAGCAGATGAACAAGATCAAGAGAAGCAAAGTGACTTGCTTCATTCAAGAAGTCAAGTCACTTGAAGAAAGAAAGTGGGAGGAACAAGAATGAGCAAGCTCAAACTCAAACACATATAAGAAATGCAGCAATGGATGCAAGAGAGATGAAAAGAAAGGTTATGAGAAGTGAAGGCAAATTCACTTCCCAAGTTTACTTACCACCTGAAATGTTAGAAAGAAATGCAATGCAATGCAAGATGGGATGAAATGGCATGATGCTAAACAAAACCAGGAGCATGTTGATGATGATTATGATGTTATGAGGTGCTGCAAACATGAGGCAGCACATGGAGATGCTCATACAATGTTCATGAATGCAAATGATGCAAGTTAAGGAGCATGGATGAGCATGAAAAGTTATGAAGCATACAAGGCAAATGACATGGCAAATATGTGATGCAATGATCAAACATGCTTCCTATATGTCTTAAGATGTCAATTGAAACACAAGAATGTGTAAAATGAAAAGACAAGTCATGTTATGCAAGAGAATGCAAGAAGGATGCAAGAGGAAGCCCAAATTAGGGTTCATGGATCAAACAACAAACAAAAACCCAAAACAGAAGCAAAACCTAAGATAAAAAATGGAAAATGCCACTTAAAGAAAACCTAAACCTATACTAAACCAATGTCCAAAGGGGAGGTCTCAACTCTCAACCAATCTCAAGTTATGATTTTTCTAAGATTCTAGGGTCTTTTAGGGTTCTTAACAAAAGAAATGCCAAACAATTTGAAATTGAAGGATCAAATCAAGGCCATTTTATCCTAGAAACTACATGCCAAACACAAAACAAAGAAAAAAGAATCAATGTCCAACTCTTCTCAAATAGGCAGAAATGAATTTTTGAACTTAGGATCAAATTAATGCATAAAAAATGATTTAATTCAATGAAAAATTCTTAAAATGCATCAAGATCAAAAAAGAAATTTGGTTTGAAGGTTGGAAAATGTTTCTAAATGTCTTAGAACATTTCATGAATTTTTTTGTAATTTTTAAATACCTAAAAGTATTTTTAATTAATTAATTTCCATTAATCAATTAAAAATAATCTTTTAAATATTTAAAAATTACTTTTTTAATGATAAAAAATAAAATAAAAATATTTTTGGGTCTTAAAAATTAATAAAACTTTTAGGAAAAAGTTTCATAATTTTTATGAATTTTTTACTATTTTAAAATAAATATGCAAATTAATTGAAAAGAAAATGAATTAAAAATAAATAAAATGGAAGGTAATCAGGATGGAGGGATGAGATTCACTCTGGATTTGAATCTGTTGACTACGCGCGTCATCCAAGGGTCCAGGTTGACTCTGATTAAATTATTTAAATTATGTTTAATTAAGCTAACACGTGGATTAGGGCATAATCAGAGAGATCCAGGCCATACACTCACGCGGGAGGTCAACGGGTCAGAGGCATCTCACGGTCCAGATTCAAATGGTCATTAATCACGTAATTAGGGCATAATCACTCTCAGGTGGCCGGAGAAGACTTCCGGTCGTCTTCTCCGGCCAGCAACTCCCCTGAAAAACTTCAAACTCCCTCAAATCGTAACAAAAACAAAATCTAAGAATTGGGAAATGTTCTCCAACCTCTCACGAATCAAACCCCTCTCCTAAAACAAATTTCTTTTCCCTAACTAAGCTGAATCGAAGGAAATAAGAACTAGGGCACGCAAGCTTCAGAGAGCAATTAAACTCTCATTTCAAAACCATTTCAAAAACTAAGAGCACCAGGATATTCAGGGAAGCATAAGGAACAAGTTCATAACATGAAAAACAATTTCTGGAAAAATAAATTTCAAGCTACCTGAGATTTGGAGCTTTCAACCTGATGACTTTCTGGCCACTTCTTTCAGTGCAAACTACTCCACTTGATCCCCATATGAAGTTTGAATGCTCAAGAAGAGTTTATGTTGGCTGGATAATGAGTTTCGACAGCTCCTGCTTCAACTCAGTTGAAAATGGCTATGGTGAAATAGGCAGCTTCAGGCCATTGTGAAGGGTTGTTTGTGATCCTGAGGGTGAATGGAGAAGCTTTGCAAGGTTTGTTTGGATGTTTGTGAGCTAGGAAGGGAGATTCGAATGGAACTGCAGTTTGAGGTGAGAAATGGCTATGGGGTGTTCTGGTTGATTCAGGCTTGTGTTCTTGCTGGTTTCTTCTCAATGATGCATGGTGAGTTGAATGGTGAAAATGGTTTGAGTGTTTCTTGGCTGGGCAGAGAGATTCGAAGGCTTATGCAGCTGGGGTGTATTTTGTGAATGTGTTGTTATGAATGGTTTCAGCCTTGCCTTGTACATGAAATGGCTTGCAAAATGATAATGTATTTTAATCCTATAGGTCAGATGATGTGACCTGGCCTATAGTGATTGGTAAGTTTGCTTTTGCAAAAAGTCAAGTTTTGTGTAAGGCAAGCATGGCTCATGATCTAGGCAAGTACATGGCATGGGCTGCGCAGCAAAGGGTGAGGTGAGAGGCTAGCCAAAGTCAGCATCCAATGTCATAAGTTGTAGGAAGTGGAATGAGTGGTTTTGCAACTTGTTGCTTCATGGTTCACATGAAAGAAAGTCTTGTTACATGAACCAAAACATGAGAAACCTTGGCCCAATTCTGACTTTTATGACTTAGAGGATGTTTGCATACTGGTTTGAAATGAATTAGAGGTTGCAATTGGCCTTGGTCCATGATTTTGCAAAATTCTCATTTGAGGCATGCCTTGAAAATCAATGATTTTAGCCAACTTTGTCACACCATAACTTTTGATCCAAGAAGAGTTTGATCATGTTCTTGTACTTTTTGAAAAGGGAAAAATGAGATCTACAACTTTCATGACCAAGGTTTTTCCATTTGAAGCATTTTTGGATCAATAATCAAAGCTTGAAAAATGACCTAAAATGGAGCATTCTTGAAAAGTCAACTATACCCCAAAAGCCAACATGTGCAAAACCACCCAAAAGTCAACTAACCCATGGAATTTCTTCATGAAAATTGATATGCATACTCCCTATACCATATGGAGACCAATGGAAACAAGAATGACCAAAAAAATTGGGGTTATGGCCTCTGAAACCAAAACCCCAATTTTCAGTCAACTGTGCAGTCAAACCTGGCTCTGCATCCATTCAAACCCTAGTTCTTGTGATTCCTTTGCATTTTTGACTTTGTGGGGACATAATATGATGCTTGAACACACATGGACCCCTTTGAAGTGATTGGTAGCCTTTGGAGTGGCTCAAAAGGCTCTTGAATTGCTCAGATCACAAACCCTAGGTGCAGATGACTTAGGAACCATGCAGTGAATCAAAAAATGGGATATGATTGTATTTATGCATATGAAATGATCACAAGCCATGGTGTGAATGGGTGAGGGCAAATTTGGGGTGTTTACAGCTGCCCCTATTCAAACATGATTTAGCTGTGCAGGATGTAAGCGACGGCTTAACAGGAAAACAAGATAACTTGTGGTTGAATACCAAAGACAGTCCAAAATTTGCACTCACAGAATGAAGAAGAAAAGGGATATAGATTGTAAAAGGAAAATAAAGTATATTACAAAGCGGGAAACAACGCAATGACGGGGACGGCCGACATGCTGGGGATAAAAGGTAAAGCCAAGACGGGGACGGCCGACTAGCTGGGGAATGTCAAAATATGATGGGGACGGCCATCAGGGTAAAGCTGTAAAATTTTCCGGGAGTTAATGAAACATGACGGGGACGGCCATCAAGCTCATAAAGCAAGGTAACCAACGATGGGGACGGCCATCGGGCTAAAAGAAAAGGAAAAGGGACCACGACGGGGACGGCCATCGGGTTAAAGAATAAATGAAATAAGCAGATGATGGGGTACGGCCATCAAAGGTGGAGGACGACCACCTAGCAGGGGACGGCTGCTCTGTTGGGTAATAAAGGAATTATGATGGGGACGGCCATCAAAGGTGGAGGACGACCACCTGGCAGGGTACGGCTGCCGAAAATATCAACGATGGGGACGACCATCGGATAGAAAAGGTCGACGATGGGGACGGCCATCGGACGAGCATGATGGAGGACGACCATCAAGAAGTGGAGAACGACCACTCAGCAGGGTATGGCTGCTCTCGAGGTTTATCACAACACAGGACGAGTGTCAGATAACCAAAATCAACAATGGGGACGGCCATTGGATAAAATGATGAAGGACGATCATCAAAAGGTGTAGGACGACCACCTAGCAGGGGACGGCTGCTAAAAAGATCAACGATGGGGACGGCCATCGGGTGAGCATGATGGAGGACGACCATCAAGAAGTGGAGGACGACCACTCAGCAGGGTACGGCTGCTCTCAGGGTTTATCATGACACAGGACGAGTGCCAGATAAAAGGGGAAATTTGCTTTGTTGGCGATCTACTGGGGATATAGTGAACACGGGCGAGCGTTCACAACCAAGAAAGGAAAGTATAAGTGTTTGGTATTGTGTATAGATTAAAGATGCGGACGAGCATCCTTAGACTATGATACGGACGAGTATCATGTAGAAACAAATACTGACACGTGTTCAGAGATGATGATACGGACGAGTACCATCTGGTTAACAAAGAACACGGACGAGTGTTGCATCTGAAGGGACTCTTCTGGGGGGTGGTAGACACGGACGAGTGTCTAGCCAAGAAGACATAAGTGTTTTACACAGTGTATGGATTAAAGATGCGGACGAGCATCCTTAAGACTATGATACGGACGAGTATCATGTAGAAACAAACATTAGACACAATGTTCTGAGATGATGATACGGACGAGTACCAACTGGTTAACAAAGAACAAGGACTACTGTCGAATCTGTGGGGAGATAAGTGATGGTGTATACAAGATACGGACGAGTATCTGTATAAGTATAATATGAGTAGTGAGAATGGTATATAGATGAATAGTTATCTGCTGGGGAGAGTGACACGGACGGGTGCCAAGAGAGAAAAGTGTAATAACAAGTGTATGGGTGATGAAGGTGTAAGCGGCTGCGCTGGGGATATGACACGGACGGGTGTCAGGAAAGTGTATACAGGTATGTGTGAGTGCAAAGAGGGTGTCTTTGGCTTTCTGCTGGTAATATGACACGGACGGGTGTCATGAAGTATCTGTAATACGGGTGATTTTGTTCGTAAAGAGTGTTCTGGCGACTTTACTGGGGAGTGGTGATACGGACGGGTATCAAAAGGAAATATGCTGGTATTTGTGAATATGAGGCAACTGCTTTTGCTGGGACTCTGGTGAGGATTTTTGGGGGGAAGTATATGATTATTATTCACAAGTGTTGATTCCGAACATGGCTTATGATTATGCTATGCGTTTGATTTTTGCTGTAATGCTCCGTGTTAGACGGAATGCTACGCTCTGAGGGGAAAATATGATGCGAATGCCATGATTATGCAAAGATATCAAACCGGGATTCGGATTCCGTTGCTGCGAAGATCTCTGGCTGATCTGTTTGAAAAGGGCCTCCCAGCTAGGGATGAGATCATTGGTAGATCTGGTGAGATGTATTCATTTGGGGATATAGGTCACTGGTTGACATATCCTTATAATACGGGACCCAGCTGGGGTTTGTAGAAGCTTTCTTCACTCTGTTGTGATCTTCTATGCGCCGCTCTTCTGGATAGAGGCTGGGGATTCTGTGGGGAGATGGTTCCTGACTTCTGCACTCAGCTGGGGATGAAATGGCAACTCGGCTGGGGGGAATTATGAGAGGCAACTCAGCTGGGGAGAGCAACAAGAGGCAACTCAGCTGGGAATAGAGCATTTCGGATGCTGAGATCTTTTGTTGATTTGCCAGCTTGCTGGGATGAAGCTTACATGCCCCAAGTTGCGTCCTGTATACCTGCAATCCTGCGAAGGAAACGCACAAAAGGTCCCGAGGTATCCTTTACTGGATTCCGTCATAGGAGTTAAGTACTTTCGAGAGTAAGTATATTCCCTGTAAGCATGTGTTTTATTATTATTATTTTTGGGAGAAAAGCATCTGTACTTATGCAATTGATTTTTTAGAGACATAAGACATCCTTTGCAAATAAAATATACAAAACGAAACATGACTGAAAAATCTGATTTTATTAATTCATGTGCCCTGAATCGGCAAGATACAACCAAAGAAACATATCCCCTGAAATGAGGAGATTGTTTACAAATTGAGAAACAAAGTGCTGGCAGTGTTGATGACGCTTTAAGGAGCTTCCTCTCCTGCTACGACTCGTATGACAATGACGTTCTTCTCGTCTTGCTTTCTGAAGAAAGTTGATTCTGATTGAGGCTTGATTCCGTCGAAGCTTTCCAAGTTGTAAGTGATACAGACGAACTCAGAGTGCAGTTGTCCGCTTATTCCCTTATTTTGCATGGATCGCCCTTTCGGGTTTTCAATCCATCGGGATACCCATTTTTGCCTGAGTTGTCCAATGCGGCTTTTCAACTCAGCGGGTGTACATTTTTCATTTATTTCCCTTATTTTTGCCCGAGTCTTTTATTCTGTTTTTGACTCGCCGGGATGCCCTATTTTTGCCTGGACTTACATTCTGTTTTTATGTCCAGCGGGTCACTTTTATGCGAAGTATTTTTTAACTGCATCTGAATTCACAGGGGACGGGAAATCTTCACCATCCATGGTGCTGAGCATCAGTGCTCCACCAGAGAAAACTTTCTTTACCACAAACGGTCCTTCGTAATTTGGAGTCCATTTGCCCCTGTGGTCTGTATGAGGAGGGAGGATTCTCTTCAACACAAGATCTCCCACTTGGTACTCTCGGTGCCTGACTTTCTGATCGAAGGCTTTCTTCATTCTCTTCTGATACAATTGTCCATGACAGATTGCAGCCAATCTTTTCTCTTCAATCAGACTCAGTTGCTCGTATCGGGACCTAGCCCATTCTGCTTCACTCAGTTTAACATCCATCAGTACCCGTAGAGAGGGTAATTCAACTTCAACTGGTAGGACTGCTTCCATACCATACACGAGTTGATACGGTGTTGCCCCAGTGGACGTCCTGATTGACGTGCGATACCCATGCAAGGCAAATGGTAGCATTTCATGCCAGTCTTTATAGGTGACTACCATCTTCTGCACAATCTTCTTGATATTCTTATTTGCTGCCTCAACAACACCATTCATCTTTGGTCTGTAAGGAGAAGAATTGTGATGTTGGATCCTGAAGTCCCGGCACAGTTCGGCCATCATCTTGTTGTTGAGATTGGAACCATTATCAGTAATGATTCGCTCGGGCACTCCGTATCGACAGATGATATCTCTCTTCAGAAATCTGGCTACCACTTGTCTTGTAACATTTGCATATGAGGCTGCTTCAACCCACTTAGTGAAATAGTCGATGGCGAACAGGATGAATCTGTGGCCGTTTGAAGCAGTCGGCTCAATCTTGCCAATCATATCAATGCCCCACATGGCAAAGGGCCATGGTGAAGACATGATGTTCAAAGGGTTGGGAGGCACATGCACTTTATCTGCGTAGATCTGGCATTTGTGGCATTTCCTGGCATAGGCACAACAGTCTGCATCCATTGTGATCCAGTAATAACCTGATCTTAGCAATTTCTTAGCCATCGCATGTCCTCCAGCATGGGTACCAAAAGAGCCTTCATGCACTTCATGCATCAACAAAACTGCTTCCGTCTTGTCAACACATCTGAGGAGTACCATATCAAAATTCCTTTTGTATAAAGACCCATCAGTGTTCAGAAAGAAACTTCCAGCAAGCCTTCTCAAAGTCTTCTTATCATTGGAAGATGCCCCAGATGGGTATGTTTGATCCTCCAAGAAGCACTTAATGTCATGGAACCAAGGCTTATCATCTTTAACAACATCTGCTGCGAACACATATGCTGGTCTGTCAAGTCTGGACACTGAAATCCGAGGTACAAAGTTAGCAGCTTGAACTTTGATCATGGACGAAATGGTAGCCAAGGCATCTGCAAACTGATTCTCATCCCGAGGGATATACTCAAGTTTGACTGTTGTGAAGAAAGTCAATAACCTTCTTGTATAATCCCTGTAAGGTATCAGATGATCCTGGTGGGTGTACCATTTTCCGTTGGTCTGATTGATTACCAAAGCTGAATCTCCGAATACGGTCAATGTCTTGATCCTGAGGTCAATGGCTTCCTCAAGACCCATAATGCAAGCTTCGTACTCAGCTTCGTTGTTAGTGCAGTTGAAAGTGAGTTTTGCCGAGAAAGGCATGTGAACTCCTTTGGGTGTAATAAGGACTGCACCAACACCACGGCCATTCATGTTAACAGCCCCATCGAACATCATAATCCATTCTTCCTCTGGGTCAGGCCCTTCAGTGTGAATAGGCTCTTCATGATCTTTTGATTTAATGAACATGATGTCTTCATCAGGGAAGTCAAACCTCATAGGCTGGTAATCATCGATGGGTTGCTCAGCAAGATATTCAGATAGTACACTGCCTTTGATGGCTTTCTGAGATGTGTATTGGATGTCATACTCTGTAAGGATCATTTGCCATCTTGCAACCCGTCCGGTAAGCGCTGGCTTCTCAAATATGTACTTGACTGGGTCCATCTTCGAGATTAATAAAGTAGTGTGGGTCAACATATACTGTCTCAGTCGGCGAGCAGCCCACGCTAAAGCACAGCAAGTTTTCTCGAGCAGTGAATATCGTTGTTCATAGTCGGTAAACTTTTTGCTTAGGTAGTATATTGCATACTCTTTTCGACCAGACTCGTCATGCTGGCCCAGCACACACCCAATTGACTCTTCTAATACTGTCAAGTACATTATCAGAGGTCTTCCTTCAACTGGCGGCATGAGGATTGGAGGTTCTTGCAGATATTCCTTGATCTTGTCAAAAGCCTTCTGGCAATCTTCGTTCCACCTGACCGTTTGTTCTTTTCTTAACAGCTTGAACAAGGGTTCGCAGGTTACTGTAAGGTGAGATATGAACCTTGAAATGTAGTTCAATCGACCTAAGAACCCTCGAACTTCTTTCTCAGTTTTCGGTGCAGGCATCTCTTGAATGGCTTTGACTTTATCAGGGTCCACTTCAATCCCTTTCTCGCTTACGATAAAGCCCAGCAGCTTACCAGATCTCACCCCGAATGTGCATTTGTTGGGGTTCAACTTCAGTTGATACCTTCTCAGACGCTTGAATAACTTGAGCAGATTCACCAGATGATCTTCTTCAGTAAGGGACTTGGCAATCATATCATCCACATAACATTCTATTTCTTTGTGGATCATATCGTGGAACAATGTTACCATAGCCCGTTGATACGTTGCACCGGCATTCTTGAGCCCAAATGGCATTACTTTGTAGCAGAACGTGCCCCAGGGTGTGATGAATGTTGTCTTCTCCATGTCTTCAGGTGACATTTTAATCTGGTTGTATCCTGAAAATCCGCCCATGAAGGAGAACACCGAGAACTGAGCCGTGTTATCAACCAATACATCAATGTGAGGTAGAGGGAAATCATCTTTCGGGCTGGCTCTGTTCAGATCCCGGTAATCAACACACATTCTTACTTTGCCGTCTTTCTTAGGCACAGGTACTATATTAGCAACCCACGGCGGGTAGCTAGTTACAGCAAGGAACCCGGCGTCCCATTGCTTTTGTACCTCTTCCTTGATTTTCATGGCCATGTCTGGACGAGTACGGCGCAACTTCTGTTTGACTGGTGGGCATTCTTCTCTCAAAGGCAGCTTGTGCACAACAATGTCGGTATCCAACCCTGGCATATCTTGGTATGACCAAGCAAACACATCCGCATACTCTTGAAGCAGATCAATCAGTTGTCTCTTTACTGAGTCTTGCAGGCAGGCCCCGATCCTAACTTCTTTCACGTCTTCCTCTGTACCAAGATTAATCACTTCAACTTCCTCCTGGTGAGGGGTAATAACCTTTTCCTCTTGTCTTAACAACCTGGCTAGCTCTTCAGGAAGCTCATATTCTTCATCAACCCCTTCATCAGCTTGATTGATTGGATTGTCAAAGTCATACGATGTCATAGCCGTGCTGTTGTCAGTGCTGTCTGGGAGGCACTCTCTGCAAGGGTTAAGTTGTTCATTTTAGTGATTGATTTTAGTCTTGTTTAGAAAAGTGAAATAAAGTTGTCATTTTGAAAGCACTGCCATTTATTTTTTGTACAAAAAGAAAAATGGAAAAACAGTGAACGGAAAAGAAAAAGACTCATTTGCAAAAAGATGTCTGATATTTCATTAATTGATCTTGTTTGCACAAAAAAGTACAGATGGCCCGATTACAAAATGAGTCTTGTCATCTTGGGCAAGATGCAAGACTTTGATGCATGCTTATAAAATACAGGAAATAATAATTACTCTGATCGAGTAACTCTTATAATTTCCTGGGAAGACCAGTTCGAGACACTGCTCCCCGGGATCTTTGGACGAATCCAGCTTTCCAGGTTGCGCTCCTCTTCCAGCTCGTCTTCCAGACAGTTGATAGCATCAGGGGTAAGCATCCCCCCACTCACAAAATTGGGCTCTTTCGCAGCCGCTGTTTGATCTTGTTGAGTTGGTCTGTAACCCAACCCAAATCTGTCTTCTTTCTTCTCCACCGATAGCAGTTTGCCCCAGCCTTGGGCAGTTCCTTCCTCAACAACCTTCCGGGCTTGTTGGTATGATGACATTGGAGTACCAGATACAGCAGATGCCTCATTCACATTCAAAGCTTCAAACCCCTGGCTCATTGTTTCATGGATCTCTCCATCCATTTCAATGTACTTATAGGTTGCCAGGTGGCTGACAAAAATGTCCTCCTCTCCACAGATTGTGACAACTTGGCCTTCCCACTCAAATTTTAACTTTTGGTGAAGGGTAGACGTTATTGCGCCGGCGGCGTGAATCCAGGGTCTACCCAACAAACAGCTGTAGGCGGGCTGAATGTCCATCACATAAAAGATAGTTTTAAAGGTCTGTGGGCCAATTGTCACAGGCAGCTCAATCTCTCCCAGAACCGATCTCTTAGAACCATCAAAGGCTCTTACCACCAGGTTGCTGGGTCTCAATGCCAATCCATCATATTCTAACTTCACCAGAGCCTTCTTCGGTAAGACATTCAGGGATGAACCTGTGTCTACCAGCACATGAGAAAGGACAGCTCCTTTGCATTCCATGGTTATGTGCAAGGCTTTGTTGTGGTTGCGGCCATCCGCTGTCAAGTCAGTATTGGTGAACCCTAGCCCATTGCTAGCAGTAACATTCCCAACTACGGTCTCCAACTGGTTGACAGTGATCTCTTCAGGCACGTAAGCTGCGTGCAAGACTTTGAGTAATGCATTCCGATGAGCTTCGGAGCACATAAGCAGTGAGAGGATAGAGATTTTGGATGGCGTTTGGTGAAGCTGATCCACAATTTTGTAATCACTCTTTTTGATGATTCGCATAAACTCATCAACTTCTTGATCGAACGGTGTCTTCAAGGTTTCTTTAACATTTTGATCTTCCTGCACCGGGCTCTTTCCTTTTGCCTTGGCAGCAGCTTCTGCTTCGGCAGTAGGTCTTTGCACTGATGGAGCAAAGAGACGTCCGCTTCGAGTGAAGCCTCCGCCTCCCCCCACATTATCTACTTGTGGTGCAGGTGTTGATGTTTCCAGAGTGATTCTTTTTCCTTCGCAGTACACGTCAGAGCCATAGTGCCAAGGGATGGCCCTATTGCTTTCATATGGTACTGGTCCAGGCACCGTGACAGTGACTGGACTGATTGTTGCTGCTGAAGGGACTGTAATTGTTTGTGGATCATGAAAGATTGTAACTGGTGCTCTGGTGGGAGCAGCACCTTCTGAATGGTAGGCAGAGTTGTTTTCAGGATCATAAAATATTGTGACGGTAGAGACATCTTCATGATTGATTGCTGGAGTTGTAGGAGACATTGTTGGAAGTACGGGTGTTGTCATTGTAGGAGGTTCAAAATGGAGTGAAGCTGAAGTCGTAGCAGGAAAATTTGTTGAAAACTGATCGGTTGAGATGATGGATGACGTACTTGTTGATGAAGCCGAAGAATTGTCTGGAACAATAGTTGCTGCAGTTGTAGGAGGTTCTGAAACCGTTGTTGATGAGATTGCTGGATTTGTTGGAAATGATGTGGTGATCTGATGTTGGCCACTATGAATAAGGCCATCTATGCCATTCCGCAAATTATCGCACCCATTTACCGAGATATTGCAGTAAGCACAGCCTAACTCACACCCCGGGAACATTTGACATTCCAAGAGCTGAGCTTTGATTTCTACCAATGGTGTCCTGATCTGTCCCACATTGGTTATTAAATAAGACGGTTTGTCTTCTTCAATAGCGTTAATCCGGGGACCACCATGGTTTGGCATCGGGTTTTTATTGACATTGGGGTGTGGTGCGAAATTCAGAGCCTTTGAGTCCACCAGGTCTTGTACTTTCATATGCAGAGCCCTGCATTTTTCTGTGCTGTGGCCAGGTGCGTTTGAATGAAAAGCACACCTAGCATTGGAGTCATAATTCCTTGGTAGACTGTTGGGATCCGGAGGTGCCAACGTTCTTAGCTCAACCAGGTTGAGTTTCAGAAGCTGTGGCAGCAAAGTAGCATATGGCATGGGGATCGGATCAATCACTCTGTTAGCTTGAGAAGGCCTCTGCTGAAATGGCCTCTGTTGACTGTTGTTGTTGGTATTGCTGTTGTTGTAATTTCTTGGAGGATATTGATTTTGCTGATGGTACTGAGGTTGTGGCTGATAGTTTTGCTGAGGGGGTTGATAGACTGGCTGAGGGTGGGCTGGAGCAGGAATGGTGACTGCTGCTATTGACCTCTGAACATACTAGGGCCTGCCCCTGTTTGAATGGATGGCATTGGTCTCGCCAGTTCTTCTTGGGCCTGCAAAAGGCTTTCTTGTACTACTGGACGAGCTTGCACCGTTGTCTGAGATCTTTCCCATTTTCAACAGGCTTTCAATTCTCTCCCCAGCTATGACAACATCCGCGAAGCTGGTGGAAGAGAAAGCAGCCAACCTGTCAATATAGGTTCCCTGAAGGGTATTCATGAACATATCTGCCATTTCCCGTTCAGACATAGGTGGTTGAACAGCAGCAGCCAGTTGCCTCCATCTCTGGGCATATTCTCGGAAACTCTCTCTTGAAGACTGTGACATTCCCATCAGGAGGGTCCTGTTGGGTGCCATGTCTAGATTATACTGATACTGTCTGATGAAGGCCTCTGCCAGGTCCTTCCAGCATCTAATAGTTGCCCTTGTCAAGTGAGAGTACCATTCCCTTGATGCTCCAGTCAAGCTGTCTTCGAAGTAGAACATCCAGAGCTTCTCATCCATTGTATAGGCCTTTAATCTCCCGAGAAAAGATTGTAGATGGGTCCGAGGACAAGAAGTCCCATTATACTTTTCAAAACATGGAGGCTTGAACTTGTGGGGAATCCTAACCCCGTCTACCAAACCCATGTCCATGACGTCGAAGCCCAAAGAGTTTTGAGATTCTAAGGACCTCAACTTCTCAGCTATTTCATCCAATCTTCTATCATATGCTTCTTCCCCAGCACCCGTTACTGTGAACTGGTCTTCTTGAGGGTCTTCCTGTAGTACCCTCCCTGCTGTGGCAGTCCCTTGTATATTGACAGGGATGTTGGCCTCTGGATGGAGATGGGGTCCAAAAACTGGGGGATTGACATGAGGTTGGACCCTCTCGTTGTTACTTGTGCCAGCAGTTCCCACATGGGGCTCTTCTTGATTCTGCCTTTCCACCATGGCTCTCAATCTTTCCTGGCTCTGAGCCATGTTGTTCATAACTTCCATAAACTGAGTCATTTGGTTCCTCATTTCTAGCCTTTCATTTGCCATTTGATTTCTGACCTCAGTGAGGTCCTGCTGCATCTGATCCATCTGAATTCCCGGAAGGTTGTTTCGGGTTGGATAACGGTGCGGACGGTTGAGGGGAAATACCCGGCGCCTAGCAATAGTTCTTGAGCATCACAACAGAGGTTAGCAACAATAAAACAAAACCTACAAAACAAGCAAAGGGTTAGCATGCAATGCAGTTATGCTTATTTGTTCTCAAGGTATCCGGTTTGGCCTTCGGTTTTGACCCTTCCAGACCCTTGGAGATGCTGTTGTTGTTGCTTGAAGAAAACTCAGATGAAGCAAACTAACGCAAATATATTACAGAAGGTGAAATAATACAACTTGTTCATTTTACAACACAAGCCCACTAAGGGGTCAAAATACAGTACAAAATAAAAGTACATGGAAAGAAAGCAACAACAAACAAATGGTCAAACACCAAGACCAAACTCATCCTCACGAACTTCCTTGAGAAGTGCTTCGGTCACAGGATCAGCCGGACGCTCCGTGAGATTCCTGATGAGGAGATTCCGGGTCGTAACAGCTGCTGTTAGCTTCTTGTGCTGAGTTTGGTCCTTGGACCTCTTCACCCCTGCTTTGATCTTTAGCTCTGATATCTCCCTCTGGGCTGCTGCCAGGGCTTCTTGCTGTCCTTTTGCACTAGCTTCCAGTTGCTCCATCTTGTCTTGAACTCTCTTGTCTTCCAGGGTACGAGCCTCGGTGATCCTGACCCACCGGGCTTGACTCTCCTTCAAGTACAAGTCTGTCCTTGCTCTCTGGAACTGGGCTTCTTTGCAAGCATTCTTCAGAATTTGTTCACCAGCTTTAGACTTTTTGATATAATCCCCATACTTTTCAATCTTAGTCAAATGCTCCACTCTCAACTTCTCCAATCTCTCAATCTCCCTCATACCTTCACTCCTCTCCCGGAGGGTCTTCTGCAAAGCCTGGGTTAGCTTCTCATTTCTTTCCTTCAAGCTCTCAAACTCCTCCAAACTGATGGTGGCAGGGGGTGGTGCTGAAGATGACTCAGGCATGTCTTCTATGGTAAAGGGCATTCCAGAGAATTGGGCCCTGGCACGGGACCACTCATAATATTGTGCTGATGCCACATTATTACACTTCCCCAGAATGGTGACTCCCTTGGTTTGAACATTATCCCAGGCCCAGGCAGCCTGCCTAACAACAGCCAAACTAATCTTGTTCTCACAATAAAGGGTCTCCACCAAGTCCTGTGCCCTTGGAGTGTGGACCAGTGCATAGCCCAATTGCCTCCTGAACAGCAGAGGGTTGTAATTGATACTTCCCTTAACTCCTATTAAAGGCACATTGGGAAAATGTCCACAGCTGGTGATGATATCCTTGCCCTTGGTGCTTTGAGTGCACCATCTGATATCTGCTGAAGTTAGAACAGTGAGTCTCTTAGCCCAGTTGCTCTGCTGATGAGGGTTTAGGAATGCATATGTCCTGGGTAGATGCCTGAGAAGCCAAGTGTGAAACAATGGAGCACAAAACCTCACTAACCTCCCCCTCTGCTTTTCATTCCTCTGATGCACTGAATAATAAAGATCCCCCAATAAAGTTGGCACTGGGTTCTTCAAGATGAACAGATGGATTGCATTCTTGCTAATGAATCGAGGCTCATCTGCAAACAATACAATCCCATATATACTCAAGGCCAGTAAAGCACAAACAGCTTTCCACTCTCCTAGAGAAGCTTTCAGGATAGCTTGAGAGATTAAGAAGTCCAGATGAAAACCAGGGATTCCAGCTTTAGAGGTCATATGCTGCTCAATCAGGACGGGTTCCAGGTGCAAAGCCTTTGCTACTTCTCCGTTAGCAGGAAAGACCATCTCAGGGTTGAAAGGAATTTCTCTCCTGATAGGCATACCAACTAACGAGGAGTACTCTTCCAATAAGGGGCCCAACTGAAAGTCTTGAAAAGTAAAACACCTCAGTGGAGGATCATAGAACTGAATGCAGGTGTGGATGAGGCTCCTCTGTGAAGGATCCAGATCCATAACCATGTCCAGTATATCTCCATAACTCTCCCTGAACAAAGGTATGTGATCTGGAGTGATCAGGGTTTGGATCCTCCTGATGTCTGATAAGTCTGGCTGGAAGAAGTGATAGGTGATGTTGCTTTTCTTTGGAGCCATGATGACAAATGTTGATGAAGATACTGAAGAGAAGGGCCACTGATTGGCCGGAATAGATAGCTGGTAGCAAGTGCTGATGAAGGCAGGTCAAAAACTGAAGATGGGGTCAAAACCAAAACCAGATGAAGATGGATACCCTGAAACACAAATAAGCAAATGTTAATATGATGCAATGATTATGTATGCAAATGATATGCAAGGGTTTGTGACTGAGCTGGATCTGATCAAAATGCCCTGATATAAGTCCATGTGTGTTCAAGAATTCCAGATGGAGGTCTATAAATCCAGTAACCAGGGTGGGGGACTCAAATAAAGAGCCACAAGTCCAGGGTTTAGAATCACAAGAACTGTCCAACATGGAGTACTCTTAACAAAATCAAAGTAACAGGGTATTCTGAGGTTAAGGTACCTGCAAACCTGTAAACAGCCCAACCCCCTCACAGGTGGTGTTCTAGAACAAGGGTCCTCAGACTTGGATCAGTTATGAGAAGTGTAAACACTTCTAACCTGGAGGTACAGTGTTTACAATAACCATAACAGTTCCTCCTCTAATTCACCTCAGTTTCTGAAGCTCAATACTAAAGGTCATCCAGACTTAGCAGGCTTCCCAGATAGCCCTAGCATTGCAGGAAATCTGCAACACAGAGTTCTCAAGAAGAAACCCATATCTGAACCGTGTTTCATATTCCCGCACCAGACCGAAATGGAATGGGAAAGAATATGATTCACTCTAGCCTAGGTGTCACTCAGGTCTCAGGTATAGGACCTTAACTCTCAATGGAACCCCACCCACCAAAAGGAAAACCAGATCCAGCCAGCAGCACAGTATGACAATATGATATAATGCAAAGCTATAAAGAAAGCAATAAACAAAACTGTACATAAAGCAAAAATAAATACAAATATACAAACACAAATAAGCACATAACACCCCAGTAAACACAAATCAAACAAGCGCTAGGAGGAACCCACAAAAAGAACCAGAAGCCCTGGTTGCAATATAAGGATCCCCAGCAGAGTCGCCAAGCTGTCGCTCCCGACAAATGGGACTCGCCCCAGATGAAGGTACAGACGCGAACGGTCGGCGAAAGGGACAATGAGAACACACAGCCGTGAACTCACTGGAGATGAATAGAGTCGCCAGCTAGGCATTTTTATCCCGGAGGAAAGGTAATGCTGCATAAACCTAGAAAGATAAGGATAAGACGGTTGCGAACCAGAGAGACTGAGAAAGGGGGTTGGTTACAACCTGGGAAGGTATTAGCACCCAGATTGTCCGCCGTACTCGACGGGATCCACGCTTAAAAGATTTGTGCTTTAAAGGGGTAGTGCCAGTGCAATTTGTGTGTAAATAGCTGGGAAGGAATGTACAGGTGTCAGTGCATGAGTGATGTGAAGTATGAAAGTGTCAGTGTAGGAACAGAATGAAATGCTCATGATCATGAGGCTAAAAGAATGAGGCTAGAAGGAGGGGGAATGTACAGAGACTTTTGTTCGATAACTGTTAAGTTATGCCTACGTATCCTCTCGTGCAATGAGGAAGTCAGAACACCGTAGTTCGACCCAAAGAGACTGAAAGATGAAATGACTTGTGAACTGCTTGCTTGTCAATGCTCAAGTGTATGATCTGTCTGGCACAGATGCAAACTGTCTTGCATTAGACGGAAGAAGCGAGTTCTCGTTTGTGAGTGAATGATATGAGAAAAGAATCCCGGAGGAGACGATTATTGTTTGTTTTTTGAGTTTTCAGTCTTTTATTGTTTTTGGATTTTGTCATAAGTTAATGAGCTTAAGTCTAAACCAATGGATTTAGTAAACTCATCACATCTTCCCTCTGATTAGGGGTAATGAGATTACCTTAAGTGTGAAGTCAGATTCTCACACCTAATCACCTTTGGTGTAGGATTAAGATCATTAACCTATTTGTGATTATTTAGATGTTTTTGGTGGTTTTTGTTTAGTGTTAAGTAATGAGGTTAAGCCATAATCAAGGATTAAACAGACTCATTACACCATCCTAATAGAAGGATAATAGATGAGAATGTTTAAGCTGAGGAAAGCTCCTCAACTTAATGCATGATTAGGGATTAAACTCATGACAAAATAAGCCTTTGATTAAGTGGATTTTATTTAATGGTATGATGATGAAGTGAGTTTTAGGGTTTGTAAGACAACTTGAGGGGGACTTGTCCATTAACACTAGAGTTAGTCCTTCTTAACCAATTAAGGAAGAATTAGAACCCTAATGCAAGGCCCAAGTTACAAGTGTGATGTCTTGATGATTATTATGTGAATTGATTAAGAGATTTAAACACATTAAGGGTTTAACACTTAGGATTAAAGTTATACACTCCATCCTAATAGAAGGATGCAGGCATAAGCTTAATCACAAAGTCTTAAAGCCTTTAGGGTTTAGTCCCTGATTATGAGGTGAGAAGAGAGGACTCAAAGAGAGACACAAAGGTAAAACTATGAGGGGAGACTAATCAAAACCCTAATTCATTGTCATGCTTGGTTGTTCCTAAGGTTTGTGTGGTTTGCAAGAACAATCTTCAATGGAACCACCAGGAAGCAGATGAACAAGATCAAGAGAAGCAAAGTGACTTGCTTCATTCAAGAAGTCAAGTCACTTGAAGAAAGAAAGTGGGAGGAACAAGAATGAGCAAGCTCAAACTCAAACACATATAAGAAATGCAGCAATGGATGCAAGAGAGATGAAAAGAAAGGTTATGAGAAGTGAAGGCAAATTCACTTCCCAAGTTTACTTACCACCTAAAATGTTAGAAAGAAATGCAATGCAATGCAAGATGGGATGAAATGGCATGATGCTAAACAAAACCAGGAGCATGTTGATGATGATTATGATGTTATGAGGTGCTGCAAACATGAGGCAGCACATGGAGATGCTCATACAATGTTCATGAATGCAAATGATGCAAGTTAAGGAGCATGGATGAGCATGAAAAGTTATGAAGCATACAAGGCAAATGACATGGCAAATATGTGATGCAATGATCAAACATGCTTCCTATATGTCTTAAGATGTCAATTGAAACACAAGAATGTGTAAAATGCAAAGACAAGTCATGTTATGCAAGAGAATGCAAGAAGGATGCAAGAGGAAGCCCAAATTAGGGTTCATGGATCAAACAACAAACAAAAACCCAAAACAGAAGCAAAACCTAAGATAAAAAATGGAAAATGCCACTTAAAGAAAACCTAAACCTATACTAAACCAATGTCCAAAGGGGAGGTCTCAACTCTCAACCAATCTCAAGTTATGATTTTTCTAAGATTCTAGGGTCTTTTAGGGTTCTTAACAAAAGAAATGCCAAACAATTTGAAATTGAAGGATCAAATCAAGGCCATTTTATCCTAGAAACTACATGCCAAACACAAAACAAAGCAAAAAGAATCAATGTCCAACTCTTCTCAAATAGGCAGAAATGAATTTTTGAACTTAGGATCAAATTAATGCATAAAAAATGATTTAATTCAATGAAAAATTCTTAAAATGCATCAAGATCAAAAAAGAAATTTGGTTTGAAGGTTGGACAATGTTTCTAAATGTCTTAGAACATTTCATGAATTTTTTTGTAATTTTTAAATACCTAAAAGTATTTTTAATTAATTAATTTCCATTAATCAATTAAAAATAATCTTTTAAATATTTAAAAATTACTTTTTTAATGATAAAAAATAAAATAAAAATATTTTTGGGTCTTAAAAATTAATAAAACTTTTAGGAAAAAGTTTCATAATTTTTAAGAATTTTTTACTATTTTAAAATAAATATGCAAATTAATTGAAAAGAAAATGAATTAAAAATAAATAAAATGGAAGGTAATCAGGATGGAGGGATGAGATTCACTCTGGATTTGAATCTGTTGACTACGCGCGTCATCCAAGGGTCCAGGTTGACTCTGATTAAATTATTTAAATTATGTTTAATTAAGCTAACACGTGGATTAGGGCATAATCAGAGAGATCCAGGCCATACACTCACGCGGGAGGTCAACGGGTCAGAGGCATCTCACGGTCCAGATTCAAATGGTCATTAATCACGTAATTAGGGCATAATCACTCTCAGGTGGCCGGAGAAGACTTCCGGTCGTCTTCTCCGGCCAGCAACTCCCCTGAAAAACTTCAAACTCCCTCAAATCGTAACAAAAACAAAATCTAAGAATTGGGAAATGTTCTCCAACCTCTCACGAATCAAACCCCTCTCCTAAAACAAATTTCTTTTCCCTAACTAAGCTGAATCGAAGGAAATAAGAACTAGGGCACGCAAGCTTCAGAGAGCAATTAAACTCTCATTTCAAAACCATTTCAAAAACTAAGAGCACCAGGATATTCAGGGAAGCATAAGGAACAAGTTCATAACATGAAAAACAATTTCTGGAAAAATAAATTTCAAGCTACCTGAGATTTGGAGCTTTCAACCTGATGACTTTCTGGCCACTTCTTTCAGTGCAAACTACTCCACTTGATCCCCAGATGAAGTTTGAATGCTCAAGAAGAGTTTATGTTGGCTGGATAATGAGTTTCGACAGCTCCTGCTTCAACTCAGTTGAAAATGGCTATGGTGAAATAGGCAGCTTCAGGCCATTGTGAAGGGTTGTTTGTGATCCTGAGGGTGAATGGAGAAGCTTTGCAAGGTTTGTTTGGATGTTTGTGAGCTAGGAAGGGAGATTCGAATGGAACTGCAGTTTGAGGTGAGAAATGGCTATGGGGTGTTCTGGTTGATTCAGGCTTGTGTTCTTGCTGGTTTCTTCTCAATGATGCATGGTGAGTTGAATGGTGAAAATGGTTTGAGTGTTTCTTGGCTGGGCAGAGAGATTCGAAGGCTTATGCAGCTGGGGTGTATTTTGTGAATGTGTTGTTATGAATGGTTTCAGCCTTGCCTTGTACATGAAATGGCTTGCAAAATGATAATGTATTTTAATCCTATAGGTCAGATGATGTGACCTGGCCTATAGTGATTGGTAAGTTTGCTTTTGCAAAAAGTCAAGTTTTGTGTAAGGCAAGCATGGCTCATGATCTAGGCAAGTACATGGCATGGGCTGCGCAGAAAAGGGTGAGGTGAGAGGCTAGCCAAAGTCAGCATCCAATGTCATAAGTTGTAGGAAGTGGAATGAGTGGTTTTGCAACTTGTTGCTTCATGGTTCACATGAAAGAAAGTCTTGTTACATGAACCAAAACATGAGAAACCTTGGCCCAATTCTGACTTTTATGACTTAGAGGATGTTTGCATACTGGTTTGAAATGAATTAGAGGTTGCAATTGGCCTTGGTCCATGATTTTGCAAAATTCTCATTTGAGGCATGCCTTGAAAATCAATGATTTTAGCCAACTTTGTCACACCATAACTTTTGATCCAAGAAGAGTTTGATCATGTTCTTGTACTTTTTGAAAAGGGAAAAATGAGATCTACAACTTTCATGACCAAGGTTTTTCCATTTGAAGCATTTTTGGATCAATAATCAAAGCTTGAAAAATGACCTAAAATGGAGCATTCTTGAAAAGTCAACTATACCCCAAAAGCCAACATGTGCAAAACCACCCAAAAGTCAACTAACCCATGGAATTTCTTCATGAAAATTGATATGCATACTCCCTATACCATATGGAGACCAATGGAAACAAGAATGACCAAAAAAATTGGGGTTATGGCCTCTGAAACCAAAACCCTAATTTTCAGTCAACTGTGCAGTCAAACCTGGCTCTGCATCCATTCAAACCCTAGTTCTTGTGATTCCTTTGCATTTTTGACTTTGTGGGGACATAATATGATGCTTGAACACACATGGACACCTTTTAAGTGATTGGTAGCCTTTGGAGTGGCTCAAAAGGCTCTTGAATTGCTCAGATCACAAACCCTAGGTGCAGATGACTTAGGAACCATGCAGTGAATCAAAAAATGGGATATGATTGTATTTATGCATATGAAATGATCACAAGCCATGGTGTGAATGGGTGAGGGCAAATTTGGGGTGTTTACAGCTTCCCCTATTCAAACATGAGTTAGCTGTGCAGGATGTAAGCGACGGCTTAACAGGCAAACAAGATAACTTGTGGTTGAATACCAAAGACAGTCCAAAATTTGCACTCACAGAATGAAGAAGAAAAGGGATATAGATTGTAAAAGGAAAATAAAGTATATTACAAAGCGGGAAACAACGCAATGACGGGGACGGCCGACATGCTGGGGATAAAAGGTAAAGCCAAGACGGGGACGGCCGACTAGCTGGGGAATGTCAAAATATGATGGGGACGGCCATCAGGGTAAAGCTGTAAAATTTTCCGGGAGTTAATGAAACATGACGGGGACGGCCATCAAGCTCATAAAGCAAGGTAACCAACGATGGGGACGGCCATCGGGCTAAAAGAAAAGGAAAAGGGACCACGACGGGGACGGCCATCGGGTTAAAGAATAAATGAAATAAGCAGATGATGGGGTACGGCCATCAAAGGTGGAGGACGACCACCTAGCAGGGGACGGCTGCTCTGTTGGGTAATAAAGGAATTATGATGGGGACGGCCATCAAAGGTGGAGGACGACCACCTGGCAGGGTACGGCTGCCGAAAATATCAACGATGGGGACGACCATCGGATAGAAAAGGTCGACGATGGGGACGGCCATCGGACGAGCATGATGGAGGACGACCATCAAGAAGTGGAGAACGACCACTCAGCAGGGTATGGCTGCTCTCGAGGTTTATCACAACACAGGACGAGTGTCAGATAACCAAAATCAACAATGGGGACAGCCATTGGATAAAATGATGAAGGACGATCATCAAAAGGTGTAGGACGACCACCTAGCAGGGGACGGCTGCTAAAAAGATCAACGATGGGGACGGCCATCGGGTGAGCATGATGGAGGACGACCATCAAGAAGTGGAGGACGACCACTCAGCAGGGTACGGCTGCTCTCAGGGTTTATCATGACACAGGACGAGTGCCAGATAAAAGGGGAAATTTGCTTTGTTCGCGATCTACTAGGGATATAGTGAACACGGGCGAGCGTTCACAACCAAGAAAGGAAAGTATAAGTGTTTGGTATTGTGTATAGATTAAAGATGCGGACGAGCATCCTTAGACTATGATACGGACGAGTATCATGTAGAAACAAATACTGACACGTGTTCAGAGATGATGATACGGACGAGTACCATCTGGTTAACAAAGAACACGGACGAGTGTTGCATCTGAAGGGACTCTTCTGGGGGGTGGTAGACACGGACGAGTGTCTAGCCAAGAAGACATAAGTGTTTTACACAGTGTATGGATTAAAGATGCGGACGAGCATCCTTAAGACTATGATACGGACGAGTATCATGTAGAAACAAACATTAGACGCAATGTTCTGAGATGATGATACGGACGAGTACCAACTGGTTAACAAAGAACAAGGACTACTGTCGAATCTGTGGGGAGATAAGTGATGGTGTATACAAGATACGGACGAGTATCTGTATAAGTATAATATGAGTAGTGAGAATGGTATATAGATGAATAGTTATCTGCTGGGGAGAGTGACACGGACGGGTGCCAAGAGAGAAAAGTGTAATAACAAGTGTATGGGTGATGAAGGTGTAAGCGGCTGCGCTGGGGATATGACAGGGACGGGTGTCAGGAAAGTGTATACAGGTATGTGTGAGTGCAAAGAGGGTGTCTTTGGCTTTCTGCTGGTAATATGACACGGACGGGTGTCATGAAGTATCTGTAATACGGGTGATTTTGTTCGTAAAGAGTGTTCTGGCGACTTTACTGGGGAGTGGTGATACGGACGGGTATCAAAAGGAAATATGCTGGTATTTGTGAATATGAGGCAACTGCTTTTGCTGGGACTCTGGTGAGGATTTTTGGGGGGGAGTATATGATTATTATTCACAAGTGTTGATTCCGAACATGGCTTATGATTATGCTATGCGTTTGATTTTTGCCGTAATGCTCCGTGTTAGACGGAATGCTACGCTCTGAGGGGAAAATATGATGCGAATGCCATGATTATGCAAAGATATCAAACCGGGATTCGGATCCCGTTGCTGCGAAGATCTCTGGCTGATCTGTTTGAAAAGGGCCTCCCAGCTGGGGATGAGATCATTGGTAGATCTGGTGAGATGTATTCATTTGGGGATATAGGTCACTGGTTGACATATCCTTATAATACGGGACCCAGCTGGGGTTTGTAGAAGCTTTCTTCACTCTGTTGTGATCTTCTATGCGCCGCTCTTCTGGATAGAGGCTGGGGATTCTGTGGGGAGATGGTTCCTGACTTCTGCACTCAGCTGGGGATGAAATGGCAACTCGGCTGGGGGGAATTATGAGAGGCAACTCAGCTGGGGAGAGCAACAAGAGGCAACTCAGCTGGGAATAGAGCATTTCGGATGCTGAGATCTTTTGTTGATTTGCCAGCTTGCTGGGATGAAGCTTACATGCCCCAAGTTGCGTCCTGTATACCTGCAATCCTGCAAAGGAAACGCACAAAAGGTCCCGAGGTATCCTTTACTGGATTCCGTCATAGGAGTTAAGTACTTTCGAGAGTAAGTATATTCCCTGTAAGCATGTGTTTTATTATTATTATTTTTGGGAGAAAAGCATCTGTACTTATGCAATTGATTTTTTAGAGACATCAGACATCCTTTGCAAATAAAATATACAAAACGAAACATGACTGAAAAATCTGATTTTATTAATTCATGTGCCCTGAATCGGCAAGATACAACCAAAGAAACATATCCCCTGAAATGAGGAGATTGTTTACAAATTGAGAAACAAAGTGCTGGCAGTGTTGATGACGCTTTAAGGAGCTTCCTCTCCTGCTACGACTCGTATGACAATGACGTTCTTCTCGTCTTGCTTTCTGAAGAAAGTTGATTCTGATTGAGGCTTGATTCCGTCGAAGCTTTCCAAGTTGTAAGTGATACAGACGAACTCAGAGTGCAGTTGTCCGCTTATTCCCTTATTTTGCATGGATCGCCCTTTCGGGTTTTCAATCCATCGGGATACCCATTTTTGCCTGAGTTGTCCAATGCGGCTTTTCAACTCAGCGGGTGTAAATTTTTCATTTATTTCCCTTATTTTTGCCCGAGTCTTTTATTCTGTTTTTGACTCGCCGGGATGCCCTATTTTTGCCTGGACTTACATTCTGTTTTTATGTCCAGCGGGTCACTTTTATGCGAAGTATTTTTTAACTGCATCTGAATTCACAGGGGACGGGAAATCTTCACCATCCATGGTGCTGAGCATCAGTGCTCCACCAGAGAAAACTTTCTTTACCACAAACGGTCCTTCGTAATTTGGAGTCCATTTGCCC
Organism: Lathyrus aphaca; assembly: GCA_963966055.1. Lineage (NCBI taxonomy): Eukaryota > Viridiplantae > Streptophyta > Magnoliopsida > Fabales > Fabaceae > Lathyrus > Lathyrus aphaca. The sequence goes on along the minus strand of OZ014522.1, from coordinate 451,253,434 downwards.
CTGTGGTCTGTATGAGGAGGGAGGATTCTCTTCAACACAAGATCTCCCACTTGGTACTCTCGGTGCCTGACTTTCTGATCGAAGGCTTTCTTCATTCTCTTCTGATACAATTGTCCATGACAGATTGCAGCCAATCTTTTCTCTTCAATCAGACTCAGTTGCTCGTATCGGGACCTAGCCCATTCTGCTTCACTCAGTTTAACATCCATCAGTACCCGTAGAGAGGGTAATTCAACTTCAACTGGTAGGACTGCTTCCATACCATACACGAGTTGATACGGTGTTGCCCCAGTGGACGTCCTGATTGACGTGCGATACCCATGCAAGGCAAATGGTAGCATTTCATGCCAGTCTTTATAGGTGACTACCATCTTCTGCACAATCTTCTTGATATTCTTATTTGCTGCCTCAACAGCACCATTCATCTTTGGTCTGTAAGGAGAAGAATTGTGATGTTGGATCCTGAAGTCCCGGCACAGTTCGGCCATCATCTTGTTGTTGAGATTGGAACCATTATCAGTAATGATTCGCTCGGGCACTCCGTATCGACAAATGATATCTCTCTTCAGAAATCTGGCTACCACTTGTCTTGTAACATTTGCATATGAAGCTGCTTCAACCCACTTAGTGAAATAGTCGATGGCGACCAGGATGAATCTGTGGCCGTTTGAAGCAGTCGGCTCAATCTTGCCAATCATATCAATGCCCCACATGGCAAAGGGCCATGGTGAAGACATGATGTTCAAAGGGTTGGGAGGCACATGCACTTTATCTGCGTAGATCTGGCATTTGTGGCATTTCCTGGCATAGGCACAACAGTCTGCATCCATTGTGATCCAGTAATAACCTGATCTTAGCAATTTCTTAGCCATCGCATGTCCTCCAGCATGGGTACCAAAAGAGCCTTCATGCACTTCATGCATCAACAAAACTGCTTCCGTCTTGTCAACACATCTGAGGAGTACCATATCAAAATTCCTTTTGTATAAAGACCCATCAGTGTTCAGAAAGAAACTTCCAGCAAGCCTTCTCAAAGTCTTCTTATCATTGGAAGATGCCCCAGATGGGTATGTTTGATCCTCCAAGAAGCACTTAATGTCATGGAACCAAGGCTTATCATCTTTAACAACATCTGCTGCGAACACATATGCTGGTCTGTCAAGTCTGGACACTGAAATCCGAGGTACAAAGTTAGCAGCTTGAACTTTGATCATGGACGAAATGGTAGCCAAGGCATCTGCAAACTGATTCTCATCCCGAGGGATATACTCAAGTTTGACTGTTGTGAAGAAAGTCAATAACCTTCTTGTATAATCCCTGTAAGGTATCAGATGATCCTGGTGGGCGTACCATTTTCCGTTGGTCTGATTGATTACCAAAGCTGAATCTCCGAATACGGTCAATGTCTTGATCCTGAGGTCAATGGCTTCCTCAAGACCCATAATGCAAGCTTCGTACTCAGCTTCGTTGTTAGTGCAGTTGAAAGTGAGTTTTGCCGAGAAAGGCATGTGAACTCCTTTGGGTGTAATAAGGACTGCACCAACACCACGGCCATTCATGTTAACAGCCCCATCGAACATCATAATCCATTCTTCCTCTGGGTCAGGCCCTTCAGTGTGAATAGGCTCTTCATGATCTTTTGATTTAATGAACATGATGTCTTCATCAGGGAAGTCAAACCTCATAGGCTGGTAATCATCGATGGGTTGCTCAGCAAGATATTCAGATAGTACACTGCCTTTGATGGCTTTCTGAGATGTGTATTGGATGTCATACTCTGTAAGGATCATTTGCCATCTTGCAACCCGTCCGGTAAGCGCTGGCTTCTCAAATATGTACTTGACTGGGTCCATCTTCGAGATTAATAAAGTAGTGTGGGTCAACATATACTGTCTCAGTCGGCGAGCAGCCCACGCTAAAGCACAGCAAGTTTTCTCGAGCAGTGAATATCGTTGTTCACAGTCGGTAAACTTTTTGCTTAGGTAGTATATTGCATACTCTTTTCGACCAGACTCGTCATGCTGGCCCAGCACACACCCCATTGACTCTTCTAATACTGTCAAGTACATTATCAGAGGTCTTCCTTCAACTGGCGGCATGAGGATTGGAGGTTCTTGCAGATATTCCTTGATCTTGTCAAAAGCCTTCTGGCAATCTTCGTTCCACCTGACCGTTTGTTCTTTTCTTAACAGCTTGAACAAGGGTTCGCAGGTTGCTGTAAGGTGAGATATGAACCTTGAAATGTAGTTCAATCGACCTAAGAACCCTCGAACTTCTTTCTCAGTTTTCGGTGCAGGCATCTCTTGAATGGCTTTGACTTTATCAGGGTCCACTTCAATCCCTTTCTCGCTTACGATAAAGCCCAGCAGCTTACCAGATCTCACCCCGAATGTGCATTTGTTGGGGTTCAACTTCAGTTGATACCTTCTCAGACGCTTGAATAACTTGAGCAGATTCACCAGATGATCTTCTTCAGTAAGGGACTTGGCAATCATATCATCCACATAACATTCTATTTCTTTGTGGATCATATCGTGGAACAATGTTACCATAGCCCGTTGATACGTTGCACCGGCATTCTTGAGCCCAAATGGCATTACTTTGTAGCAGAACGTGCCCCAGGGTGTGATGAATGTTGTCTTCTCCATGTCTTCAGGTGACATTTTAATCTGGTTGTATCCTGAAAATCCGTCCATGAAGGAGAACACCGAGAACTGAGCCGTGTTATCAACCAATACATCAATGTGAGGTAGAGGGAAATCATCTTTCGGGCTGGCTCTGTTCAGATCCTGGTAATCAACACACATTCTTACTTTGCCGTCTTTCTTAGGCACAGGTACTATATTAGCAACCCACGGCGGGTAGCTAGTTACAGCAAGGAACCCGGCGTCCCATTGCTTTTGTACCTCTTCCTTGATTTTCATGGCCATGTCTGGACGAGTACGGCGCAACTTCTGTTTGACTGGTGGGCATTCTTCTCTCAAAGGCAGCTTGTGCACAACAATGTCGGTATCCAACCCTGGCATATCTTGGTATGACCAAGAAAACACATCCGCATACTCTTGAAGCAGATCAATCAGTTGTCTCTTTACTGAGTCTTGCAGGCAGGCCCCGATCCTAACTTCTTTCACGTCTTCCTCTGTACCAAGATTAATCACTTCAACTTCCTCCTGGTGAGGGGTAATAACCTTTTCCTCTTGTCTTAACAACCTGGCTAGCTCTTCAGGAAGCTCATATTCTTCATCAACCCCTTCATCAGCTTGATTGATTGGATTGTCAAAGTCATACGATGTCATAGCAGTGCTGTTGTCAGTGCTGTCTGGGAGGCACTCTCTGCAAGGGTTAAGTTGTTCATTTTAGTGATTGATTTTAGTCTTGTTTAGAAAAGTGAAATAAAGTTGTCATTTTGAAAGCACTGCCATTTATTTTTTGTACAAAAAGAAAAATGGAAAAACAGTGAACGGAAAAGAAAAAGACTCATTTGCAAAAAGATGTCTGATATTTCATTAATTGATCTTGTTTGCACAAAAAAGTACAGATGGCCCGATTACAAAATGAGTCTTGTCATCTTGGGCAAGATGCAAGACTTTGATGCATGCTTATAAAATACAGGAAATAATAATTACTCTGATCGAGTAACTCTTATAATTTCCTGGGAAGACCAGTTCGAGACACTGCTCCCCGGGATCTTTGGACGAATCCAGCTTTCCAGGTTGCGCTCCTCTTCCAGCTCGTCTTCCAGACAGTTGATAGCATCAGGGGTAAGCATCCCCCCACTCACAAAATTGGGCTCTTTCGCAGCCGCTGTTTGATCTTGTTGAGTTGGTCTGTAACCCAACCCAAATCTGTCTTCTTTCTTCTCCACCGATAGCAGTTTGCCCCATCCTTGGGCAGTTCCTTCCTCAACAACCTTCCGGGCTTGTTGGTATGATGACATTGGAGTACCAGATACAGCAGATGCCTCATTCACATTCAAAGCTTCAAACCCCTGGCTCATTGTTTCATGGATCTCTCCATCCATTTCAATGTACTTATAGGTTGCCAGGTGGCTGACAAAAATGTCCTCCTCTCCACAGATTGTGACAACTTGGCCTTCCCACTCAAATTTTAACTTTTGGTGAAGGGTAGACGTTATTGCGCCGGCGGCGTGAATCCAGGGTCTACCCAACAAACAGCTGTAGGCGGGCTGAATGTCCATCACATAAAAGATAGTTTTAAAGGTCTGTGGGCCAATTGTCACAGGCAGCTCAATCTCTCCCAGAACCGATCTCTTAGAACCATCAAAGGCTCTTACCACCAGGTTGCTGGGTCTCAATGCCAATCCATCATATTCTAACTTCACCAGAGCCTTCTTCGGTAAGACATTCAGGGATGAACCTGTGTCTACCAGCACATGAGAAAGGACAGCTCCTTTGCATTCCATGGTTATGTGCAAGGCTTTGTTGTGGTTGCGGCCATCCGCTGTCAAGTCAGTATTGGTGAACCCTAGCCCATTGCTAGCAGTAACATTCCCAACTACGGTCTCCAACTGGTTGACAGTGATCTCTTCAGGCACGTAAGCTGCGTGCAAGACTTTGAGTAATGCATTCCGATGAGCTTCGGAGCACATAAGCAGTGAGAGGATAGAGATTTTGGATGGCGTTTGGTGAAGCTGATCCACAATTTTGTAATCACTCTTTTTGATGATTCGCATAAACTCATCAACTTCTTGATCGAACGGTGTCTTCAAGGTTTCTTTAACAGTTTGATCTTCCTGCACCGGGCTCTTTCCTTTTGCCTTGGCAGCAGCTTCTGCTTCGGCAGTAGGTCTTTGCACTGATGGAGCAAAGAGACGTCCGCTTCGAGTGAAGCCTCCGCCTCCCCCCACATTATCTACTTGTGGTGCAGGTGTTGATGTTTCCAGAGTGATTCTTTTTCCTTCGCAGTACACGTCAGAGCCATAGTGCCAAGGGATGGCCCTATTGCTTTCATATGGTACTGGTCCAGGCACCGTGACAGTGACTGGACTGATTGTTGCTGCTGAAGGGACTGTAATTGTTTGTGGATCATGAAAGATTGTAACTGGTGCTCTGGTGGGAGCAACACCTTTTGAATGGTAGGCAGAGTTGTTTTCAGGATCATAAAATATTGTGACAGTAGAGACATCTTCATGATTGATTGCTGGAGTTGTAGGAGACATTGTTGGAAGTACGGGTGTTGTCATTGTAGGAGGTTCAAAATGGAGTGAAGCTGAAGTCGTAGCAGGAAAATTTGTTGAAAACTGATCGGTTGAGATGATGGATGACGTACTTGTTGATGAAGCCGAAGAATTGTCTGGAACAATAGTTGCTGCAGTTGTAGGAGGTTCTGAAACCGTTGTTGATGAGATTGCTGGATTTGTTGGAAATGATGTGGTGATCTGAAGTTGGCCACTCTGAATAAGGCCATCTATGCCATTCCGCAAATTATCGCACCCATTTACCGAGATATTGCAGTAAGCACAGCCTAACTCACACCCCGGGAACATTTGACATTCCAAGAGCTGAGCTTTGATTTCTACCAATGGTGTCCTGATCTGTCCCACATTGGTTATTAAATAAGAAGGTTTGTCTTCTTCAATAGCGTTAATCCGGGGACCACCATGGTTTGGCATCGGGTTTTTATTGACATTGGGTGGTGGTGCGAAATTCAGAGCCTTTGAGTCCACCAGGTCTTGTACTATGCAGAGCCCTGCATTTTTCTGTGCTGTGGCCAGGTGCGTTTGAATGAAAAGCACACCTAGCATTGGAGTCATAATTCCTTGGTAGACTGTTGGGATCCGGAGGTGCCAACGTTCTTAGCTCAACCAGGTTGAGTTTCAGAAGCTGTGGCAGCAAAGTAGCATATGGCATGGGGATCGGATCAATCACTCTGTTAGCTTGAGAAGGCCTCTGCTGAAATGGCCTCTGTTGACTGTTGTTGTTGGTATTGCTGTTGTTGTAATTTCTTGGAGGATATTGATTTTGCTGATGGTACTGAGGTTGTGGCTGATAGTTTTGCTGAGGGGGTTGATAGACTGGCTGAGGGTGGGCTGGAGCAGGAATGGTGACTGCTGCTATTGACCTCTGAACATACTGGGGCCTGCCCCTGTTTGAATGGATGGCATTGGTCTCGCCAGTTCTTCTTGGGCCTGCAAAAGGCTTTCTTGTACTACTGGACGAGCTTGCACCGTTGTCTGAGATCTTTCCCATTTTCAACAGGCTTTCAATTCTCTCCCCAGCTATGACAACATCCGCGAAGCTAATGGAAGAGAAAGCAGCCAACCTGTCAATATAGGTTCCCTGAAGGGTATTCATGAACATATCTGCCATTTCCCGTTCAGACATAGGTGGTTGAACAGCAGCAGCCAGTTGCCTCCATCTCTGGGCATATTCTCGGAAACTCTCTCTTGAAGACTGTGACATTCCCATCAGGAGGGTCCTGTTGGGTGCCATGTCTAGATTATACTGATACTGTCTGATGAAGGCCTCTGCCAGGTCCTTCCAGCATCTAATAGTTGCCCTTGTCAAGTGAGAGTACCATTCCCTTGATGCTCCAGTCAAGCTGTCTTCGAAGTAGAACATCCAGAGCTTCTCATCCATTGTATAGGCCTTTAATCTCCCGAGAAAAGATTGTAGATGGGTCCGAGGACAAGAAGTCCCATTATACTTTTCAAAACATGGAGGCTTGAACTTGTGGGGAATCCTAACCCCGTCTACCAAACCCATGTCCATGACGTCGAAGCCCAAAGAGTTTTGAGATTCTAAGGACCTCAACTTCTCAGCTATTTCATCCAATCTTCTATCATATGCTTCTTCCCCAGCACCCGTTACTGTGAACTGGTCTTCTTGAGGGTCTTCCTGTAGTACCCTCCCTGCTGTGGCAGTCCCTTGTATATTGACAGGGATGTTGGCCTCTGGATGGAGATGGGGTCCAAAAACTGGGGGATTGACATGAGGTTGGACCCTCTCGTTGTTACTTGTGCCAGCAGTTCCCACATGGGGCTCTTCTTGATTCTGCCTTTCCACCATGGCTCTCAATCTTTCCTGGCTCTGAGCCATGTTGTTCATAACTTCCATAAACTGAGTCATTTGGTTCCTCATTTCTAGCCTTTCATTTGCCATTTGATTTCTGACCTCAGTGAGGTCCTGCTGCATCTGATCCATTTGAATTCCCGGAAGGTTGTTTCGGGTTGGATAACGGTGCGGACGGTTGAGGGGAAATACCCGGCGCCTAGCAATAGTTCTTGAGCATCACAACAGAGGTTAGCAACAATAAAACAAAACCTACAAAACAAGCAAAGGGTTAGCATGCAATGCAGTTATGCTTATTTGTTCTCAAGGTATCCGGTTTGGCCTTCGGTTTTGACCCTTCCAGACCCTTGGAGATGCTGTTGTTGTTGCTTGAAGAAAACTCAGATGAAGCAAACTAACGCAAATATATTACAGAAGGTGAAATAATACAACTTGTTCATTTTACAACACAAGCCCACTAAGGGGTCAAAATACAGTACAAAATAAAAGTACATGGAAAGAAAGCAACAACAAACAAATGGTCAAACACCAAGACCAAACTCATCCTCACGAACTTCCTTGAGAAGTGCTTCGGTCACAGGATCAGCCGGACGCTCTGTGAGATTCCTGATGAGGAGATTCCGGGTCGTAACAGCTGCTGTTAGCTTCTTGTGCTGAGTTTGGTCCTTGGACCTCTTCACCCCTGCTTTGATCTTTAGCTCTGATATCTCCCTCTGGGCTGCTGCCAGGGCTTCTTGCTGTCCTTTTGCACTAGCTTCCAGTTGCTCCATCTTGTCTTGAACTCTCTTGTCTTCCAGGGTACGAGCCTCGGTGATCCTGACCCACCGGGCTTGACTCTCCTTCAAGTACAAGTCTGTCCTTGCTCTCTGGAACTGGGCTTCTTTGCAAGCATTCTTCAGAATTTGTTCACCAGCTTTAGACTTTTTGATATAATCCCCAGACTTTTCAATCTTAGTCAAATGCTCCACTCTCAACTTCTCCAATCTCTCAATCTCCCTCATACCTTCACTCCTCTCCCGGAGGGTCTTCTGCAAAGCCTGGGTTAGCTTCTCATTTCTTTCCTTCAAGCTCTCAAACTCCTCCAAACTGATGGTGGCAGGGGGTGGTGCTGAAGATGACTCAGGCATGTCTTCTATGGTAAAGGGCATTCCAGAGAATTGGGCCCTGGCACGGGACCACTCATAATATTGTGCTGATGCCACATTATTACACTTCCCCAGAATGGTGACTCCCTTGGTTTGAACATTATCCCAGGCCCAGGTAGCCTGCCTAACAACAGCCAAACTAATCTTGTTCTCACAATAAAGGGTCTCCACCAAGTCCTGTGCCCTTGGAGTGTGGACCAGTGCATAGCCCAATTGCCTCCTGAACAGCAGAGGGTTGTAATTGATACTTCCCTTAACTCCTATTAAAGGCACATTGGGAAAATGTCCACAGCTGGTGATGATATCCCTGCCCTTGGTGCTTTGAGTGCACCATCTGATATCTGCTGAAGTTAGAACAGTGAGTCTCTTAGCCCAGTTGCTCTGCTGATGAGGGTTTAGGAATGCATCTGTCCTGGGTAGATGCCTGAGAAGCCAAGTGTGAAACAATGGAGCACAAAACCTCACTAACCTCCCCCTCTGCTTTTCATTCCTCTGATGCACTGAATAATAAAGATCCCCCAATAAAGTTGGCACTGGGTTCTTCAAGATGAACAGATGGATTGCATTCTTGCTAATGAATCGAGGCTCATCTGCAAACAATACAATCCCATATATACTCAAGGCCAGTAAAGCACAAACAGCTTTCCACTCTCCTAGAGAAGCTTTCAGGATAGCTTGAGAGATTAAGAAGTCCAGATGAAAACCAGGGATTCCAGCTTTAGAGGTCATATGCTGCTCAATCAGGACGGGTTCCAGGTGCAAAGCCTTTGCTACTTCTCCGTTAGCAGGAAAGACCATCTCAGGGTTGAAAGGAATTTCTCTCCTGATAGGCATACCAACTAACGAGGAGTACTCTTCCAATAAGGGGCCCAACTGAAAGTCTTAAAAATTAAAACACCTCAGTGGAGGATCATAGAACTGAATGCAGGTGTGGATGAGGCTCCTCTGTGAAGGATCCAGATCCATAACCATGTCCAGTATATCTCCATAACTCTCCCTGAACAAAGGTATGTGATCTGGAGTGATCAGGGTTTGGATCCTCCTGATGTCTGATAAGTCTGGCTGGAAGAAGTGATAGGTGATGTTGCTTTTCTTTGGAGCCATGATGACAAATGTTGATGAAGATACTGAAGAGAAGGGCCACTGATTGGCCGGAATAGATAGCTGGTAGCAAGTGCTGATGAAGGCAGGTCAAAAACTGAAGATGGGGTCAAAACCAAAACCAGATGAAGATGGATACCCTGAAACACAAATAAGCAAATGTTAATATGATGCAATGATTATGTATGCAAATGATATGCAAGGGTTTGTGACTGAGCTGGATCTGATCAAAATGCCCTGATATAAGTCCATGTGTGTTCAAGAATTCCAGATGGAGGTCTATAAATCCAGTAACCAGGGTGGGGGACTCAAATAAAGAGCCACAAGTCCAGGGTTTAGAATCACAAGAACTGTCCAACATGGAGTACTCTTAACAAAATCAAAGTAACAGGGTATTCTGAGGTTAAGGTACCTGCAAACCTGTAAACAGCCCAACCCCCTCACAGGTGGTGTTCTAGAACAAGGGTCCTCAGACTTGGATCAGTTATGAGAAGTGTAAACACTTCTAACCTGGAGGTACAGTGTTTACAATAACCATAACAGTTCCTCCTCTAATTCACCTCAGTTTCTGAAGCTCAATACTAAAGGTCATCCAGACTTAGCAGGCTTCCCAGATAGCCCTAGCATTGCAGGAAATCTGCAACACAGAGTTCTCAAGAAGAAACCCATATCTGAACCGTGTTTCATATTCCCGCACCAGACCGAAATGGAATGGGAAAGAATATGATTCACTCTAGCCTAGGTGTCACTCAGGTCTCAGGTATAGGACCTTAACTCTCAATGGAACCCCACCCACCAAAAGGAAAACCAGATCCAGCCAGCAGCACAGTATGACAATATGATATAATGCAAAGCTATAAAGAAAGCAATAAACAAAACTGTACATAAAGCAAAAATAAATACAAATATACAAACACAAATAAGCACATAACACCCCAGTAAACACAAATCAAACAAGCGCTAGGAGGAACCCACAAAAGAACCAGAAGCCCTGGTTGCAATATAAGGATCCCCAGCAGAGTCGCCAAGCTGTCGCTCCCGACAAATGGGACTCGCCCCAGATGAAGGTACAGACGCGAACGGTCGGCGAAAGGGACAATGAGAACACACAGCCGTGAACTCACTGGAGATGAATAGAGTCGCCAGCTAGGCATTTTTATCCCGGAGGAAAGGTAATGCTGCATAAACCTAGAAAGATAAGGATAAGACGGTTGCGAACCAGAGAGACTGAGAAAGGGGGTTGGTTACAACCTGGGAAGGTATTAGCACCCAGATTGTCCGCCGTACTCGACGGGATCCACGCTTAAAAGATTTGTGCTTTAAAGGGGTAGTGCCAGTGCAATTTGTGTGTAAAGAGCTGGGAAGGAATGTACAGGTGTCAGTGCATGAGTGATGTGAAGTATGAAAGTGTCAGTGTAGGAACAGAATGAAATGCTCATGATCATGAGGCTAAAAGAATGAGGCTAGAAGGAGGGGGAATGTACAGAGACTTTTGTTCGATAACTGTTAAGTTATGCCTACGTATCCTCTCGTGCAATGAGGAAGTCAGAACACCGTAGTTCGACCCAAAGAGACTGAAAGATGAAATGACTTGTGAACTGCTTGCTTGTCAATGCTCAAGTGTATGATCTGTCTGGCACAGATGCAAACTGTCTTGCATTAGACGGAAGAAGCGAGTTCTCGTTTGTGAGTGAATGAGATGAGAAAAGAATCCCGGAGGAGACGATTATTGTTTGTTTTTTGATTTTTCAGTCTTTTATTGTTTTTGGATTTTGTCATAAGTTAATGAGCTTAAGTCTAAACCAATGGATTTAGTAAACTCATCACATCTTCCCTCTGATTAGGGGTAATGAGATTACCTTAAGTGTGAAGTCAGATTCTCACACCTAATCACCTTTGGTGTAGGATTAAGATCATTAACCTATTTGTGATTATTTAGATGTTTTTGGTGGTTTTTGTTTAGTGTTAAGTAATGAGGTTAAGCCATAATCAAGGATTAAACAGACTCATTACACCATCCTAATAGAAGGATAATAGATGAGGATGTTTAAGCTGAGGAAAGCTCCTCAACTTAATCCATGATTAGGGATTAAGCTCATGACAAAACAAGCCTTTGATTAAGTGGATTTTATTTAATGGTATGATGATGAAGTGAGTTTTAGGGTTTGTAAGACAACTTGAGGGGGACTTGTCCATTAACACTAGAGTTAGTCCTTCTTAACCAATTAAGGAAGAATTAGAACCCTAATGCAAGGCCCAAGTTACAAGTGTGATGTCTTGATGATTATTATGTGAATTGATTAAGAGATTTAAACACATTAAGGGTTTAACACTTAGGATTAAAGTTATACACTCCATCCTAATAGAAGGATGCAGGCATAAGCTTAATCACAAAGTCTTAAAGCCTTTAGGGTTTAGTCCCTGATTATGAGGTGAGAAGAGAGGACTCAAAGAGAGACACAAAGGTAAAACTATGAGGGGAGACTAATCAAAACCCTAATTCATTGTCATGCTTGGTTGTTCCTAAGGTTTGTGTGGTTTGCAAGAACAATCTTCAATGGAACCACCAGGAAGCAGATGAACAAGATCAAGAGAAGCAAAGTGACTTGCTTCATTCAAGAAGTCAAGTCACTTGAAGAAAGAAAGTGGGAGGAACAAGAATGAGCAAGCTCAAACTCAAACACATATAAGAAATGCAGCAATGGATGCAAGAGAGATGAAAAGAAAGGTTATGAGAAGTGAAGGCAAATTCACTTCCCAAGTTTACTTACCACCTGAAATGTTAGAAAGAAATGCAATGCAATGCAAGATGGGATGAAATGGCATGATGCTAAACAAAACCAGGAGCATGTTGATGATGATTATGATGTTATGAGGTGCTGCAAACATGAGGCAGCACATGGAGATGCTCATACAATGTTCATGAATGCAAATGATGCAAGTTAAGGAGCATGGATGAGCATGAAAAGTTATGAAGCATACAAGGCAAATGACATGGCAAATATGTGATGCAATGATCAAACATGCTTCCTATATGTCTTAAGATGTCAATTGAAACACAAGAATGTGTAAAATGCAAAGACAAGTCATGTTATGCAAGAGAATGCAAGAAGGATGCAAGAGGAAGCCCAAATTAGGGTTCATGGATCAAACAACAAACAAAAACCCAAAACAGAAGCAAAACCTAAGATAAAAAATGGAAAATGCCACTTAAAGAAAACCTAAACCTATACTAAACCAATGTCCAAAGGGGAGGTCTCAACTCTCAACCAATCTCAAGTTATGATTTTTCTAAGATTCTAGGGTCTTTTAGGGTTCTTAACAAAAGAAATGCCAAACAATTTGAAATTGAAGGATCAAATCAAGGCCATTTTATCCTAGAAACTACATGCCAAACACAAAACAAAGCAAAAAGAATCAATGTCCAACTCTTCTCAAATAGGCAGAAATGAATTTTTGAACTTAGGATCAAATTAATGCATAAAAAATGATTTAATTCAATGAAAAATTCTTAAAATGCATCAAGATCAAAAAAGAAATTTGGTTTGAAGGTTGGACAATGTTTCTAAATGTCTTAGAACATTTCATGAATTTTTTTGTAATTTTTAAATACCTAAAAGTATTTTTAATTAATTAATTTCCATTAATCAATTAAAAATAATCTTTTAAATATTTAAAAATTACTTTTTTAATGATAAAAAATAAAATAAAAATATTTTTGGGTCTTAAAAATTAATAAAACTTTTAGGAAAAAGTTTCATAATTTTTAAGAATTTTTTACTATTTTAAAATAAATATGCAAATTAATTGAAAAAAAAATGAATTAAAAATAAATAAAATGGAAGGTAATCAGGATGGAGGGATGAGATTCACTCTGGATTTGAATCTGTTGACTACGCGCGTCATCCAAGGGTCTAGGTTGACTCTGATTAAATTATTTAAATTATGTTTAATTAAGCTAACACGTGGATTAGGGCATAATCAGAGAGATCCAGGCCATACACTCACGCGGGAGGTCAACGGGTCAGAGGCATCTCACGGTCCAGATTCAAATGGTCATTAATCACGTAATTAGGGCATAATCACTCTCAGGTGGCCGGAGAAGACTTCCGGTCGTCTTCTCCGGCCAGCAACTCCCCTGAAAAACTTCAAACTCCCTCAAATCGTAACAAAAACAAAATCTAAGAATTGGGAAATGTTCTCCAACCTCTCACGAATCAAACCCCTCTCCTAAAACAAATTTCTTTTCCCTAACTAAGCTGAATCGAAGGAAATAAGAACTAGGGCACGCAAGCTTCAGAGAGCAATTAAACTCTCATTTCAAAACCATTTCAAAAACTAAGAGCACCAGGATATTCAGGGAAGCATAAGGAACAAGTTCATAACATGAAAAACAATTTCTGGAAAAATAAATTTCAAGCTACCTGAGATTTGGAGCTTTCAACCTGATGACTTTCTGGCCACTTCTTTCAGTGCAAACTACTCCACTTGATCCCCATATGAAGTTTGAATGCTCAAGAAGAGTTTATGTTGGCTGGATAATGAGTTTCGACAGCTCCTGCTTCAACTCAGTTGAAAATGGCTATGGTGAAATAGGCAGCTTCAGGCCATTGTGAAGGGTTGTTTGTGATCCTGAGGGTGAATGGAGAAGCTTTGCAAGGTTTGTTTGGATGTTTGTGAGCTAGGAAGGGAGATTCGAATGGAACTGCAGTTTGAGGTGAGAAATGGCTATGGGGTGTTCTGGTTGATTCAGGCTTGTGTTCTTGCTGGTTTCTTCTCAATGATGCATGGTGAGTTGAATGGTGAAAATGGTTTGAGTGTTTCTTGGCTGGGCAGAGAGATTCGAAGGCTTATGCAGCTGGGGTGTATTTTGTGAATGTGTTGTTATGAATGGTTTCAGCCTTGCCTTGTACATGAAATGGCTTGCAAAATGATAATGTATTTTAATCCTATAGGTCAGATGATGTGACCTGGCCTATAGTGATTGGTAAGTTTGCTTTTGCAAAAAGTCAAGTTTTGTGTAAGGCAAGCATGGCTCATGATCTAGGCAAGTACATGGCATGGGCTGCGCAGCAAAGGGTGAGGTGAGAGGCTAGCCAAAGTCAGCATCCAATGTCATAAGTTGTAGGAAGTGGAATGAGTGGTTTTGCAACTTGTTGCTTCATGGTTCACATGAAAGAAAGTCTTGTTACATGAACCAAAACATGAGAAACCTTGGCCCAATTCTGACTTTTATGACTTAGAGGATGTTTGCATACTGGTTTGAAATGAATTAGAGGTTGCAATTGGCCTTGGTCCATGATTTTGCAAAATTCTCATTTGAGGCATGCCTTGAAAATCAATGATTTTAGCCAACTTTGTCACACCATAACTTTTGATCCAAGAAGAGTTTGATCATGTTCTTGTACTTTTTGAAAAGGGAAAAATGAGATCTACAACTTTCATGACCAAGGTTTTTCCATTTGAAGCATTTTTGGATCAATAATCAAAGCTTGAAAAATGACCTAAAATGGAACATTCTTGAAAAGTCAACTATACCCCAAAAGTCAACATGTGCAAAAACCCTAAATTCTTGATTTTTATGAACTTAAACCTTCTTCCATGATCAAATAAAGATCATATATACTCAAAATGATGAAGATCACCCATTGGTTGGGTCATTGGGGGCCTCAGATGTCCTGATTTTACACTGACTTGTCCAGAAAGTCAACCCTTGATCAGATGACTTCCCCATGGAATTTCTTCATGAAAATTGATATGCATACTCCCTATACCATATGGAGACCAATGGAAACAAGAATGACCAAAAAAATTGGGGTTATGGCCTCTGAAACCAAAACCCTAATTTTCAGTCAACTGTGCAGTCAAACCTGGCTCTGCATCCATTCAAACCCTAGTTCTTGTGATTCCTTTGCATTTTTGACTTTGTGGGGACATAATATGATGCTTGAACACACATGGACCCCTTTGAAGTGATTGGTAGCCTTTGGAGTGGCTCAAAAGGCTCTTGAATTGCTCAGATCACAAACCCTAGGTGCAGATGACTTAGGAACCATGCAGTGAATCAAAAAATGGGATATGATTGTATTTATGCATATGAAATGATCACAAGCCATGGTGTGAATGGGTGAGGGAAAATTTGGGGTGTTTACACCATGGAATGTAAAGGTGCTGTCCTTTCCCATGTGCTGGTAGACACGGGGTCATCCCTCAATGTCTTACCTAAGAAGGCCCTGGTGAAGCTAGAATATGATGGATTGGCATTGAGACCCAGCAACCTGGTGGTGAGATCCTTTGATGGTTCAAAGAGATCGGTTCTGGGAGAGATCGAGTTGCCCATAACGATTGGCCCGCAGACCTTCAAAACGACCTTCTACGTGATGGATATACAGCCTGCCTACAGCTGTCTATTGGGTAGGCCATGGATTCACGCCGCTGGCGCCGTGACCTCTACCCTTCACCAGAAGTTAAAATATGAGTGGGAGGGTCAAATCGTTACAATCTGTGGAGAGGAGGATATCTTTGTCAGCCACCTGGCTACCTATAAGTATATTGAGATGGATGGGGAGATACATGAAACAATGAGCCAAGGTTTCGAAGCCTTGAATGTCAATGAAACATCTGCTGTGCCTGGTACTTCAATATCATCATACCAACAAGCTCGGAAGGTTGTTGAGGGAGGAAACGCCCAAGGCTGGGGCAAACTGTTATCGGTAGAGAAGAAAGAGGACAGATTTGGGTTGGGTTACAAACCAACTCAACAAGATCAAGCAGAGGCTGCGAAAGAGCCCAACTTTGTGAGTGGGGGGATGCTCACCCCTGATGCTATCAACTGTCTGGAAGACGAGCTGGAAGAAGAACGCAACCTGGAAAGTTGGATTCGTCCAAAGATCCCGGGGAGCAGTATCTCAAACTGGTCGTCCCAGGAAATTATAAGAGTTACTCATGCAGAGTAATTATTATTTCCTGTATTTTTATAGCATGCATCAAAGTCTTGCATCTTGCCCAAGATGACAAGACTCATTTTGTAATCGGGCCATCTGTACTTTTTGTGCAAACAAGATTAATCAATGAAATATCAGACATCTTTTTGCAAATGAGTCTTTTTCTTTTCCGTTCACTGTTTTTCCATTTTTCTTTTTGTACAAAAAATAAATGGCAGTGTTTTCAAAATGACAACTTTATTTCACTTTTCTAAAATAAGATTAAAATCAAATCACTAAAATGAACAAACTGAACCCTTGCAGAGTGTGCCTTCCAGACAGCACCGACAACAGCACGGCTATGACTTTGTATGACTTTGACAATCCAATCAATCAAGCCGATGAAGGGGTTGAAGAAGAGTATGAGCTTCCTGAAGAGCTAGCCAGGTTGTTAAGACAAGAGTAAAAGGTTATTACTCCTCACCAGGAGGAGGTCGAAGTGATTAATCTTGGTACAGACGAAGACGTGAAAGAGGTTAAAATCGGGGCCTGCTTACAAGACTCAGTGAAGAGACAACTGATTGACCTGCTGCAAGAGTATGTGGACGTGTTTGCTTGGTCTTATCAAGATATGCCGGGGTTGGATACCGACATTGTCGTGCACAAGCTACCTTTGAGGGAAGAATGCCCGCCAGTTAAACAGAAACTGCGCCGAACTTGTCCAGACATGGCTATGAAAATCAAGGAGGAGGTACAAAAGCAATGGGACGCCGGGTTCCTTGCTGTAACTAGTTATCCACCCTGGGTTGCTAACATAGTACCTGTGCCTAAGAAAGACGGCAAAGTAAGAATGTGTGTTGACTACCGGGATCTGAACAGAGCCAGCCCGAAAGATGATTTCCCATTACCTCACATTGATGTATTGGTGGATAACACGGCTCAGTTCTCAGTATTCTCCTTCATGGACGGATTTTCAGGATACAATCAGATCAAAATGTCACCTGAAGACATGGAGAAGACAACCTTCATCACACCCTGGGGCACGTTCTGCTACAAGGTAATTCCATTTGGGCTCAAGAATGCTGGTGCAACATATCAACGGGCTATGGTAACATTATTCCACGATATGATCCATAAAGAAATAGAGTGCTATGTAGATGACATGATTGCCAAGTCCCTTACTGAAGAAGAACACCTGGTGAATCTACTGAAGTTATTCAAGCGTCTGAGGAAGTACCAATTAAAGCTGAACCCCAACAAGTGCACGTTCGGGGTGCGATCCGGTAAGTTGTTGGGATTTATTGTGAGCGAGAAGGGGATTGAAGTTGACCCTGATAAAGTCAAAGCCATCCAAGAGATGCCTGCACCGAAGACAGAGAAAGAAGTTCGAGGGTTCTTAGGTCGATTGAACTACATCTCACGGTTCATATCTCACCTCACTGCAACCTGTGAACCCTTGTTCAAGTTGTTAAGAAAAGAACAGACGGTCAGGTGGAACGAAGACTGCCAAAGGGCTTTTGACAAGATCAAGGAATACTTACAAGAGCCTCCAATCCTTATGCCTCCAGTTGAAGGAAGACCTATGATAATGTACTTGACAGTATTAGAAGAGTCAATGGGGTGTGTGCTGGGCCAGCATGACGAGTCTGGTCGAAAAGAGTATGCAATATACTACCTAAGCAAAAAGTTTACCGACTGTGAACAACGTTATTCACTGCTCGAGAAAACTTGTTGTGCTTTAGCGTGGGCTGCTCGCCGACTGAGACAGTATATGTTGACCCACACTACTTTGTTGATCTCAAAGATGGACCCAGTTAAGTACATATTTGAGAAGCCAGCTCTTACCGGACGGGTTGCAAGATGGCAAATGATTCTCACAGAATATGACATCCAATACACATCTCAGAAAGCCATCAAGGGCAGTGTATTGTCTGAATATCTTGCTGAGAAACCTATTGATGATTACCAGCCTATGAGATTTGACTTCCCTGATGAAGACATCATGTTCATAAAAGCAAAAGATCATGAAGAGCCTGTTCACACTGAAGGGCCTGACCCGGAAGAATAATGGACTATGATGTTTGATGGGGCTGTTAACATGAATGGTCGTGGCGTTGGTGCAGTACTCATTACACCTAAAGGAGTTCACATGCCTTTCTCGGCAAAACTCACTTTCAACTGCACTAACAACGAAGCTGAATACGAAGCTTGCATTATGGGTCTTGAGGAAGCCATTGACCTCAGGATCAAGACATTGACTGTATTCGGAGATTCAGCTTTGGTAATCAATCAAACCAACGGAAAATGGTACACCCACCAGGATCATCTGATACCTTACAGGGATTATACAAGGAGGTTATTGACTTTTTTCACAACAGTCAAGCTTGAGTATATCCCTCGGGACGAGAATCAGTTTGCAGATGCTCTTGCTACCATTTCATCCATGATCAAAGTTCAAGCTGCTAACTTTGTACCTCAGATTTCAGTATCCAGACTCGACAGACCAGCATATGTATTCGCAGCAGATGTTGTTAAAGATGATAAGCCTTGGTTCCATGACATTAAGTGCTTCTTGGAGGATCAAACATACCCACCTGGGGCATCTTCCAATGATAAGAAGACTTTGAGAAGGCTTGCTGGTAGTTTCTTTCTGAACACTGATGGGTCTTTATACAAAAGGAACTTTGATATGGTACTCCTCAGATGTGTTGATAAGACAGAAGTAGACTTATTGATGCATGAAGTGCACGAAGGATCCTTTGGTACCCATGCAGGAGGGCATGCCATGGCTAAGAAATTGTTAAGATCAGGCTATTACTGGATCACTATGGATGCCGACCGTTGTGCCTATGCCAGAAAATGCCATAAATGCCAGATTTATGCGGATAAGGTGCATGTGCCTCCCAATCCTTTGAACGTAATGTCTTCACCCTGGCCCTTTTCTATGTGGGGCATTGATATGATCGGCAAGATTGAGCCAACTGCTTCAAATGGCCACAGATTCATTTTGGTCGCCATTGACTATTTCACCAAGTGGGTTGAAGCAGCCTCATATGCAAACGTCACGAGACAAGTGGTAGCCAGATTTCTGAAGAGAGATATCATCTGTCGATACGGAGTGCCCGAGCGAATCATTACTGATAATGGTTCCAATCTAAACAACAAAATGATGGCAAAACTGTGTCGGGACTTCAAGATCCAACATCACAATTCTTCTCCTTACAGGCCAAAGATGAATGGGGCTGTTGAGGCAGCTAATAAGAACATCAAGAAGATTGTGCAGAAGATGGTAGTCACTTACAAAGACTGGCATGAAATGCTACCGTTCGCCTTGCATGGGTACCGCACGTCAATCAGAACATCCACTGGGGCAACACCGTATCAGCTTGTGTATGGTATGGAAGCCGTCCTACCAGTTGAAGTTGAACTACCCTCTCTACGGGTACTAATGGATGTTAAACTAAATGAAGCAGAATGGGTTAGGGCCCGATACGAACAACTGAGTCTGATCGAAGAGAAAAGATTGGCTGCAATCTGTCATGGGCAGTTATATCAGAAGAGAATGAAGAAAGCCTTCGATCAGAAAGTCAGGCACCGAGAGTACCAAGTAGGAGATTTTGTGCTGAAAAGAATCCTCCCTCCTCATACAGACCACAGGGGCAAGTGGACTCCAAACTATGAAGGACCATTTGTAGTGAAGAAAGTTTTCTCTGGTGGAGCACTGATGCTCAGTACCATGGATGGTGAAGATTTCCCATCCCCTGTGAATTCAGATGCAGTTAAAAAATACTTCGCGTAAAGAATGACCCGCTGGACATAAAAACAGAATGTAAGTCCAGGCAAAAATAGGGCATCCCGGCGAGTCAAAAACAGAATAAAAGACTCGGGCAAAAATAAGGGAAAATAAACAAAAATGTACACCCGCTGAGTTGAAAAGCTGCATTGGACAGCTCAGGCAAAAATGGGTATCCCGATGGATTGAAAACCCGAAAGGGCGATCCATGCAAAATAAGGGAATAAGCGAACAACTGCATTCTGAATTCGTCTGTATCACCTACAACTTGGTAAGCTTCGAAAGGATCGAGCTTCAATCAGAATCAACATTCTTCAGAAAGCAAGATGAGAAGAACGTCAAAAGTCATACGAGTCATAGCGGGAGAGGAAGCTCCTTAAAGCGTGATCAACACTGCCAACATTTTGTTTCTCAATTTGTAACAATCTCCTCATTTCAGGGGATATGTTCCTTTGACTGTATCTCGCCAATTCAGGGCATATGAATTAATAAAACCAAATTTTCAGTCATGTCTCGTTTTGTACATTTTACTTGCAAAAAAATGTCTGATGTCTTAAAAGAAAAACTGATTGCATAAGAATACAGATGTTTATCTTCAAATAAAAAACATGCTTGCAGGAAATATGCTTACTCTCAGAAGTATCCTAACTCTTATGACGGAATCCAGTAAGGGATACCTCGGGATTACCTTGCGCGTTTCTCTATCTTTTTCAGGATTGCAGGTATCCAGAATGCAACTTGGGGCATGTAGGCTTCATCCCAGCAAGCTGGCAAATCAACACTCAACTTTAGCACCCAAAGTGCTCTCTCCCCAGCTGAGTTGCCTTTCATGACTCCTCCCAGCTGAGTTGGCCACTTATTACTTATCCCCATCAGAATGGGCAGGCATCACAGAAGGCACCTATATCCCCGGCAGAGTCAAGGATCCTCTTCAGTAGAATCCCTATGGAGGTCTTTCAGTGATTCCTCTCTTTCTCCCCAGCCGAGTTGCCATCTCGCCCTCAGCCGAGTACAACAGTCAGAGAGCTATCTCCCCACAGAGTTGCAGCCTCTATCCAGAAGAGCAACGCATGAAGAACTCACAACAGAGCGAAGAGAGCTTCCAAACCCCAGCTGGGTCCTATATTACAAGGATATGTCAATCAGTGACCTATATCCCCAAGCAAATACATCTCATCGGATCTACTAATGATCTCATCCCCAGCTGGGATGCCTACTTCAACAGATCGATCGAAGATCTTTGCAGCAACGGGACCCGGATCCCGGTTTGGTATCTTTGCATAATCATAGCATTCGCATCATATTTACCCACAAAGCGTAGCATTCCGTTTTAACACGGAGCATTACGGCAAAAATCAAACACATAGCATAATCATAAGCCATGTTTTGAATCAGCACTTGTAAATAATAACCACTCATCAGAATGCAGAATACTTTCCCCAAAACCCCCACCAGGGTCCCCAGCAAAAGCAGTTGCCTCACAAATCACAAACACCAGTATATACTCATCTTGACACCCGTTCGTGTCACCATTCCCCAGTAAAGTCGCCTGAACACTCTTCGCAAACAAAATCACCCGTATTACAGATACTTCCTGACACCCGTCCGTGTCATACCCCAGCAGAAAGCAAAAGACATCATCTTTGCACTCATCTACTTGTATATACACTTTCTCGACACCCGTCCGTGTCATATCCCCGGCGCAGTCGCCTACACTTTTACAACCCATATACTTGTTGATATTATTATACTTTTCTCTCTTGACACTCGTACGTGTCACCCTCCCCAGCAATTAAACACTCATCTATACAATACTCATACTCGTTACTCATGTTACACCCATACAGATACTCGTCCGTATCTTGTATATACCATTCATATCCCCACAGATTCAACATTGGTCCTTGTTCTTTGTTAACCAGTTGGTACTCGTCCGTACCATCATCTCAGAACATGCGTCAAGCGTTTGTTTCTACATGATACTCGTCCGTATCATAGTCTTAAGGATGCTCGTCCGCATCTTTAATCCATACACCGTGTCGAACACTTCCGTCTTCTTGAATTTAGACACTCGTCTGTGTCTACTATTCCTCAGAAAAGTCCCCTCAGATTCAACACTCGTCCGTGTTCTCTGTTAACCAGTTGATACTCGTCCGTATCATCATCTTTGAACACGCGTCAGTATTTGTTTCTACCCGATACTCATCCGTATCGTAGTCTTAGGGATGCTCGTCCGCATCTTTAATCAATACACAATACCAAACACTTATACCTTTTGTTTCTTGGATATAAACACTCGTCCGTGTTTACTACTCCCTAGTAGATCGCCAACAAAGCAAATTTTCCTTCTTATCTGACACTCGTCCTGTGTCATGATAAACCTGAGAGCAGCCGTACCCTGCTAGGTGGTCGTCCTCCACCTCTTGATGGTCGTCCTCCGTCATGCTCATCCGATGGCCGTCCCCATCGTTGATTTTAGCAGCCGTCCCCTGCTAGGTGGTCGTCCTCCACCCGATTGATGATCGTCCTTCATCATTTTATCCAATGGCCGTCCCCATTGTTGATTTTGGTTATCTGGCATTCGTCCTATGTCATGATAAACCCTGAGAGCAGCCGTCCCCTGCTAGGTGGTCGTCCTCCACCTCTTGATGGCCGTCCTCCATCATGCTCATCCGATGGCCGTCCCCATCGTTGATATTTTCGGCAGCCGTACCCTGCCAGGTGGTCGTCCTCCACCTTTGATGGCCGTCCCCATCATAATTCCTTTATTCCCCAACAGAGCAGCCGTCCCCTGCTAGGTGATCGTCCTTCACCTTTGATGGCTGTACCCCATCATCTGTTTATTTCATTTATTCTTTAACCCGATGGCCTTCCCCGTCGTGGTCCCTTTTCTTTTAGCCCGATGGCCGTCCCCATCGTTAGTTACATTGCTTTATGAACTTGATGGCCGTCCCCGTCATGTTTCATTAATCCCCAGAGATTTTTACAGCTTTATCGTGATGGCCGTCCCCATCATATTTTCTTTTTTTCTTTTTTTTTTTCCCAGCTAGTCGGTCGTCCCCGTCTTGGCTTTACCTTTTATCCCCAGCATGTCGGTCGTCCCCGTCATTGCTTTATTTTCAGCACTTTTCTCAGCATGTCGGCCGTCCCCGTCATTGCTCTTTACCCAGCAGTCGTCCTCTGCTCGACGGCCGTCCTCCGTCGCCCACACTTTACAATATACTTTATTTTCTTTTACAATCTATATCCCTTTTCTTCTTCATTCTGTGAGTGCAAATTTTGGACTGTCTTTGGTATTCAACCACAAGTTATCTTGTTTGCCTGTTAAGCCGTTGCTTACAACCTGCACAGCTAACTCATGTTTGAATAGGGGCAGCTGTAAACACCCCAAATTTGCCCTCACCCATTCACACCATGGCTTGTGATCATTTCATATGCATAAACACAATCATATCATCTCATACCTCATTTTTGATTCACTGCATAGTTTTTAAGTCATCTGCACCTAGGGTTTGTGATCTGAGCAACCCAAAAGCTTCTTGAGCCACTCCAAAGGTCATCAATCACTTCAAAGGGGTCTATATGTGTTCAAGCATCATATTATATCTTCTCAAAGTCAAGAATTCCAAAGAATCACAAGAACTGGGATTGGTGTGGGTGCAGAGCCAAGTTTGACTGCACAGTTGACCTAAAATTAGGGTTTTGGTTTCAGAGGCCATAACTCCAAATTTTTTGGTCATTCTTGTTTCCATTGGTCTCTATATGGTATAGGGGGTATGCATATCAATTTTCATGAAGAAATTCCATGGGGAAGTCATCTGATCAAGGGTTGACTTTTCAGACAAGTCAGTGCAAAATCAGGGCATCTGAGGCCCCCAATGACCCAACCAAGGGGTGATCTTCTTCATTTTGAGTGTATATGATCTTTATTTGATCATGGAAGAAGGTTGAAGTTCACAAGAATCAAGAATTTGAAGTTTTTGCAAAGTTGACTTTTTAGGGCATGGTTCACTTTTCAAGAATTTGTCATTTTATGTCATTTTTCAAGCCTTGCTTTTTGATCTAAAAATGCTTCAAATGGAAAAACTTTGGTCATGAAAGTTGTAGAATACATTTTTCCCTTTTCAAAAAGTACAAGAACATGACCTAATTCATTTTGGATCAAAAGTTATGGTGTGACAAAGTTGGCAAAAATCACTAATTTTCAAGTTATGCACCAAAAGGCAAAGTTGCAAATTCTCCTTTCAAGGCCAATTCAGTCATCATATGGGCCTCTAATTCACTCAACATGATCACACAACTTCTAAAAATCAGATTTGAACCAAGATCCCTCATGTTTCATGGTTTGTATAGCAAGAAAATCACATGTGAACTAGAAATGACCAACTTGCAAAATTCATGATCACACTTCCTACCACTTGCTACATTGGATGCTGAACCTTGCTAGCCCTTCCCCTCACCTTTGCTGCGCCAGCCCCATGCTTGTACTAGCCTAGAACCAAGCCCATGCCTCTCTTACAACAAAGTTGACATTTTGCAAAAGTGAACTTACCAATCAATAAAGTCCAGGTCACATCATCTGACCTATGAGATTATTTTATACTATCCATCTGCAAGCTAAACATATCAAGAAGCCAAGCTGAAACACACCACAACACAACATTCACAAACTCACTCCATTTTGCATTTTCCTTCGAATCTCTCTATACAGTTCACAAACACAAAAACCATTTCCATAGACCAACTCACCTTGCTTCACTGAGCCAAAACCAGCAAGACTTGGGCCTGAATCAAGCAAGAACACCATTCCTCCATTTTTACCCCCAGAAGCAAAACCATTCGAAACTCACTCCACAGTTCACTAACACTCAAACAAACTTCATAAACCTTCTCCATTCATCACCCTGATCACAAAGAACCACTCACATTGGCCTAAAACAGCTTGAATCACCATCACCATTTTCAACTGAGCTTGGACAGAACTTGTTCAAACTCCTTAACCAGCCAACATAAATTTCTTCCAAGCACTCAAGGATCATCAGGGGACCAAGTAGAGTGGATTGCATCAAAGGGAGAGGGCAGAAAGTTGCTGGAGTGAAAGCTTCGAAACTCAGGTAGCTCAAGAACTTTTTTTCCAGAAATCATTTTTTAAGTTCTTAAGTTGTTCTATATGCTTCACTGATTGTTCTGATACCTTTAGTTTTGAAAATGGTGGAGAGATGAGAGTTTAATTGGTTTCTGAAAGTTTTGACCTAAAATCTTCTTTGTTTCGATTCATGAGTTTGAGGAAATATAAATGTTGTTTGTGATGGGGTTTTGATTCAGCAGGTTGTGGGGATCATTTCCATGTTTTTAGATTTCATTTTGGTTAGGTTTTGAGAGTTTTGGAGATTTTCAGGTGGGGTTCCCACCGGAGAAGATGACCGGAGGTCTTCTCCGGCCACCTGAAAATCATTAGGGCTTAATCCTGTAATTAAATGCCATTTGAATTTGGAGCGTAGGATCAGTTGACCCCATTGACCTCCCGCGCGTGTGAATGGCTCAGATCTGATCATTATGCCCTAATCCTTTTTCATTAATTAAATAAATCTTAATTAAACTAATTAACTCAGAAGCAATCCTGGCCCTCCACTAACGCGCGTGGTCAACCCTTTTAAACCCAGAGCTCATCCCAGCCTTCCATTCTGTTGTCTTTTCCATTTTCTTTATTTTTATTCATTTATTTCATATTTGTTTTGTATAATTTATTTAAAATAGCAAAATTGTTTTAAAAATTATGAAACTTTTTGTCAAGAGTTTCACTAATTTTTAAAACACAAAAATATTTTTATTTTTATTTTTAGCATTAAAAAAGTATTTTTAAATATTTAAAAGTTTATTTTTAATTGATTAATGAGAATTAATTTATTAAAAATACTTTTAGGTATTTAAAAATCACCAAAAAATTCATGAAATGTTCTAAGACATTTAGAAACATTGTCCAACCTTCAAACCAAATTTCTTTTTTGATCTTGATGCATTTTGAGAATTTTTCATTGAATAAAAATCATTTTTATGCATTAATTTGATCCAAAGTTCAAAAAATCATTTCTGCCTATCCATGAAGTGTTGGACATTGATTCTTTTTGTATTGCATTGTGTTTAGCATGTAGTTTGTGACATTAAATGGCCATGATTTGATCTTTCATTTTCCATTTGTTTGACAATTTTCTTGTTTAGGAACCCTAAAAACCCTAGAATCTTAAGAAAACCATAACTTGAATTTGGTTAAGAGTTGAGACCTCTCCTTTGGGAATTGGGTTAGTATAGGATTAAGGGTCCTTTGAGTGGCATTTTCAATTTTTTGTAATGTTGTTTGCTTCTGATTTTGGTTTGTGTTTGTTGCATTGATCATAAACCCTAATTTGGGCTTCCATATGCATCCATCTTGCATTCTCTTGCATAACATGACTTGCCATGACATTTCAAGCATCCATGTGATTCATTTAACATCATAAGACATATTGAAAGCATGTTTGATCATTGCATCATGTGTTTGCCATGTTGTATGCCATGTGCACTTCATAACTTTTCATGTATGTTCATGGTTCCTAGCTTGCTTCATTTGCATTCATGAACTTGTATGATCATCTCCATGTGCTGCCTCATGTTTGTAGCATCTCATAACATCATTAACATCACATATGCGCTTCTGGTTTTGGTTTGCATCATGTCATCTCATCCCATTTTGCATTGCATTGCATTTCTTTTCTAACCTTTCAGGTGGTAAGTAACTTTGAGAAGTGAATTTGCCTTCACTTCTCATAACTTTTCTTTTCATCTCTCTTGCATCCATTGCTGAATTTTTGTTTGTGTTTGAGTTTGAGCCTGCTCATTCTTCTTCTTCCCACTTTCTTTCTTCAAGTGACTTGACTTCTTGAATGAAGCAAGTCACTTTGCTTCTCTTGATCCTTTCATCTGCTTCCCGGTGGTTCCATTGAAGATTGTTCTTGCAAACCTCACAAACCTTAGGAACAACCAAGCATGACAATGATTAGGGTTTTGATTAGTCTCCCCTTTTAGTTTTACCTTTGTGTCTCTTTTGAGTCTTCTCTTCTCATCTCATAATCAGGGACTAAACCCTAAAGGCTTTAAGGCTTTGTGATTAAGCTTATGCCTGCATCCTTCTCTTAGGATGGAGTGTATAACTTTAATCCTAAGTGTTAAACCCTTAATGTGTTTAAATATCTTAATCAACCCACTTAATAAGTATCAAGACACCACACTTGTAACTTGGGCCTTGCATTAGGGTTCTAATTCTTCCTTAACTGGTTAAGAAGGACTAACCCTAGTGTTAATGGACAAGTCCCCCTCAAGTTGTCTTACAAATCATAAAAATCACTTCATCATCATATCATTAAGTAAAATCCACTTAATCAAAGGTTTGTTTTGTCATGAGTTTAATCCCTAATCATGGATTAAGTTGAGGAGCTTTCCTCAGCTTAAACATTCTCATTTATTATCCTTCTCTTAGGATGGTGTAATGAGTCTGTTTAATCCCTGATTATGGCTTAACCTCATTACTCAACACTAAACAAAAACAACAAAAACACCTAAATAATCACAAATAGGTTAATGATCTTAATCCTATACCAAAGGTGATTAAGTGTGAGAATCTGACTTCACACTTAAGGTACACTCATTACCCCTAAACAGAGGGAAGATGTGATGAGTTTACTAAATCCATTGGTTTAGGCTTAAGCTCATTAACTTATGACAAACTTTCAAAAGCAATAAAAGACTGAAAATACAAAAACAAACAACAATCGTCTCCTCCGGGATTCTTTTCTCATCTCATTCACTCACAAACGAGAACTTGCTTCTTCCGTCTAATGCAAGACAGTTAGCACCTGAGCCAGACAGGTCATACACTTGAGCATAGACAAGCAAGCAGTTCATCAGTCAATTCATCTTTCAGTCTCTTTGGGTCGAACTACGGTGTTCTGACTTCCTCATTGCACGAGAGGATACGTAGGCATAACTTAACAGTTATCGAACAAAAGTCTCTGTATATTCCCCCTCTTTCCAGCATCTTTCTCTTAGCCTCATTGTCTTGAGCATTTCATTCTTATTCCTACACTGACACATCATTTATACACTTTGCACTCCTTACACTGACACCTGTACATCTTTTCCAGCTATTCTATACACAAATTGCACTGACACTACCCCTTTAAAACACAAATCTTTCAAGCGTGGATCCCGTCGAGTACGACGGACAATCTGGGTGCTAATACCTTCCCAGGTTGTAACCAACCCCCTTTCTCAGTCTCTCTGGTTCGCAACCGTCTTATCCATCTCTTTCTAGGTCTATGCAGCATTGCCTTTCCTCCGGGATAAAAATGCCTAGCTGGCGACTCTATTCATCTCCAGTGAGTTCACGGCTGTGTGTTCTCATTGTCCCTCTCGCCGACCGTTCGCGTCTGTACCTTTATCTGGGGCCATTCCCATTTATCGGGAGCGACAGATGTCTCAACATCTGTTGGGACATCCTGAAAAACTGAACTGAAGTTATTTACACAATGTCCCAACATCTGATGAGACATCCTGAAATAAGTTCACATACTCTGTTTGATAATGTCCCAACATCTGATAGGACATTCTGAACTGAATTCAACATTTCTTGTTGGTCAAAAATTCTGCCAATTCTTAAACATCTACACTTTTCTTTCTATTTTGTAATTGTTGATGGGCCTTAAGCCATCTTGTGATTCAATTCTTCATCTTCCCCCTTTAGAAGCAACTTATCTCCTTTAGAGGAGTAAGTTGTTCTCTAGCCTTCTTCCTCTCTTCTTCTTCTCCTTTCTTAGGATAGTTTCAAACCTCACTAATCTTAGAACCACCTTTTCATGCTAATATTAGGTTTAGCCTTTCCCCTTATACTTTTACCTTTAAGTTCCTTTGTGGTTCTCTCTCTCTCTCTTCTCATCTCAAAACAAAAACCTAAAGCACCTTAATAAAGAAAGAAGTGACCTCTTGTGTGTAGCCTTATTCCATGGGGCATATGTATTCATTACATCTTGGAATAGTACATTTGTTTAGCATGATGCACAAGTCTGGTCATGAGGTCATCTTCATCAAGAAAAACCATAAAAAATACTTCTTCATTTTAATCACTAAGATACTTAATAAGTTCAATAAGTTAGTGAGCTTAGGCCCTTTCCCTTGGAAACAAGTCTTGGATAAATTATCCTTACTTGATGTGCTTGTTCTATTATTCCATCTTGGAATGTAGTAGCAAGTACACATTCCATGGAAAAGAACTTGAGTTCATTCTCTTGTGCCACACTCCATAAAAAGCTCTTAAAAAACACTGGACAAACAATAAGCGTCTCCTTCGGGATTTCTTTTCTCATCTCACTCACTCCTTACGTACGAACATGATCCTACTTGTCATTTTGCAAGACGGTAACGCACTCGTCGTTCGAGCCTGCAACACTTGAGCATTGACATATACAGTTCAAGCCTTAAGACACAAGAAATATTTTCCACCCCTAGTTAGGGGAACTACAACGACTCTAATCCTAATGTCCAGATGAGGTACGTAGGCAGCGGGGTAGGGTCCGTTCGAGTACCCTTTTATTTTCCCTACATTTTCCCCCTTTCTTTTATTTTATCCAGCTCAGGTCCTTTTCTTTGTAGCAACTTTCATTCTTACAACCCTTTGAAATAATGTATTTGCAAACGTGGATCCCGTCGGGTACGGCAGACGATCTAGGGTGCTAATACCTTCCCAGGTCGTAACTGACTCCCGAACCCAGTCTCTTTGGTTCGCAGGACCTTTGTCCTTCCTTTTCTTTTCTTCTGGTTTGTGCAGCATTACCATTCCCTTTTCTTTGGGATAAAAATTCCTGACTGGCGACTCTACCTCTTTCCGCGCCACTTTCGCGTTTGTACCGGGATGTAAATCCAGGGAGCAACACATAGGTGGAGGGAAGAGGATTTAGTAGATGGAAGGGCGATGTGGGTGAGAAGTTTTGGAGTTCCTTGCCATGCTTGGAATTTGTCCTTCTTTTGTCTAGTTGCAAATTCGTTCGGTGATTTTATATGTGTTGATGAGAATATCACATATGGGATTAATATGGAAGTTGCAAGAGTGTTGGTGAGGGTTCCTATGGGTTTTGTTTTGAAGGAAAATCTGGTGGTGGAGGTTGATGTCAGAAGGTTCAATATTCTGTTAATTGAAGACTTCACTGGTTTCTACAAAAATATGGACGAATATGTTACTTCCAACTCTTATGCCTCTATCTCTTCTGTTTCTGATAAGGGAGGATTTTTTCCGGAAGTTTCAGCTCCGGACGATGCATCGGTCGATAACAGTGTTAACGAGGGAGTTCATTGCTGGTGCCGAAGTATGTGTAGAAAAAGGAAGGAAGCAGTTTGGTGAAAATTCACCGAAAGGACCTTTGGGCAATACCCTTGAGGTTGGTACAAGCATGAAACCTGGGAATAAAGAGTTGAATGAATCAATGAGTGTTAGATAAGGAGAACAATTTCCTACATTGTTATTTGAGAAGGCAATTGAAAGGTCCAAAGTAGACTTGTTACCTTGTAGCTTAGAGGCAGAAAAAGTTAGTATACTTTCTAATCCTTCTGAAAATGTTGCTACTTTTGTTCCTTGCTCTATGAATATAATGAAAGTGATGGATGGAGGAAAGGGATCCGATGGGATAGGTGCAGATGGGAGAGCCCACTCTCAGCACATGGATTATGCTTGTAGGAAGGATAATTTAATGGCTTCAGTTTTTTGGCCAGTTTCGGAAGAGGAGGAGAGAGACCGATGTATAGGTGGGGACAATAAATGCCACCCAATTAAATCCAAAAAAGTGAAATTTAAATTACTTTATGGTTTTAATAAAAAAGGAGGTAAAAAGGATTTATATTATGGTAGGAAGTCTTATAGTGCTATTATTCCTTCGGATTCCATTGAGGATACTATAAGGGGGAGTGGTCAAGTGGATTTAATCAGTGCAGATTGGGTTCTCAAGGGAGTTTGTTATGCTTCAAATTATGGAACAATTTTAGACAATGGGAAAAATATGAAAGTGAGGTTGGGGAAAAATTATGGAACAATATTTCTAAGCTTGGTATGGTGGCTACTGACAAGGCCATTGATTACATAAGCAAAATCGATGATTTAGAGAGAGTGGATAGAAATAAAAAGGAAGGAGGGAAGGCTAATTTGTTATTGTGGAAATTATTATAAGGTGATTAAACACAATGGGGGGAGGGGGGGTAATTTGGTTAAGAGGAAGAGAATTAGCTAAATTATAAGATAGGGGAATGCAAATATTTTCTTAATTCAAGAAACTAAATTGTCATCTATGAATGACTCTATTGCAAGAAGTTTTTGGTCTAATGAGGACATTGGTTGGACCGCCTCTTGTTCTTCGAGAGCATCAGGAGGAATGCTTATTCTATGGAAGAATAGTTGTTTTAATGTTATTAGTAGCTTCAAAGGTGATGGTTTTGTTGGCATTAAGATGTGTTGGAAGGAATGATTCTTTTATGTGGTGAACATTTATTCCCCTTGTAAATTTAGTATGAAGAGAATTCTTTGGAACAAGCTTTTTGCTCTTAAGAATAGATTTTCGGATGGTAAGTGTTGTATTGGAGGAGATTTCAACGATATTTCTAAGGTTTCAGAGAGAAACGGTAGAACTCTGGGTCGTTTATCTAGCCAGATGAAGGAATTTTTGGATTTCATATCCATCGACAATTTGGTGGATGTTCCTTGCAAGGGTAAGAAATAATCGTGGTTTAGTGGTAATGGATCTTCGATGAGCCACATTGATCGCTTCTTGCTATCGGAGGAAACTGTTAATAGGTGGGGTATAATCGGTCAACTTATTGGTCCTAGAGATATTTCCGACCACTCTCCCATTTGGTTGGTATCATATCTTCTTAATTGGGGACCAAATCCTTTTAAAGTTAATAACGAGTGGTTCAACAACGAGAATTTTATTCCTTTTATGGAGAAGGAATGGAGTGGGTTGCATGTGGAGGGTAGAGGTGATTTTTTTAAAGGAGAAGTTTAGAATTCTTAAGAGTAATCTTAGGAGATGGAATGTTGATGTGATTGGTAAATTTGACTTGGAGATGGACAAGTGTGTGAAGGAGATTAATGAAAGTGACAAAGTGGCAGATGTTTTTAATGGTTTCTTATTGGATAGTGATTTGGAAGCTCGTAAGGAAGTGACAAATAGGTTTTGGTTGAATTTACATATCAAGGAGAATATGCTTATTCAAAAATCTAGAATCAAGTGGATTAATGATGGAGACAACAATTCTAGATTTTTTTCATTGTGTTATGAAGGAGAGAAGGAGACGTAATCATATTGGTTTCATTAATTCGGAGAGAGGGATCCTTTCGCCCGTTTATGAGGTCAAAGAGGGGGTTAAAAATAATTTTACTTCAAAATTCACGGAACCCGAAGTTAGTAGGCCTTTGTTGGAAGGTATTTATTTTAACTCTCTTTGTATGGAGGATAGAATTTTTCTTGAGCTGGAATTTTTGGAGGAGGAAATTAGGGAGGCCATGTGGAGTTGTGATGGGAATAAAAGTACGGGGTCCAATGGTTACTCTTTTCTTTTTATTAAGAATTGTTGGTCTTTCCTTAAGCATGATTTTTGTAGGTTTTTTAAGGATTTACATGGAGGTGTTATTTTGTCAAAATCTATAGTTTCCACGTTTTTAACTTTGATTCCGAAGAAAGATAATCCTTTGGGTTTAGACGACTATAAACCCATTTGTCTTGTCGGTTGCTTGTACAAGGCTTTGAGCAAGCTTTTGGCGTCTAGATTGAAGGTTGTTTTACACTCCATCATCTCTAATTGTCAAAGTGCTTTTGTTCCTGGGAGACAAATGATCGATGGCATTTTGGTGGCCAATAAGGTTGTTGATTACGCTTCTAAGGAGAAATTGGTGTGTTCTCTCTTTAAAGTAGATTTCGAAAAGGCTTATAACTAAGTTAATTGGAACTTTCTTAGATTTATGATGAATAGGATGGGGTTCGGGAGTGTGTGGTTGAAGTGGATGGAAGTTACTAGTTTTTCTAGTAAGATGTCGGTCTTGGTTAACGGTAGCCCGTGGAAGGAATTCTTGGTGGAGATGGGGTTAAGACAAGGTGATCCCTTATCACCTTTTCTTTTAGTGATTGTGGCGGAGGGCTTGACGGGATTGGTTAGAAAATATGTAGAGATGGGTGATTTCTCCGATTTGAAATCAATGGTAGTTGTTTTATTGATGTGCTTCAATTTGCGGATGATACTCTTTTGGTGGGAAATGGTACTTGGAGACATATGTGGGCTATAAAATCGGTTCTTAGAGCTTTTGAATTGGTTTCGAGCCTCGGAATCAATTATCATAAAAGTAAGCTTATGGGTATTAATGTTTCTCTATTTTTACTTGAAGCGGCGATTGTTTTCCTATCTTGTTCTACGGAAAGAAAGGAGTTCCTATTTCTTGGCATTCTGGTAGGTTTTGATCCTCGTAGAATTGCTACTTGGACTTCTTTGGTTACTAAAATGGAGAAAGACTTTCTAGTTGGAAAACTCATTTGTTGAGTTTCAGGTGTAGAATCACTTTTTTAAATTTGGTGCTTAATAGTTTACCTATTTTCCAACTTTCTTTCTTTAAAGCTCCGGCTAAAATCCGGAATGATATCGTTAGAACTCAAAGTGGTTTTCTTTGGGGTAGTTCGGATAATACAAGGAAGTTTCATTATTGGTTAAGGTGGGATGCTCTTTGTCTTCCTTATGATAGAGGAGGGTTAAATTTTAGAAGAATTAAATACTTTAATCTAGCTCTCCTCCATAAATGGAGGTGGAGAATTTTAGAGGGATTAGAGGAATTATGGTTCCAAATTTTGAAGGCGAGATATGGGGATATTAAATTACAAATGTCTTATAGATAGGTTTCTCTCCCAAATTGGAGTTCCAAATCGGTTTGGTGGCTTGATTTAATTTCTATTGTTAAATCTTATAATGAAGATATTTTTATTAATAATAGTTTTGCTCAAGTTTGTTATGGTTTCGATACTTCTTTTTGGAATGTGAATTCGACCGGTACCCGGTTGTGTGAGGAAATATTTTCCGGTAGCTTTTGACGCCTTGCAACTTAAAGTTGTGTTTGTATCTTGTATGGGTGGTTGGAGCAATGGTATATGGGAATGGGGGGATTTTGGTATCACACGAGACTCGAACTCGGAAGAAATCATGGCTGCTCCAGTGCAGACAATAGTGGCTGCCATTATTGTCGATGGTAATATTATGGACAGCGCTGCTGCCAGTTCTATTTCATCGGAATTGGTTGGTCAATCACCGAATCTTCTTGGTCCAGATTCTTTTACGAACTTTATTGCGAGTTGTTCGACTCCCTCTTTCGGTAAGGACCAGGTTAAATGGAAGAAGGAATCCAACTCTATTTTTTCGGTAAGTTTTTTTTATCGCTTAATAGATTTTTAGCATACTTCGTTTAGTCCAAAGAACAAGTTTGATCATGCTTTTACTTTTATTTGGAAAGCATTGGTTCCTTTGAAAATTAAAGCTTTTGCATGGAGGTGTTTTTGGAATAGATTACCGTCAAAAAACAACCTTTCTCATAGAGGAATAATGTCTACTTTGTCGAATCCTTCTTGTATGTTTTGTAATTCTTCTCTGGAATTTTTGGATCATCTTTTATTTTCTTGTCTGGCGGTAAGGTTGGTTTGGAAATAAGTCTCTGATTGGATTTATTTTCCTGATGTGTCTCCTTTATGTGCCAAAGAGAGTTTTCTGAAATGGTGTTCTTTTGGCACATCTAAGAATTTTAAGAACGAAAGAGAGGGTGTTGTTTGGTTAGCAATTTGTTGGAATATATGGATACTTAGAAACGATATCATTTTCAAAAGTATTAGTTGGAATATTACTGATATTGTGTGGAAGGAAATGTTGATGTTTTGGAGATGGATTTTTATCGAAGAAATTACTCACCCCAATTGTAACCTTTATGAATTCGACAAGTTTTCTATGTTGTATTTATCCTAAGTTGTAATTGGATATGTAATTTCTTTTTCCGTCGATTTAGAATTAGGTTGAGTACCCTATGTACTCCAATTAATCTAATTCTTTGCCTACAAAAAAAAGTATATTCCAACAAAATGTATACTAGGAGTACACCAACCCAATTACAAACGGAAAAAGCCGATACACCAATCAAATAAAAAATGGAGCAACCCCAATTTCTACTTCAAAAAATCAATCGGAGATTTAAATTAATCATAATAACTACAATTTACAATAGATTGATTACAAAATCCTAACCACTAACATGATATTTGAATCACCCTAATAGCTAAATCCTATTGATTAGCAATCATATCATTAAACAAAACCTGGTTTCTTACCCACCAAACTATCCAACACGCCGAAATCCAAATGTACCAAGCAGAGGCCTTCGAAGTTTTCTTCACTAATTTCATGCACCAACCTAACAAGTGATCACATACATTATCCTCTTCAACACAATAAATTCCAAGTCAAACCACCAACTTCCTCCATACACACTTTGTACAGGGACACAAAGAAAAGAGATATTAAAATCATATATAACATTAAAAAATTTAAAGAATGAAGACCAACATGCAAAATTTTAAAGAATAATAAAAATTAATTTGACATTCACAGAGAAATTTTAAAATTTTAGTTGTTAGTGTTATTTGTTAGTGATATCATCAATATAAAAATGAACTAGTAAAATTTCATTCTTGTATTTCTTGATAAGAATATATTTTTTTAATATTTATCTTGGAAAGTTATTTTCAAGCAAGAACTTACCTAGGTGATCGTACCAATACCTCATAGGTTGTTTTAGATCGTATAAACATTTATTAAGTTTGAAAACATGATCAAGATAGGTTGAGTTGATAAAACCTAGAGGTTGATCAACATACATCTCTTCTTGGGTGTGCTCATTTAAGAAAGCACTTCTTACATCCATCTGAAAATGTTTGAAATTCATGATGCAAAAATAGATAATAACATCCTTATGACCTCTAATCTAGATACATGGGCATATGTTTCATTAAACTTTATTCCCTTCTGTTGATTCTAGCCCTTCCCAACAAGTCTAACTTTATTTCTTAAAATATTGTGATATTCGTCTAACTTGTTGCAAAAAACCAAACAAAATCACTCGATTAAATGAAACATTGGGAACGATTTCCCAAATATTTTTTTGTTTAAATTGATTTAACTTCTCTTTCATGGTAAGAGAACTATGTGTTATCAAATGATAGCCTTGGCGATACCCTTTGGCTCAATTTGTGAAATAAAGGCCACAAAGTTAAATACCTTATAAAGTGAGTCTCAAGTAGTGACTACTTTAGAGATATCTCCAATAACATTCTAAATGGGATGGCCCTTAGTCATCCTCCATTACCTTGGAAGATTACCTTTGAAGAACTTGATGATCTAAAGGAGTATATTCACTTGGATCTTGAACATGTTCTTGATCTAAGACTTGATTTTGACTTTGTTCTACTTTGCGATCATTTTCTTCCATATTTGTCTTTTCTAGAATAAATGCACAATCAATAAGTTCTACTTATAATGGTTTAGGATTCTTTTGTTAAAGAATCTAAAGTAAGTTTAATTGATTCTCACGTAGTTAGGGTTCTTTTGTTAAAGAATCGAAAATCTTTGTTTGAAATGGAATATCCTATGAATATGCCATCATCGACTTTTGTGTCATGTTTTCTGAGGTTATCTTTCCCGTTGTAAAGGATAAAACATTTTAATCCAAAGACATGTAAATGAGAAATATTTGTCTTTTTTCAGTTTTGTAGTTCATAGGGATTCCACTTTAAAATTGGCCATATCACGATACACTTCATAAAATAGCAAACAATGCTTACTGCATTAGCCCAAAATCGTCCTTGCAAGCTCTTCTAGAGATCTATTTTTAGATATACTACCCTATTTAGTTAGGGAATTTGTGGAGTGGAAAAAGTATTCTCAATATCGTTCTTGTTACACAAAAAATGAATTCATTGTTTTGGAATTCTCCACCGTGATCATTTCTAATGGATAAAATGCTTACTCCTTTTTTTCGTTATGGATAACCTTGGCAAGTTTTAAAAAGGAAGCAACCACATATCTTTTCTGAGATAACAATAATGTCCAAGTGTTGCAAGAGTATACATTCATAACTATCAGGGTGTAAACGTTTCCACGAAGACATACAATTCCACATGGGCCAAATTAAGAGGTCCACGTGAAGCAATTGTAAGGGTTGATTTGTTGAAACAATTTTTTGGCTTTAAATGAGGCCCTTAATTTCTTACCCTTTTGGAACATATCACATATTTTTTCCTTTTTAAATGCATGTTTGGAAGACCGTCTACGAGATCCTTGTGGGCCAACTTGTTTAAGTGGTCCACGTGGACGTGAGATTGTAATACCCCGTAAATTTAATTAACGCTCTGAATAATATTAATTTAGACTAATTGTGTTCCGATGTGCTCTGAGAGTTTTTAACTTAAATAATTAGAGCAACTGACGCACTCAAATTAAATAGTTAATATTAGCTGACTCAG
Source organism: Lathyrus aphaca (assembly GCA_963966055.1). Lineage (NCBI taxonomy): Eukaryota > Viridiplantae > Streptophyta > Magnoliopsida > Fabales > Fabaceae > Lathyrus > Lathyrus aphaca. Next base: position 451,215,826 of record OZ014522.1, on the reverse strand, counting down.
AGGTTTTGTTAATTAAGTGACTTAGATACATTTTTGGATACTTTCTATTTGGACTAATTAAGTAATAATATATGTTATATCAGTATAACATATACTATTATTTTGATTGTGCTAAAAATAGAACAAAGATAGAGGAAGAAGAGAGAAGTGGAGAGAAAAGAAGGAAAAGAGGAATACTTGAAGAAGAAGAAGAAGAAGAAAAAGAAGAAGAAGAAGAAGAAGAAGAAGAAGAAGAAGATCATTGTAACATCAAGCTTCATCATTCATCTCACAATCTTCATCATCTTCATCTCTAGAGGTGAGTCTAGTTAGAAGCTTTTTCTTTTAAGAGTTTTCTTGAGTTTTAGAGTTTAGGTTAGATTTTGGTAAAATTGTGAAATCAAAATTTCTAACGGTTAAAATGTCGGTTAAATGCTTGAGTGTGATCATTATGTGTGTGGAATTCTATGATGATACTTGTCACAATGTTTATTGAGGTTTTTATAGAATTTGAAAATGAAACAGCATGAAAACAACAAGTATTTTTGCTTATGCGTACGAAGTAACTGGTTACCCTTCTGGTAGTAACCGGTTACCCTTTGAATTATTTCTACAAGCATATGATAAAAATGAACATGACTACTCTTGAACCATTGGATAACTTGCAACTTAAGCCACAACCATTTGGATCATCTAAAATCTACCCAGATTATTTGAATCCATGTTGAGGAAAATAAATCAATTGGCGAATCACTGGTGAACTGATGAACACTCAATCAAGCCAATATGAATCAAACTTCAATATGAACCACTACTCGATAACCTAAAGAATTTCAGCACACGACAACTTGACTTTGAATACGCATTGTCTGAGAAATAACAACTGGCACAAAAAATTTGAAGTTGAAACAATATTTTGATAGTTTGACCAAGATTAGGTCAAACTTCCATCTAAATCAAATCATAACTGAACTACCACATTAGATATGAAGATATTTCCTTGTCTTTCAAAACCCTGCAACACCTGAAGACATAGAGAAGAAGAAGAATCAAACTACAACATATTTTTTGTATTTTGGTTAGAGGTTAGTAAATATAAACAAATAAAGGCAAGTAAAAGCACGGTGATCCCCTGTGAGGTATAAACCCGCAACTGAAAAAGATAAACGAACCAATGCATGGTCTTGTTGTCGCTCCCAGGATTTTCATCCTAGTACAAACACGAAAGTGGCGCGGAAAAGGTAGAGTCGCCAGCTAGGCATTTTTATCCCGAAGGAATGGGAAAGGTAATACCGCACAAACCTAAGGAAGAAGGAAAGGACGAGGCCTTGTGAACCAAAGATCTGGGTTCGGGAGTCGGTTACGAACTGGGAAAGTATTAGCACCCCAATCCGTCTGCCGTACCCGACGGGATCCACGCTTGTAAGTCTGTTTCAAAGGGTGAGAAATAAGATGTTGTTTGGATGAAAGAATTGCTATATGGAATGGAAGTCAAATGAGAAAGGGAATTGGAAAAGGAGAATGAAAAGAAAAGGGAAAAAATGTAGGGAAAATAAAGAATATGCTTGAATGGGCCCTACCCCACTGCCTACGTACCTCATCGGGAAAATGAGGATCAGAGTCGCCGTAGTTCGTCTAACTAAGGCGGATATTTTCTTATGTTTTTTAGGATGACGTTGCCATAGCTCTAGCTCAGGTGTTACCGGCTCTGACTCGAGGGTGTTTACCGTATCGCTGTTTGAACTGTCGTGGCAAGTCGTATTCGTCCGTAAAGAGTAGGAGATGAGAAGAGAAGATGAGATGTCTTTATTTGTTGTGTTGTATGAGAAGTGTTTTGAGTTTATTTTTTGTGAACATTTTCATACTAAGAATTATCCATCGTAGTAGATAACCTACACCTCGCCCCGGGATGTGCATAAGTACTCCGCAACAAAGTCTCATGTCGTATGATAACATTCAACCTTTATTAAGTATTTTATTATTTTCTTTATGAGATGAGAAAGAAGGACTCAAGTGGAAAAAAGGGAAAAAACTAAGGGGGACTAAGACTCAACCCTAATTTAGTTATTATATTCAAAAGGAAATCCTAATGGTTTATGAGGTTTTTTCTATTCCTAAGGAAGAAAGGAAAAATAAGAAAAGAACTAGAACTCAACTTACTTCCTAAGGAATTTAAGTTGGTTCTAAAAATGGGGAAGCCTATACAAGTGAAATACAAATATTAAGGCAACCAAAACATAAAAATAAAATGAGGAGGTATTAATTCAAAATGCATATTAAAGCCCATAAAACAAAATAAAGCTAAACGCCTCATGTAAACACAACTTGAGCTATTTCTACGCCTAAGTCCTAAAACTAAAGGATCTTACTTAATATCATCATTCTAAAATCAGTAGCAAAACCATACTAAGGCCTTCTAATATTCTAAGATAAAGCCTAATTAATCTAAGTCCTAATGCACCATAAAATCCTAGGCTAAACTAGATGGATTTACAATGGAAAAATTGACTTACATCAATACACTAAAAAATAGTAAAAGCCCTGAAAAAAACATTAAATTAATTCCCTAGGGTCTCTAACCTAAATCTAATATTGTATTAAAAATCACCTAACTATGTCAAACGGTCACTTAAATCTACCTAAGATCTAATCACAATTTTACACAAACAACACTACCAAAACAGTGGATAAAATGGCCTAAAAATATAACAAAAATTACTCCAGGTTCTATTATTAGTCCTCTAATCATAGAAAAACTAATGGGACAAAAAACAAAAAGGAAGTGGGAGAAATAAAATGTACAAAATGAAGTGTTCATGAAAGAATTCCATAGAAAACTAATTAAATGGAAAATCGAAATAAAATTTAAAAATGGCAAAAACCAGAAAGTAAAAACATAGAAAATTTATAAAATTTTTAAAATGAGTTAGAAAGCTCCTATAATTTTTGTAGAATTTTATTATACGTTTTGGTATTTTTTATGGATTAATATTGAAAATTATACAAGACAAAAATTAAAAAAAAAACTAAGAAATAGAGGAGAGGTGGGAAAGCAGTAATTTATTAGTCAAAATTCCAATAGGGCCTGAGTTAGGGGTGCTAATAGTGAGTTTTAGAGGCCCATCAGCGTATAAGCCCAGTGGAGCATGGTATGAGTCTCTAGTCAACTTTGTTGACACACTCTAGACCGTCCGATTTCAAGGGGATGATGATGCGATGCAAAAGCGGTGATCACTGTGGCATAGAGTTCTTATGGTGTGGAGAATGCGCAGGAACCAAGATAGGGTGGAATCTGGTGGTCCTACCGGAAGATGACAGGTGTCACCGCCGGAGTGGACCATCTTAAAGCATCTTATCCTAATTTTAAATTAACGGTGGAAAGTTATGGATTTTAATGGCTTTAATTGTTTCTTAACGGTGCATTGATTACAATTTATGAGTCTTAATTTTCTTTTAGTCCAAAAAATCAAAACATTAACTCCTGAATAATAACTAATCACGTTAACTTAAAAGACAAAACGCAAACGTCTCTCTCTCTCAAAACGCACGCCTCTCTCTCTCTCTCTCACACACACACATTCATTCTTCTCCTTCCACTCAAACACGTTCTTCTTCCTTCAACTCTAATGCCTTTTTTCCCAAATGGCGCCCTCACCCTCTCAAATCTTAACACCGGCGAAGAAAAGAAATCCGTTACCGGAGAAGACATCTATGGCCGTCGTCAACTCCGGTAATTCCTCACCATAGCATTTCAATTTCAAGCAACCTAACATAAAGCCAAATCACAAGGAACCCTATCAAGAAATCCCCCAAAATAGAACCTCCAAGGTTACGAATTTACAAACAGAATCAAATGATCCATGTTCCTCTAATCACAACCTATGCTATAATAGTGAACAATCGATGAGGTTATCAAGTCAGATTTGTGCGTTTCAAGGAGAAATTAACATACCTGTGAGACGAAGAGAATCCCGACGAATTCCTTGCGTAAGTTTCCGATTTAACCTCCTTCGTTTTCTTTGATTTTGTGTTCTAGTTACGCTGAGGTATTTGACAATCGTTGCCGCGATATTGTTGTTGCTGCAACGTCGCTGATTCACTGTGTTGAATTTTTGATAGAATTCTCGGTTGAGGCCTCTGATTCTTCTTCTTCAATATGAGCTTGAGACTCTTGCTATTGTTTTTGCAGATTGATGGGGCCAGGCGAGGAGGAAGATGGTGGCCGAGGGTGAAAAGTGCAGTTGCGACGTATCGGCGGCGAGTTCGTTTCGAGAAGAATAATGAATAATGGATTGATCTTGCTGCGTCTCAAGTTTAATTTCAAATCATAATTTCGAACAGGTAACCGAACTCCTCCTTGCTGTGTGAGTTCTTCATTCCTCTACCATTCATGAATCTTAGGAATTCTGAGTTATTGTGGTTGTTTGTTATAATTGCAGGTTGTAGTTATGATGGGGCTTGATGAAGAATGATGAAGATGAAGGTGGAAGAGAATGAAGAAGGGTTGAAGGGCAAGTGAAGTGAAGAATCCAAAAACACGAGAAGAAGTGAGAGAGATTGAAGAATGGAAGAGTGAAGAAGAATATTGATGGAAAATGAATGAGAGGAGAATGAAGAATTCAGAATGAAGAAGAAGAATGAGGAAGAAGAATGAAGAAGAAGAATGAAGAATTCAGAAAAATCGAAAATTGAGAGAGAGCTACAGAAGGAGATGAGCTTCTGATTTATAACCAATCGGAAGGATAGATTCGAGATTTCATAGGTAATCGGTTATGAGTTTGTTAGAGATTCAATTAGGGTGAATTTTGTTATGTACTGGTTGATTTCAGTTAGAGGTTTTATTATTTTTTTGCTACTGAATTTTCTTTTTTCCTTGGTTTTTCAGTTTCCACCTTTTTTCTGTCATGCTCCTATTCTATTTGAAGTTTATGGGGAAATGAAGGTGGGAGCGATCACTTCAAGTCGGAGTCGTGAGTGAATGCTTGAATATCTTTCAAGAAGAGCCTTCTTTTTCGAGTTTTGCATTAGACTTTTGTATTGATGCTTCTTTCAGCACTTTCTGTCATGAACATTGTAACTGATACCAGTTTGCTACTGCTTCATTCTGCTGTAACAGAATCTTTCTGCGGTTCCCTTATAATTACGGTGTTATTGATGAATTTGTACTTATGAAATTTATGTAACAAGAAGAACTTTGTAACCTTCCATTTGTTATGAACTTTGGAGGTTATGTATGAAATAATCAGTGTAATAAACTTCCCGCTAAATGACCTCTCTATTCTTTTTATATTTCTTCTGTGTTTCAATCTTTGAGTTTGTGCGTTTTGTAAGCACCATAAATTCAACCTGCCAGTAGCTGAGTTTTGTACTGAATGTATGACGTGGCTATTTGCAGATGGCTAGGATTAGAACTTGGTCACATGTGCATTAGTTTGAAGTGGGGCAGTGGCAACTATTGGCTTTACCATTCAATCACATTTTTCGTTCATTTATGGTTAATGCAAGAAACAAAAAAAATGGACAATGGGCTATGATTGGAAAAAAAGGATAATAAAAGAGTCTAATGGTCTTACAATTGATTTGGTTTGAACTTGTAAATAATAACAAATGGATTAATGGTGGATGATGACTAAAAATCAAAAAATGTTCTAGAACGAATTTTATATATGAAGTTGAGTACGAAAAACGGACTTTGGTTGGGAATACAATGGAGTTAGTAATTGATGAACACATAAATGATGAAAAATTGATTTAAGGAATAGACGGGTCCAAAACCAAGCTCAAAATTTTTTTCGCAAACAACGACTGATTGACTGAACAATTATCCGAACTAAATCTTCCTTTAACAAAATAACCCTTGAACCGTTTTGAATTTGTCTGAAGCAAGAATTTAGAATAAATCCACAGGCGAAACACAATCTGAATTGACAACCCCTGATAATGATGAGTCTGATAAGTGAAATAAACCTCACACGAAGCACCGCTTGATAAACTGAATAATTCTCTGTATCACCATTTGACTTCGGACGCATATTGGCTGCGAAATAAGTCACTAGGACAAACAACTTGCAGTTAAAGCATTTCCTAATAGTTTGGCCCAGATTAGGAAAAAATTTCACCTGACTCGAAATATAACCGAACCACGACATCTGAAGTGATCACTGTCATGCTTTATGCTATACTTTAACTCTCCATGCCAAGATGCAATGTTACGTATGCAAGATGGCACGCTAAATGCTACAAAAACGAGAGGGAAAATTTTGGGGTGTTACAGCTGCCCCTATTCAATCATTGTAGACCTGGATGGATGATATCATTTGCTGTCAGACGTTTGAGGTATGCAAGGATTGAATACCAGAAACAACCAGAAAATTTGCATTCTGTGGAAAAAGAATAGGGAAATAAACCCAACCATAAGAACTCTGCTTGGGGAGAGCTATGATATGAAGAATAGTAAACAGGGGATGCCTTTTGAGTGATGTCAGATGGCTACTGACTTGTCACGTTGCGGGTGGACTTTGATAGGCTACAACGATGCCTTAATGATGTATTGTTTTTTATGGATGGAGTCGAACAAGTATTGATTTGCCACGTTGTGGGTGGACTTTTACCAATTTACGGTTGAACTTTAAGATACTTTGCCATCCTGAGGATGGACTTTTGCCGATCTACAGTTGGACTTTAGGATTTGCCACCCGAAGATGGACTTTGGCCAGTCTGTGGCTGGACTTTTTCTCACTATGGGAGACTTTTGAAATTTGCCACCCGAAGATGGACTTTGGCCAGTCTGTGGCTGGACTTTTGCTCACCGTGGGAGACTTTTTCCCACTGTGGGGGACTTTAGAAATTTGCCACTCGAAGATGGACTTTGGCCAGTTTGTGGCTGTACTTTTGCTCACTGTGGGAGACTTTTGAAATTTGCCATTCGAAGATGGACTTTGGCCAGTCTGTGGCTGGACTTTTGCTCACTGTGGGAGACTTTTGAAATTTGCCACCCGAAGATAGACTTTGGCTAGTCTGTGGCTGGACTTTTGCTCACTGTGGGATACTTTTGCCCATTGTGGGGGACTTTAGAAATTTTCCACCCGAAGATGGACTTTTGCTCACTGTGGGAGACTTTAGAAATTTGCCACCCGAAGATGGACTTTGGCCAGTTTGTGGCTGGACTTTTTCTCACTGTGGGAGACTTTTGAAATTTTCCACCTGAAGATGGACTTTGGCCAGTCTGTGGCTGGACTTTGCAAGATGTCAAACTTGGATTATGATAGGTATGCATATGTTGAACTGCACGACATGATGCCCCATGACACTGGGGATGCTAGATTTTGAACATGTCAATGAAATGGCGTAAGTGCAAATGGGGTTCCTGATGCAGAAATAATAGGTCCCTACTGATTCTGCTGAGCATGCAATGATCGCGAATTCGATCTCAAGAAGCCCTGCGGGGATAACATCTATGTTGGAGAAAAGTGTGAATAATTCATTTGTCCCGAATTATCACCTTTGCCAAAACTAAATTGGACTTTAGATTTGCAGAACCTGCTTGAGGCTACCATAACCACTGGGGATTGAATCTCACCCATAAGATTTTTTTGGGGAATCGACAACTTTCCGACTTAGCTGGGGAAATGTCTTGTCAAGGCTCTGCTGAGGAGTACTCTCTTGTCTACCTGAATTTTCCAAACCTCTGTGGGGAAGGGAACCGTTCATCTAGTTGTCGAGAATACGTGAACTCTTGTAAGGAATACTTCACCGTAGGAAGAGAACTCTCTGTTTGGGGATTATCAATCCTTGTTGCTCTGTTGGAGCAAATAAATCTTCCAAGATTTGTTGGGGATGAAAATAATTTGTCTGAGATCTGTTGGGGGAATAGGAGTTACCTTATATCTGTTGAGGAAAAAGGATCAAGGAAACCTGCTGAAGAAAAGGTTTGACGACTTTACGGGATCCGTCTGCTGGGGATAACAAAATCGAAGCACGTCCTACTAAGGAAGAATGATTTCAAGTCGTCTCGTACTGGGGATCATTTGCTTTTTCCTGGACTTTACCTAAGAGGATTTTACAAAAGACTTAGTGTCTTTAAACTCTTAAGTATTGTAATGATTGTATAAAATGGCGTAATAACTTTGCTGAGGAGGTAACCATTGTCAACACGGACGAGCTTGGAGCTGTCGGAAGCGCTGAACGAGATAACTGGCTTGACGATCGACCACTAGATGAATGATGGACTCAATCAATAAGAGTTATGACAAGAGGGTTACATAGAAACTCTTTAAGAGTGAAGTTGTCCCGGTACTCTGAACTCCGGGTAAATGCTTCCGATTGTCTGTCTTCGAGAAAGAATGAATTCTCGTGCTATTGAGGTGGCCTGCCCCAGTACGAGTGTTTGAATAGTTTTGCACTTGACTGACTAATATTTGCTCTTGGAGAGATTTGAATCTCGAAGTGATTGCCCCAGTTCGGCTGGCTCTTGAAGAGATTGCTCGACGTAACTTCCCCATATTGGCTAGCTTTTACCATGACTGGTTGGGAAAGTCTTTACTCAATGGGGCTTTCTCGGAAAAGTGCACCTCGACGTGACTGTCTTTCAGAAGTTTTAGACTTCTAAACTTGGCAAGTTTAAGCTTCTGGACTGAATTTCCACATGTGAACCTTTATTTTGATGCCAAACAAATGTATGCAAGTAGAAAAATGTTTATTCTTAAAAAGAAAATTCTAATGCAACACACATGTTAATCTTGAAGTCTTCATTGAAAAGGTGTCGCAAACCTTTATAAGTGAATCACTGGTTAAGATACGACATTGTTTTTGAATAAATGAAAGTATGTACATGCAATATCAACAAGGATATTTTAGCACAACTCATAGGAGTCAGGAACGCTATCTCGTGGTAGTAAGCTCTCAAAATAACCCTGTTTCAGTTAGGACTTTTAAGGGTTATATCGTGGCCTGGTTCACGGTTATAGAAACAAAGGATATAGGCTCGAAGTTTATATGTTCCCACCCCTCTTCGTGATGTCCTTCATTCCTATGTTCAACTAATCTTCACAAGGGCTCACCTTTCGTAAGGGTTTCGTGCTGGTTGAGGAACCATTGCTGTTATCAGTTCAAGCACCAATCAGGTTGTCGTTTGGAGTCAGTCACCCCTTTTTCTTTCGTGTCTCTATCACACGACTTTGTTCTTGCTTAAGGATCTTCCTTGTGTAATCCTCTTCGTCTTTCGCTTTTGCGTTATTTTGCTTACCCCTAACTTTTTCCTGGACTGATTCTTTGATTGTGAAGTCCAGCGGGGTGCCCTAACTTTTGTCTAAGTCGCTTATTTTCAAGTTTCGACTTAGCGGGCTTTTTCATTTATCCTTTTTATGAACAAATTGTGTGAAATTGTTTGTCTTGATTGCTTTGCGAGGGTTGTGTCGCTCCCGACAAATGACACCTGGTCACATGAAGGTACAGACGCGAACGGTCGGCGAAGGGAACAGTGAGAACACACAGCCGTGAACTCACTGGAGGTGAATAGAGTCGCCAGCTAGGCATTTTTATCCCGGAGGAAAGGCAATGCTGCATAAGCCTAGAAAAAGATGGATAAGACGGTTTGCGAACCAGAGAGACTGAGAAAGGGGGTTGGTTACAACCTGGGAAGGTATTAGCACCCAGATTGTCCGTCGTACTCGACGGGATCCACGCTTAAAAGATTTGTGTTTTAAAGGGGTAGTGTCAGTGCAATCTGTGTATAAAATAGCTGGAAAAGAATGTACAGGTGTCAGTGTAGAAGAGTGTGAAGTGTGATATATACAGTGTCAGTGTGAGATCAGGAATGAAATGCTCATGATAATGAGGCTAAAAGAAATGAGCTGGAAGGAGGGGGAATGTACAGAGACTTTTGTTCGATAACTGTTAAGTTATGCCTACGTATCCTCTTGTGCAATGAGGAAGTCAGAACACCGTAGTTCGACCCAAAGAGACTGAAAGATGAATTGACTTGTGAACTGCTTGCTTGTCTATGCTCAAGTGTATGATCTGTCTGGCACAGATGCTGACTGTCCTGCATTAGGCGGAAGAAGCAAGTTCTCGTTTATGAGTGAAGATGATGAGAAAAGAATCCCGGAGGAGACGATTATTGTTTGTTTTTGTTTTCAATCTTTTATTTCTTTTTGGAGTTTGTCATAGGATAATGAGCTTAAGTCTAAACCAATGGGTTAGTAAACTCATCACATCTTCCCTCTGATTAGGGGTAATGAGAATACCTTAAGTGTGAAGTCAGATTCTCACACTTAATCACCTTTGGTGTAGGATTAAGATCATTAACCTACTTGTGATTATTTAGATGTTTTTGTGATTTTGTTTAGTGTTGAGTAATGAGGTTAAGCCATAATCAAGGATTAAACAGACTCATTACACCATCCTAAAAGAAGGATAATAGATGAGAATGTTTAAGTTGAGGAAAACTCCTCAACTTAACCCATGATTAGGGATTAAACCCATGACAAAACAAGCCTTTATTAAGTGGATTTTATTTAGATTAATGGTATGATGATGAAGTGAATTTTATGATTTGTAAGACAACTTGAGGGGGACTTGTCCATTAACACTAGGGTTAGTCCTTCTTAACCACTTAAGGAAGAATTAGAACCCTAATGCAAGGCCCAAGTTACAAGTGTGATGTCTTGATGATTATTAGATGGATTGATTAAGAGATTTAAACACCTTAAGGGTTTAATACTTAGGATTGAAGTTATACACTCCATCCTAAGAGAAGGATGCAGGCATAAGCTTAATCACAAAGTCTTAAAGCCTTTAGGGTTTAGTCCCTGATTATGAGATGAGAAGAGAAGACTCAAAGAGAGACACAAAGGTAAAAACTATGAGGGGAGACTAATCAAAACCCTAATTCATTGTCATGCTTGGTTGGTCCTAAGGTTTGTGAGGTTTGCAAGAACAATCTTCAGAGGAGCCACCAGGAAGCAGATGAACAGGATCAAGAGAAGCAAAGTGACTTGCTTCATTCAAGAAGTCAAGTCACTTGAAGAAAGAAAGTGGGAAGAACAAGAATGAGCAAGCTCAATCTCAAACACATATAAAAATGCAGCAATGGATGCAAGAGAGATGAAAAGAAAAGGTATGAGAAGTGAAGGCAAATCCACTTCTCAAGTTTACTGACCACCTGCAATGTTAGAAAGAAAATGCAATGCAATGCAAGATGAGATGAAATGATATGATGCTAAGCAAAACCAGAAGCATGTTGATGATGATTATGATGGTATGAGGTGCTGCAAACATGGGGCAAGGCAATGGGGATGTTCATACAAGATCATGAATGCAAATGATGCAAGCTAAGGAGCATGAACAAGCATGAAAAGTTATGAAACATACAAGACAAATGACATGGAAAATATGAGATGCAATGATCAAAGGTGCTTTATACATGTCTTAAGATGTCAAATGAATCACAAGAATGCACAAAATGCAAAGACAAGTCATGTTATGCAAGGAAATGCAAGAGGGATGCAAATGAAAGCCCAAATTAGGGTTCATGGATCAAACATCAAACACAAACCAAAAACAGAAGCAAAACCCTAAAGTAAAAAATGGAAAATGGCACCTAAAGAAACCCTAGACCTATAATGAACCACTGCCCAAAGGGGAGCTCTCAACTCTCAACCAAACTCAAGATATGAATTTTCTAAGTTATTAGGGTTTTTTAGGGTTCTTAACAAAATAAATGCCAATCAATTAGAAAATGCAAGAACAATTCATGGACTTTTTATCCTTGAAAATACATGCTAAACACAAGACAAAGCAAAAAGAATCAATGTCACAACCTTCACCAATAGGCAGAAATGAATTTTTGAATCCATGATCAAAAATAATGCATAAAAAATGATTTAATTCAATGAAAAATTCTTAACATGCATCAAGATCAAAAAAGAAATTTGGTTTGAAGGTTGGACAATGTTTCTAAATGTCTTAGAACATTTCATGAATTTTTTTGTAATTTTTAAATACCTAAAAGTATTTTTAATAAATTAATTTCCATTAATCAATTAAAGATAATCTTTTAAATATTTAAAAATACTTTTTTAATGCAAAAAATGAAAATAAAAATATTTTTGTGTTTTAAAAATTAGTGAAACTCTTGACAAAAAGTTTCATAATTTTTAAAACATTTTTGCTATTTTAAATAAATTGTACAAAACAAATGAGAAAAAATGAAATAAAAAATAATGAAAATGAGAAGTAATCACAAGGGATGGCCAGGATTTGATCTGGGGAGAAGTTTGTTGACTGCGCGCGCAATCTAAAGGCTGACATTCAAACTTCATTAATCCCAATTAAAAATTAATTAATCTGAATTAATAAAGTCAACTTAAGATTAGGGCAAAATAGAGAGATCCTGGGCGTCCAGATGCGCGCGAGTCAACACATCCAAGGGGTATTATTCAAACTTCATTAATCACTCAGATTAGGGCTAATTAAACTCAGGTGGCCGGAGAAGACTTCCGGTCATCTTCTCCGGCCAGCTCCCCCCTGAAAATTTCCCAAATTCCTCAAAACGCATCAAAAATGAAAAACAAGAACTGGGAAATGATCCTCACATCCTCACGAATAAAAACCCTATCCTAAAACAAATTTATATTTCCTAAATAAGCTGAATCGAAAGGAATAAGTTCTAGGTCACGCAAGCTTCAGAAACAAATTAAATGCTCATTTCAAGACTATTTTCAAAACCAATGGTACCAGAATGATCAGCAAGACATGAAGAACAAGTTTGTAACTTAAAAAACCAATTCTGGAAAAATAAATTTCAGGCTACCTGAGATTCGAAGCTTTCAGTTTGGGAACTTTCTGGCCACCTCTCCTTGTGCAATCTGCTCCACTTGATCCCCCAAAGATGTTTGAATGCTCAAAAAGGATTTAAGTTGGCTGGATAATGAGATTCGAAAGGAACTGCTTCAGCTTGATCAAAAATGGCAATGGTGTTTCTGGAGGTTTCAGGCCATGGTGAGTGATGGTTTGTGATCCTGAGGATGAATGGAGAAGGTCTGTGGTGTTTGTTTGGATGTTTGTGGCTTGTGGAGAGAGATTCGATAGAAAATGCAGGCTGAGGTGAAGGATGGTTATGGAGTATTCAGGCTTGTTTCAGGCTTGAGCTTTGGTGGTTTCTTGTCTATGAAGTGTGTTGAGTTGGATGATGAAGAAAGTTTGAGTGTTTTCAGGCTGTGGAGAGAAATTCGAAGGAACTTGCAAAAGGGGAGTGTTTTGTGTATGTTGTGAATGAATGAGTTTCAGCCTTGCTTGCCCTTATGCTTTGCTTGCAAATTGTCCACATAACTCTCTCTCATTGGTCAGTTGATTTGACATGTGCTTTATTGATTGGTAAGGCAACTTTTGCAAAAAGTCAAATAATGTGTAAGAGAAGCATGGCTCATGATCTTGGCAAGTACATGGCATGGGCTGCGCAGCAAAGGGTGAGGTGAGAGGCTAGCCAAAGTCAGCATCCAATGTCATAGTTTGTAGGAAGTGAAATGAGTGGTTTTGCAACTTGTTGCTTTATGGTTCCCATGAAAGAAAATCTTGTTACATGAACCAAAACAATGAGCAAACTTGATCCAATTCTGATTTTTAGGACTTAGAGAATGTTTGTGTAATGGTTTGAAATGAATTAGAGGTCACATGATGCATTGGTTCAAGGTCTTGCAAAATTTCCATTTGGTGCATAACTTGAATTTTAGTGATTTTTGCCAACTTTAACAAACCATAACTTTTGATCCAAGATGAATTAGATCATGTTCTTGTACTTTTTGAAAAGGGAAAGATGAGATCTACAACTTTCATGACCAAAGTTTTTCCATTTGAAGCATTTTTGGATCATGAATCAAGGCTTGAAAAATGACATAAAATGATGCATTCTTGAAAAGTCAACTATGCCCAAAAAGTCAACATTTGCAAAAACCCTAAATTCTTGATTTTTATGAACTTCCACCTTCTTCCATGATCAAATAAAGATCATATACACTCAAAATGATGAAGATCACCCATTGGTTGGGTCATTGGGGGCCTCAGATGCCCTGATTTTGCACTGACTTGTCTGAAAAGTCAACCCTTGATCAGATGACTTCCCCATGGAATTTCTTCATGAAAATTGATATGCATACTCCCTATACCATGTAGAGACCAATGGAAACAAGAATGACCAAAAAATTTGGGGTTATGGCCTCTGAAACCAAAACCCTAATTTTAGGTCAACTGTGCAGTCAATCCTGGCTCTGCATCCACTCAAACCCTAGTTCTTGTGATTCTTTTGAATTTTTGACTTTGTGAGGATGTACTATGATGTTTGAACACATGTAGACCCCTTTGAATTGATTGGTTGCCTTTGGAGTGGCTCAAGATTCCCTGGGATTGCTCAGATCACAAACCCTAGGTGCAGATGACTTAGAATCTATGCAGTGAATCAAAAATGAGATGTGAGATGATATGATTGTGTTTATGCATATGAGAATGATCACAAGCCATGGTGTGAATGGGTGAGGGCAAATTTGGGGTGTTTACAGCTGCCCCTATTCAAACATGAGTTAGCTGTGCAGGTTGTAAGCAACGGCTTAACAGGCAAACAAGATAACTTGTGGTTGAATACCAAAGACAGTCCAAAATTTGCACTCACAGAAATGAAGAAGAAAAGGGATATAGATTGTAAACGGAAAATAATGTGTATTGTAAGGTGTGGGCGACGGAGGACGACCGTCGAGCAGAGGACGACTGCTGGGTAAATAGCAATGACGGGGACGGCCGACATGCTGAGAAAAGTGCGTAAAGCAATGACGGGGACGGCCGACATGCTGGGGATAAAAGGTAAAGCTAAGACGGGGACGGCCGACTAGCAGGGAAAAATCAAATTATGATGGGGACGGCCATCAAGATAAAGCTGTAAAATTCTCTGGGAATTAATGAAACATGACGGGGACGGCCATCAAGTTCATAAAGCAAAGTAACCATTGATGGGGGACGGCCATCGGGCTAAAAAAGAAAAGGGACCACGACGGGGACGGCCATCGGGTTAAAGAATAAATGAAATAAACAGATGATGGGGTACGGCCATCAAAGGTGAAGGACGATCACCTAGCAGGGGACGGCTGCTCTGTGGGGAAAGAAAATATGATGGGGACGGCCATCAAAGGTGGAGGACGACCACCTGGCAGGGTACGGCTGCCGAAAATATCAACGATGGGGACGGCCATCGGATAGAAAAGGTCAACGATGGGGACGGCCATCGGATAGAAAAGGTCAACGATGGGGACGGCCATCGGACGAGCAAGATGGAGGACGACCATCAAGAAGTGGAGGACGACCACTCAGCAGGGGACGGCTGCTCTCGAGGTTTGTCATAACACAGGACGAGTGTTAGATAACCAAAATCAACAATGGGGACGGCCATTGGATAAAGTTGATGAAGGACGATCATCAAAAGGTGGAGGACGACCACCTAGCAGGGGACGGCTGCTAAAAACAACGATGGGGACGGCCATCGGATGAGCATGATGGAGGACGACCATCAAGAAGTGGAGGACGACCACTCAGCAGGGGACGGCTGCTCTCGAGGGTATCATAACACAGGACGAGTGTTAGATAAAAAGAAAATTGTTGGTGATCTACTGGGGAGATAGTAAACACGGACGAGCGTTTACATCCAAGAAACAAGAGGTATAAGTGTTTGGTATTGTGTATAGATTAAAGATGCGGACGAGCATCCTTAAGACTATGATACGGACGAGTATCATGTAGAAACAAACTGACACATGTTCAGAGATGATGATACGGACGAGTATCAACTGGTTAACAAAGAACACGGACGAGTGTTGCATCTGAAAGGATTCTTCTGGGGAATAATAGACACGGACGAGTATCTGTATTCAAGAAGACAAAGGTGTTTGACACGGTGTATGGATTAAAGATGCGGACGAGCATCCCTAAGACTATGATACGGACGAGTATCATGTAGAAACAAACACTAGACGCAATGTTCTGAGATGATGGTACGGACGAGTACCAACTGGTTGACAAAGAACAAGGACTACTGTCGAATCTGTGGGGATAGGAGTGATGGTGTATACAAGATACGGACGAGTATCTGTATAAGTGTACCATGAGTAGTGAGTATGAGTATTGTATAGATGAGTGTTTTAACTGCTGGGGAGAGCGACACGGACGAGTGTCACGAGAGAAAAGTATAATATTGACAAGTATGTGGGTTGATGAAAGTGTACGCGACTGCGCTGGGGATATGACACGGACGGGTGTCAAGAAAGTGTATGTATAGGCATATGTGAGTGCAAAGAGGACGTCTTTGGCTTTCTGCTGGTGATATAACACGGACGGGTGTCAGGAAGTATCTGTAGTACGGGTGATTTTGTTTGTAAAGAGTGTTCGGGCGACTTTACTGGGGAAAGATGACACGGGCGGGTGCCAAAAGGTGTATATACCGGTGTTTGAGATTTGAAAGGGCAGCTGCTTTTGCTGGGACTCTGATGGGGATTTCTGGGGAAAGTAATCTGTATTCACAAGCGTTCAATTCACAACATGACTTATGATTATGCTATGCATTTGATTTTTGCCGTAATGCTCCGTATTAGACGGAATGCTACGCTCTGGGGGGGTGAATATGATGCGGATGCCATGATTATGCAAAGGGGCACCGATCCGGGGTTCGGATCCCGTTGCTGCGAAGATCTCTGGTTGATCTGCTTGAAGTGAACATCCCAGCTGGGGATGAGATCATTGGTAGATCTAATGATATATCTGCTTGGGGATATAGGTCACTGATTGACATATCCTTATAAATGAGAAACCCAGCTGGGGTTTGTAGGAGCTTTCCTCACTCTGTTGTGATCTCTTCATGCGTTGCTCTTCTGGATAGAGGCTTGAAGCTCTGTGGGGAGATGATTCCCTGATTTCTGCATTCTGCTGAGGAAGAATGGCAACTCGGCTGGGGAAGTGAGAGGCAACTCAGCTGGGGAGAGCAACAAGAGGCAACTCAGCTGGGGATATAACATCCTGAGTGTTAAGCCTGTTTGTTGATTTGGCAACTTTGCTGGGGGAAGCAATGGGGAGCAACTCAGCTGGGGATAGAGCATTTCGGATGCTGAGATTGAGTGTATGCTGATTTGGCAGCTCCGCTGGGGAAATGGGCACCTTCTAGTGCCATATGGAAGATAGACCGAGTTGATAATGATTCGCCTACTTGCTGAGACGTAACCTGCTTGCCCCAGGTTGCGTTCTGGATACCTGCAATCCTGCAAAGGTAAGGAAACGTACAAAAGGTCCCGAGGTATCCCTTACTGGATTCCGTCATAGGAGTTAAGTACTTTCGAGAATAATCACATTCCCTGTAAGCATGTGTTTTTATTTTTAGAGAAAGGCATCTGTACTTATGCGATTGTATTTTTTTAGAGATATCAGACGACTCTTTGCAAAATGTAAATGTAAAAACGAAACATGACTGAAAATCTGATTTTATTAATTCAAGTGCCCTGAATTGGCAAGATACAGTCAAAGAAACATATCTCCTGAAATGAGGGGATTGTTACAAATTGAGAAATAAAGTGCTGGCGGTGTTGACGACGCTTTGAGGAGCTTCCTCTCCTGCTATGACTCGTATGACAATGACGTTCTTCTCGTCTTGCTTTCTGGAGAGAGTTGATTCTGATTGAAGCTTGATCCTTTGAAGCTTACCAAGTTGTAGGTGATACAGACGAATTCAGAGTGCAGTTGTTCGCTTATTCCCTTATTTTGCATGGATCGCCCTTTCGGGTTTTCAATCCATCGGGATACCCATTTTTGCCTGAGCTGTCCAATGCGGCTTTTCAACTCAGCGGGTGTACATTTTTTCATTTATTTCCCTTACTTTTGCCCGAGTCTTTTATTCTGTTTTTGACTCGCCGGGATGCCCTATTTTTGCCTGGACTTACATTCTGTTTTTATGTCCAGCGGGTCATTTTATGCGAAGTATTTTTTAACTGCATCTGAATTCACAGGGGACGGGAAATCTTCACCATCCATGGTGCTGAGCATCAGTGCTCCACCAGAGAAAACTTTCTTTACAACAAATGGTCCTTCATAATTTGGAGTCCATTTGCCCCTGTAGTCTGTATGAGGAGGGAGGATTCTCTTCAGCACAAGATCTCCCACTTGGTACTCTCGGTGCCTGACTTTCTGATCGAAGGCCTTCTTCATTCTCTTCTGATATAACTGTCCATGGCAGATTGCAGCCAATCTTTTCTCTTCGACCAGACTCAGTTGTTCGTATCGGGACCGTACCCATTCTGCTTCACTTAGTTTAACATCCATTAATACCCGTAACGAGGGTAGTTCAACTTCAACAGGTAGGACTGCCTCCATACCATATACAAGCTGATACGGTGTTGCCCCAGTGGATGTTCTGATTGATGTGCGGTACCCATGCAAGGCAAATGGTAGCATTTCGTGCCAGTCTTTGTAAGTGATTACCATCTTCTGCACAATCTTCTTGATATTCTTATTTGCTGCCTCAACAGCGCCGTTCATCTTTGGCCTGTAAGGAGAAGAATTGTGATGTTGGATCTTGAAGTCCCGGCACAGCTCTGCCATCATTTTGTTGTTCAAGTTGGAACCATTATCAGTAATGATTCGATCGGGCACTCCATACCGACAGATAATATCTCTCTTCAGAAATCTGGCTACCACTTGTCTTGTAACATTTGCATATGAGGCTGCTTCAACCCACTTGGTGAAATAGTCGATGGCGACTAGGATGAATCTGTGGCCATTCGAAGCAGTTGGCTCAATCTTGCCAATCATATCAATGCCCCACATAGCAAAGGGCCATGGTGAAGACATGATGTTCAAAGGATTGGGAGGCACATGCACCTTATCTGCATAGATCTGACATTTATGACATTTTCTGGCGTAAGCACAACAGTCTGCATCCATTGTGATCCAGTAATAGCCTGATCTTAACAACTTTTTAGCCATGGCATGCCCTCCGGCATGGGTACCAAAAGAGCCTTCGTGCACTTCATGCATCAATAAATCTGCTTCCGTCTTGTCAACACATCTGAGGAGTACCATGTCAAAGTTCCTCTTGTATAAAGACCCATCAGCGTTCAGGAAGAAACTACCAGCAAGCCTTCTCAAAGTCTTCTTATCATTGGAAGATGCCCCAGGTGGGTATGTCTGATCCTCCAAGAAGCACTTAATGTCGTGGAACCAAGGCTTATCATCTTTTACCACATCTGCTGCAAATACATATGCTGGTCTATCAAGTCTTGATACTGAAATCTGAGGTACAAAGTTAGCAGCTTGAACTTTGATCATGGATGAAATGGTAGCAAGAGCATCTGCAAACTGATTCTCGTCTCGAGGGATATACTCAAGCTTGACTGTTGTAAAGAAAGTCAATAACCTTCTTGTATAATCCCTGTAAGGTATCAGATGATCTTGGTGGGTGTACCATTTCCCGTTGGTTTGATTGACTACCAAAGCTGAATCTCCGAATACGGTCAAAGTTTTGATCCTGAGGTCAATAGCTTCCTCAAGACCCATAATGCAAGCTTCGTATTCAGCTTCGTTGTTAGTGCAGTTGAAAGTGAGTTTTGCCGAGAAAGGCATGTGAACCCCCTTTGGTGAAATGAGTACTGCACCAACACCACGGCCATTCATGTTAACAGCCCCATCAAACATCATAGTCCATTCTTCTTCCGGGTCAGGCCCTTCGGTGTGAATAGGCTCTTCGTGATCTTTCGCTTTAATGAACATGATGTCTTCATCAGGGAAGTCAAATCTCATTGGCTGGTAGTCATCAATGGGTTGCTCAGCAAGATATTCAGATAGTACACTGCCCTTGATGGCTTTCTGAGATGTGTACTGTATGTCGTATTCTGTGAGAATCATCTGCCATCTTGCAACCCGTCCAGTAAGAGCTGGCTTCTCGAAAATGTACTTAACTGGATCCATTTTTGAGATTAATAAAGTAGTGTGGGTCAACATATACTGTCTCAGTCGGCGAGCAGCCCACGCTAAAGCACAGCAAGTTTTCTCGAGCAGTGAATAACGCTGCTCACAGTCGGTAAACTTTTTGCTTAGGTAGTATATTGCATACTCTTTTCGACCAGACTCGTCATGCTGGCCCAGCACACACCCCATTGACTCTTCTAATACTGTTAAGTACATAATCAGAGGTCTTCCTTCAACTGGCGGCATGAGGATTGGAGGTTCTTGTAAGTATTCTTTGATCTTGTCAAAAGCCTTCTGGCAATTTTCGTTCCACCTGACCGTTTGTTCCTTTCTTAACAGCTTGAACAAGGGTTCACAGGTGGCTGTAAGGTGAGATATGAACCGTGAGATGTAGTTCAATCGACCTAAGAACCCTCGAACTTCTTTCTCAGTTTTCGGTGCAGGCATCTCTTGGATGGCTTTGACTTTATCAGGGTCCACTTCAATCCCTTTCTCGCTTACAATAAAACCCAGCAGCTTACCGGATCGCACCCCGAATGTGCATTTGTTGGGGTTCAACTTTAATTGATATTTCCTCAGACGCTTGAACAACTTCAGCAGATTCACCAGGTGATCTTCCTCTGTAAGGGACTTGGCGATCATATCATCCACATAACACTCGATTTCCTTGTGGATCATATCATGGAATAATGTCACCATAGCCCGTTGATATGTTGCACCAGCATTCTTCAGTCCGAATGGCATTACCTTGTAGCAGAACGTGCCCCAGGGTGTAATGAATGTTGTCTTCTCCATGTCTTCAGGTGACATCTTGATCTGATTATATCCTGAAAATCCATCCATGAAGGAGAATACCGAGAACTGAGCCGTGTTATCGACCAATACATCAATGTGAGGTAATGGGAAGTCATCCTTCGGGCTGGCTCTGTTCAGATCCCGGTAGTCAACACACATTCTTACTTTGCCATCTTTCTTAGGCACAGGTACTATGTTAGCAACCCACGGCGGGTAGCTAGTCACAGCAAGGAAACCGGCGTCCCATTGCTTTTGTACCTCTTCCTTGATTTTCATAGCCATGTCTGGGCGAGTTCGGCGCAACTTCTGTTTAACTGGCGGGCATTCTTCCCTCAGAGGCAGCTTGTGCACAACAATGTCGGTATCCAACCCTGGCATATCTTGATACGACCAAGCAAACACATCAACATACTCTTGAAGCAGATCTATCAGTTGTCTCTTCACTGAGTCTTGCAGGCAGGCCCCAATTTTAACTTCTTTCACGTCTTCGTCTGTACCAAGATTAATCACTTCAATCTCCTCCTGGTGAGGAGTAATAACCTTTTCCTCTTGTCTTAACAACCTGGCTAGCTCTTCAGGAAGCTCATATTCTTCATCAACCCCTTCATCAGCTTGATTGATCGGATTGTCAAAGTCATACGATGTCATAGCCGTGCTGTTGTCGGTGCTGTCTGGAAGGCACTCTCTGCAAGGGTTAAGTTTGTTCATTTTAGTGATTGATTTTAGTCTTGCTTTAGAAAAAGATGAAATGAAGTTATCATTTTGAAAACACCGCCATTTATTTTTGTACAAAAAAGAAAAATGGAAAAACAGTGAGCAGAAAAGAAAAAGACTCGTTTGCAAAAAGACGTCTGATATTTCATTAACTTAATCTTGTTTGCACAAAAGTACAGATGGCCCTGGTTACAAAATGAGTCTTGTCATCTTGGGCAAGATGCAAGACTTTGATGCATGCTATATAAAAAATACAGGAAATAATAATTACTCTGCACGAGTAACTCTTATAATTTCCTGGGAAGACCAGTTCGAGACACTGCTCCCCGGGATCTTCGGACGAATCCAATTCTCCAGATTGCGCTCCTCTTCCAGCTCGTCTTCCAAACAGTTGATAGCATCAGGGGTAAGCATCCCCCCACTGACAAAACCGGGCTCTGCAGCAGCCTTTGCTTGATGTTGAGTTGGTCTGTAACCCAACCCAAACTTGTCCTTCTTCTCCTCCACAGCTAAGACCTTGCCCCAGCCTAGGGCAGTTCCTTCTTCAACAACCTTCCGGGCTTGTTGGTAAGATGACATTGGAGTACCAGATACAGCAGATGCTTCATTGACATTCAAGGCTTCAAAACCTTGGCTCATTGTTTCATGGATCTCCCCATCCATCTCAATGTATTTATAAGTAGCCAGATGGCTAACAAAAATGTCCTCCTCTCCACAGATTGTGACAACTTGACCTTCCCACTCAAATTTTAACTTTTGGTGAAGGGTAGACGTTATTGCGCCGGCGGCGTGAATCCAGGGTCTACCCAACAAACAGCTGTAGGCGGGCTGAATGTCCATCACATAAAAGATAGTTTTAAAAGTCTGTGGGCCAATTGTCACAGGCAGCTCAATCTCTCCCAGAACCGATCTTTTAGAACCATCAAAGGCTCTTACCACCAGATTGCTGGGTCTCAATGCCAATCCATCATATTCAAGCTTCACCAGAGCCTTCTTTGGTAAGACATTCAGGGAAGAACCTGTGTCCACCAGCACATGAGAAAGGACAGCTCCTTTGCATTCCATGGTTATGTGCAAGGCTTTGTTGTGGTTACGGCCATCCGCTGTCAAGTCAGAATTGGTAAACCCTAGCCCATTGCTAGCAGTAACATTACCAACCACGGTTTCCAATTGGTTGACAGTAATCTCCTCAGGCACGTAAGCTGCGTGCAGGACTTTAAGTAGTGCATTCCGATGGGCTTCGGAGCACATAAGCAGTGAGAGGATGGAGATTTTGGATGGCGTCTGGTGAAGCTGATCCACAATTTTGTAATCGCTCCTTTTGATGATCCGCATAAACTCATCAACTTCCTGATCGAACGGAGTCTTCAGGGCTTCTTTGGCAGCTGGATCTTCCTGCACCGGGCCTTTTCCTTTTGCCTTGGCAGCAGCTTCTGCTTCGGCAGTAGGTTTTTGAACTTGTGAGGCGAAGAGACGTCCGCTTCGGGTGAAGCCTCCGCCTCCCCCCACATTATCTACTTGTGGTGCAGGTGTTGATGTTTCCAGAGTGATTCTTTTTCCTTCGCAGTACACGTCAGAGCCATAGTGCCAAGGGATGGCCCTATTGCTTTCATATGGTACTGGTCCAGGCACCGTGACAGTGACCGGACTGATTGCTGCTGCTGAAGGGACTGTAATTGTTTGTGGATCATAAAAGATTGTAACTGGTGCTCTGGCGGGAGCAGCACCTTCTGAATGGTAGGCGGAATTATTTTCGGGATCATAGAATATGGTAACAGTAGAGACATCTTCGTGATTGATTGCTGGTGTTGTAGGAGGTACTGTTGGAAGGACTGTTGTTGTTGTTGATGGAGAGTCGAAATGGAATGAAGCTGAAGTTGTAGCAGGAGGAACTGTTGAAAACTGATCATTTGGGAGGACAGGTGAAATACTTGTTGATGGTGCTGATGAATTGTTGGGAACAATAGTTGCTGCATTTGTAGGAGGATCTGAAACCGTTGCTGATGAAGTTGCCGGATTTGTCGGGAATGATGTAGTGATCTGTAGTAGGCCACTCTGAATAAGGCTGTCAATGCCATTCCTCAAGTCCTCACATCCATTCCATGAGATATTGCAGTAGGGACACCCTAGTTCACACCCTGGAAATATATTGTTTTCACGGAGTTGAGCTTTGATTTCCACCAATGGTGTCCTGATCTGATCCACACTAGTTATCAGATACGACGGTTGGTCTCCTTCAATAGCATTAATTCGGGGACCACCATGGTTTGGCATTGGGTTTTTATTGACATTGGGCGGAGGTGCGAAATTCAGAGCCTTGGAGTCTACCAAGTCTTGTACCTTCATATGCAGGGCTCTGCATTTTTCTGTACTGTGACCAGGTGCGTTTGAATGGAAAGCACACCTAGCGTTGGAGTCATAGTTTCTTGGTAGACTGTTGGGATCCGGAGGTGCCAACGTTCTTAGCTCAACTAGGTTGAGTTTCAGAAGTTGTGGCAGCAAGGCAGCATACGGCATTGGGATCGGGTCGATCACTCTGTTAGCTTGGGATGGCCTTTGTTGGAATGGCCTCTGTTGATTGTTGTTGTTGGAGTTGTTGTTGTTGTAGTTCCTTGGAGGATACTGATTCTGCTGATATTGAGGTTGTTGTTGGAAGTTTTGTTGAGGAGGTTGATAGACTGGATGAGGATGAGCTGGAGCAGGGATAGTGACTGCTGCTATTGACCTCTGAGCATATTGGGGCCTACCCCTGTTGGTGTGAATGGCATTGGTCTCGCCAGTTCTTCTCGGGCCTGCAAAAGGCTTTCTTGTACTACTGGACGAGCTTGCACCGTTGTCTGAGATCTTACCCATTTTCAACAGGCTTTCAATTCTCTCCCCAGCTATGACAACATCTGCGAAGCTGGTGGAAGAGAAAGCAGCTAACCTGTCAATATACGTTCCCTGAAGAGTGTTCATAAACATGTCTGCCATTTCTCTCTCAGACATAGGGGGTTGAACGGCAGCAGCCAATTGCCTCCATCTCTGGGCATATTCTCTGAAGCTCTCCCTCGAAGACTGTGACATTCCCATTAGGAGGGTCCTGTTGGGTGCCATATCTAGATTATACTGATACTGTCTGATGAAGGCTTCTGCCAGGTCCTTCCAGCATCTTATAGTTGCTCTTGTCAGATGGGAATACCATTCCCTCGATGCTCCAGTCAAGCTATCTTCGAAGTAGAACATCCAAAGTTTCTCATCCATTGTATAGGCCTTCAGCCTTCCCAGAAATGATTGCAAATGAGTTCGGGGGCATGAAGTCCCATTATACTTTTCGAAACATGGAGGCTTGAACTTGTGGGGGATCCTGACCCCTTCTACCAAACCCATGTCCATGACGTCGAACCCCAAAGAATTCTGAGATTCTAAGGACCTCAACTTCTCAGCTATCTCTTCCAATCGTCTATCATAAGTTTCCTCTCCAGCACCCATCACCGTATACTGGTCCTCCTGAGGATCTTCTTGAAGTACTCTGGCTGCTGTGGCTGTCCCTTGAATGTTGACTGGGATGTTAGCCTCTGGATGGAGATGTGGGCCAAACACAGGGGGATTAACATGGGGTTGCACCCTTTCATTATTACTGGTGCCTGCAGTTCCTACATGAGGCTCCTCTTGATTTTGCCTCTCCACCATGGCCCTCAGTCTCTCCTGGCTCTGAGCCATGTTGTTCATAACTTCCATGAACTGCGTCATCTGCGTTCTCATCTCTAACCTTTCGTTTGCCATCTGGTTTCTGACCTCTGTAAGGTCTTGCTGCATCTGATCCATCTGAATTCCCGGAAGGTTGTTTCTAGTTGGATACCTGTGAGGCCTGTTGAGAGGAAATACCCGGCGGCGAGCAATAATTCCTGAGATTCACAACAGAGGTTAGCAACAACAAAACAAAAACCTACAAAACAAAAAGAGGGTTAGCATGCAATGCAGTTATGCTTATTTGTTCTCAAGGTATCCGGTTTGGCCTTCGGTTTTGACCCTTCCAGACCCTTGAAGATGATGCTGTTGAAGTTGCTTTTGAAGTAACCCAGATGGAAACTAACACAAATATATTACAAAAGTGAAATAATACAATTTGTTCATTTTACAACACAAGCCCTCAAAGGGGTCAAAATACATCACAAAAAACAAAAGTACATGGAAAAGGAACAATAACAAGCAAATGATCAAACTCCAAGGCCAAACTCATCCTCACGAACTTCCTTGAGAAGTGCTTCGGTCACAGGATCAGCCGGATGCTCCGTGAGACTTCTGATGAGAAGGTTTCTTGTTGCAACTGCTGCAGTCAACTTCTTATTCTGATTTTGGTCCTTTGACCTCTTCAATCCTGCTTTGATTTTCAGCTCTGATATTTCCTCCTGGGCTGCTGCCAGGGCTTTTTCCATCTGCTCCATCTTGTTCCGAACTCTCTTGTCTTCTAGAGTACGGGCCTCAGTGATCCGGACCCACCTGACCTGACTCTCTTTCAAATACAAGTCTGTTCTTGCTCTTTGGAACTGGGCTTCTTTACAAGCATTTTTCAGAATTTGCTCACCAGCTTTGGACTTGTTGATATAATCTCCAGACTTCTCAATCTTAGTCAAGTGTTCTACCCTCAATTTCTCCAATCTTTCAATCTCCCTCACACCTTCACTCCTCTCCCGGAGGGTCTTCTGCAAGGCTTGAGTTAACTTCTCATTTCTTTCCTTCAAGCTTTCAAACTCTTCCAAACTGATAGTGGCAGGGGGTGGTGCTGAAGATGACTCAGGCATATCTTCTATGGTGAAAGGCATTCCAGAGAATTGGGCCCTAGCATGGGACCACTCATAATATTGGACTGATGCCACATTATTGCACTTACCCAGAATGGTGATTCCCTTAGTCTGAACATGATCCCAGGCCCAGGCAGCCTGCCTAACAGTTGCCAGACTAATCTTGTTCTCACAGTAGAGGGTCTCCACCAAGTCTTGTTCCCTAGGAGTATGAACCAGTGCATAGCCTAATTGCCTCTTGAACAGCAGAGGGTTGTAATTGATACTTCCCTTAACTCCTATCAAAGGCACATTGGGAAAGTGCCCACAGCTGGTGATCATATCTCTGCCTTTGGTGCTCTGAGTGCACCATCTGATATCTGCTGAAGTGAGAGTAGTGAGCCTCTTAGCCCAGTTGCTTTGCTGATGAGGATTGAGAAATGCATCTGTCCTGGGTAGATGCCTGAGAAGCCAAGCATGAAATAATGGAGCACAAATCCTCACTAACCTTCCCCTCTGCTTCTCATTTCTCTGATGGACTGAGTAATAGAGATTACCCAGTAAAGTTGGCACAGGGTTCTTCAGGATGAACAAATGGATCGCATTTTTGCTAATGAATCGAGGCTCGTCTGCAAACAATACAATTCCATATACACTTAAGGCCAACAGAGCACAAACAGCTCTCCACTCCCCCAAGGAGGCCTTCAAACTAGCTTGAGACATTAAGAAGTCCAGATGAAATCCAGGGATCCCAGCTTTAGAGGTCATATGCTGCTCAATCAAAGCAGGATCCAGATACAAAGCTTTTGCTACCTCTCCATTGCTAGGAAAGACCATTTCAGGGTTGAATGGGATTTCTCTTTTGATGGGCAAACCAACCAAAGATGAGTATTCTTCCAGAAGAGGCCCCAACTGAAAGCCTTGAAAGGTGAAACATCTCAATGGGGGATCATAGAACTGGATGCAAGTGTGGATGAGGCTCCTCTGTGAAGGGTCCAGATCCATGACCATGTCAAGTATATCCCCATAATGCTCTCTGAACAAGGGTATGTGATCTGGAGTGATCAGGGTTTGGATCCTCCTGATGTCTGATAAGTCTGGTTGGAAGAAATGATAGGTGATGTTGCTTTTCTTTGGAGCCATGATGCTGAGGGCTGAGGATGCTGAGGAGAGGGCCACTGACTGGCTAGTGCAAGTAACTGAAGTATATGGCTGACAAACTGAAGCAAGTGCTGGTGGAGATAGGTCAAAACTGCAGATGGGGTCAAAACCAAAACCAGATGAATATGGATACCCTGAAACACAAATAAGCACATGTTAATATGATGCAATGAGTATGTATGCAAATGAAATGCAAGGGTTTGTGACTGAGCTGGATCTGATAAACTGCCTTAGTATAGATCCATGTGTGTTCAAGAAATCCAGGTGGAGGTCTAAAAATCCAGTAACCAGGGTGGGGGGACTCAAATAAAGAGCCACATGTCCAGGGTTTAGAATCACAAGAACTATCCAACATGGAGCATTCTTAACAAAGTCAAAGTAACAGGGTATTCTGAGGTCAAGGTACCTGCAAACCTGTAAACAGCCCAACCCCCTCACAGGTGGTGATCTAGAACAAGGATCCTCAGACTTGGATCAGTTATGAGAAGTGTAAACACTTCTAACCCGGAGGTACAGTGTTTACAATAACCATAACAATTCCTCCTCTAATTCACCTCAGTTTCTGAAGGTCAATACTAAAAGGTCATCCAGACTTAGCAGGCTTCCCAGATAGCCCTAGCATTGCAGGAAATCTGCAACACAGAGTTCTCAAGAAGAAACCCATATCTGAACCGTGTTTCATATTCCCGCACCAGACCGAAATGGAATGGGAAAGAATATGATTCACTCTAGCCTAGGTGTCACTCAGGTCCCAGGTATAGGACCTTAACTCTCAATGAAACACCCACCCACCAAAGAAAAACCAGATCCAGCCAGCACAGTATGACAGTATGAAAAATATAAAGCTATAAAGAAAGCAATAAATCAACTGTACATAAAGCAATAAACAAAACAGATATACAAGCACAAATAAGCACATAACACCCCAGTAAACACAAATCAATCAAGCGCTAGGAGGAACCCACAAAGAGAACCAGAAGCCCTGGTTGCAGTATAAGGGTCCCCAGCAGAGTCGCCAAGCTGTCGCTCCCGACAAAATGACACCTGGTCACATGAAGGTACAGACGCGAACGGTCGGCGAAGGGAACAGTGAGAACACACAGCCGTGAACTCACTGGAGGTGAATAGAGTCGCCAGCTAGGCATTTTTATCCCGGAGGAAAGGCAATGCTGCATAAGCCTAGAAAAAGATGGATAAGACGGTTTGCGAACCAGAGAGACTGAGAAAGGGGGTTGGTTACAACCTGGGAAGGTATTAGCACCCAGATTGTCCGTCGTACTCGACGGGATCCACGCTTAAAAGATTTGTGTTTTAAAGGGGTAGTGTCAGTGCAATCTGTGTATAAAATAGCTGGAAAAGAATGTACAGGTGTCAGTGTAGAAGAGTGTGAAGTGTGATATATACAGTGTCAGTGTGAGATCAGGAATGAAATGCTCATGATAATGAGGCTAAAAGAAATGAGCTGGAAGGAGGGGGAATGTACAAAGACTTTTGTTCGATAACTGTTAAGTTATGCCTACGTATCCTCTCGTGCAATGAGGAAGTCAGAACACCGTAGTTCGACCCAAAGAGACTGAAAGATGAATTGACTTGTGAACTGCTTGCTTGTCTATGCTCAAGTGTATGATCTGTCTGGCACAGATGCTGACTGTCTTGCATTAGGCGGAAGAAGCAAGTTCTCGTTTATGAGTGAAGATGATGAGAAAAGAATCCCGGAGGAGACGATTATTGTTTGTTTTTGTTTTCAGTCTTTTATTTCTTTTTGGAGTTTGTCATAGGATAATGAGCTTAAGTCTAAACCAATGGGTTAGTAAACTCATCACATCTTCCCTCTGATTAGGGGTAATGAGAATACCTTAAGTGTGAAGTCAGATTCTCACACTTAATCACCTTTGGTGTAGGATTAAGATCATTAACCTACTTGTGATTATTTAGATGTTTTTGTGATTTTGTTTAGTGTTGAGTAATGAGGTTAAGCCATAATCAAGGATTAAACAGACTCATTACACCATCCTAAAAGAAGGATAATAGATGAGAATGTTTAAGTTGAGGAAAACTCCTCAACTTAACCCATGATTAGGGATTAAACCCATGACAAAACAAGCCTTTATTAAGTGGATTTTATTTAGATTAATGGTATGATGATGAAGTGAATTTTATGATTTGTAAGACAACTTGAGGGGGACTTGTCCATTAACACTAGGGTTAGTCCTTCTTAACCACTTAAGGAAGAATTAGAACCCTAATGCAAGGCCCAAGTTACAAGTGTGATGTCTTGATGATTATTAGATGGATTGATTAAGAGATTTAAACACCTTAAGGGTTTAATACTTAGGATTGAAGTTATACACTCCATCCTAAGAGAAGGATGCAGGCATAAGCTTAATCACAAAGTCTTAAAGCCTTTAGGGTTTAGTCCCTGATTATGAGATGAGAAGAGAAGACTCAAAGAGAGACACAAAGGTAAAAACTATGAGGGGAGACTAATCAAAACCCTAATTCATTGTCATGCTTGGTTGGTCCTAAGGTTTGTGAGGTTTGCAAGAACAATCTTCAGAGGAGCCACCAGGAAGCAGATGAACAGGATCAAGAGAAGCAAAGTGACTTGCTTCATTCAAGAAGTCAAGTCACTTGAAGAAAGAAAGTGGGAAGAACAAGAATGAGCAAGCTCAATCTCAAACACATATAAAAATGCAGCAATGGATGCAAGAGAGATGAAAAGAAAAGGTATGAGAAGTGAAGGCAAATCCACTTCTCAAGTTTACTGACCACCTGCAATGTTAGAAAGAAAATGCAATGCAATGCAAGATGAGATGAAATGATATGATGCTAAGCAAAACCAGAAGCATGTTGATGATGATTATGATGGTATGAGGTGCTGCAAACATGGGGCAAGGCAATGGGGATGTTCATACAAGATCATGAATGCAAATGATGCAAGCTAAGGAGCATGAACAAGCATGAAAAGTTATGAAACATACAAGACAAATGACATGGAAAATATGAGATGCAATGATCAAATGTGCTTTATACATGTCTTAAGATGTCAAATGAATCACAAGAATGCACAAAATGCAAAGACAAGTCATGTTATGCAAGGAAATGCAAGAGGGATGCAAATGAAAGCCCAAATTAGGGTTCATGGATCAAACATCAAACACAAACCAAAAACAGAAGCAAAACCCTAAAGTAAAAAATGGAAAATGGCACCTAAAGAAACCCTAGACCTATAATGAACCACTGCCCAAAGGGGAGCTCTCAACTCTCAACCAAACTCAAGATATGAATTTTCTAAGTTATTAGGGTTTTTTAGGGTTCTTAACAAAATAAATGCCAATCAATTAGAAAATGCAAGAACAATTCATGGCCTTTTTATCCTTGAAAATACATGCTAAACACAAGACAAAGCAAAAAGAATCAATGTCACAACCTTCACCAATAGGCAGAAATGAATTTTTGAATCCATGATCAAAAATAATGCATAAAAAATGATTTAATTCAATGAAAAATTCTTAACATGCATCAAGATCAAAAAAGAAATTTGGTTTGAAGGTTGGACAATGTTTCTAAATGTCTTAGAACATTTCATGAATTTTTTTGTAATTTTTAAATACCTAAAAGTATTTTTAATAAATTAATTTCCATTAATCAATTAAAGATAATCTTTTAAATATTTAAAAATACTTTTTTAATGCAAAAAATGAAAATAAAAATATTTTTGTGTTTTAAAAATTAGTGAAACTCTTGACAAAAAGTTTCATAATTTTTAAAACATTTTTTCTATTTTAAATAAATTGTACAAAACAAATGAGAAAAAATGAAATAAAAAATAATGAAAATGAGAAGTAATCACAAGGGATGGCCAGGATTTGATCTGGGGAGAAGTTTGTTGACTGCGCGCGCAATCTAAAGGCTGACATTCAAACTTCATTAATCCCAATTAAAAATTAATTAATCTGAATTAATAAAGTCAACTTAAGATTAGGGCAAAATAGAGAGATCCTGGGCGTCCAGATGCGCGCGAGTCAACACATCCAAGGGGTATTATTCAAACTTCATTAATCACTCAGATTAGGGCTAATTAAACTCAGGTGGCCGGAGAAGACTTCCGGTCATCTTCTCCGGCCAGCTCCCCCCTGAAAATTTCCCAAATTCCTCAAAACGCATCAAAAATGAAAAACAAGAACTGGGAAATGATCCTCACATCCTCACGAATCAAAACCCTATCCTAAAACAAATTTATATTTCCTAAATAAGCTGAATCGAAAGGAATAAGTTCTAGGTCACGCAAGCTTCAGAAACAAATTAAATGCTCATTTCAAGACTATTTTCAAAACCAATGGTACCAGAATGATCAGCAAGACATGAAGAACAAGTTTGTAACTTAAAAAACCAATTCTGGAAAAATAAATTTCAGGCTACCTGAGATTCGAAGCTTTCAGTTTGGGAACTTTCTGGCCACCTCTCCTTGTGCAATCTGCTCCACTTGATCCCCCAAAGATGTTTGAATGCTCAAAAAGGATTTAAGTTGGCTGGATAATGAGATTCGAAAGGAACTGCTTCAGCTTGATCAAAAATGGCAATGGTGTTTCTGGAGGTTTCAGGCCATGGTGAGTGATGGTTTGTGATCCTGAGGATGAATGGAGAAGGTCTGTGGTGTTTGTTTGGATGTTTGTGGCTTGTGGAGAGAGATTCGATAGAAAATGCAGGCTGAGGTGAAGGATGGTTATGGAGTATTCAGGCTTGTTTCAGGCTTGAGCTTTGGTGGTTTCTTGTCTATGAAGTGTGTTGAGTTGGATGATGAAGAAAGTTTGAGTGTTTTCAGGCTGTGGAGAGAAATTCGAAGGAACTTGCAAAAGGGGAGTGTTTTGTGTATGTTGTGAATGAATGAGTTTCAGCCTTGCTTGCCCTTATGCTTTGCTTGCAAATTGTCCACATAACTCTCTCTCATTGGTCAGTTGATTTGACATGTGCTTTATTGATTGGTAAGGCAACTTTTGCAAAAAGTCAAATAATGTGTAAGAGAAGCATGGCTCATGATCTTGGCAAGTACATGGCATGGGCTGCGCAGCAAAGGGTGAGGTGAGAGGCTAGCCAAAGTCAGCATCCAATGTCATAGTTTGTAGGAAGTGAAATGAGTGGTTTTGCAACTTGTTGCTTTATGGTTCCCATGAAAGAAAATCTTGTTACATGAACCAAAACAATGAGCAAACTTGATCCAATTCTGATTTTTAGGACTTAGAGAATGTTTGTGTAATGGTTTGAAATGAATTAGAGGTCACATGATGCATTGGTTCAAGGTCTTGCAAAATTTCCATTTGGTGCATAACTTGAATTTTAGTGATTTTTGCCAACTTTAACAAACCATAACTTTTGATCCAAGATGAATTAGATCATGTTCTTGTACTTTTTGAAAAGGGAAAGATGAGATCTACAACTTTCATGACCAAAGTTTTTCCATTTGAAGCATTTTTGGATCATGAATCAAGGCTTGAAAAATGACATAAAATGATGCATTCTTGAAAAGTCAACTATGCCCAAAAAGTCAACATTTGCAAAAACCCTAAATTCTTGATTTTTATGAACTTCCACCTTCTTCCATGATCAAATAAAGATCATATACACTCAAAATGATGAAGATCACCCATTGGTTGGGTCATTGGGGGCCTCAGATGCCCTGATTTTGCACTGACTTGTCTGAAAAGTCAACCCTTGATCAGATGACTTCCCCATGGAATTTCTTCATGAAAATTGATATGTATACTCCCTATACCATATAGAGACCAATGGAAACAAGAATGACCAAAAAATTTGGGGTTATGGCCTCTGAAACCAAAACCCTAATTTTCAGTCAACTGTGCAGTTCAACCTGGCTCTGCATCCACTCAAACCCTAGTTCTTGTGATTCCTTTGCAATTTTGACTTTGAGGAGATGAAATATGATATAAGAACACACATGGACCCCTTTGAGTTGATTGGTTGCCTTTGGGGTGCCTCAAGAAGCTCTGGGATTGCTCAGATCACAAACCCTAGGTGCAGATGCCTTGAAAGCTATGCAGTGAATTAAAAATGAGATGTGAGATGATATGATTGTGTTTATGCATATGAGAATGATCACAAGCCATGGTGTGAATGGGTGAGGGCAAATTTGGGGTGTTTACAGGTTGTGACTGCCTCATTCCTTGATCGGTGAAGGATAACCATTGTGGTTTCCAATCTTTGGACCTCTTGATTTGGATAACCATTGTGGTTTCTGGTCTTTGGACCTCTTGATTAGCATAGTGGAATGTAATGGATCCTCAAATACACTCCTTTATGAAAGCCTGAACGCTTGGTCCGACTAAGCTGACATCTACCCTGTCCCTGGGTTAAACGTAAGGTTTTTTCATGCGAAAAGAAACTCCTACTTCAAGGCTCAAAGGGGTTAACGAGGGTCTATCTCCCTTATATCTCCAGTGTTTGGGGATTTGAAACAAAGCCTGTACATTGTCAACAGGGTCTTATTAGAGAGTACACGATTAGAGATTCTTGCGTTTTTGTTTCGTCATTCTCCCTCATAGAGTTTAAGCACGATAATCGGTATTGCGATGCACACATACAAAATTGAAATGAATACAAATAAAGTACTTCAAGAAAACACGTGAGGTTTATTATGTTTATCATTCAAAAGTAAACAACTTTCATACATGTATACAAATGTTTTGCAAATAACAGAAACTACAAATGAAAATGCAATAAAGAAACTGAATATTGTCGTAGTTGAGGAGGCTTGACTCCATCTGGACCTGTCAGTCTTGGATACTTTCAATGATCAATAGCCTTCTCACAGACTTGTATTCTTTAAGTAGTGGATATATACCCAACCACGAAAATCATACCTCTTCTAATTATTTTGACTCTGACACAAGACCTCTTAAGGAAAAAGTAAAGTTGGGGAGTAAATTTTCCCCACAAGGTTGCTCGGAAAGACCTGATGATCTTCTGCCTACGTATCTCCATTGACCGTTGACCAATGAAGAATCAGAGCGACGTAGTTCCCCTTAATAGGGAAGACAAAGCAAAAAGGGAAGACAAATTGTTGCCACGACTACACGTATCTGAATACTGCTAGCTTTATTTGCTTCTATGAACACCTTCGCACCCTGGACGACTAACTCGAGGATTCAGTTTAGAAACAGACCGTCTGGCGTGATAACCTTTGCGTCAATTAAATCCTGAATGTTGAACTTTAGAGATATACAATCCTCTATTGTGTGCCCTATAGCACCTGAATGGAACTCGCAACGCGCATTCGCGTCAAACCCTTTTGGTGGATTCCCTAGTGTTGGTGGTGCCAAAGTCTGTAGCTCTACCAAATTGAGCTTTAGCAATTGTTGCAACATATCAGTGTATGTTATCGAGATCAGATCAAGAACACGGTCAGATTGTCGGATTTTTGGTGGGAAACGCCTTTGATGTGGTTGAGCATTTTGTAGTTGATATTGCTTTGAGCGCCTAACATGCCCTTGCACTCTCTTGCTCATACTCGGCCGAGAAATGAATGATGGTTGTTGAAGTAAAACCCGTGAAGACTTAGCCTGAGTAATGAATCTGGAAGAAGGAAAATTGACCACCTCTTTTGTATTATTGCTTGCGTCAAGTAGCGGTACTTCCCGCCCGGTTAGCCCAAAAGTAATTACTCCTTCATCAATTAAATCTTGCACTTGATGCTTGAATGCCTTGCAATCATTAACATCATGTCCAGGAGCTCCAGAGTGAAAAACATAGTAGGCGTATGGATTCCAACCTTAGGGAAGTTTACCAGAAAAAGGAGTTAACTCGCGACACTCAATCAACCCCATTTTGAGCAGTTGTGGGCATAATTCAGCATAAGACATGGATACCGGATCAATAACGCTTTCTTGCTCGTGTTGATAACGGGTTGCTGCCAATAGAGGAGCTACAAATGAAACATGTTGAAGTATTTCTCCTGGAAACCAAGGCGTGGTAGTTGAGGAAGATCCCTGATAAGAAAAGAAAGTGCTCATTTCTTTGGCGACGATTGGTGTAGGATCATTCAGCTCACTTGTATCAAGCAATGTGGAGTTGGTTCCTATCTTAGGCTCTTCCCGACTTCAAAGGGGTGATTGCTGGTGAAGAGACTCAGACTATAGAGGAAATCCACCTAACAGTTCTTGATTTAGTGGACATCCCAGAGAGATGGGAGAAACATGACCTTCTGTTTGAAAAGCGGGCACATGGCTATTTTCTTTTTTCAACATAGCATTCATGATTCCCGTAAGCAGCTTCATCTGAGTCTTCATCAAGTTGAATTCTTCTCTCAGCAGTTTCTGATCCTGGGACAACACTCGAATGTCCACCATAAAACTAGGGTTTGTGTTGTTTAAGGTAGAGAGGGTCCGCAATGAGAGAGTCCGAGAATAGCAATGAAGGGAGACGATGAGCGACTGAGAGAGTAAGGGTATTTTGTTTTTTTCTATATTTTTAGAGGGAGATTAGGAGGTGTGAAGTTTAGAAAAGGGTAATCGTTCTGGATTGCTTTTATTTTAGGTTCTTTTTTTGGAAAATAATTGGGGGTGGCGGTAAGCATTGAACCCTAATATTTTTCTTCTTTTAGTATCCATCGAACCGGGTCCGGGTCATACCCGACCCGACCGGTCTCTGCCCATTGCCCTGGGCCACCTTTAACCCTCCCCCCAATCTGACTGGCCCACTTTTTTTTATTTACCTTATTCATATATTTTGCTTCTTTAGTTATAAGTTTTTTTGATTTAGTTTTTTTTTTAAAAAGAAGAGAAAATTACTTATGTTAATTAGATATGTTGGACAATATTATTCTACTTTACTAATAATTTTTGTTAATTTAACTACTTTATTATTTTATTAAATAATCCTATTTAGTTTAGTTAAATTAGTTACTTATCTCCCGATCGATTTTACTTGTATGTTGTACAATTATATTCCTTGCTTCATATTTAGTTACATTAATGATAATGTATGACTTGTGCAAACCTGAATCTCGTTCTCGATCCTCGATCATAAATTGTTAATCAAGACATGAACATAATGTTTCTAAATAATATTTAAATCATTTCAAAAACAATTTTCTTGGTCCAACACCAAGTGAACAACTCATACGTCTACATTTTGCACACACATAAGTCGATCATATATGATCGCCATTTGTACGACTGTACGCGTCTTAATTAATTAACGAGGAACTGAAATTCGGAATCTAGCATTCTGCGGGTTCTTTAATGAACCACTCTTGAGGCTAGCCTTCGAGTTGTGTTTCATATACTCCTTCGTTTCTAAAACATTAAACCCTAATTCATCCAAAAAAATCGCAAAATATCTAAATCTCAAATTAAAATCACGAAAGAACTAAACTCGGGAATCTAGCATTCCTCTGGTTTTCGAATTGAATTACTCTTAAGGCTAGCCCTCGAGTTGTAATTCATTCGCCCTTTCGTATTCAAAATATCCAAATCTCAAATTAAAATCGTGAAAGAACTAAACTCAGGAATCTAGCATTCCTCGGGTTTTTGAATTGAATTACTCTTAAGGCTAGCCCTCGAGTTGTGTTTCATTCGCTCTTTCACACTAAAATAATACAACTTAAAACATATCCAACAAATACAAATCATTTTATAATTAATCAACGAATAACTGAACTCTGGAGTCAAGCACTCCACGGGTCTTGAATGAAATCACTCATGGGCTAGCCCCACGCATTGTAGTCCATTCGCTTTTTTGTTTTAAAACACCTTAATAAAGGTCAAACACCTTTTCTTTTAACAAACATTGTTTAAATCTTTCTATCTCGCGAACAAGCTAGCGCTTCAGCCTCCGGCGCGAGTATAAGCCAACGCTTAGCAAATTAGAAAGCGTTTCAAACAATTGTTCATTAAAAAAACTCAAACCGTAGTCGCACGAACTACGAAGCTCTGACTTTCCCATTGCACAAGGGAATACATAGGCACGGGGATTTTAATCCTTCGCGAGCACAATAATAAAAAAATTAACCTTTTCTCTATAATAATAAAAAATTTAATCATTTCTCCGTCATAAATCACAATAATAAAAAATTTAATCTTTTTCTCCATCATCTTTATAATAATAATAATAAATATTCATTTCCTTTTAACAAACATCGTAACAAACATTTAGAAGACAAAGACATTAATCAACATTTAATCGCATAGTTAGACTAAGAAGTTCCCATTGAGAACAATAGACGTGAGGGGTGCTAATACCTTCCCCTTGCGTAACCGACTCCCGAACTTAGAATTTGGTTTCGTTGACCATTTCTTATCCTTTATTTAGGTTGTATCTATATCTCCCTTTTCTCTAGTAGAATAAATAGAATTAGGTGGCGACTATGTTGTTTCTTACCGCGTCCAACGCAAGGATCGTATATTTTCGAGGTACGACATATGGCTTCTGTTGATGGAGAGTTTATTTTGAGATCATTGTTGATCTAGTTCTTAACTTTTTATTTTGAACACCTTATATACATTATGCCTTAGTTTAGACTTTTGTATTCGACAATTTAATGGAGGTAATGTTTTGACTAAGAACTTGTTGTATTTCAATATCCAAACTTGGATTTTTGTATAATATATACGCTTTTATGCATGTTGTTATATATGGGTGTTTCAGAGATACTCTCCTATGACTTATATGGTTCATCCTCTTTACTCAAGAGACATACATCACTTGAAGTAATGTTATTTAAATTCATTGAGTAGACATTTACGCTTCTTGAGCTTGTAAATAAAGGTCTATCCTTTGTCACATAATTGACTTATGCTAAGTAAATTATTTTTTAACCCTTTAACCAATGAAACTTCCCCAATTGTTGGATTAGGGGACTTACTGACGATACCAAAACCTAAACTATTTCCCTTGTCATTATCACCATAAGATACAAAACCTCTGTAACGCTCATATAATATATATCTAAAATAATATCATACAAGTGTTATTTTTGGTACTGACACCGTCATAAGTGCCTAATAGCATAATTCACATTCTTGACCAATACTAAAAACATCCACTTGAAATGTGTAATCACATCCTTGCGTTTCTCTTCACGTTTCACCGCAACTTTAGGTTCCCAAAAAAAAATGAACATTCCTTACTTGTAACTTCAATCCATCCAGGAGGTATTATCCAAATACATTCCTTGAAGTACTCTCATTCACCGACGATACCACCGCGATCTTAGTACTGAAATACTTAGCAGTTTACTCGTTCCTGAACCTACGTCACACGTTCCATAAAGCATATTCTCTCTTCATGGAATGAGATTTCTTAAACTCTTGTCCACGCATCATGTAGAAATCTGTACCTTTCAGACTTTTTCCCATTCCAAAGGATTCCTCGAACAACACACTACTCTGCAACTCCACGTTACAGGAAGTAAAGCTCTTAATAAGACTTCAACTGAGTTGACTAAAGCTCCCCCTGCTACCTCTTGGCTTGAACCTACTCTCACATCACAAGTTACGACAACACTTTGGAGTCCTCATGGTCGCACAACTATGATACTACCTATGACGTACATAGCATTAGGTTGATCAGGCCCGACACTACATAATATGATATTAAGAACCACGCCGGAAAGACACACTTAAGAGGTAGGAAAGATTTACTTATGATGTCTTAAGGCTAGGTTGAGGATACGACCTGCTCTGATACCAAATGTAACGCCCATATAATATATATCTAGAATAATATCATACAAGTGTTATTTTTGGTACTGACACCATCATAAGTGCCTAATAGCATAATTCACATTCTTGACCAATACTAAAAACAATACAAATTATGGTGCAAGACATGGAAATTATACTAAAACAAAAATTCTAAGATCAATACAATATCCATTATTGTATAAAGATAAAATACATAACAGAAACTAAAATTATGCTTCTCTTGAAACATCCCGAGTATAGTGTCGCTCCCACCAAAATGACACCTGGTCAGAAGGGGTACAGACGCGAGCGGTCAGCGAAGAGGAGAGAGAACACACAAGGGTGAACTCAGAAAGAAAAGAGTCGACAGCTAGGCATTTTTATCCCGGAGGAAAGGTAATGCTGCATAGACCTAGGAAAAGATGGATAAGACGGTTGTGAACCAGAGAAACTGAGAAAGGGGGTTGGTTACAACTTGGGAAGGTATTAGCACCCAGATTGTCCGCCGTACTCGACGGGATCCACGCTTAAAAGATTTGTGTTTTAAAGGGGTAGTGTCAGTGCAATTTGTGTATCAAAGCTGGAAAGAATGCAAGTGTCAGTGCTGGAAGAAAGTGAAGTGTATAAGAGAAGTGTCAGTGCAAGGAAAAAGTGAAGCTCAAGACTATGAGGCTTAAAAAATAATGCTGGAAGGAGGGGGAATATACAGAGACTTTTGTTCGATAACTGTTAAGTTATGCCTACGTATCCTCTCGTGCAATGAGGAAGTCAGAACACCGTAGTTCGACTCAAAGAGACTGGAAGATAAATTGACTTGTGAACTGCTTACTTGTCTATGCTCAAGTGTATGACCTGTCTGGCTCAGGTGCAAAGTGTCTTGCATTAAACGGAAGAAGCGAGTTCTCGTTTGTGAATGAATGAGGTGAGAAAAGAATCCCGAAGGAGACGATTATTGTTTGTTTTTGAGTTTTCAATCTTTTATTGCTTTTGGAGTTTGTCATAAGAAAATGAGCTTAAGCCTAAACCAAGGGTTAGTAAACTCATCACATCCTCCCTCTGATTAGGGTAATGAGAATACCTTAAGTATGAAGTAAGTACCTCACACTTAATCACCATGATGTAGGATTAAGATCATTAACCTACTTGCATTTATTTAGATGTTTTTGGAGTTTTTGTTTAGTATTAAGTAATGAGTTTAAGCCATAATCAAAGATTTAATGGACCCATTACACCATCCTAATAGAAGGATGATATATGAGAACATTTAAGCTAAGGAAGGCTCCTCAACTTAATCCATGATTAGGGATTAACCTCATGACCTAACAAAGCCTTTATTAAAGTGAATTTTAGTTAATGATGAGATTAAGAAGTGGATTTTATAGTTTGTAAGACAACTTGAGGAGGACTTGTCCATTAACACTAGGGTTAGTCCTTCTTAACCAATTAAGGAAGAATTAGAACCCTAATGCAAGGCCCAAGTTACAAGCTTGATGTCTTAGTGATTATTAAGTGGATTTATTAAAGGATTTAAACACATTAAGGGTTTAACACTTAGGATTAAAGTTATACACTCCATCCTAATAGAAGGATGCATGCATAAGCTTAATCACAAAGCCTTAAAACCTTTAGAGTTTAGTCCTGGATTATGAGATGAGGAGAGAAGACTC
Source organism: Lathyrus aphaca (assembly GCA_963966055.1). Lineage (NCBI taxonomy): Eukaryota > Viridiplantae > Streptophyta > Magnoliopsida > Fabales > Fabaceae > Lathyrus > Lathyrus aphaca. The sequence continues at coordinate 451,175,062 of OZ014522.1, read as the reverse complement.
AAAGATGACACAAAGGCAAAACTAAATGAGGGACTAATCAAACCCTAATTGTGATCATGCTTGGTTATTCCTAGGGTTTATGAAGCTTGCAAAAGATCTTCAAGAGAAAAGCCACCAAGGAAGCAGATGAAAGGAGATTAAGTAGAAAGAAACAAGACAACTTACTTCACTTAAGAAGATAAATTGCTTGAAGAAAAAAAAAAGAGGAGAAGGAGCATGAATGAGCAAGCTCACTCTAATACACAAGTAAAATGCAGCAATGAATGCATAAGAGGGATGAGGAAAGATTATGAGAAGTGAAGGCAAATCCACTTCTCAAGTACTTACCACCTGAAAAGTTAGCAAAAGAAATGAAATGAAGTGAACATGGAATGAATGCAATGAGGAAAACCATAACCAGAAGCATAAACATGATGTTAATGATGCTAAGAGATGATGCAAACACATGTCAAGGATTGTGGATGATCATACAAGGATGAGGATGCAAATGAAGCATGCTTTGAACCATAAAAGTTCATGAAAGTTTATGAAATGATATGAATGCATAACATGGAAAATGAATGGTGCAATGATCAAACATGACTCTAGTATGTCCTAAGATGTCTTATATGCCATGGTGATGCATAAAATGTCATGGAAAGTTCTTGAATGCAAGCATATGAGAGATGGATGCAAATGAAGGCAAGAATTAGGGTTTATGCATAACATCCAACACAAAATTCAAAAATCAGAAGCAAATGATATGATAAAAAATTGAAAATGGTATCAAAGGAACCCTAACCCTACACAAGTTCACTGCCCAAAGGAGGGGACCTAAGTCTTAACCTAATGGAAGTTATGATTTTCTCAAGTCAACTAGGGTTTCAAGGCACTTCAAAATGAAAAATGCACATTAAATTGAAAATGAAAGATAAATTCAAACCAATTTTACCCTAGAAACTACATGATATGAAGGATGCAATGCAAGAAGAACCATCATCAAACTCTTCACGGTTAGGCAGAATGAATTTTTCTAAGTTAGGACCAAAATATTGCCTTTAAATAAATTTAATTCCAATGAAAAATGTCAAAATAGGTCAATAACCAAAAATAAATTTGTTTGAAGAGTTTGATAATGTTTCTAAATGTTTTAAAATGCAATGTGAATTTTTTGGTGATTTTTAAATACCAAAATGCATTTTTAATTAATTAATTTCCATTAACTAATTAAAAATAAACATTTAAATGATTTAAAAATGATTTTTAGTGCAAAAAATAAAAATAAAAATATTTTTGGGTTCTGAAAATTAATAAAAGGTTTGATAAAAAATTTCAGAATTTTTTAATGTATTTTACTATTTTTAAAAATTCGTACAAATTAAATAGAAATAAAATGAAATAAAACAAATAAAATGGGAAAGTATGAAGATCCTGAGGCTGAGATTCAATGGTTTTTGGAGGGAATTGACCCGCGCGTGTTTCAATGGTTAGGATTCATTCTGGCAAAATTTAAATTTAATCCTAATTAATTAAATTAATAAATCAGAATTAGGGTTTAATGATGGATCTGGTCCGTTCATTCGCGCACGGGAAGGCAAGATCAAAAGCTCACATTCAAACTAAGCCCTAATCCAGATTAAGGCATTAATGACTTTCAGGTGGCCGGAAATGACCTCCGGTCATCTTCTACGGCCACCTCTCCCCTGAGATTTCTCTAAAATGCTCCCTAGGCCAAATCAAACCCCCAAATCTCCAGAAATGATCCCCAAACCCCATAGAACAAGAATCAAACATCAAACTTCATTTATTTTTCATCAACAACAAGATTCGAACAAAAAACCTAAAACTGAACAAAATATCAGAACATGCATACACCCTCAAAACTCAACCATTTTTCATCATTCAAGGTTCACTGTGACCAGTGGAACATAATCTACCATTCTATAACTAAAGAAACAAGTTCTGGAAAAAGTTTCAAGAGGATACCTGAGATGGAGCTTTTGCTTTTGGAGCTTTCTGGCCAGTTCCTTGCTGTAAACACCCCAAATTTTCCCTCACCCATTCACACCATGGCTTGTGATCATTCTCATATGCATAAACACAATCATATCATCTCACATCTCATTTTTGATTCACTGCATAGATTCTAAGTCATCTGCACCTAGGGTTTGTGATCTGAGCAATCCAAGGGCATCTTGAGCCACTCCAAAGGCAACCAATCAATTCAAAGGGGTCTACATGTGTTCAAACATCATAGTACATCCTCACAAAGTCAAAAATTCAAAAGAATCACAAGAACTAGGGTTTGAGTGGATGCAGAGCCAGGATTGACTGCACAGTTGACCTAAAATTAGGGTTTTGGTTTCAGAGGCCATAACCCCAAATTTTTTGGTCATTCTTGTTTCCATTGGTCTCTACATGGTATAGGGAGTATGCATATCAATTTTCATGAAGAAATTCCATGGGGAAGTCATCTGATCAAGGGTTGACTTTCTGGACAAGTCAATGCAAAATCAGGGCATCTGAGGCCCCCAATGACCCAACCAATGGGTGATCTTCATCATTTTGAGTGTATATGATCTTTATTTGGTCATGGAAGAAGGTTGAAGTTCATAAAAATCAAGAATTTAAGGTTTTTGCAAATGTTGACTTTTTGGGCATAGTTGACTTTTCAAGAATGCATCATTTTAGGTCATTTTTCAAGCCTTGATTTTTGATCCAAAAATGCTTCAAATGGAAAAACTTTGGTCATGAAAGTTGTAGATCTCATCTTTCCCTTTTCAAAAAGTACAAGAACATGATCAAACTCTTCTTGGATCAAAAGTTATGGTGTGGCAAAGTTGGCCAAAATCATTGATTTTCAAGGCATGCCTCAAATGAGAATTTTGCAAGATCATGAACTAAAGCCATTTGCAACCTCTAATTCATTTCAAACCATGACACAAAAATTCCTTAGGCCTTAAAAGTCAGAATTGGATCAAGAATGCCCATGGTTTATGTTTGGTTGGCCAAAGAAATCACATGTGAACCATAAAGCAACAAGTTGCAAAACCACTCATTTCACTTCCTACAAACTATGACATTGGATGCTGACTTTGGCTAGCCTCTCACCTCACCCTTTGCTGCGCAGCCCATGCCATGTACTTGCCTAGATCATGAGCCATGCTTGCCTTACACAAAACTTGACTTTTTGCAAAAGCAAACTTACCAATCACTATAGGCCAGGTCACATCATCTGACCTATAGGATTAAAATACATTATCATTTTGCAAGCATTTTCATGTACAAGGCAAGGCTGAAACACATTCATTCATGACATTCACAAAAACACACCAAGCTGCAAGTTGCTTCGAATCTCTCTGCCCAGCCTTCAAACACTCAAACCATTTTCACCATTCAAATCATCACACTTCATAGACCTCAAACCACCAAGAGCCTGGCCTGAAACAAGCAAGAACATCCCACTGCCATTCTTCACCTCATTTTGCAGTTTCCTTCGAAACTCTCACCATAGCTCACAAACATACCAACAAACACCACAGACCTTCTCCTTTCACCCTCAGGATCACAAACAACCCCTCACAATGACCTGAAAGTGCCAGAATCACCATAGCCATTTCTGACTGAGCTTGAGCAGGAGCTGTCGAAACTCATTATCCAGCCAACATAAACTCTTCTTGAGCATTCAAACATCATCTGGAGAGCAAGTGGAGTGGTTTGCACTGAAAGAAGAGGCCAGAAAGTCATCAGGTTGAAAGCTCCAAATCTCAGGTAGCTTGAAATTTATTTTTCCAGAAATCGTTTTTCATGTTATAAATTTGTTCCTTATGTTTCACTGAATGTCCTGGTGTTTTTAGTTTTTGAAATGGCTTTGAAATGAATGTTTAATTAGCTTCTGAAACCTGCGTGCCCTAGATTTTGTTTTGTTCGATTCATGGATTTGAGGAAGAAGAAATTTGTTTTGACTTAGGGTTTTAGTTCAGGGGATCATGGGAATCATTTTGGTGTGCTTGGGTTTCATTTTTGTTACGATTTGAGGGAGTTGGGAGTTTTTCAGGGGGGATGCTGGCCGGAGAAGACGACCGGAAGTCTTCTCCGGCCACCTGAGAGTGATTATGCCCTAATTACGTAATTAATTCCAGTTTGAATTTGAGCCGTAGATGGCCTTTGACTTGTTGACTTCCCTCCAGTTTGGATGGCTCAGATCATTTCGTTTGCCCTAATCCACTTAATTAGTTTTAATTAATTCGTAATTAAATTAATTTGGCCAGAGTGAATCCACACCCTTCATTTGCGCGCTGGTCAACAGATTCAAATCCAGAGTGCATCTCAGCCTTCCATTTGGTTTACTTTCATTTTTATTTGTTTTTTAATTCATTTTATTGCATTAAACTTGCATATTTATTTTAAAATAGCAAAAAATGCATGAAAATTATGAAACTTTTTCCTTTGAGTTTTATTAATTTTAATTTCACAAAAATATTTTTATTTTATTTTTTATCATTAAAAAAGTATTTTTAAATATTCAAAAGATTATTTTTAATTGATTAATGGAAATTAATTAATTAAAAATACTTTTAGGTATTTAAAAATTACAAAAAAATTCATGAAATGTTCTAAGACATTTAGAAACATTGTCCAATCTTCAAACCAAATTTCTTTTTTGATCTTGATGCATTTTAAGAATTTTTCATTGAATTAAATCATTTTTTATGCATTATTTTGATCATGAGTTCAAAAATTCATTTCTGCCTATCTAAGAAGGTTTGGACATTGATTCTTCTTGCATTGTTCTATGTTTAGCATGTAGTTTCTAGGATTAAATGGTCTTAATTTGATCTTTCAATTTCAAATTGTTTGGCATCTCTTTTGTTAAGAACCCTAAAAAACCCTAATAACTTAGAAAAATCATATCTTGAGATTGGTTAAGAGTTGAGACTTCCCCTTTGGACCTTGGTTTAGTATAGGTTTAGGGTTTCTTTGGGTGGCATTTTCCATTTTTTATCTTAGGGTTTGCTTCTGTTTTTGGTTTTTGTTTGATGTTTGATTCATAAACCCTAATTTGGGCTTTCTCTTGCATCCCTTTTGCATTCTCTTGCATAACATGACTTGCCATGACATTTCAAGCATCCATTTGGTTCATTTGACATCATAGGACACATAGGAAGTATGTTTGATCATTGCATCACATATTTGCTATGTCATTTGCCTTGTATGCTTCATAACTTTCCATGCTTGTTCATGCCCCTTACCTTGCATCATTTGCATCCATGATCTTGTATGAGCATATCCATGCCTTGCCTCATGTTTGCAGCATCTCATAACATCATCTTCATCATCAACATGCTTCTGGTTTTGTGTATCCTCATACCATTCCATCCCATCTTGCATTGCATTGCATTTCTTTCTAACATTTCAGGTGGTAAGTAAACTTGGGAAGTGAATTTGCCTTCACTTCTCATAACCTTTCTTTTCATCTCTCTTGCCTCCATTGCTGCATTTCTTATATGTGTTTGAGTTTGAGCTTGCTCATTCTTGTTCCTCCCACTTTCTTTCTTCAAGTGACTTGACTTCTTCAAGTCACTTTGCTTTTCCTGATCTTGTTCATCTGCTTCCTGGTGGTTCCATTGAAGATTGTCCTTGCAAACCTCACAAACCTTAGGAACAACCAAGCATGACAATGAATTAGGGTTTTGATTAGTCTCCCCTCTTAGTTTTACCTTTGTGTCTCTCATTGAGTCTTCTCTTCTCATCTCATAATCAGGGACTAAACCCTAAAGGCTTTAAGGCTTTGTGATTAAGCTTATGCTTGCATCCTTCTCTTAGGATGGAGTGTATAACTTTAATCCTAAGTGTTAAACCCTTAATGTGTTTAAATCTCTTAATCAATTCACTTAATAACCATCAAGACATCACACTTGTAACTTGGGCCTTGCATTAGGGTTCTAATTCTTCCTTAATTGGTTAAGAAGGACTAACCCTAGTGTTAATGGACAAGTCCCCCTCAAGTTGTCTTACAAATCATAAAATTCACTTCATCATCATACCATTAAATAAAATCCACTTAATAAAGGCTTGTTTTGTCATGAGTTTAATCCCTAATCATGGATTAAGTTGAGGAGCTTTCCTCAGCTTAAACACCCTCATCTATTATCCTTCTATTAGGATGGTGTAATGAGTCTGTTTAATCCCTGATTATGGCTTAACCTCATTACTTAACACTAAACAAAAACATCAAAAACATCTAAATAATTACAAGTAAGATAATGATCTTAATCCTACATCAAAGGTGATTAAGTGTGAGAATCTGACTTCACACTTAAGGTATTCTCATTACCCCTAATCAGAGGGAAGATGTGATGAGTTTACTAAACCCATTGGTTTAGGCTTAAGCTCATTAACTTATGACAAATTCAAAAGCAATAAAAGACTGAAAACTCAAAAACAAACAATAATCGTCTCCTTCGGGATTCTTTTCTCATCATATTCACTCACAAACGAGAACTCGCTTCTTCCGTCTAACGCAAGACAGTTTGCACCTGAGCCAGACAGGTCATACACTTGAGCATAGGCAAGCAAGCAGTTCACAAGTCAATTCATCTTTCAGTCTCTTTGGGTCGAACTACGGTGTTCTAACTTCCTCATTGCACGAGAGGATACGTAGGCATAACTTAACAGTTATCGAACAAAAGTCTCTGTATATTCCCCCTCCTTCTAGCCTCATTCCTTTAGCCTCATGATCATGAGCAGTTCTTTTTCATTCTCACACTGAAACTTTCATGCTTCATATCACTTATACACTTTACACTGACACCTGTACATCCTTTTCCAGCTCTTTGACACACAAATTGCACTGACACTACCCCTTTAAAACACCAATCTTTCAAGCGTGGATCCCGTCGAGTACGACGGACAATCTGGGTGCTAATACCTTCCCAGGTTGTAACCAACCCCCTTTCTCAGTCTCTCTGGTTCGCAAACCGTCTTATCCATCTTTTCCTAGGCCTATGCAGCATTGCCTTTCCTCCGGGATAAAAATGCCTAGCTGGCGACTCTTTTCATCTCCAGTGAGTTCACGGCTGTGTGTTCTCATTGTTCATTTCGCCGACCGTTCGCGTCTGTACCTTCATCTGATATCATTTTCATTTGTGGGGAGCGACAGCTTGGCGACTCTGCTGGGGACCCTTATATTGCAACCAGGGCTTCTGGTTCTTCTTGTGGGTTCCTCCTAGCACTTGATTGATTTGTGTTTACTGGGGTGTTATGTGCTTGTTTGTGCTTGTATTTGTTGTTGTTTATTGCTTTATGTACAGTTACTTTACTGCTTTCTTTATTGCATTTGTATATATCATACTGTCATTGTTGCTGGCTGGATCCGTTGTTTGCTTTGGTGGGTGGGTGATACATTGAGAGTTAAGGTCCTATACCTGGGACCTGAGTGACACCTAGGCTAGAGTGAATCATATTCTTTCCCATTCCATTTCGGTCTGGTGCGGGAATATGAAACACGGTTCAGATATGGGTTTCTTCTTGAGAACTCTGTGTTGCAGATTTCCTGCAATGCTAGGGCTATCTGGGAAGCCTGCTAAGTCTGGATGACCTTTAGTATTGACCTTCAGAAACTGAGGTGAATTAGAGGAGGAATTTTTATGGTTATTGTAAACACTGTACCTCCGGGTTAGAAGTGTTTACACTTCTCATAACTGATCCAAGTCTAAGGATCCTTGTTTTAGAACACCACCTGTGAGGGGGTTGGGCTGTTTACAGGTTTGCAGGTACCTTGACCTCAGAATACCTTTTTACTTTGATTTGATTAAGAATACTCCATGTTGGAACAGTTCTTGTGATTCTAAAACCCTGGACATGTGGCTCTTTATTTGAGCCCCCCACCTTGGTTACTGGATTTATAGACCTCCATCTGGTATTCTTGGACATGTCTTGGACTTATATCAGGGCATTTGATCAGATCCAGCTCAGTCACAGACCCTTGCATTTCATTTGCATACATAATCATTGCATCATATTGACATTTGCTTATTTGTGTTTCAGGGTATCCATCTTCATTTTGGCTAGTTTTGACCCCATCTTCAGTATTGACTTATCTTCATCAGCTACCTGCTTCAGTTATCACCTGCACCAGCCAGTCAGTGGCCCACTTCTTCAGTATTATCATCAGCACCTGTCTCTACTCAGTCTCAGCATCATGGCTCCTAAAAAGAGCAATATCACCTATCACTTCTTCCAGCCAGAGCTATCTGACATCAGGAGGATTCAGACCCTGATCACTCCAGATCACATACCATTGTTCAGGGAACACTATGGGGATATACTTGATATGGTTATGGATCTGGACCCTTCACAGAGAAGCCTGATCCACACCTGCATTCAGTTTTATGATCCTCCACTGAGATGTTTTACTTTTCAAGACTTTCAGTTGGGCCCCTTATTGGAAGAGTACTCCTCATTAGTTGGTATGCCTATCAGGAGAGAAATTCCTTTCAACCCTGAGATGGTCTTTCCTGCTAACGGAGAAGTAGCAAAGGCTTTGCACCTGGAACCTGTCCTGATTGAGCAGCATATGACCTCTAAAGCTGGAATCCCTGGTTTTCATCTGGACTTCTTAATCTCTCAAGCTATCCTGAAAGTTTCTCTAGGAGAGTGGAAAGCTGTTTGTGCTTTACTGGCCTTGAGTATATATGGGATTGTATTGTTTGCAGATGAGCCTCGATTCATTAGCAAGAATGCAATCCATCTGTTCATCTTGAAGAACCCAGTGCCAACTTTATTGGGGGATCTTTATTATTCAGTGCATCAGAGGAATGAAAAGCAGAGGGGGAGGTTAGTAAGGTTTTGTGCTCCATTGTTCCACACTTGGCTTCTCAGGCATCTACCCAGGACAGATGCATTTTTAAACCCTCATCAGCAGAGTAACTGGGCTAAGAGACTCACTACTCTAACTTCAGCAGATATCAGATGGTGCACTCAGAGCACCAAAGGCAGGGATATCATCACCAGCTGTGGACATTTTCCCAATGTGCCTTTAATAGGAGTTAAGGGAAGTATCAATTACAATCCTCTGCTGTTCAGAAGGCAACTGGGCTATGCACTGGTCCACACTCCTAAGGCACAGGACTTGGTGGAGACCCTTTATTGTGAGAACAAGATTAGTTTGGCTGTTGTTAGGCAGGCTGCCTGGGCCTGGGATAATGTTCAAACCAAGGGAGTCACCATTCTGGGGAAGTGTAATAATGTGGCATCAGCACAATATTATGAGTGGTCCTGTGCCAGGGCCCAATTCTCTGGAATGCCCTTTACCATAGAAGACATGCCTGAGTCATCTTCAGCATCACCCCCTGCCACCGTCAGTTTGGAGGAGTTTGAGAGCTTGAAGGAAAGAAATGAGAAGCTAACCCAGGCTTTGCAGAAGACCCTCCGGGAGAGGAGTGAAGGTATGAGGGAGATTGAGAGATTGGAGAAGTTGAGAATGGAGCATTTAACTAAGATTGAAAAGTCTGGGGATTATATCAAAAAGTCTAAGGCTGGTGAACAAATTCTGAAGAATGCTTGCAAAGAAGCCCAGTTCCAGAGAGCAAGAACGGACTTGTACTTGAAGGAGAGTCAAGCCCGGTGGGTCAGAATCACCGAGGCTCGTACCCTGGAGGACAAGAGAGTTCAAGACAAGATGGAGAAACTAGAAGCTAGCGCAAAAGAACAACAAGAAGCCCTGGTAGCAGCCCAGAGGGAAATATCAGAATTGAAGATTAAAGCAGGGGTGAAGAGGTCCAAGGACCAAACTCAGCACAAAAAGCTAGCAGCAGCTGTTACGACCCGAAACCTCCTCATCAGGAATCTCACGGAGCGGCCGGCTGATCCTGTGACCGAAGCACTTCTCAAGGAAGTTCGTGAGGATGAGTTTAGCCTTGGTGTTTGACCATTTGTTTGTTGTTGTTTTCTTTCCATGTACTTTTTATTTTCTTGTACTGTATTTTGACCCCTTAGAGGGCTTGTGTTGTAAAATGAACAAGTTGTATTATTTCACCTTATGTAATATATTCATGTTAGTTTGCTTCGGAAGCAACATTCAACAGCATCTTCAAGGGTCTGGAAGGGTCAAAACTGAAGGTCAAACCGGATACCTTGAGAACAAATAAGCATAACTGCATTGTATGCTAACCCTTTGTTTGTTTTGTAGGTTTTTGTTTTGTTGTTGCTAACCTCTGTTGTGATAAATCAGGAACTATTGCTAGGCGCCGAGTTTTTCCCCTCAACCGTCCGCACCGTTATCCAACCCGAAACAACCTTCCGGGAATTCAGATGGATCAGATGCAGCAGGACCTCACCGAGGTCAGAAATCAAATGGCAAATGAAAGGCTAGAAATGAGGAACCAAATGACTCAGTTTATGGAGGTTATGAACAACATGGCTCAGAGCCAGGAAAGATTGAGAGCCATGGTGGAAAGGCAGAACCAAGAAGAGCCCCATGTGGGAACTGCTGGCACAAGTAACAACGAGAGGGTCCAACCTCATGTCAATCCCCCAGTTTTTGGACCCCATCTCCATCCAGAGGCCAACATCCCTGTCAATATACAAGGGACTGCCACAGCAGGGAGGGTACTATAGGAAGACCCTCAAGAATACCAGTTCACAGTAATGGGAGCTGGGGAAGAAGCTTATGATAGGAGATTGGATGAGATAGCTGAGAAGTTGAGGTCCTTAGAATCTCAAAACTCTTTGGGCTTCGACGTCATGGATATGGGCTTGGTAGACGGGGTTAGGATTCCCCACAAGTTCAAGCCTCCATGTTTTGAAAAGTATAATGGGACTTCTTGTCCTCGAACCCATCTACAATCTTTCCTCGGGAGATTAAAAGCTTACACCATGGACGAGAAATTGTGGATGTTCTATTTTGAAGATAGCTTGACTGGAGCTTCGAGAGAATGGTACTCTCACTTGACAAGGGCAACTATTAGATGTTGGAAGGACCTGGCAGAGGCCTTCATCAGACAGTATCAGTATAATCTGGACATGGCACCCAACAGGACCCTCCTGATGGGAATGTCACAGTCTTCAAGGGAGAGTTTCCGAGAATATGCCCAGAGATGGAGGCAATTGGCTGCTGCTGTTCAACCCCCTATGTCTGAAAGGGAAATGGCAGATATGTTCATGAACACCCTTCAGGGAACTTATATTGACAGGTTGGCTGCTTTCTCTTCCACTAGCTTCGCAGATGTTGTCATAGCCGGGGAGAGAATTGAAAGCTTGTTAAAAATGGGAAAAATCTCAGACAACGGTGCAAGTTCGTCCAGTGGTACAAGAAAGCCTTTTGCAGGCCCGAGAAGAACTGGCGAGACCAATGCCATCCATTCAAACAGGGGCAGGCCCCAATATGCTCAAAGGTCAGTAGCAGCAGTCACCATTCCTGCTCCAGCACATCCTCAACCCGTCTATCAACCTCCTCAACAAAACTATCAGCCGCAACCTCAGTATCCTCAGCAAAATCAGTATCCTCCAAGGAATTACAACAACAGCAACACCAACAACAACAGTCAACAAAGGCCATTCCAACAGAGGCCATCTCAAGCTAACAGAGTAATCGACCCGATCCCAATGCCATATGCTACCTTGCTGCCACAACTTCTGAAACTCAACCTGGTTGAGCTAAGAACGTTGGCACCTCCGGATCCCAACAGTCTACCCAGGAATTATGACTCCAATGCTAGGTGTGCCTTTCATTCAAACGCACTTGGCCACAGCACAGAAAAATGCAGGGCACTGCATATGAAGGTACAAGACCTGGTAGACTCCAAGGCTCTGAATTTCGCACCACCACCCAATGTCAATAAGAATCCGATGCCAAACCATGGTGGTCCCCGGATTAACGCTATTGAAGAGGACAGACCGTCTTATTTAATAACCAGTGTGGGTCAGATCCGGACACCGTTGGTAGAAATCAAGGCTCAACTCCTGGAATGTCAAATGTTCCCGGGGTGTGAGTTGGGTTGTGCTTACTGCAATATCTCGGTAAATGGGTGCGACCATTTGAGGAATGGCATAGATGGCCTAATTCAGAGTGGCCAGCTTCAGATCACCACATCATTTCCAACAAATCCATCAATCTCATCAGCAACGGCTTCAGAACCTCCTACAACTGCAACAACTATTGTTCCTGACAATTCTTCGGTTTCATCAACGAGTACTTCATCCATCATCTCAACTGATCAGTTTTCAACAAATCTTCCTGCTACAACTTCAGCTTCACTCCATTTCGAACCTCCTACAACAACAACATCCTTTCTTCCGCCAATGTCTCCTACAACTCCAGCAACAAATCATGAAGATGTCTCTACTGTCACAATATTTTATGATCCTGAGAACAACTCTGCCTACCATTCAGAAGGTGCTGCTCCCACCAGAGCACCAGTTACAATCTTTTATAATCCACAAACAATTACAGTCCCTTCAGCAGCGACAATCAGCCCAGTCACTGTCACGGTGCCTGGACCAGTACCATATGAAAGCAATAGGGCCATCCCTTGGCACTATGGCTCTGACGTGTACTGCGAAGGAAAAAGAATCACTCTTGAAACATCAACACCTGCACCACAAGTAGATAATGTGGGGGGAGGCGGAGGCTTCACTCGAAGCGGACGTCTCTTTGCTCCACCAATTCAAAGACCTACCGCCGAAGCAGAAGCTGCTGCCAAGGCAAAAGGAAAGAGCCCGGTGCAGGGAGATCAAGCTGCTAAAGAAGCCTTGAAAACACCATTCGATCAAGAAGTTGATGAGTTTATGAGGATCATCGAAAAGAGTGATTACAAAATTGTGGATCAACTTCACCAAACGCCATCCAAAATCTCTATCCTCTCACTGCTTATGTGCTCCGAAGCCCATCGGAATGCACTACTCAAAGTCCTGCACGCAGCTTACGTGCCTGAAGAGATTACTGTCAACCAGTTGGAAACCGTGGTTGGAAATGTTACTGCTAGCAATGGGCTAGGATTCACCAATACTGACTTGACAGCGGATGGCCGCAACCATAACAAAGCCTTGCACATAACCATGGAATGCAAAGGAGCTGTCCTTTCTCATGTGCTGGTAGACACAGGTTCATCCCTTAATGTCTTACCAAAGAAGGCTCTGGTGAAGTTAGAATATGATGGATTGGCATTGAGACCCAGCAACCTGGGAAGGCCAAGTTGTCACAGTCTGTGGAGAGGAGGACATTTTTGTCAGCCACCTGGCTACCTATAAGTATATTGAGATGGACGGGGAGATCCATGAAACAATGAGCCAGGGGTTTGAAGCTTTGAATGTGAATGAAGCATCTGCTGTATCTGGTACTCCAATGTCATCTTACCAACAAGCCCGGAAGGTTGTTGAGGAAGGAACTGCCCTGGGCTGGGGCAAAGTTTTAGCTGTGGAGGAGAAGAAAGACAAATTTGGGTTGGGTTACAAACCAACTCAACATCAAGCAAAGGCTGCCGGAGAGCCTGGTTTTGTCAGTGGGGGGATGCTTACCCCTGATGCTATCAACTGTCTGGAAGACGAGCTGGAAGAGGAGCGCAATCTGGAGAATTGGATTCGTCCAAAGATCCCGGGGAGCAGTGTCTCAAACTGGTCTTCCCAGGAAATTATAAGAGTTACTCGATCAGAGTAATTATTATTTCCTGTATTTTTATAAGCATGCATCAAAGTCTTGCATCTTGCCCAAGATGACAAGACTCATTTTGTAATCGGGCCATCTGTACTTTTTGTGCAAACAAGATCAATTAATGAAATATCAGACATCTTTTTGCAAACGAGTCTTTTTCTTTTCCGTTCACTGTTTTTCCATTTTTCTTTTTGTACAAAAAATAAATGGCAGTGTTTTCAAAATGACAACTTCATTTCACTTTTCTAAATAAGACTAAAATCAGATCACTAAAATGAACAAACTTAACCCTTGCAGAGAGTGCCTCCCTGACTGCACCGACAACAGCACGGCTATGACATCGTATGACTTTGACAATCCAATCAATCAAGCTGATGAAGGGGTTGAAGAAGAATATGAGCTTCCTGAAGAGCTAGCCAGGTTGTTAAGACAAGAGGAAAAGGTTATTACCCCTCACCAGGAGGAGGTTGAAGTGATTAATCTTGGTACAGAGGAAGACGTGAAAGAGGTTAAAATCGGGGCCTGCCTGCAAGACTCAGTGAAGAAGCAACTGGTTGATCTACTTCAAGAGTATGTGGACGTGTTTGCTTGGTCGTATCAAGACATGCCAGGGTTGGATACCGACATTGTTGTGCACAAGCTGCCTTTGAGAGAGGAATGCCCTCCAGTCAAACAGAAGCTGCGCCGTACTCGTCCAGACATGGCTATGAAAATCAAGGAGGAGGTACAAAAGCAATGGGACGCCGGGTTCCTTGCTGTGACTAGCTATCCGCCGTGGGTTGCTAATATAGTACCTGTGCCTAAGAAGGACGGCAAAGTAAGAATGTGTGTTGATTACCGGGACCTGAACAGAGCCAGCCCGAAAGATGATTTCCCTCTACCTCACATTGATGTATTGGTTGATAATACGGCTCAGTTCTCGGTATTCTCCTTCATGGACGGATTTTCAGGGTACAATCAGATTAAGATGTCACCTGAAGACATGGAGAAGACAACATTCATCACACCCTGGGGCACGTTCTGCTACAAGGTAATGCCATTTGGGCTCATGAATGCCGGTGCAACGTATCAACGGGCTATGGTAACATTATTCCACGATATGATCCATAAAGAGATAGAATGTTATGTGGATGACATGATTGCCAAGTCCCTTACTGAAGAAGACCATCTGGTGAATCTGCTCAAGTTATTCAAGCGTCTGAGGAAGTACCAACTGAAATTGAACCCCAACAAATGCACATTCGGGGTGCGATCTGGTAAGCTGTTGGGTTTTATCGTAAGCGAGAAGGGGATTGAGGTTGACCCTGATAAAGTCAAAGCCATCCAAGAGATGCCTGCACCGAAAACAGAGAAAGAAGTTCGAGGGTTCTTAGGTCGATTGAACTACATTTCAAGGTTCATATCCCACCTGACAGCAACCTGTGAACCCTTGTTCAAGCTGTTAAGAAAGGAACAGACGGTCAGGTGGAACGAAGACTGCCAGAAGGCTTTTGACAAGATCAAGGAATATCTGCAAGAACCTCCAATCCTCATGCCTCCAGTTGAAGGAAGACCTCTGATTATGTACTTGACAGTATTAGAAGAGTCAATGGGTTGTGTGTTGGGCCAGCATGACGAGTCTGGTCGAAAAGAGTATGCAATATACTACCTAAGCAAAAAGTTTACCGACTGTGAACAACGTTATTCACTGCTCGAGAAAACTTGCTGTGCTTTAGCGTGGGCTGCTCGCCGACTAAGGCAGTATATGTTGACCCACACTACCTTGTTAATCTCGAAGATGGACCCAGTCAAGTACATATTTGAGAAGCCAGCGCTTACCGGACGGGTTGCAAGATGGCAAATGATCCTTACAGAGTATGACATCCAATACACATCTCAGAAAGCCATCAAAGGCAGTGTATTGTCTGAATATCTTGCTGAGCAACCCATTGATGATTACCAGCCTATGAGGTTTGACTTCCCTGATGAAGACATCATGTTCATTAAAACAAAAGATCATGAAGAGCCTATTCACACTGAAGGGCCTGACCCGGAAGAAGAATGGACTATGATGTTCGACGGGGCTGTTAACATGAATGGCCGTGGTGTTGGTGCAGTACTCATTACACCCAAGGGAGTTCACATGCCTTTCTCGGCAAAACTCACTTTCAACTGCACTAACAACGAAGCTGAATACGAAGCTTGGATTATGGGTCTTGAGGAAGCAATTGACCTCAGGATCAAGACATTGACCGTATTCGGAGATTCAGCTTTGGTAGTCAATCAAACCAACGGAAAATGGTACACCCACCAGGATCATCTGATACCTTACAGGGATTATACAAGAAGGTTATTGACTTTCTTCACAACAGTCAAGCTTGAGTATATCCCTCGGGACGAGAATCAGTTTGCAGATGCTCTTGCTACCATTTCGTCCATGATCAAAGTTCATGCCGCTAACTTTGTACCTCAGATTTCAGTGTCCAGACTCGACAGGCCAGCATATGTATTTGCAGCAGATGTAGTCAAAGATGATAAGCCTTGGTTCCATGACATTAAATGCTTCTTGGAGGATCAGACATACCCACCTGGGGCATCTTCCAATGATAAGAAGACTTTGAGAAGGCTTGCTGGTAGTTTCTTTCTGAACACTGATGGGTCTTTATACAAAAGGAACTTTGATATGGTACTCCTCAGATGCGTCGACAAGACAGAAGCAGATTTATTGATGCATGAAGTGCACGAAGGCTCCTTTGGTACCCATGCTGGAGGACATGCCATGGCTAAGAAGTTGTTAAGATCAGGCTATTATTGGATCACAATGGATGCAGACTGTTGTGCCTACGCCAGGAAATGCCACAAATGCCAGATCTACGCAGATAAAGTGCATGTACCTCCGAATCCTTTGAACATCATGTCTTCACCATGGCCCTTTGCCATGTGGGGCATCGACATGATTGGCAAGATTGAGCCAACTGCTTCAAACGGCCACAGATTCATCCTGGTCGCCATCGACTATTTCACTAAGTGGGTTGAAGCAGCCTCATATGCAAACGTCACAAGGCAAGTGGTAGCCCGATTCCTAAAGAGAGATATCATCTGTCGGTACGGAGTGCCCGAGCGAATCATTACTGATAATGGTTCCAATCTCAACAACAAGATGATGGCTGAGTTATGCCGGGACTTCAAGATCCAACATCACAATTCTTCTCCTTACAGGCCAAAGATGAATGGCGCTGTTGAGGCGGCAAACAAGAATATTAAGAAGATTGTGCAGAAGATGGTAGTCACCTATAAAGACTGGCATGAAATGTTACCGTTTGCCTTGCATGGGTACCGCACGTCAATCAGAACATCCACTGGGGCAACACCGTACCAACTTGTGTATGGTATGGAAGCAGTCCTACCAGTTGAAGTTGAATTGCCTTCCTTGCGAGTCTTGATGGATGTCAAACTGAGTGAAGCAGAATGGGTTAGGTCCCGATACGAACAACTGAGTCTGATTGAAGAGAAAAGATTGGCCGCAATCTGTCATGGGCAGTTGTATCAGAAAAGAATGAAGAAAGCCTTCGATCAGAAAGTCAGGCACCGAGAGTACCAAGTGGGAGATCTTGTGCTGAAAAGAATCCTCCCTCCTCATACCGACCACAGGGGCAAATGGACTCCAAATTACGAAGGACCATTTGTGGTTAGGAAAGTTTTCTCTGGAGGAGCACTAATGCTCAGCACCATGGATGGTGAAGATTTCCCGTCCCCTGTGAATTCAGATGCAGTTAAAAAATACTTCGCATAAAAAATGACCCGCTGGACACAAAAACAGAATGTAAGTCCAGGCAAAAATAGGGCATCCCGGCGAGTCAAAAACAGAATAAAAGACTCGGGCAAAAATAAGGGAAATAAATAAAAAATGTACACCCGCTGAGTTGAAAAGCCGCATTGGACAACTCAGGCAAAAAATGGGTATCCCGATGGATTGAAAACCCGAAAGGGCGATCCATGCAAAATAAGGGAAGAAGCGAACAACTGCATTCTGAATTCGTCTGTATCACTTACAACCTGGTAAACTCCGAAAGGATCAAGCTTCTATCAGAATCAGCCTTTTTCAGAAAGCAAGACGAGAAGAACGTCATTGTCATACGAGTCGTAGCAGGAGAGGAAGCTCCTTAAAGCGTCGTCAACACCGCCAGCATTTTGTTTCTCAATTTGTAACAATCTCCTCATTTCAGGAGATATGTTTCTTTGGCTGTATCTTGCCAATTCAGGGCATTTGAATTAATAAAATCAGATTTTTCAGTCATGTCTCGTTTTGTACATTTTTCATTTTTGCAAAAGATGTCTGATATCTTGAAAGAACATTGATTGCATAAGAATACAGATGTTTGTCACCAATAATAAAACATATGCTTGCAGGAAATATACTTGCTCTTGAGAGTGCTTAACTCCTATGACGGAATCCAGTAAAGGATACCTCGGGACCTTTTGTGCGTCTCCTTATCTTTGCAGGATTGCAGGTATCCAGAATGCAACCTGGGGCATGCAAGTCACGTCTCGGCAAGCTGGCGAATCATTATCAACTCGGTCTATATTCCACGTGGCACTGGAAGGGGCCCATTTCCCCAGCGAAGTTGCCAAATCAACACACACTCAATCTCAGCATCTGAAATGCTCTATCCCCGGCTGAGTTGCCTCTTGTTGCTCTCCCCAGCTGAGTTGCCTCTCATAATTCCCCAACCAAGTTGCCATTTCATCCTCAGCTGAGTACAGGAATCAGGGAATCATCTCCCCACACGAATCATTAGCCTCTATCCAGAAGAGCAGCGCCCGAAGAAGTCACAACAGAGTACAGAAGGCCTCTGCAAACCCCAGCTGGGTCCCATATTACAAGGATATATCAATCGGCGACCTATATCCCCAAGCACATATCATCTTATTAGATCTACCAATGATCTCATCCCCAGCTGGGAGGTCCATTTCAAACAGATCAACCAAAGATCTTCACGGCAGCGGGATCCGAATCCCGGTTTGATATCTTTGCATAATCATGGCATTTTGCATCATATTATCCCTCCAGAGCGTAGCATTCCGTCTAACACGGAGCATTACGGCAAAAATCAAACGCATAGCATAATCATAAGCCATGTTCTGAATTAACACTTATGAATAACAACCGTTCACCATCATTGTACAGAAATCCTCACCGGAGTCCCAGCAAAAACAGCTGCCTCATGTTCACAAATACCAGCATATTTCCTTTTGATACCCGTCCGTATCATCACTCCCCAGTAAAGTCGTCTGAACACTCTTTATAACAAAATCACCCGTATTACAGATACTTCATGACACCCGTCCGTGTCATACTACCAGCAGAAAGCCAAAGACATCCTCTTTGCACCCACACATACCTATATATACACTTTCCTGACACCCGTCTGTGTCATATCCCCAGCGCAGTCGCCTAGACTTTGTATAGCAGATACTTGTTCATATTACACTTTTCTCTCTTGGCACCCGTCCGTGTCATTCTCCCCAACAGTTAAAACACTCATCTATATACTCACTACTCGCGATACACTCATACAGGTGCTCGTCCGTATTTTGCATACACCACTTATGTACCCACAGATTCAACAGTAGTCTTTGTTCTTTGTTAACCAGTTGGTACTCGTCCGTACCATCATCTCAGAACATTGCGTCTAGTGTTTGTTTCTACATGATACTCGTCCGTATCATAGTCTTAAGGATGCTCGTCCGCATCTTTAATCCATACACCGTGTCAAACACTTGTGTCTTCTTGAATATAGATGCTCGTCCGTGTCTACTATTCCACCAGAAGAACCATCAGATTCAACACTCGTCCGTGTTCCTTGTTAACCAGTTGATACTCGTCCGTATCATCATCTTAGAACATGTGTCAAGCGTTTGTTTCTACCCGATACTCGTCCGTATCATAGTCTTAAGGATGCTCGTCCGCATCTTTAATCTATACACAAACATCTAAACACTTATACTCTCTTTTCTTGGTTGTAAACGCTCGTCCGTGTTTACTATCCCCAGCAGATCACCAACACAACAAATTTTCCTTTTTATCTGGCACTCGTCCTGTGTCATGATAAACCCTGAGAGCAGCCGTACCCTGCTGAGTGGACGTCCTCCACTTCTTGATGGTCGTCCTCCATCATGCTCATCCGATGGCCGTCCCCATCGTTGATTTTAGCAGCCGTCCCCTGCTAGGTGGTCGTCCTCCTCCTTTTGATGATCGTCCTTCATCATTTTTATCCAATGGCCGTCCCCATTGTTGATTTCGGTTATCTGGCATTCGTCCTATGTCATGAGAAACCTCGAGAGCAGCCGTACCCTGCTGAGTGGTCGTCCTCCACTTCTTGATGGTCGTCCTCCATCATGCTCGTCCGATGGCCGTCCCCATCGTTGACCTTTTATCCGATGGCCGTCCCCATCGTTGATATTTTCGGCAGCCGTACCCTGCCAGGTGGTCGTCCTCCACCTCTGATGGCCGTCCCCATCATATCTCCTTTATTTCCCAACAGAGCAGCCGTCCCCTGCTAGGTGATCGTCCTTCACCTTTGATGGCCGTACCCCATCATCTGTTTATTTCATTTATTCTTTAACCCGATGGCCGTCCCCGTCGTGGTCCCTTTTCTTTTTTAGCCCGATGGCCGTCCCCCATCAATGGTTACTTTGCTTTATGAACTTGATGGCCGTCCCCGTCATGTTTCATTAATTCCCAGAGAATTTTACAGCTTTATCTTGATGGCCGTCCCCATCATAATTTGATTTTTCCCTGCTAGTCGGCCGTCCCCGTCTTAGCTTTACCTTTTATCCCCAGCATGTCGGCCGTCCCCGTCATTGCTTTACGCACTTTTCTCAGCATGTCGGCCGTCCCCGTCATTGCTATTTACCCAGCAGTCGTCCTCTGCTCGACGGTCGTCCTCCGTCGCCCACACCTTACAATACACATTATTTTCCGTTTACAATCTATATCCCTTTTCTTCTTCATTTCTGTGAGTGCAAATTTTGGACTGTCTTTGGTATTCAACCACAAGTTATCTTGTTTGCCTGTTAAGCCGTTGCTTACAACCTGCACAGCTAACTCATGTTTGAATAGGGGCAGCTGTAAACACCCCAAATTTGCCCTCACCCATTCACACCATGGCTTGTGATCATTCTCATATGCATAAACACAATCATATCATCTCACATCTCATTTTTGATTCACTGCATAGATTCTAAGTCATCTGCACCTAGGGTTTGTGATCTGAGCAATCCCAGGGCATCTTGAGCCACTCCAAAGGCAACCAATCAATTCAAAGGGGTCTACATGTGTTCAAACATCATAGTACATCCTCACAAAGTCAAAAATTCAAAAGAATCACAAGAACTAGGGTTTGAGTGGATGCAGAGCCAGGATTGACTGCACAGTTGACCTAAAATTAGGGTTTTGGTTTCAGAGGCCATAACCCCAAATTTTTTGGTCATTCTTGTTTCCATTGGTCTCTACATGGTATAGGGAGTATGCATATCAATTTTCATGAAGAAATTCCATGGGGAAGTCATCTGATCAAGGGTTGACTTTCTGGACAAGTCAATGCAAAATCAGGGCATCTGAGGCCCCCAATGACCCAACCAATGGGTGATCTTCATCATTTTGAGTGTATATGATCTTTATTTGGTCATGGAAGAAGGTTGAAGTTCATAAAAATCAAGAATTTAAGGTTTTTGCAAATGTTGACTTTTTGGGCATAGTTGACTTTTCAAGAATGCATCATTTTAGGTCATTTTTCAAGCCTTGATTTTTGATCCAAAAATGCTTCAAATTGAAAAACTTTGGTCATGAAAGTTGTAGATCTCATCTTTCCCTTTTCAAAAAGTACAAGAACATGATCAAACTCTTCTTGGATCAAAAGTTATGGTGTGGCAAAGTTGGCCAAAATCATTGATTTTCAAGGCATGCCTCAAATGAGAATTTTGCAAGATCATGAACTAAAGCCATTTGCAACCTCTAATTCATTTCAAACCATGACACAAACATTCCTTAGGCCTTAAAAGTCAGAATTGGATCAAGAATGCCCATGGTTTATGTTTGGTTGGCCAAAGAAATCACATGTGAACCATAAAGCAACAAGTTGCAAAACCACTCATTTCACTTCCTACAAACTATGACATTGGATGCTGACTTTGGCTAGCCTCTCACCTCACCCTTTGCTACGCAGCCCATGCCATGTACTTGCCTAGATCATGAGCCATGCTTGCCTTACACAAAACTTGACTTTTTGCAAAAGCAAACTTACCAATCACTATAGGCCAGGTCACATCATCTGACCTATAGGATTAAAATACATTATCATTTTGCAAGCATTTTCATGTACAAGGCAAGGCTGAAACACATTCATTCATGACATTCACAAAAACACACCAAGCTGCAAGTTGCTTCGAATCTCTCTGCCCAGCCTTCAAACACTCAAACCATTTTCACCATTCAAATCATCACACTTCATAGACCTCAAACCACCAAGAGCCTGGCCTGAAACAAGCAAGAACATCCCACTGCCATTCTTCACCTCATTTTGCAGTTTCCTTCGAAACTCTCACCATAGCTCACAAACATACCAACAAACACCACAGACCTTCTCCTTTCACCCTCAGGATCACAAACAACCCCTCACAATGACCTGAAAGTGCCAGAATCACCATAGCCATTTCTGACTGAGCTTGAGCAGGAGCTGTCGAAACTCATTATCCAGCCAACATAAACTCTTCTTGAGCATTCAAACATCATCTGGAGAGCAAGTGGAGTGGTTTGCACTGAAAGAAGAGGCCAGAAAGTCATCAGGTTGAAAGCTCCAAATCTCAGGTAGCTTGAAATTTATTTTTCCAGAAATCGTTTTTCATGTTATAAATTTGTTCCTTATGTTTCACTGAATGTCCTGGTGTTTTTAGTTTTTGAAATGGCTTTGAAATGAATGTTTAATTAGCTTCTGAAACCTGCGTGCCCTAGATTTTGTTTTGTTCGATTCATGGATTTGAGGAAGAAGAAATTTGTTTTGACTTAGGGTTTTAGTTCAGGGGATCATGGGAATCATTTTGGTGTGCTTGGGTTTCATTTTTGTTACGATTTGAGGGAGTTGGGAGTTTTTCAGGGGGGATGCTGGCCGGAGAAGACGACCGGAAGTCTTCTCCGGCCACCTGAGAGTGATTATGCCCTAATTACGTAATTAATTCCAGTTTGAATTTGAGCCGTAGATGGCCTTTGACTTGTTGACTTCCCTCCAGTTTGGATGGCTCAGATCATTTCGTTTGCCCTAATCCACTTAATTAGTTTTAATTAATTCGTAATTAAATTAATTTGGCCAGAGTGAATCCACACCCTTCATTTGCGCGCTGGTCAACAGATTCAAATCCAGAGTGCATCTCAGCCTTCCATTTGGTTTACTTTCATTTTTATTTGTTTTTTAATTCATTTTATTGCATTAAACTTGCATATTTATTTTAAAATAGCAAAAAATGCATGAAAATTATGAAACTTTTTCCTTTGAGTTTTATTAATTTTCATTTCACAAAAATATTTTTATTTTATTTTTTATCATTAAAAAAGTATTTTTAAATATTCAAAAGATTATTTTTAATTGATTAATGGAAATTAATTAATTAAAAATACTTTTAGGTATTTAAAAATTACAAAAAAATTCATGAAATGTTCTAAGACATTTAGAAACATTGTCCAATCTTCAAACCAAATTTCTTTTTTGATCTTGATGCATTTTAAGAATTTTTCATTGAATTAAATCATTTTTTATGCATTATTTTGATCATGGGTTCAAAAATTCATTTCTGCCTATCTAAGAAGGTTTGGACATTGATTCTTCTTGCATTGTTCTATGTTTAGCATGTAGTTTCTAGGATTAAATGGTCTTGATTTGATCTTTCAATTTCAAATTGTTTGGCATTTCTTTTGTTAAGAACCCTAAAAAACCCTAATAACTTAGAAAAATCATATCTTGAGATTGGTTAAGAGTTGAGACTTCCCCTTTGGACCTTGGTTTAGTATAGGTTTAGGGTTTCTTTGGGTGGCATTTTCCATTTTTTATCTTAGGGTTTGCTTCTGTTTTTGGTTTTTGTTTGATGTTTGATTCATAAACCCTAATTTGGGCTTTCTCTTGCATCCCTTTTGCATTCTCTTGCATAACATGACTTGCCATGACATTTCAAGCATCCATTTGGTTCATTTGACATCATAGGACACATAGGAAGTATGTTTGATCATTGCATCACATATTTGCTATGTCATTTGCCTTGTATGCTTCATAACTTTCCATGCTTGTTCATGCCCCTTACCTTGCATCATTTGCATCCATGATCTTGTATGAGCATATCCATGCCTTGCCTCATGTTTGCAGCATATCATAACATCATCTTCATCATCAACATGCTTCTGGTTTTGTGTATCCTCATACCATTCCATCCCATCTTGCATTGCATTGCATTTCTTTCTAACATTTCAGGTGGTAAGTAAACTTGGGAAGTGAATTTGCCTTCACTTCTCATAACCTTTCTTTTCATCTCTCTTGCCTCCATTGCTGCATTTCTTATATGTGTTTGAGTTTGAGCTTGCTCATTCTTGTTCCTCCCACTTTCTTTCTTCAAGTGACTTGACTTCTTCAAGTCACTTTGCTTTTCCTGATCTTGTTCATCTGCTTCCTGGTGGTTCCATTGAAGATTGTCCTTGCAAACCTCACAAACCTTAGGAACAACCAAGCATGACAATGAATTAGGGTTTTGATTAGTCTCCCCTCTTAGTTTTACCTTTGTGTCTCTCATTGAGTCTTCTCTTCTCATCTCATAATCAGGGACTAAACCCTAAAGGCTTTAAGGCTTTGTGATTAAGCTTATGCTTGCATCCTTCTCTTAGGATGGAGTGTATAACTTTAATCCTAAGTGTTAAACCCTTAATGTGTTTAAATCTCTTAATCAATTCACTTAATAACCATCAAGACATCACACTTGTAACTTGGGCCTTGCATTAGGGTTCTAATTCTTCCTTAATTGGTTAAGAAGGACTAACCCTAGTGTTAATGGACAAGTCCCCCTCAAGTTGTCTTACAAATCATAAAATTCACTTCATCATCATACCATTAAATAAAATCCACTTAATAAAGGCTTGTTTTGTCATGAGTTTAATCCCTAATCATGGATTAAGTTGAGGAGCTTTCCTCAGCTTAAACACCCTCATCTATTATCCTTCTATTAGGATGGTGTAATGAGTCTGTTTAATCCCTGATTATGGCTTAACCTCATTACTTAACACTAAACAAAAACATCAAAAACATCTAAATAATCACAAGTAAGATAATGATCTTAATCCTACATCAAAGGTGATTAAGTGTGAGAATCTGACTTCACACTTAAGGTATTCTCATTACCCCTAATCAGAGGGAAGATGTGATGAGTTTACTAAACCCATTGGTTTAGGCTTAAGCTCATTAACTTATGACAAATTCAAAAGCAATAAAAGACTGAAAACTCAAAAACAAACAATAATCGTCTCCTTCGGGATTCTTTTCTCATCATATTCACTCACAAACGAGAACTCGCTTCTTCCGTCTAACGCAAGACAGTTTGCACCTGAGCCAGACAGGTCATACACTTGAGCATAGGCAAGCAAGCAGTTCACAAGTCAATTCATCTTTCAGTCTCTTTGGGTCGAACTACGGTGTTCTGACTTCCTCATTGCACGAGAGGATACGTAGGCATAACTTAACAGTTATCGAACAAAAGTCTCTGTATATTCCCCCTCCTTCTAGCCTCATTCCTTTAGCCTCATGATCATGAGCAGTTCTTTTTCATTCTCACACTGACACTTTCATGCTTCATATCACTTATACACTTTACACTGACACCTGTACATCCTTTTCCAGCTCTTTGACACACAAATTGCACTGACACTACCCCTTTAAAACACCAATCTTTCAAGCGTGGATCCCGTCGAGTACGACGGACAATCTGGGTGCTAATACCTTCCCAGGTTGTAACCAACCCCCTTTCTCAGTCTCTCTGGTTCGCAAACCGTCTTATCCATCTTTTCCTAGGCCTATGCAGCATTGCCTTTCCTCCGGGATAAAAATGCCTAGCTGGCGACTCTTTTCATCTCCAGTGAGTTCACGGCTGTGTGTTCTCATTGTTCATTTCGCCGACCGTTCGCGTCTGTACCTTCATCTGATATCATTTTCATTTGTGGGGAGCGACACTTGCTTCCAATCACCTCTACTGACTTCCCTCAAGAGTTTGCAAAGCTTGTTTGGAGTTTCTTATGGCTGGTTTGGGAGATTGATTCAGTTCAATTTAAAAGGGAGGAAAATCGTATTTGGTGTGTGGTGACTTTTAAGGAAAAGTAAAGGGTGGTTTGTGATCAGTGATGCATTCTAAGATGAATGGTGGAAGAAGTTTTAAGTTTGAGTAGCTAAGTTGAGAGATTCGATAGAAAATGCAAAAGGAGGGATTTTTGTGAACTATGGTGATGTTCTGGTTTCAGGCTCCAAGATTGTGTGAAATGTGATCCTTGAGGCATGTATGTGAAGATGTGATTGGTCAGAGTAGTTGGTGTGGCTCAGTTTGATTGGTATGGCTCAAGTTGCATAAAGTCAACATTTGTGTAAGTGAAGGTATGGGCTGGTTCAGTCATGGTACAAGGGCATGGTTCGAATCAGCTTTCTTCAAGGAGGTCCATGGAAGTCATTTTTGGCAGCTGGCACAAGTGGATGAGAAGCTTTGGGTCATTTTGCAAATTCATGGAGTTTTGGCCCCTTTTGGATTTCTTAATGATCAAGGCATGAAAATGAGGGATTCTTTGGGCCATTCTGAATTTTAGGTCATGTGTTATGTTTATGTGATGCTTAGAAGTCATTTTGAAGTCATAGGAATGCTTGGCATGTGAATTTGCAAGTTTCCCTCTTTGGTGTAAAAGTGAAAATTTAGTGATTTTGTCCAACTTTGCAAGGCCATAACTTTTGATCTAAAATGAATTAGAATGAGTTCTTGTACTTTTTGAAAATGGGAAGATCCAATCTACAACTTTCATGACCAAAGATTTTTCATTTGAAGCATTTTTGAATCAAAAAGAGGAGGTTGAAAAACTTTCCCAAAATGGCAAGTTTGCATTACAAGTCACTTTCCAAAAATGGCAACTTTGCAAATGGCTTGAAATTATCCAATTTTGTGAACTTCTAACTTCTTATAAGATCAAGTAAAGATCATACACATTCAAAATGATGGAGAAACCCATTTGGTTGGGTGATTGGGGGCCTCAGATGCCCTGATTTTGCACTGACTTGCTCAAGAAGTCATTTATTGATCAGATGCCTTCCCCATTGAATTTCTTCATGAAAATTGGTATGCATGATCCTCATAACATATAGAGATCAATAGAATCAAGAATGACCAAAAAATTTGGAGTTATGGCCTCTGAAACCAAAACCCTAATTCTAGGTCATTTGTGCAGTTAAGCCTGGCTCTGCTTCCATGCCTTTCTCAGTTCTTGTGATTCTTTGACTTCCTTGACCTTGGGAGGATATAATATGATGCTTGAGCATACATGGACCCTCTTGAGATGATTAAAGATCCTTGGAGTGGCTCAGATAGCTTAGGGACTGCTCAGATCACAAACCTTAAATGCAGATGGCTTTGAATCAATGTAGTGAAAAAATGCATTATGAGATGATATGATTGAACTTATACAAATGAAAAAGATCACAAGCCATGGTGAAATGAATGAAGGCAAATTTGGGGTGTTTACAGCTGCCCCTATTCAAACATGAGTTAGCTGTGCAGGATGTAAGCGACGGCTTAACAGACAAACAAGATAACTTATGGTTGAATATCAAAGACAGTCCAAAATTTGCACTCACTGAATGAAGAAGAAAAGGGATATATATTGTAAAAGGGAGTAAAGTATGATTATAAAGTGCGGGCGACGGAGGACGACCGTCGAGCAGAGGACGACTGCCGGGGATGAAGCGATGACGGGGACGACCGACATGCTGGGGAAATAAAGCGATTATAAGCAAAGAAACAGGATTTTCTGGGGATTAAAGGTAAATGATGGGGACGACCATCGGACTGAAGAAATAAATGATGAGGAACGGTCATCAAAGGTGAAGGACGATCACCTAGCAGGGGACGACTTCTCGGTTGGGGATAAGGATGAGGGACGGTTATCCAAGGTGAAGGACGATCACCTGGCAAGGTACGGTTGCCGAAGGTACCACGACATAGGACGGATGCCGGGTAGAAAAGGTTGATGATGGGGACGGCCATAGGATAAGCATGATGAAGGACGATCATCAAGAGGTGAAGGACGATCACCTAGCAGGGTACGGCTGCTCTCGGGGTTTATCATGACATAGTACGAATGTCAGATAACAAGATCAACGATGGGGACGACCATCGGATAAAATGATGAAGGACGATCATCAAGAGGTGAAGAACGTTCACCCAGCATGGGACGGCTACTGAAAATATCATGACATAAGACGAATGTCAGATAGGAAGGGGTTCTATTGAATAGAGACTCTGTTGGGGATGATGAAGGACGATCATCAAAAAGGTGAAGGACGATCACCTGGCAGGGTACTGCTGCCGAAAATATCATGACATAGGACGAATGTCAGATAAAAAGGAGATAATTTACCCAGATTTGCCTGGAACTCCTCTTGGGAACGGTAGACACAGACGAGTGTCTAATTTCAAGAAAGCAAAGGAATAAGTGTCTGACATGGTGTATAGATTAAAGATGCGGACGAGCATCCTTAAGACTATAATACAAACGAGTATCAATAGAAACAAACGCTTGACGCATGTTCAGAGATGATGATACGGACGAGTACCAACTAGTTAACAAAGAACACGGACGAGTGTCGACTCTGAGGGGATTTAAGTGATGCATACAAGATATGGACGAGTATCTGTATGAGCAAAAAGTGATGAGTGGGACATAGACGAGTGTCCAACTTGCTGTGGACGGGTTGTAAACACCCCAAATTTGCCCTCACCCATTCACACCATGGCTTGTGATCATTCTCATATGCATAAGTTCAATCATATCATCTCATGTTTCATTTTTGATTCACTGCATAGTTTCTAAGTCATCTGCATCTAGGGTTTGTGATCTGAGCAATCTCAGGGCTTCTTGAGCCACTCCAAAGGTCACCAATCAATTCAAAGAGGTCTACATGTGTTCTTACATCATATTCCATCTCCTCAAAGTCAAAAATGCAAAGGAATCACAAGAACTAGGGTTTGAGTGGATGCAGAGCCAGGTTAAACTGCACAGTTGACTGAAAATTAGGGTTTTGGTTTCAGAGGCCATAACTCCAAATTTTCTGGTCATTCTTGTTTCCATTGGTCTCTATATGGTATAGGGAATATACATATCAATTTTCATGAAGAAATTCCTTGGGGAAGTCATCTGATCAAGAGTTGACTTTCTAAACAAGTCAGTGTAAAATCAGGGCATCTGAGGCCCCCAATGACCCAACCAATGGGTGATCTTCATCATTTTGAGTGTATATGATCTTTATTTGATCATGGAAGAAGGTTGAAGTTCACAAAAATCAAGAATTTAGGGTTTTTGCAAATGTTGACTTTTTGGGCATAGTTGACTTTTCAAGAATGCATCATTTTAGGTCATTTTTCAAGCCTTGATTTTTGATCCAAAAATGCTTCAAATGGAAAAACTTTGGTCATGAAAGTTGTAGATCTCATCTTTCCCTTTTCAAAAAGTACAAGAACATGATCAAACTCTTTTTGGATCAAAAGTTATGGTGTGACAAAGTTGGCTAAAATCATTAATTTTCAAGGCATGCTTCAAATGGAAATTTTGCAAGATCATGAACCAAAGCCCAATGTGACTTCTGTTAGAACAAATGTGGTTCTGATCCTCTAAGTGTTTTGATGATAATAAAGCCTTTCATATTAAAAGTTCTAATGAATATACTTACTCTCGTGTAGAAGATAATATTGTTTGAGTAATCCATACAAGCTAAGGAGAACCTTTATAGAAGATACGCTCAAAGAAGAATCCAGCATTAAATGACATTTATTGGCTGCGCATATATTATTCATTATCTCTGGTTTCCGCTTAGAAGATGCTGGTATCCTTATTAAAAAGCTTTAATTAAAGAATATGATCTTTAATATGCAAAGACAAGTATCTCTTCTTATGGAAAGAAATTAAGGTATTAAAGTATATCCTAATTTGGTTCAAGATGTCTCCAACGGCTACTTTATCAAGAACTATATAAAGGACATCATTTGAAGAAATCAAGTGAGAACGCAACGCATTACAACGTATAACATATACTCAAGCAAATCATTTTATCTTGTTCTTATTGCTGTAACTATCACTTAGTGATACCTGCTTACCTAGAAGCATTTTAAGTTACGTCTTTATCATTCTTGTAACAATTATCTTTTTCCTTGAGTGACTAAGTTTAGTCAGAAGACTCAAGAAGACATTGACTATAGGTCTTTGTGTGTATTCTTATTGAATAGTGGATTAAGACCTCAGTAGAGGCAAAATCACCTTGGCGGGTGGACTGGATGTAGTTTGAGTTCAAACGAACCAGGATAAAGTAAAACGTGTCTCTAGAAGTTAATTTTATTTATACAGAAAACCCAATTCCAACCCCCCTTCCTTGTGTTTTGCCACCTTCAATTGGCATCAGAGCGCTAGGTTCTGAGTATTACACTTTACCGTGTCAGTAAAAGATCCAGAAGATAAACACATGGCAGAAACTGGAATTAACAATGACTATCAGAATGACAAGATCAATGCTAAACCACCAATGTTCAATGGCGACAATTTCGACTACTGGAAGGATGTTCTAGAGAGTTTCTTTCTAGCTCTAGATGGAGATCTCTGGGACATGGTGACAGATGGATATATTCATCCTGTTGGAGAAGATGGTCAGAAGATCGAAAGGAAAAATATGACAGTTCAACAGAAGAAGGAATTCAGAAATCATCACAAAGCTAGGACCATACTTCTAAGTGCCATCTCGTACACAGAATATGAGAAGATCACAAACAGGGATTCAGCCAAACACATGTTTGATTCTCTAAGGATGACACATGAAGGCAACTCTCAAGTCAAGGAGACCAAAGCTCTAGCTCTCATCCAGAAGTATGAAGCCTTCAAGATGGAAGAAGATGAAACCATTGAAAAAATGTTTTCAAGGTTTCAAATTCTGGTCGCTGGACTAAAAGTTCTGGACAAAGGCTACTCAACAGCAGATCACGTGAAGAAAATCATCAGAAGTTTACCTAAAGCCTGGAGACCCATGGTCACTGCTTTAAAGTTATCAAAAAATCTGAATGAAATTTCCTTAGAAGAACTGATCAGCTCCTTGAGAAGTCATGAGATTGAATTAGAAGAAGATGAGCCCCAGAAGAAAGGTAAGTCTGTAGCTCTTAAATCTAACAAACATGTTTCTAAAGCTTTACAGGCAGAAGAAGAAGAAAGCTCTGGATGCTCATCAGAAGAAAATGAATTATCTCTCTTGTCAAGAAGAGTTCAACAACTCTGGAAGCATCGTCAGAAGAAGTTCAGAAATACCAGAAGATCAAACAATTATTCTGAATCAACATCCAGTCACAAGAAACCCAGAAGCAAAGAAGTTGTGTGCTACGAATGCAAAGAACCAGGACACTACAAAAGTGAATGTCCAAAACTTCAGAAAGACAAACCTAGAAACAGATTCAGCAGAGAAAAGAAAAAGAGTCTCATGGCAACATGGGATGATTCTGAATCATCTGAAGCAGAGTCAGATTCTGAAGATGAACAAGCTAATATTGCATTAATGGCAAATATACCAGAAGATGATCACTCATCAGAATCAGAGTTAGAATCAGACTCAGAAGAGGTATTTTCTAAATTCTCTAGATCTGAGTTAGAAGCTAGTCTTTCAGAAATTCTTGAAAAATATCAGAAGCTTCAATTCAAATACAAAGACGTCAAACAAAATCTTGTATCTGAATTAGAAGATATTAGAAAACTGAAAACAGAAAACTCTGAGCTGAAAGAAAATCTCTTTGAATGTAAAAACTCTTTTGAAAAGCTCAAAGCTCAGAAGAAATCTGAATTAGAAGATCTAATCAATTCTGATAATATCATAAAACAATATGATTATAGTTTTCAACAATTTCTTACTAAAAGTTTAGATAGAAGTAAGATTGCTTCTATGATCTATGGTGTTAGCAGAAATGAAAGAAGAGGCATTGGCTATGTGAAAAATAATGAAACTCTGAAATTAAAAAATATTGATGACATTGTCATAAATACCAATACTCCTCTAAGTTCTCATTTCACCTACGGTCATAATCATGATCTTATATACACTAGTGAGTCATCCTGCTCTACAAGTTCTGATTTAAAACCCAAAATAAATCAGAAGTTTGTAAAATCTAACAAACAAGGACCCAGAAGAATATGGGTACCCAAGGATAAAATTGTGTATGTTGCAGATGTCTTTAACAGCAAAACTGAAACACCAATCATGGTACCTGGACTCTGGATGCTCACGTCACATGACGGGAAGAAAGCATATGTTCCAAAGTCTTGAATTAAAAGATGGAGGCCATGTAGGTTTTGGAGGCAATCAAAAAGGAAGAATTATTGGCTCCGGAACTATTGGTAACGGAAATCTTCCTTCTATATCTAATGTTTTGCTTGTTGAAGGATTAATGCATAATTTATTATCCATAAGTCAATTAAGTGATAATGGCTATGACATAATCTTTAATCAAAAGTTCTGTAAAGCTGTTAGTCAGAAAGATGGAACAATCCTCTTTAGTGGAAAGAGAAAGAACAACATTTATAAAATAAAGCTTTCTGAATTAAAAATTCAAAATGTAAAATGTCTAATGTCTGTGGAAACTGAGCAATGGGTCTGGCACAGAAGATTGGGACATGTTAATATGAGAAGAATATCTCAACTTAACAAACTCAATCTAGTCAGAGGACTTCCAAATTTGAAGTTCAACTCAGAAGCTCTATGTGAAGCATGTCAGAAAGGCAAATTTTCAAAAACTGGATTCAAAGCTAAAAATATTGTATCTTCCTCTAGACCATTAGAACTTCTGCACATTGACTTATTTGGACCAGTGAAAACTGCTTCTGTCAATGGCAAGAAGTATGGATTGGTGATCGTAGATGAATTCAGCAGATGGACATGGGTAAAGTTTCTTAGACACAAGGATGAGTCAATTGCTGTATTTTCTAACTTCTGTAAACAAGTTCAAAATGAAAAAGAATCAAAGATCATAAAAGTCAGAAGTGATCATGGTGGAGAATTTGAAAATAAACAATTAGAATCATTTTTTAATGAAAATGGCATCTCTCATGATTTTTCTTGTCCTAGAACTCCACAACAAAATGGGGTTGTAGAACGTAAAAATAGAACTTTACAAGAGATGGCCAGAACCATGATCAATGAGACTAATATGGCTAAACATTTTTGGGCAGAAGCAGTAAATACAGCATGTTACATTCAGAATAGAATCTCTATAAGACCTATTCTTGAAAAGACTCCTTATGAATTGTGGAAGAACAGAAAGCCCAACATTTCTTACTTTCATCCTTTTGGATGTATTTGTTTTATGCTAAACACTCTTGATACTCTGAATAAATTTGATTCTAAGGCACAAAAGTGTTATATGTTAGGATACTCTGAACGTTCTAAGGGATACAGAGTATACAATACAGAAACACGTATTGTGATAGAATCAATTCACGTCAGATTTGATGATAAGCTTGGTTCTGAAAAACCAAAGCAAAAAGAATTTACTGCAGATATAGAAGTAGAAATCTCTACAAACAGAACTTCTAAAGATCAATCTTCTAAAGTTCAAAACAATACAACTGCTCCATCAACACCTGAAGAACCCATCCAGAAGAAGCTCTCCAGAAGCAATATTAATCATCCAGAGGATAAAATCTTGGGAAAGAAAGATGAACCAATCAGAACAAGATCCTCATTCAAAAACACTGAAGAGACACTACTAGGACTTGTCTCTCTGATTGAACCATCTTCTGTAGAAGAAGCTCTATCAGAAAATGATTGGATTCTGGCTATGCAAGAAGAACTTAATCAATTCACCAGAAATGATGTGTGGGATCTAGTTCCTAGACCCAGAGGATTCAACATCATTGGCACCAAATGGGTATTCAGAAACAAACTCAATGAGAAAGGAGAAGTTGTCAGAAACAAAGCAAGACTGGTTGCACAAGGGTATAGCCAACAAGAAGGAATTGACTATACAGAAACCTATGCACCAGTCGCCAGGTTAGAATCAATAAGACTTCTAATATCATTTGCTGTAAATCATAATAGCATTCTGTATCAAATGGATGTCAAAAGTGCATTTTTAAATGGTTATATTGATGAAGAAGTATATGTACACCAACCCCCTGGTTTTGAAAATACAAAATTTCCAGAACATGTTTACAAACTCAAAAAATCATTATATGGTTTAAAACAAGCTCCCAGAGCTTGGTATGAAAGATTAAGTAATTTTCTACTGGAAAATAAATTCATCAGAGGGAAAGTGGACACAACTCTTTTCAGTAAAAACATTAAAAATGATCTCCTGATATGCCAAATTTATGTAGATGATATAATTTTTGGTTCTACTAAAAGTGCCTTGGGAAAGGAATTTGCTAAATCTATGCAGACAGAATTTGAAATGAGCATGATGGGAGAATTAAAGTTCTTTCTGGGAATTCAAATAAATCAAACATCAGAAGGAACATATATCCATCAAAGCAAATATGTAAAAGAACTTCTGAAGAAATTTGATTTATCAGAAAGTTCAATATCCAAAACTCCTATGCATCCTACGTGTATCTTGGAGAAAGAAGAGGTAAGTAAGAAAGTAGATCAGAAGCTCTACAGAGGTATGATTGGATCACTTCTCTATCTTACTGCTTCTAGACCAGATATTCTATATAGTGTATGTTTATGTGCTAGATTCCAATCAGATCCTAGAGAAACTCACTTAACAGCAGTTAAGAGAATCTTTAGATATCTGAAAGGTACTACTAATCTTGGTCTGTATTACAGAAGATCAGAAAAGTATAAACTTGTAGGATATTGTGATGCTGACTTTGCTGGAGATAGAACAGAAAGAAAAAGTACTTCTGGAAGTTGTCAATTTCTAGGAGACAACCTAATCGCTTGGTCTAGCAAAAGACAACCAACCATAGCATTATCAACTGCAGAAGCTGAATACATTGCAGCAGCTGGATGCAGTACTCAGATGCTCTGGATGAAAAATCAGCTAGAAGATTTCAATATCTATGAGAGTAACATTCCAATCCTCTGTGACAATACTTCTGCTATTTGTCTCTCTAAAAATCCTATTTTACATTCTAGAGCTAAACACATAGAAGTTAAACATCACTTCATTAGGGACTATACTCAGAAGGGAATTTTAATGTTAAAATTTATAGACACAAATCACCAATGGGCTGATATTTTTACTAAACCCCTTTCTGAAGATAGATTTAATTTCATTCTAACTAACCTTAGCATGAAGTTATGTCCAGAATGAAAATGCTTTAATCATATGTCTTATCTCTAGAAGTTCTACTATTTATATTCTATCTGATTGTCTCAGAAGATTCTATGCTCTATCGTTTACTCTTAGAACTTCTGTTCAAAAGATTAATTTGTAGATCTTCATATCAAACACTTGTCAACAAAGCTCTAAGGACTTCCATCAGAATCACAACACGTGTTCAAATTCTGAAGAGTGACAGAACGTGCCTTAGCAACTGTTCGCTCAGAAGGATAACTGTTGAGATTCTGGAATCTGATACGGCTAGGTTTGACACCAAAAAGGCAAGAAAATCTCTTGGGTAACTGTTCCAGAATCATTTACGCTTTACCCCATGTCAGCGCATTTAATGTTGTTAATGATTATGTTTTCAAACTTAATTGTTTCCCACTAATTTCTCAATTAATACATTGCTTTAATTTTTTTTAAATATCAGTGTATTCCTCTTTTTCAAATTTTACCCGCATCTTACTCTCTCTAAAGTTTTTTTTCTCTCAATCTCTTGTGCTTCCTCATTTTTCTCTAAAAACCCTAAACCCTAAAAGTTCATCTTAGTCACTAAATGGCTTCATCATCTTCACGCAAAGATTTCTCTGATGATTACTACGTTGAACCATCAAAGACTCAAGGACATCTGCTATGATGTTGCTCATCAGAACTTCTGTGAGTACCTTCAAGCAGTAGTCTCAAATGTTGCACAAACTAAACCACTTCTGCTGGACAGCAAGCCCTGGAAAGAACCAGAACCTCTGGATAAGCTCTCAGCACTTCAGATGATTTTAGTATCCTCTGTTGAAGAAACTGCTAATAGTCCTGAAAATCAAGCTGCTCCACAAACTGAAGAACCTCTGGAAACAAATTTTGTGTTACAAACTCTGCAAGAATTGAAGAAAGAAAATCAACTAGTGAAGGAACGTCTAGACAAGCAAGAAGAAACAACTGCTGAAATGAAGACTCTACTCACCAAGCAAGTGGAATCTTCATCAGACATTAAATCTTTGCTGGAGACTTTAGTCACTAAGATGAACACCTGATTTTCTTCTCTCATGCTTTATTTTTTGCTATTTTAATTTCTGGTTCTGCATAACTATTTGAACTTCTACTGGTTGTTTGCGTTTGCTTCTAAGTACTTTAACTCTACTGGTTTTGGTTTATAATTTTTTTTTTCTCTCTTGTTCTTTCTCCTTTTATCTTTTTGATTATGACAAAAAGGGGGAGAAACGAAAATGATTCTGATCCATAGCAGTTTACCATAATCTGCCTTTTACATATTCTGATAAAAGTATTTGAGTTGATATCTTAAAAAGAAACAGGTCAAGTAATCAACTCAGGGGGAGCTAAGGATCATAGAACATCTGAAAGAAATTTTTCTTCAAATCAAAGGGAGTACATTTAAACTCATTAAACTCTCTTCTTGTTAAATTAAAATGTTTTGTCATCATCAAAAAGGGGGAGATTGTTAGAACAAATGTGGTTCTGATCCTCTAAGTGTTTTGATGATAACAAAGCCTTTCATATTAAAAGTTCTAATGAATATACTTACTCTCGTGTAGAAGATAATATTGTTTGAGTAATCCATACAAGCTAAGGAGAACCTTTATAGAAGATACGCTCAAAGAAGAATCCAGCATTAAATGACATTTATTGGCTGCGCATATATTATTCATTATCTCTGATTTCCGCTTAGAAGATGCTGGTATCCTTATTAAAAAGCTTTAATTAAAGAATATGATCTTTAATATGCAAAGACAAGTATCTCTTCTTATGGAAAGAAATTAAGGTATTAAAGTATATCCTAATTTGGTTCAAGATGTCTCCAACGGCTACTTTATCAAGAACTATATAAAGGACATCATTTGAAGAAATCAAGTGAGAACGCAACGTATTACAACGTATAACATATACTCAAGCAAATCATTTTATCTTGTTCTTATTGCTGTAACTATCACTTAGTGATACCTGCTTACCTAGAAGCATTTTAAGTTACGTCTTTATCATTCTTGTAACAATTATCTTTTTCCTTGAGTGACTAAGTTTAGTCAGAAGACTCAAGAAGACATTGACTATAGGTCTTTGTGTGTATTCTTATTGAATAGTGGATTAAGACCTCAGTAGAGGCAAAATCACCTTGGCGGGTGGACTGGATGTAGTTTGAGTTCAAACGAACCAGGATAAAGTAAAACGTGTCTCTAGAAGTTAATTTTATTTATACAGAAAACCCAATTCCAACCACCCTTCCTTGTGTTTTGCCACCTTCAACTTCTAATTCACTCCAAACCAGTATGCAAACATTCTCTAAGTCATAAAATTCAGAATGAACCAAGAATGCCCATGGTTTTATGGTTGGTTGGACAAAGGAATCACATGTGAACCAAAAAGCCACAAGTTGCAAAACTCATGATCATTCTTCCTACAACTTGCTGCATTGGTTACTGCACTAAGTTAGCCTCTCACCACACCATGCTGCACCAGAACCATGCTTTGTACTTGCCTAGATCATGAGCCATACCTCACTTACACAAAACTTGACTTTTTGCAAAAGCAAACTTACCAATCACTATAGGCCAGGTCACATCATCTGACCTATAGGATTAAAATACATTATCATTTTGCAAGCCATTACATGTACAAGGCAAGGCTGAAACCATTCATACACAACATACACAAAAACACACCAAGCTGCATTTGTCTTTGAATCTCTCTGCCCAGCCTTCAAACACTCAAACCATTTCCACACTTCAAATCACCATGATCCATTGAGGAGAAACCAGCCAAGAACCAGGCCTGAAACCAACCACAAAGCCACTTCACCATTTTCACCTCAGCCTGCATTTCTCTTCGAATCACCTTCCACAGTTTACAAACACCCAAACAAACCTTGCAAAGCTTCTCCATTCACCCTCAGGATCACAAACAACCCCTCACAATGACCTGAAAGTGCCTGAAACTCCATTGCCATTTCTGACTGAGCTTGAGCAGAAGTTTTCGATACTCATTATCCAGCCAACATAAACTCTTCTTAAGCATTCAAACATCATCTGGGGATCAAGTGGAGTGGTTTGCACTAAAAGAAGTGGCCAGAAAGTCATCAGGTTGAAAGCTCCAAATCTCAGGTGGCTTGAAATTTATTTTTCCAGAAATCATTTTTATTGTTATAAACTTGTTCTCTATGCTTCCCTGAGTATCCTGGTGTTTTTGGTCTTTGAATTGGTTTCGAACTGAGTATTTAATTAGCTTCTGAAACTTGCGTGCCCTAGTTTTTATCTTCTTCGATTCAGCTTAGTTAGGGAAAAGAAATTTGTTTTGAGAGAGGGGTTTGGTTCGTGAGTGTGTAAGGAACATTTCCCAATTCTTAGTTTTCATTTTTGATACGATTTGAGTGAGTTGGGAAGTTTTCAGGGGAGTTGCTCGCCGGAGAAGACGACCGGAAGTCTTCTCCGGCAGCCTGAGTGTGATTAGGGCTAAGTGTCATTAATTAGCGAACTTTGAATTTGGTCCCTTGGATGGACTCTCCCGCGCGTGAATGAAAGGCTGAGATGAGTCATTAGAAGCCCTAATCCTGATTATCCATTTAATTTGTGTTTAAATAATTCATAATTATTAATTAGCCAGATTTGAATCTGGGCCCTTGGATCTGGCGCGCAGTCAACCAGACCAAGCCCAGATCAAATCCTGGCCCTCCTTTCTGTTTACTTTCATTTTTATTAAATTTTAATTCATTTCTTTTTCAATTAACTTGCATAATTTATTAAAAATAGTTAAAAATTCCTAAAAATTATGAAACTTTTTCATAAGGGTTTTAATAATTTTTATGACACAAAAATATTTTTATTTTATTTTTTATCATTAAAAAAGCATTTTTAAATATTTAAAAGATTATTTTTAATTGATTAATGGGAATTAATTAATTAAAAATACTTTTAGGTATTTAAAAATTACAAAAAAATTCATGAAATGTTCTAAG
This sequence comes from Lathyrus aphaca, assembly GCA_963966055.1. Taxonomy (NCBI): domain Eukaryota; kingdom Viridiplantae; phylum Streptophyta; class Magnoliopsida; order Fabales; family Fabaceae; genus Lathyrus; species Lathyrus aphaca. The sequence goes on along the minus strand of OZ014522.1, from coordinate 451,135,865 downwards.
ACATTTAGAAACATTGTCCAATCTTCAAACCAAATTTCTTTTTTGATCTTGATGCATTTTAAGAATTTTTCATTGAATTAAATCATTTTTTATGCATTATTTTGATCATGAGTTCAAAAATTCATTTCTGCCTATCTAAGAAGGTTTGGACATTGATTCTTCTTGCATTGTTCTATGTTTAGCATGTAGTTTCTAGGATTAAATGGTCTTGATTTGATCTTTCATTTTCAATTTGTTTGGCATTTCTTTTGTTAAAAACCCTAAAAAACCCTAATAACTTAGGAAATTCATATCTTGAGATTGGCTGAGAGTTGAGACTTCCCCTTTTGACATTGGTTTAGTGTAGGGTTAGGGTTTCTTTGAGTGGCATTTTCCATTTTTTATCTTAGGGTTTGCTTCTGTTTTTGGGTTTTGTTTGATGTTTGATTCATAAACCCTAATTTGGGCTTTCATTTGCATCCCTCTTGCATTCTCTTGCATAACATGACTTGTCTTTACATTTTATGCATGCTTGTGTTTCATTTGACATCTTAAGACATGTAGGAAGCATGTTTGATCATTGCATCACATATTTGCCATGTCATTTACCTTGTATGCTTCATAACTTTTCATGTTCATTCATGCTCCTTAGCTTGCATCACTTGCATTCATGAACATTGTATGAGCATCTCCATGCCTTGCCTCATGTTTGCAGCACCTCATAACATCATAATCATCATCAACATGCTTCTGGTTTTGCTTAGCATCATACCATTTCATCTCATCTTGCATTGCATTGCATTTCTTTCTAACATTTCAGGTGGTAAGTAAGCTTGAGAAGTGAATTTGCCTTCACTTCTCATGCCTTTTCTTTTCATCTCCCTTGCATCCATTGCTGCATTTTTGTTTGTGTTTGAGTTTGAGCTTGCTCATTCTTCTTCTTCCCACTTTCTTTCTTCAAGTGACTTGACTTCTTGAATGAAGCAAGTCACTTTGCTTCTCTTGATCCTGTTCATCTGCTTCTTGGTGGCTCCTTTGAAGATTGTTCTTGCAAACCTCACTAACCTTAGGAACAACCAAGCATGACAATGAATTAGGGTTTTGATTAGTCTCCCCTCATAGTTTTACCTTTGTGTCTCTCTTTGAGTCCTCTCTTCTCACCTCATAATCAGGGACTAAACCCTAAAGGCTTTAAGGCTTTGTGATTAAGTTTATGCCTGTATCCTTCTATTAGGATGGAGTGTATAACTTTAATCCTAAGTGTTGAACCCTTAATGTGTTTAAATCCTCTAATTAATTCACATAATAATCATCAAGACTTCACACTTGTAACTTGGGCCTTGCATTAGGGTTCTAATTCTTCCTTAACTGGTTAAGAAGGACTAACCCTAGTGTTAATGGACAAGTCCCCCTCAAGTTGTCTTACAAATCATAAAATTCACTTCATCATCTCACCATTAAATAAAATCCACTTAATAAAGGCTTGTTTTGTCATGAGTTTAATCCCTAATCATGGATTAAGTTGAGGAGTTTTCCTCAGCTTAAACATTCTCATCTATTATCCTTCTATTAGGATGGTGTAATGAGTCTGTTTAATCCTTGATTACGGCTTAATCTCATTACTCAACACCAAACACAAACACCAAAAACATCTAAATAATCACAAATAGGTTAATGATCTTAATCCTACACCAAAGGTGATTAAGTGTGAGAATCTGACTTCACACTTAAGGTAATCTCATTACCCCTAATCAGAGGGAAGATGTGATGAGTTTACTAAATCCATTGGTTTAGACTTAAGCTCATTAGCTTATGGCAAAATCCAAAAGCAATAAAAGACTGAAAACTCCAAACAAACAATAATCGTCTCCTTCGGGATTCTTTTCTCATCACCTTCACTCACAAACGAGAACTTGCTTCTTCCGTCTAATGCAAGACAGTTTGCATCTGTGCCAGACAGATCATACACTTGAGCATAGACAAGTAAGCAGTTCACAAGTCAACTCACCTTTCAGTCTCTTTGGGTCGAACTACGGTGTTCTGACTTCCTCATTGCACGAGAGGATACGTAGGCATAACTTAACAGTTATCGAACAAAAGTCTCTGTATATTCCCCTTCCTTCCAGCCTCATTCTTTAGCCTCATGATCTTGAGCATTTCATTCATTTCTTACACTGACACTTTCATACTTCACATCACTTATACACTTCATTTCTTTTACACTGACACCTGTACATTCTTTTCCAGCTATTTTATACACAGATTGCACTGACACTACCCCTTTAAAACACAAATCTTCTAAGCGTGGATCCCTTCGAGTACGACGGACAATCTGGGTGCTAATACCTTCCCAGGTTGTAACCAACCCCCTTTCTCAGTCTCTCTGGTTCGCAACCGTCTTATCCGTATCTTTCTAGGTTTATGCAGCATTACCTTTCCTCCGGGATAAAAATGCCTAGCTGGCGACTCTATTCATCTCCAGTGAGTTCACGGCTGTGTGTTCTCATTGTCCCTCTCGCCGACCGTTCGCGTCTGTACCTTCATATGATCCTGTTTCATTTGTCGGGAGCGACACGGGTGTCGGAAGAAGTGTATTATAAACAAGTATTTGGTTCACAAAGTGTTTAGGCAACTATGCTGGGGAAGGTGACACGGACGGGTGTCAGGGAATTGTATATATATGTATCTGTCTGTAGAGGACATTCGGGCGACTTTACTGGGGAAAACGACACGGACGAGTGCCAAAAAGAGCATGTATCTGTATTTATGAGCGCAAAGAGGATGCTTTGGCTTTCCGCCGGGGAATTTGGGAAATATTTTGTACATTATTGGTGGGACGTCGGTATTTACAAGTGTTTGATTCAGAACATGGCTTATGATTATGCAATATGTTGGATTTTTGCCGTAATGCTCCGTATGAGACGGAATGCTACGCTCTGAGGGGAAATATGATGCGAATGCTATGATTATGCAGAGATATCGATCCGGGGTTCGGATCCCGTTGCTTGTGGAGATCTCTAGCTGATCTGATCGAAGTAGATATCCCAGCTGGGGATGAGATCGTTGGTAGTGTTGCACCCCAAAATTTGCCCTCACAATACAGGACTTTGTGTTCTAAGAAGGTTCACAAGGTTCACAAGTTTCCCAACACTTACAAGACCTTTCATGAGGTTCATGAAGTCTACAAGTTACTTCTTGAAGGTTCAAAAGGTTCACAAGTTTCTCAATGTTCATATAACCTTTCATGAGGTTCATGAAGTCTACAAGTTACTTTTTGAAGGTTCACAAGGTTCACAAGATTCACAATGTTTACATAACCTTTCATGAGGTTCATGAGGTCTACAAAGTCACTTTATGAGGTTCACAAGCTTCACAATACCTCCCATGAGGTTCACAAGACATTTTATGATGGTTCACAAGGTTCACAAAGTTCACAATTGGTCAGAAAAGTTGACAATTCCCTCAGACAATGCACCTCCTAAGCAGTGCATCCAAAACTAGGGTTTTGACTTTAATCAGGCTAAATGAACTTCTAAGACTTCAAGTGAGCTTCATAACATCTTATATGTGTGTAAGAACCCCCATGACAAGTTTCAAGACTTTTCTCAGAAGTTTGTTCAGTCAGATGATCAGATAAGTCAAAAACAGTCAATACAGTTAAAAAGTCAAACTGAGGTCAACTGTGGTCAAACCAAAGTCAAACTTCATTATTTTTTGCCAACATCAAGTATATGAAGTAAAATTCATCATTTGATCAAGGGTTGATCATGATTCATCAAGGAGATTCCAGATCATCAAGAATCAGGAGTTTCTAAATTAGGGTTTCCACAGTAAAAGTCAACTGAACTTTGACCAGCCATAACTTTCACATACTTAATCACCAAGTCTCCACTAAAAGCTCATTTTGAAGGAAATTGAATTCTCTACAACTTTGTGTCTCACAAGCCAAGCCCAAAAATGCTTCATTTGGAAGGTATGAGCTAAGACATTATAGGTCATTTCAAAAGTCAACAAAAAGTCAACAGCTTCAAAAGGGCATAACTTGAGATTGGTAAATGATATGGACATGAAACCAGTGGGGTTGTTTATAGGACTCATCAAGCTTTCCAAAATGTCCAAGAACACCCTCATAGAATTAAAATTGAGGGATTTGTGCCCTTGCAAAGTTGGGAAATTTTGTGATGGTTTATGATGAAAATGGAGGTCTAAAACCAAATTTTGTCAAATGGGCTAAACTTCTAATGACCCAAGGCAATCCATGACATCATGCACGAAAATTCCATGATATTTTCATAATTTTTATTTTATTTAATTAATTTATTATGATTTTTTATACTTAAAATCATTTTAAATTTAAATAAAATATTAAATATGAAGATTGGATCTCATTATTGGTTTTAGAAAATCATGAATTCAGTATGGAACAAATTGATGCAAGAATAATATTGAATGGCTTGAAATAGAAAGCATGGATGCAAGAAATATTTAAAATTCAAAGCTTATCATTGTGAATCTTTTCATATCAAATCTTGTACACAACCAATCCATATTTTGACCTAAATTCAATCCCTTATATATACTAAACATAATGCAATCATGAGAGGACGAATTCCAGCAGCCAAAGAGTAAGTTCACTTCTTCAAAAAATCACAAAAATTTCAAATTCGGATTCCAAAATACAGGCACTTTCAAGGCAATTTGAAGGTTGATTCTTCTTCATTGAACTTCATTGATCATGTTTGGATCATAAACAACATATGAAACACCCTCATTCGCATGAACCAAACCCGTGTTCATACCATATTTGAATTTTTTCGATTCCATGATTTCACTGGTTTTTAATTGATTTTGATTGTTTAACTATGTTTGTTTCATTGTACTAAAGCATCCTGGATGGTTAGATTGGAGTTTCACTGCCGAATCCATGAATCACCATAGTTAGGGTTTCACAACCGTGAGTTTGGGGATTCTATCATACAACCAATTTCAGACCAAATTGATGACATATTTGAGACCTATGGCCTTCATGTAGTTGATCTGGGCAGTTAAAATGAATTTATCGTGTGTATTTTTCATGATTTGATATGCAGGAGTTCTAGTGACGGGAAAAATCCGTCACTATAGGCTATTGCGACAGACCAACTGTCACTAAAAGCTAACTGGACGGCGAGAGCTAGGAGACGACCTTTGGCGCGTTTCTGAAATTCAAATATTATTTTATATTATATAGTTTTGTTTGTGGATAAATTACAAACGTTGCAGGTGGTCTAGTGGTTAGTACGCGTGGGAATGAATCCAAGGACCAGGGTTCGAACCCGTCCTGCATTATTTTTTGGTAAAAATTCTTTGATTTCGCAGGTTTAATATATAATAAATGTTGGTCATCATTATTTCACCAGTGGCACGCAGCTCAGTTGGTTATTGTTGATGGATGGAGACCTGGGTTCGACCCCAGGCTCCAGCAGGTGAGTCTTGTCATTTTTTTTTGTTTTCTTAACTTAATTATTTTTATAATTCTTTTATTTTCTTTTAATTAAATATTCCTAAAAGTAATAGAATAAAAATTATATAATTGAAATATGTATATTATAAGAATTAGAGTTAATTTTTGTTATATGTAAAATTTAAGTTATTTTAATAAAACCTAATTTATTTTCTTCTAAATAGTATAAAAACTAATTTTATTTTATGATTTAAATTTATAACTTTTGTAAATATAATACTTAATATAAATTTTGTACATATGATTAATTTTTGTGAATATGATATTTAAAACTTATTTTCTTCATATAATGTGTAAATATCTTTTAATAAATAATTGTTAATATATGTTTAGAAATAATTAAATTTGTAATGATTAAAATTTATAATTATATTATGTTTTAAAAATTTTATGTTATAATAATTATTTAATTATTATTATTTCTAAATAAATGTTTATATATTAAAATTTAATTTTGTGTTTATTATTCTCATCATGTTATTATAATATTGTTATTAATTATATTTATTTTAATTGTTACTGACCATATTATTATTTATTATTTTTGCTTCACTAATCTCATATATTTTATCATTATTATTATTTCACTAACATTATTTAATTTTTCATTATTATTTTAACTAACCCTATTTTTAATTCTTATTATTACTAACCCCTATTTATTTATTTATTTATTGCTTATTTATTATTTTTGCTTATTTATTTATATTTTGCTTTTATATTTATATTTTTGCTATTTATTTTTAATTTGCTTATTATTATAATTATGTAATTGCTTCTTGGTGTAAATTTTGTAATATTTAATTTATTTAATTTTTTGCTATGGTTAGTAATTTAGGGAGTGAAAATTATTTGTATTTTAAAATTAAATTTAGATCACTTTAATTAAAGATAAATAATATTAAACACTCACACACGTAAGTCGATTTTTAATCGCCATCTCACATTTCTAAGGTTATCCCTCAATGTTGCCTAATCATAAGGTCAAGTGGGGTGTATAAAGCAAGTCCCTTAAAAGAAAAATCATCAAGTCCCTAATGGTTGCCTTTAAAGATCAAGTCCCTTTCTAATAATGATGATAGTCCCTCCTAAATGCTTAATACACCTCGCAGTTGCCTTCATAAACAGATGTCCCTCACATGTCCCTTACATCCAAGGTAATGACTACCTATTCCTTAATAATAGGGATAGTCTTACCATTTAAAGGATAAAGAACAGAAAAGACTTAAACTTTAGGGTAGGTACCTCCTAGTTGCTTGCTCACTTCATTCCAAATTTTCAAACACTTTACAATTTCAAACAAATTTTCAAAAAACAAGTTTTTACGCATCCGTACATGGATCATTATTAACTCATATGAAAGTTTTTCTATTCACACACTACACCTTTTCAAAAACAATTCAAAAGTGAGCTAAGTAACTAAGAGCCCATGGATAACCATGGATGTAAAGGGTGCTAACACCTTCCCTTTACATAACCTACCCCCCGGACCCAAAAATATCTCTTAAAGGTCTTTCCTGTTCTTTTATACCCTTTCCTTTTGGATAAAATAAAAGTCGGTGGCGACTCTTGCTATCCGCAACATAACTAAAGTCAGTTCTCCCACCGTGTTACAGGTAGATCTGATGAAATGATTCTGCTTGGGGAACCAGGTCACTGATTGACCTTTCTTGGTAGTGAGGGACCCAACTGGGGGTTTGCGGGGGCTTTCGTCACTCTGTTGTGAGATCCTCAGGCATTGCTCTTCTGATAGAGGCTGAAACTCCGCGGGGAGATGGTTCCCTTCCTGGCACTTGGCTGAGGAGGAATGATGACTGGCAACTCAGCTGGGGGTAAAGCATCTCCGGTGCTATTTGGAAGATGTGTTGAGTAGATAAGGATTTGACAGCTTGCTGGGGAGAAGCTCTCATGCCCCATGTCGTACTTTGAATACCTGTAACCCTGTTAAGGCAAAGAAACGCACAAATTCCCCGAGATATCCCTTATTGGATTCCGTCGTAGGAGTTTAGACACTCCCGGGAGTAATATATTTCTTGTAAGCATGTGATTAGAAGAGGTGCATCTGTACTTATGCAATCAATATTATGAGGACATCAGACATTTTTGCAAACGAAAATAAAAATGTATGAGACGAAATATGACTGAAAATCTGATTTTATTTGATTTGTATGCCTTGAATTGGCAAGATACAGTCAAAGAAACAGATCCCCTAAAATGAGGAGATTGTTACAAAATTGAGAAACAAAAAAAAGTGTTGGCAATGTTGATGATGCTTCAAGGGGCTTCCATTGCTATGACTTATATGACATTGACGTTCTTCTCATCTTGCTTTCTGAAGAAGGATGATTCTGACCGATGTTTTAACCTCTCGAAGCTTGCCGTGTTGTAAGTGATACAGACGAATTCAGAATGCAATTGTTCGCTTACTCCCTTATTTTGCGTGGATCGCCCTTTCAGGTTTTCAATCCACCGGGATACCCATTTTTGCCTGAGCTGTCCAATGCGGCTTTTCAACTCAGCGGGTGTACATTTTTTTATTTACTTTCCCTTATTTTTTCCCGAGTCTTTTATTCTGTTTTTGACTCGCCGGGATGCCCTATTTTTGCCTGGACTTATATTCTGCTTTTATGTCCAGCGGGTCATTTTATGCGAAGTATTTTTTAACTGAATCTGAATTCACAGGGGACAGGAAGTCTTCACCATCCATAGTACTGAGCATCAGTGCTCCACCAGAGAAAACTTTCTTTACTAAGAACGGACCATCATAATTCGGAGTCCACTTGCCCCTGTGGTCTGTATGAGGAGGGAGGAGTCTTTTCAGCACAAGATCTCCTACTTGGTACTCCCGAAGCCTGACTTTCTGATCGAAGGCTTTCTTCATTCTCTTCTGATATAACTGCCCATGACAGATTGCAGCTAATCTCTTTTCTTCAATCAGATTCAGTTGCTCGTATCGGGATCGGACCCATTCTGCTTCGTTCAATTTAACATCCATCAGTACCCGTAAAGAGGGTAATTCAACTTCAACAGGTAGGACTGCCTCCATACCATACACCAGCTGATACGGTGTTGCCCCAGTGGACGTTCTAATCGACGTTCGATACCCATGCAAGGCAAATGGTAGCATTTCATGCCAGTCCTTGTAGGTGACTACCATCTTTTGTACAATCTTCTTGATATTCTTGTTAGCCGCCTCTACTGCACCATTCATCTTTGGCCTGTAAGGAGAAGAATTGTGGTGTTGGATCTTGAAGTCCCGGCATAGTTCTGCCATCATTTTGTTGTTCAAGTTGGAACCATTATCAGTAATGATTCGCTCGGGCACTCCATACCGACAGATGATGTCCCTCTTCAGAAATCGGGCTACCACTTGCCTGGTGACATTTGCATATGAAGCTGCTTCAACCCACTTGGTGAAATAGTCAATGGCTACCAGGATGAATCTGTGTCCATTTGAAGCAATCGGTTCAATCTTGCCAATCATATCAATGCCCCACATGGCAAAGGGCCAGGGTGAAGACATCACATTCAGAGGATTCGGAGGCACGTGCACTTTGTCCGCATAAATCTGGCATTTATGGCATTTTCTGGCATAGGCACAACAGTCTGCATCCATTATGATCCAGTAATAGCCTGATCTTAACAACTTTTTAGCCATAGCATGCCCTCCAGCATGAGTACCAAAAGATCCTTCGTGCACCTTGTGCATCAACAAGTCTGCTTCTGCCCTATCAACACATCTGAGGAGTACCATATCAAAGTTTCTCTTGTACAAGGAACCATCAGTATTCAGGAAGAAACTACCAACTAGCCTTCTTAATGTCTTCTTATCATTGGAAGATGCCCCAGGTGGGTATGTTTGGTCCTCCACGAACCATTTGATGTCATGGGACCAAGGCTTATCGTCTTTAGCAAGGTCTGCTGAGAATACATATGCTGGTCTATCAAGCCTGGATACTGAAATCCGAGGCACAAAGTTGGCAGCTTGAACTTTGATCATGGATGAAATGGTAGCTAGAGCATCTGCAAACTGATTTTCATCTCGAGGGATATACTCAAGCTTGACCGTTGTGAAGAAAGTCAATAACCTCCTTGTATAATCCCGGTAAGGTATCAGATGATCTTGGTGGGTGTACCATTTGCCGTTGGTTTGATTAATTACCAGAGCTGAATCTCCGAACACAGTCAAAGTCTTGATCCTGAGGTCAATGGCTTCCTCAAGACCCATAATACAGGCTTCGTATTCAGCTTCGTTGTTAGTGCAGTTAAAGGTGAGTTTTTCCGAAAAAGGAATGTGAACTCCCTTAGGTGTAATGAGTACTGTACCAACACCACGACCATTCATATTAACAGCCCCATCAAACATCATAGTCCATTCTTCTTCTGGGTCAGGCCCTTCAGTGTGAATAGGCTCTTCATGATCTTTTGCTTTTATGAACATGATGTCTTCATCAGGGAAGTCAAATCTCATAGGCTGGTAATCATCAATGGGTTGCTCAGCAAGATAATCAGACAATACACTGCCTTTGATGGCCTTTTGAGATGTGTATTGAATATCATATTTTGTGAGGATCATTTGCCATCTTGCAACCCGTCCGGTAAGTGCTGGCTTCTCAAAAATGTACTTGACTGGGTCCATCTTCGAGATCAATAAAGTAGTGTGGGTCAACATATACTTCCTTAGTCGGCGAGCAGCCCACGCTAAAGCACAACAAGTTTTCTCGAGCAGTGAATAACGTTGTTCACAGTCGGTAAACATTTTGCTTAGGTAGTATATTGCATACTCTTTTCGACCAGACTCGTCATGCTTGCCCAGCACACACCCCATTGACTCTTCTAATACCGTCAAGTACATGATTAGAGGTCTTCCTTCCATTGGAGGCATAAGGATCGGAGGCTCCTGTAAGTATTCCTTGATTTTGTCAAAAGCCCTCTGGCAGTCTTCATTCCACCTGATCGTTTGTTCTTTTCTTAACAACTTGAACAAGGGTTCACAGGTTGCAGTAAGGTGAGATATGAACCGTGAAATGTAGTTCAATCTTCCTAGGAACCCCCGAACTTCTTTTTCAGACTTCGGTGCAGGAATTTCTTGAATGGCTTTGACTTTATCAGGGTCAACTTCAATCCCTTTTTCACTTACAATAAATCCCAGCAGCTTACCGGATCGCACCCCGAATGTGCATTTGTTGGGGTTTAGCTTCAACTGGTACTTCCTCAGACGCTTGAATAACTTCAACAAATTCACTAGGTGGTCCTCTTCTGTGAGGGACTTGGCAATCATGTCATCCACATAACATTCAATTTCTTTGTGGATCATGTCATGGAATAATGTTACCATAGCCCATTGATAAGTGGCACCCGCATTCTTTAGTCCGAATGGCATCACCTTATAACAGAATGTGCCCCAGGGTGTGATGAAAGTTGTCTTCTCCATGTCTTCAGGTGACATTTTGATTTGATTGTATCCTGAAAATCCATCCATGAAGGAGAACACCGAGAACTGATCTGTATTGCCGACCAATACATCAATGTGAGGTAAAGGGAAGTCATCTTTCGGGCTGGCTCTGTTCAGATCCCGATAATCCAAACACATTCTCACCTTGCCATCTTTCTTAGGCACGGGCACAATATTAGCAACCCACGGCGGATAGCTAGTCACAGCAAGGAAACCGGCGTCCCACTGCTTTTGTACCTCTTCTTTTATCTTCATTGCCATATCTGGGCGAGTACGGCGCAACTTCTGTTTTACTGGCGGACAGTCTTCCTTCAGAGGCAGCTTGTGCATGACGATATCGGTGTCCAACCCTGGCATATCCTGATAAGACCAAGCGAAAACATCCACATAGTCCCGAAGCATATCAATCAGTTGCTCTTTCACTGAATCTTGTAAGCAAGCCCCGATCTTGACTTCTTTCAAGTCTTCTTCTGTACCAAGATTAACTGTCTCAACCTCCTCCTTATGAGGAGCGATAGCCTTCTCCTCTTGTCTCAACAACCTGGCTAGCTCTTCAGGTAGCTCATAATCTTCTTCAACCCCTTCATCAGCTTGATTGATCGGATCGTCAAAGTCATATGAAGTCATAGCGGTGTTGTTGTCGGTGCAGTATGGAGGGCACTTTCTGCAAGGGTTTAGATTTGTTCATTTTAGTGATCAGTTTTATCTTATTTAGAAAAAGTGAAAATGAAGTTGTTTATTTTGAAAAGCTTTGCCATTTTATTTTTGTACAAAAAATGAAAAATGAAAAACAGTGAGCGAAAAAGAAAAGACTCATTTGCAAAAGACGTCCTGATATTCATTAATTGATCTTTGCACAAAATACAAGATGGCCCGATTACAAAATGAGTCTTGACATCTTGGGCAAGATGCAAGACTTGATGCATGCTTTAAAATACAGGAAATAATAATTACTCTGTAGGAGTAACCCTTATAATTTCCTGGGAAGACCAGTTTGAGACATGGCTCCCCGGGGTCCTTGGACGTATCCAGCTTTCCAGGTTGCGCTCATCTTCCGACTCATCTTCCAAATTGTTCACAGCATCCGGGGTGAGCATTCCCCCGCTGAAAAACTTGGGCTCCTTGGAAGCCTCTGATTGATCTTGTTGAGTTGGTCTGTAACCCAACCCAAAACGGTCTTCTTTCTTCTCTACGGGCAATAGCTTGCCCCAGCCTTGGGCGGTACCTTCCTCAACAACCTTCCGGGCTTGCTGGTATGATGTGATGGAAGTTCCCAGTACAGCAGATGCTTCATTAATGTTCAAGGCCTCAAACCCTTGGCTCATGGTTTCATGGATCTCCCCATCCATCTCAATGTACTTATACGTAGCCAGCTGGCTAACAAAGATGTCCTCCTCCCCACAGATGGTGATGATTTGGCCTTCCCACTCGAATTTTAACTTCTGGTGAAGGGTAGACGTAACAGCGCCAGCGGCGTGGATCCAAGGTCTACCCAACAGACAGCTGTAGGCCGGCTATATGTCCATCACAAATAAGGTAATTTTGAAGGTCTGCGGGCCAATCAACACAGGCAGATCAATCTCTCCAAGCACTGATCTTTTAGAGCCATCGAATGCTCTCACCACCAAATTACTCGGACGCAATGCCAAGCCATCATTCTCCAGCTTCACTAAGGCTTTCTTTGGTAGAACATTGAGTGATGACCCAGTGTCCACCAGTACATGAGAAAGAACTGCACCCTTACACTCCAAGGTAATGTGCAAAGCCTTGTTGTGGTTGCGTCCCTCTGTTGTTAAGTCAGCATTGGTAAAGCCCAGTCCATGACTGGTGTTGACATTCGCAACCACAGTTTCTAGCTGATTAACAGTAATCTCCTCCGGCACGTATGCTGCGTGCAGGACTTTTAACAGTGCGTTCCTGTGAGCTTCAGAACACATCAACAGTGATAATATGGAGATTCTGGAGGGAGTTTGGTGAAGCTGGTCCACCACCTTGTAATCACTTCTTTTTATGATTCTCATGAACTCGTCTACATCTTGTTCCGAAGGAGATGATTATTGTTTGTTTTTGAGTTTTCAATCTTTTATTGCTTTTGGAGTTTGTCATAAGAAAATGAGCTTAAGCCTAAACCAAGGGTTAGTAAACTCATCACATCCTCCCTATGATTAGGGGTAATGAGAATACCTTAAGTATGAAGTAAGCACCTCACACTTAATCACCATGATGTAGGATTAAGATCATTAACCTACTTGCATTTATTTAGATGTTTTTGGAGTTTTTGTTTAGTGTTAAGTAATGAGTTTAAGCCATAATCAAAGATTTAATGGACCCATTACACCATCCTAATAGAAGGATGATAGATGAGAACATTTAAGCTGAGGAAGGCTCCTCAATTTAATCCATGATTAGGGATTAACCTCATGACCTAACAAAGCCTTTATTAAAGTGAATTTTAGTTAATGATGAGATTAAGAAGTGGATTTTATAGTTTGTAAGACAACTTGAGGAGGACTTGTCCATTAACACTAGGGTTAGTCCTTCTTAACCAATTAAGGAAGAATTAGAACCCTAATGCAAGGCCCAAGTTACAAGCTTGATGTCTTAGTGATTATTAAGTGGATTGATTAAAGAATTTAAATACATTAAGGTTTTAACACTTAGGATTAAAGTTATACACTCCATCCTAATAGAAGGATGCAGGCATAAGCTTAATCACAAAGCCTTAAAACCTTTAGGGTTTAGTCCTGGATTATGAGATGAGGAGAGAAGACTCAAAGATGACACAAAGGCAAAACTAAATGGGGGACTAATCAAACCCTAATTGTGATCATGCTTGGTTGTTCCTAGGGTTTATTAAGCTTGCAAAAGATCTTCAAGAGAAAAGCCACCAAGGAAGCAGATGAAAGGAGATTAAGCAGAAAGATGGATGCAAATGAAGGCAAGAATTAGGGTTTATGCATAACATGCAACACAAAATTCAAAAATCAGAAGCAAATGATATGATAAAAAATTGAAAATGGGATCAAAGGAACCCTAACCCTAAACAAGTTCACTACCTAAAGGAGGGGACCTAAGTCTTAATCTAATGGAAGTTATGATTTTCTCAAGTCAACTAGGGTTTCAAGGCACTTCAAAAGGAAAAATTCACATTAAATTGAAAATGAAAGATAAATTCAAACCAATTTTACCCTATAAACTACATGATATGAAGGATGCAATGCAAGAAGAACCATCATCAAACTCTTCACGGTTAGGCAGAATGAATTTTTCTAAGTTAGGACCAAAATATTGCCTTTAAATAACTTTAATTCCAATGAAAAATGTCAAAATAGGTCAAGAACCAAAAAGAAATTTGTTTGAAGAGTTTGATAATGTTTCTAAATGTTTTAAAATGCAATGTGAATTTTTTGGTGATTTTTAAATACCTAAATGCATTTTTAATTAATTAATTTCCATTAACTAATTAAAAATAAACATTTAAATGATTTAAAAATGATTTTTAGTGCAAAAAATAAAAATAAAAATATTTTTGGGTTCTGAAAATTAATAAAAGGTTTGATAAAAAATTTCAGAATTTTTTAATGTATTTTACTATTTTTAAAAATTCGTACAAATTAAATAGAAATAAAATGAAATAAAACAAATAAAATGGGAAAGTATGAAGATCCTGAGGCTGAGATTCAAATATTTTTGGAGGGAATTGACCCGCGCGTGTTTCAATGGTTAGGATTCATTCTGGCAAAATTTAAATTTAATTTTAATTAATTAAATTAATAAATCAGAATTAGGGTTTAATGATGGATCTGGTCCGTTCATTCGCGCGCGGGAAGGCAATATCAAAGGCTCACATTCAAACTAAGCCCTAATCCAGATTAAGGCATTAATGACTTTCAGGTGGCCGGAAATGACCTCCGGTCATCTTCTCCGACCACCTCTCCCCTGAGATTTCTCTAAAATGCTCTCAAGGCCAAATCAAACCCCCCAAATCTCCAGAAATGATCCCCAAACCCCATAGAACAAGAATCAAACATCAAACTTCATTTATTTTTCATCAACAACAAGATTCGAACAAAAAACCTAAAACTGAACAAAATTTCAGAACATGCATACACCCTCAAAACTCAAACATTTTTCATCATTCAAGGTTCACTGTGACCAGTGGAACATACTCTACCATTCTATAACTAAAGAAACAAGTTCTGGAAAAAAGTTTCAAGAGGATACCTGAGATGGAGCTTTTGCTTATGGAGCTTTCTGGCCAGTTCCTTGCTTCCAATCACCTCTACTGACTTCTCTCAAGAGTTTGCAAAGCTTGTTTGGAGTTTCTTATGGCTGGTTTGGGAGATTGATTCAGTTCAGTTTAAAAGGGAGGAAAATCGTATTTGGTGTGGGGTGACTTGTAAGGCAAAGTAAAGGGTGGTTTGTGATCAGTGATGCATTCTAAGATGAATGGTGGAAGAAGTTTTAAGTTTGATTAGCTGAGTTGAGAGATTCGATAGAAAATGCAAAAAGAGGGATTTTTGTGAACTATGGTGATGTTCTGGTTTCAGGCTCCAAGATTGTGTGAAATGTGATCCTTGAGGCATGTATGTGAAGCCGTGATTGGTCAGAGTAGTTGGTGTGGCTCAGTTTGATTGGTATGGCTCAAGTTGCATAAAGTCAACATTTGTGTAAGTGAAGGTATGGGCTGGTTCAATCATGGTACAAGGGCATGGTTCGAATCAGCTTGCTTCAAGGAGGTCCATGGAAGTCATTTTTGGCAGCTGGCACAAGTGGATGAGAAACCTTGGGTCATTTTGCAAATTCATGGAGTTTTGGCCCCTTTTGGATTTCTTAATGATCAAGGCATGAAAATGAGGGATTCTTTGGGCCATTCTGAATTTTAGGTCATGTGTTATGTTTATGTGATGCTTAGAAGTCATTTTGAAGTCATAGGAATGCTTGGCATGTGAATTTGCAAGTTTCCCTCTTTGGTGTAAAAGTGAAAATTTAGTGATTTTGTCCAACTTTGCAAGGCCATAAATTTTGATCTAAAATGAATTAGAATGAGTTCTTGTACTTTTTGAAAATGGGAAGATCCAATCTACAACTTTCATGACCAAAGATTTTTCATTTGAAGCATTTTTGAATCAAAAAGAGGAGGTTGAAAAACTTTCCCAAAATGGCAAGTTTGCATTACAAGTCACTTTCCAAAAATGGCAACTTTGCAAATGGCTTGAAATTCTCCAATTTTGTGAACTTATAACTTCTTCTAAGATCAAGTAAAGATCATACACATTCAAAATGATGGAGAAACCCCTTTGGTTGGGTGATTGGGGGCCTCAGATGCCCTGATTTTGCACTGACTTGCTCAAGAAGCCATTTATTGATCAGATGCCTTCCCCATTGAATTTCTTCATGAAAATTGGTATGCATGATCCTCATAACATATAGAGATCAATAGAATCAAGAATGACCAAAAAATTTGGAATTATGGCCTCTGAAACCAAAACCCTAATTCTAGGTCATTTGTACAGTTAAGCCTGGCTCTGCTTCCATGCCTTTCTCAGTTCTTGTGATTCTTTGACTTCCTTGACCTTGGGAGGATATAATATGATGCTTGAGAATACATGGACCCTCTTGAGATGATTGAAGATCCTTGGAGTGGCTCAGATAGCTTAGGGACTGCTCAGATCACAAACCTTAGATGCAGATGGCTTTGAATCAATGTAGTGAAAAAATGAAATATGAGATGATATGATTGAACTTATTCAAATGAAAAAGATCACAAGCCATGGTGAAATGAATGAAGGCAAATTTGGGGTGTTTACACATAGCTCCACTTGTAAATCAAACTGCAAAAGAAACCTGAAAGCAACAACAAATAGTGGGGTGAGATAACAACATCTCAGTTGGTTCACTATCTTAGAGTTCTCTCGGCTTTAAAAGGTTCAATCTAACCTTACTCAAATAGGGGGAAGAGCCTAGACTTTGAGTTCACGTAATAACTAGAGACATCAAGGAAAAACGTAAAACGGAGCACACACAAGGTGCTTTGAGGCATCTTTTCCCGCCCAACCATAGTTGTAGCAGACGAGTACGGGTCACTCAATCCTCAACGTATAAATAACTTTCCCTGCCCAGCCACATAAGGGCACTACAACATGGGTCACTCATTATCTACCAAAGGTACTTTCTCTGCCCAGTCACACAAGGGCACTTCAGCACAGGTCACGGTACCTTGCCACAAAGTAACTTTCCCCGACCATCCCACACACGGAGATCTCGATACGAGTCACTCGTTACTTATCCTAATGGATAACTTTACCCTTCCAACCACACCAGACAAGCACGGGTCATGGTCATCCATTAAGGGATTTGAATCCACTGATTAATTATGTCTCCCCGACCGTCCCGCCTCATGGGACCTCGACACGAGCTAAACATAATTAAATTAGGATTATAGCGCGATGGGAACACAACCTCCATCCATTCACAACTACTTAATATGGGGATACTATTCGAGTATCAACATATAAGCATTGTCATGTCTCTAAATCAGTTTCGTATCAACTTAGGATAATCCTAACTACCTCACAAATTATTTCTTTTTATTTCTTTTAGTTCACAATTTCCCTAACTTAACATAATTATGGTTTATTCAAAAAGTCGGGTAAATGTCGGTTCAAAATAATATTTCTTGGTCTTATAAGGTATAACATATTATTAGCTTCAAATCGGTATAAAGAACGCATAAAATGGATAAACGAGGAGAAATTTATGAATTTTTAAAGTTTGGAACAATTAATATTTCCCCCCACACTAACAGTGTTAATCGGTTAACGCCTGGGGTTAACCGGTTAACCACACCAGTTCACAACATTCTGCACAAATAACAGGTCTGTTAACCGGTTAACACCCTGGGTTAACCGGTTAACCAACATACAATGGCAGAAAATACATTTCTTTCACATAAGGAATTTTTCCAAAACTTAACCAAATCATCATAAACACCAAAACAATTATCAATAAAGGTTCCTACACATATTGCAAATATACTCATGCGTTACTAAGTCATACTATTGGTTTATGGTAAGGTTTCCTTACAATACTTTAAATTTCATGTCTTACGGTTCACAATTTACATTTTCAAAACTCGGTATTTTAGTCGGCATATAATAATTAAATATTTTCCACTTCAAAAGTAATATTTTCCTCCAGCATTGGGTAGTACGTTGTCTTAGATTTTCGACGATATAAAGTTTACCTCAATCGGATACCCTAGTAAAAAGTTATGAATTTTCTAAGAATTAACATTTTTTTCTCCAAAACCTACAGCGTTAACCGGTTAACGCATATGAGTAACCAGTTAACCGACACTCAGAAGGCCTAAAACCTGCGTTTTTCACCTCCAAAACTTCTCCAAACCCTACCCAAACACTAGGGATCATCCAAGCAAACTTAGTAGGTCTAATATACTTATAACCTGACTATTTTACCCGATTATTTCAACATTTTATCCGTTAGATTTCATGATTAACAATTTTATCATTTCTAACCTAAACTTTAAACATCCAAAACTCTTAAAAGAAAAGCTTCTAACTAGAACCCACCTCTAACCACGAAGAGGAGTTTGATTAAGATTAAGATTGGTGAAGAAATGGTGGTGATCCAAGCTTCCATGAACTCTAGGGTTTTTCTTCTTCTCCCTTTCCTTCTCTTCCTTTTCTTTTCCTTTCTTTTCTTCTTACTAACTTTCTATCTTTTCTTTTCCTTTTATAACACAAAACTTGTTTTTCTTTCTTTTAAGACCAACCAATGTATATTATACCGATATACAATAGTTAGTATTCAAACAGGTCCAATTTGAGAGTATCCAAAAATGTCTCTGAGTCAGATAATATTAATTAATTAGTTTAAGTTCGTCGGTTGCTCTAATTATTTTTAATTGAAATTCTCAGAGCACACCGGAACCCTATTAATCTGGATTAATATTATCCAGAGCATTTAATTAAATACAGGGTATTACAACCTCACTTCATAGGAGATAAGGAAGAGAATAAGGTTTTGTCACCAATCATATACTTTGAACAGTCGATTTCAAGGCACCATTTAACATTTACAACTGTAAAGCATTCATAAAATAAAAGCATAGGTATTAACTATAGTTAACCATATCATCTTGGTTCCTATATTGTTATTGTCATAAATATTCTTATCATTGGATTTTATATCAGAGACATAACCATTTGAAGAGGCAAATATATTTTTCATTTTATGCTCATAATGTTTTTTATAATAGTATGAAAAAGGATGTACTTATTTTCTTTCATGACTTTTTTTTAATGAAACTTAACACAGAAATGTAATATTTTTTATTAAAGTAATTTCATTTTATTTTTTTGCAATGTGAGGTGGATTAAACATTGAAAATATTACTAAATTACTTTCTAACATTGTTGGGTTCATATCTAAAACCGACTCTATTGTAGAAATCTCATTAGTCCCCTAAGAAAATATTTAAGTTATCTATTCCCTTAGTGAAACTTTCCAATTGTTTTTTGAAGATCACAAATTTCCCTTTTCAAAATCTCACATTCATCGCGCTTGACAGGTTCATCCACTTCTTTAGAGGGGGAAAAATTTGGACTATATCATTTTGTCACTCTCTAAGATTTTCTATTTATTTTACAAGGTTTTTATTTTTTAAATTCAAGCAAATAAATATTATCCTTGTAGATGGAGATGATTTGTTCTAGTTTACTTGTTTCTTTGGTTAGCTTCTTACAAATGCGTAAAAGATGTTTATTAGAGAAGTAAGAAGTTACCTCATCATCTTGGTGATTTTTCATGAGACAGATGTTAACTTCTTCAACATATGAGGATTCCATGTCATTATCTCCCATGCAATGTAAGATTTCTTGCCCATTTTTCTATGTTTTTTTATATTTCTTTTTATTTTGACTTTTACTTTTTCCTTAGAGGATTATTTGGTCTGAAGTGCCCTTTCTTTCCACATCGTTACCAGGTATGAATGAATGAGGTATTTTATTCACTTTTGAATTGATATTTTTTCTGTTGTTTTTCATGCCTCAATGTAACACCCCAAATTTTCCCTCTTAATTTTAAGCATCATATCACATCATATTCATCATACACATATCATTTTCTTAGCATCATATCATGGAAAGATGAGGCATAACATCCCTCATGTCCTAGCATCAAGCATATGGTCATCTGTGGAGGTCCTTGAAGCATTTCAGGCCATGACAAGGGTCACAATGAGTTTGTACAAGTCCTATTGTGAGTCTATACTCCATTTACAAGATCAAGTCCATTGGCAAAAGCTCAGAAGATTGCATGATCATCAGAGATCTCAGGACAAGGCAAAGCTCCTATACAAGGCACCCAAATTAGGGTTTGTGATTCAAGCACCATAATCTCACAACTTTGGCCATTTCATTTGGGCAGAGTCTTATATATGTCAATAGGATCCTAGGTGTCAATTTTCATGAGAAAATTCCATGTGGAAGTTAGACAATGCCTCAGTTGCTTGCAGATGAAGCAAAAAGTCAACTATGCCCTTAAAAAGTCAACTGTACAATTTCAAGGGGTCTAACCCAATTTTTTTGGCCAAGAGGGGTCCTTACAATGTTATAATAGGTTTGGAATGCCTAAAGTTCAAGAATCATGGAGATTTGAAGGGTTTTGCAAAAATGGTACAAAGTTGGTTTATGGAATTTTCCAAATTTGGCAACTTTTGCCCTAATTTTCAAATGGACTTAACATGATAAAAAATTCTTCAAATGGACCAAAGTCAAACATGAAAGTTGAAGAGTAAGGGCTCCCATTTTCAAAAAGTACAAGTAAATTTTCATAGTATTTGTAGATTTTTCTAGAGGCTCTTCGAAAGTTCCTTGTTTTTTAGGGCAAAATCCAAATTTCATGAAGGAACCAAATGAAAAATGCTTCAAACTTGTTTTGTATGACTTGGTTTTGGTTCTAATTTGTTTCAAACTCAAAATACATCACATTATGACCAATTTTCTCCAAAGAATTATTCATTTTCGTGCACTATGAGAAAATCCCTCCAAACATGCAAATT
This sequence comes from Lathyrus aphaca, assembly GCA_963966055.1. NCBI lineage: Eukaryota > Viridiplantae > Streptophyta > Magnoliopsida > Fabales > Fabaceae > Lathyrus > Lathyrus aphaca. The sequence continues at coordinate 451,114,844 of OZ014522.1, read as the reverse complement.
TGGCAAAAGTCATGAAATAAGTGTGATGCTTGAATCTAAAGGCCAGGAGTGATTGGATTTGAATCAAGGGTGGGAAATGAATTTCCCATGTGCTGAGAGGACCAAGAGAGACGAAGCATAACATGCTTATCTCACATGTTGCACAAAAGGCAAATTCACACAAAACTCATGATGGATTCGTGCATTTGATTTCATTCTTTCAGCATTGCCTTGTGAGGTCACAAAGAGAACAATTAGGGTTTAGCAAGCCTCAACTCTCTCTCATTCTCTCATTCACAAACTTCATGCAACTTTGCATTTTCTCTCTTTCCTCTTCATCCAAGCAAGCAAACTCAAAACAAATTGTGGATCTAGGATCTAGGCAAGCTCAGGATCATTAAACACTCCCTCTTTGAAGCTTATTCTCTAGTTTGGCCAGCTTGCCATTTCAGAGCAACTTGTTTTGAAACTTTAGATCCAGCTTGTTTCAAGACCTTAGATGCATTTATTTTGCATCTAGGGAGTAAGTGGAGTGATTTGCACGCAACCTTTAGTTTTCTAGCTCACTATACCAAGATCTCCACCTCAGGTATGGCTCTAAATGTTGTGATCTGGAAATGGAATTAAGTTGTTGCTTTGTGTTATTTGATCTTCACTGATGATTCTGCACTTTTTGGATTTGAAATTGGTGCATCCTAGTGTAAGTTATATGAGTTTCAAGTTTGATGGTGTCACTTTGTTTTGTTCGATCTCGTTGATCCTTTGACTTTTAGGAGTTTTTGATGCCATATTCTTGTTCAGGGGGGTTGATTTAGTGGATCTGGGCTTTTCGTTTCCATTTATTTGATGGTTTGTGTTTCTGTTGAGGATTCCGGTGCCGGAGCCCTAGCTCCGGTCACCGGAAATTGCATATGTTCATACCTAGGGTTTCCATGAAGAAGACGAAGTCTAAGCCGTCAGATCTGGCCATCCTGCGCACCACAGCTTGCCACGTAGCCCTAGGGCTCTCTCCGTCTCATATGTTTCTCTTTTGTTTCATTTAAATACAACATGTGATATAGCCCACTGTAACTAGCATACACCAACCAATAACCATCCACATATTGGCCAGCTCAATTAATGAAGGGACAAGCGTGCGCGTTGGATCAATCCAACAGATCCTGTATTTTCCAATTAATTTCACTAAATACCACCCTAAATAACATGAACCTGCGCACCATTGGGCCTTCAGCCTTGCTAAGTGCACCCCCTTCACACTCATCCCAAGCAAATTCAACACAAAACCCTTACTAATCACACCCCATTCCAATTCTTTTATTTTCTTTTTTCAATTTAATTTTCTTTTATTCAGTTTAGCTTTCAATTATTTTAAAATACTTCCCTTCATTAAAAAAATCCCAAAAAAATCATGAGTCTCATTTAATGTCTCTTTTATTTTATCATTTTTTTTCCATTGCCACGTGTTTGAATTAATTCATTGTTTCAAGTAACTTCTTTTTAAGTCCATTTTGACCACTCTGCCTTGTCCATTTTCTATACTCTTCAATCTTTTGAGTTTGGATCCCGTTCCTTTTGCTCTGGATTCCTAAGGCATTTTAATTCTCATGTGATTTTACTCTTGATTTTTAGAAACTTATTTCTTGAGTTTTGATCCTGTGACTTGTGATGTAAGTTTGTAACCCTAGCTTGTGTTCTTGCCTCCTCTTGACCTAGTTTGCTTCTGAATTCTTTCAAATCCTTTTGGCTAGTTGATATAACATGTTTGAAGGTTATTTGGTTTCAATTGTGGAATTTTTAGATGGTTGGTTGATTTGTTTTAAATTTTACTTTGAACCTTGTCCCATTTTGTTTCCTTTGAACCTTTAGGTCTCATATAAGTTTAGAAGGGCACTTGTGCCAACTTCTTCTTCTCATTTGGGGTTCCTTTGGGGTATGGGTACCTTCCTGGTCCTAGGATAGGGTTTGTGTCTTTGAAGTTTTTGTGTCTTACCTCCTTTTGTGTTCTTTCTTTTCTTAAGTTTGAATTCACTTCTTCCTTACTTCTTTCACTTCCATTTGGTATTGTTTGGTCTTGTACCTTTCTTCTCTTCATCTTGTTGTCTTCTTAAGCCTTTATTCATCTTGTTTTGGTTCTGATCTTGAGCATTGAGTCCATATCTTGTGCATTTTGCTTTGCATATTTCAAAGTTAGCATGTGTTTTCATATGTGTTCATGTTGCATCCTTTGCTTGTAATCTTCAATCCTCATTCCTTTGAGTTGCATTTGCATTGTATATATGTTTATACCATTTCACTTCTGATTTTTTGATGTTAGCATTCCATTTGCTTTCTCTTGCTTCACTTATATGCTTTACTAACCTTGCAGGGGCTATGGTAAGTGTGAGGTGTGGGAATTGAGTTCCACATCTCCAAATCTCATCTTCTCTTCTTGTGTTTATTGAGCTAACTCTTTGTTGTTGGGCTTAGGCCTTTCTCATCCCTTCTTCTATCTTCTTCTTCTCTTCTTTTTTCCTTTTTCATTAGGATAGAAATCTCACTAACCCTTAGGACATCCATGCATGTTAACACTTAGGATTATTTAGTCCCCCTTTAGAATTTTTCCTTTATGATCCTTTTGGTTCTTCTTCTCTTCTCATCTCATAACCATAAAAAACATCTTAATAATTTTTGAAGTGATGTCTTGATCCATAGCCTTATCCCATGAGGTATGCTTGTAGTCTTCCCATCTTGGGATAGTACAAGTTTACCTTGTGATGCACAAGTCTGATCAAGGTATCTTCTTCATAAAGAAAAGCATAAAAAAACACTTCTTCATATGTAAATACCAAAAACACTTAATAACTTAACAAGTTAGTGAGCTTAGGCCCTAATCTTTGGGTTCAAGTTTTGGGGATCTTCTCCTTACTTGAGTGTGCTTGTTCTATTATTCCATTTTGGAATTGAAATTCTGTGATCAGGTATGAGATGTCCTAAGAGATGTCCCAACACTTGACAGATGTAACCAAAACTTAAGAAGCAAGAAAAGTAAACAACACAGAAGTTTGTTAACCCAGTTCAGTGTATAACCACACTTACATCTGGAGGCTACCAAGCCAGGAGGAAATCCACTATAAGTAATATTAATTCTAGACTTAAACCACCCTGTTTAATCTATCACTTAATAACTACCCAATGCAATTTCTACCTAAGACACAACTTAGATAAGAGTATCCTACTCACTCCCCCTCAATCACACAGTGATTTTGTTTACAAGTTTAATGAAATTGAAGTCATACTTCAAACAAAAACAGCTTGATCTTACTTCACAGTTTCAATCAAGTCACAAATGCACTTTTGCTTAAAAGCTCATAAAGTGGTACAAATAAACAACCTGGTATTAAAACACTGGACACCTTATTTAGTCTTCTGAAATTCTTACTCAATTCTATGAGTTTCTGTTGCTTAAATAGGTATCTGTAATTTGGGCTTTCTGTAGGATGATCCAGCCCTAATGCGCATGTAGCTTCCACCTTGAATTTAGGGTTTGTTACTTCCTAGATTCTAGGTGATTTAGGTCTTCTGTTTTAATCTGAATCTTCAATATAAAACTCCCTACAGATGCGCCTTGTTCTGTTTTTATCCATCATTAATTAATTCCAGATAACTCTCCTTAAATATCTTTGATTAGTTATTCAATAATTAATTCTGGTAGCAGGTTTGAGATGTCTCAACATCTGTTGGGACATCCTGAAAAACTGAACTTAAGTCATTTACACAATGTCCCAACATCTAGTAAGACATCCTGAAATAAGTTCATATACTCTGTTTGATAATGTCCCAACATTTAATAGGACATTCTAAACTGAATTCAATAATTCTTGTTGGTCAAAAATTCTGCCAATTCAAGACATCTACAAACTCCCCCTTTGGCTAATTTTTGGCTAACATCTTTTCTGGTTTTCAGAGTGCAGCAGAAGTTCTTTTTATCAGAGTATAGCATTACTTTTCTGTTGATTCTTATTTGAGATTACTCCCCCTCAAACATATATGTATCCAATCTTGTTGCAACAGAAAAAAAACTTATTCAGTACAGAAGCAAATAAACAGATTTTTTCATTCATACTTAAACAGCAATACAATTTGTTGTTGTTCTCCCCCTTGGTAGACACAAAATTTAGGGCCAAAGACACTATTCCAGAAATACATTGCTGTCATTACATTTGCCTCACATACATTGATCACTCAGATTCATCACTCTCAGTTTCTTCCTCAACTTCTGTTTCTTCATCAGCTTCACTTTCTTCATCAGAGGCAGCTTTCTGATCTTCTCCACTCTCCAGCCTTTGGATGATTTCTTCAAGTTTCAGCTTCCTTGCTTCAAGTTCTTTGCATGTGCTTTTAAGCTCAGCAATTAGAGCCTTCTTGGAGATTGGAGTCTTAGCAGTTGAAGGACCTGCAGATGTCCCAGAAGGTGCTTCAACATCTGCAGCATGATGACTGAGGAATAACTTGTAGTGAAAAGCCAGGGGGCTTTCTCTTTTGCAGGCTGTATCCTTGTCAGTGAGAATTCCAGGGTATTGATTGAGCACTATACCACATAGCAATGATGGAAAAGCTATTGGCAGCTTTGTTGCAGAAGAGCTGGCATGCTTCAAGGTCTGATCAAAAATGTAAGCTCCATAGTCCATCTTGGTTTGAGTTCCCACAGCATAGATAAACCTGGCCAGACCAATGGAGATTGAAGAAGTGTGGTTGGTAGGCACCCAGTTAGCTGTACCAATCCTGTTCAGCATGGCATATTTTCTTGTAAGCATGCTCACTGAGAGCTTTCCCTTCACAGGCTATGCCTTGACCTGGTTTGCAGTGATAACCTTGCAGACTTGGTTATCTGTCTTACCTAGCTCATTGGGTCCATCTGTTTCTCTTCCTAGGTACTGATTGATGATTTGAGGAGAAAACTCTACACATTTACCTCTAACAAAAACTTTTTGAAACTCAGAGGACTTACCATTTGAACAATCCTCCTGAAGATTAACAATGAACTCTTTGACTAGAAGTTCATAGCAGGGAGAGAGATCTGAGACTGTTTTGAATAGTCCTGCAGCAGAGATGAGGTCAATCAGTTCAGTGCACTCAAGTGCATTGCTGCTCAGTTCTCTTTCTAGGGCAACCCTTCTTTGGTACACAAACTTCCATTTGTTGACACTAGAGACATGATGGAATGATATGTTGTCCAAGGGGGCTTCTGGAACAGCAGATGAAGCCCTAGATGGTGCTGGTTTCTTTTTGGGAGGAGATGTTGGGACATCTGATTCAACATCTGAGTCTGATGGGGTGACAGCTTTTCTTTTCTGAGTTTGAACTTTACTCCATTGTTTTGTTGGCCCAAAAGTAGCTTTAGCTTTGCCTTTCTTTGGGGAAGCTTTCTTCTTCTCAGGAATTTCAGCTTCAGCTTGCATCTTTCCTTTCCTGGACCTGAGCCTTTTGGCTATGCTAGGTCTAACAGAGGCTATGATCTCTGTATCAGAGTCCTGCTCCAGGTTGACCACTGGAGGAGATTGAGCAGTCTCCTCTTCAGCTGGTTGATCAGCAGGGATTTGATCTTCATTTGAGGCTTTGGTCTGATCCTCAGAGACTTCTTCATCATTTTCATTTGAGGCCTTATGCTGGTCCTCAGTTTGTTCCAAATCAGCATCAGATGAGTTCTTTTTCTCATCTTCAGATGTTCCAACATCTATTGGGACATCTTGTTCTGCAGGAGTGTCCTCTGCATCTTGAGCTTGTTCTTCTTGAGGTGCAGGCATGGTGTTCAGAGGAACAGAGATCCCACTCACCACTCTCTGTTCAAAAAGGATTTGGTTGACAATCTCCTTGATGGAATCATCTACATATTTTGAAGATTTTGGGGGCATGTTAGCAGGAGAAGGAATGCCTCCTTTGGCTTTGCTGCAGACTTGATCTTTAGCTCTCTTTGGAGTTCTTGGATTTTTAGTGTGAGAAGCACTTCCTCTGAGTTCTTCCAATGGAGTTGATTTCATTGGTACCACAGAGATGGGAGTGGCATGAACTACGTCTTCTTTGTTGAGAACTTCTTCAGTTGTGTTAGGGTTTTGAGACATTGTTGAGGAAGATGGATGAAAAGCTTTAGGGTTTATGATTTCTGAAGAATAGCTAGTTAATGTGATTCGCTTGTGATAGTATGATGAGAATCTTGATAGCTGATTATAAACAGTTACTAAATAAGTAGCCGTTACAGTGCAAATGATTAGAGATGGAATTCCCAAGGATCTTGTCCAGACTGGTTTTGCCATCTGGAACTTATGCCATACAATGTCATATGACATGTTGGCACATCTCATTAACTGCTAAATATCACATAAACAAATTCCAAGTTTGCCCCTTAAGTTCTCAAATTGTGTAGCATCCAATGCTTTGGTAAAGATATCAGCTAACTGCAGATTTGTAGCTACATGTTCCAATGAAATCACCTTTTCTTCTACAAGATCTCTGATGAAATGATGTCTGATATCAATATGCTTGGTCCTGCTATGTTGGATAGGATTCTTTGATATGTTGATTGCACTTAAGTTGTCACAGTACAATGTCATGACATCCTGTGGGACATTGTACTCAGTGAGCATTTGCTTCATCCAAACCAACTGAGAACAACTGCTTCCAGCTGCTATATATTCAGCTTCAGCTGTAGACAAGGATACACAATTTTGTTTCTTACTGAACCAAGAAATCAAATTGTTTCCTAGAAAGAAGCATCCTCCTGAGGTGCTTTTTCTGTCATCAGCACTTCCAGCCCAATCAGCATCACAGAAGCCAGTAAGAATTGGTTTACATCCATGAAAGTACATTATGCCATAGTCACAAGTACCATTAACATATTTAAGAATTCTCTTGACTTGATTTAGATGACTGACTTTTGGATCAGCTTGATATCTTGCACATACACCTACTGCAAAAGCTATGTCAGGTCTGCTAGCAGTCAAGTATAACAAGCTTCCAATCATGCTTCTGTATAAGCTTTGATCTACATTCTCACCCTTTTCATCTTTAGTAAGCTTTAAATGTGTGGGGGCAGGTGTTCTCTTATGAGTAGCATTTTCCATTCCAAATTTCTTGACTATGTTCTTGGTATATTTGCTTTAGGAGATGAACATTGAGTCTTCCATTTGCTTTATTTGCAGACCAAGAAAGTAGGTTAACTCTCCTACTAGACTCATTTCAAATTCAGATTCCATCTGCTTGACAAAATGTTTGACCATCCTTTCAGACATCCCACCAAAGACAATATCATCAACATATATTTGAGCAATCATGACATTCCCTTCTTCATCTTTAACAAACAGGTTTTTGTCAATTCCACCTTTTCTGTATCCTTGCTTGATAAGAAATGTGGTCAGTCTTTCATACCATGCCCTTGGAGCTTGCTTCAAACCATAAAGTGCCTTCTTTAGTTTGTATACATGATTTGGACAGCTTGGATCAACAAATCCTTTAGGCTGTTCTACATATACTTCTTCATTAAGATATCCATTTAAAAAGGCACTTTTCACATCCATTTGAAATAGCTTGAACTTCAAGATACAAGCAATTCCCAAAAGTAGTCTAATTGATTCAAGCCTTGCTACTGGTGCAAAGGTTTCATCAAAGTTTACTCCTTCAATTTGAGTGTATCCTTGAGCTACAAGTCTAGCTTTGTTCTTTGTAACAACTCCTTGTTCATTTGACTTGTTCTTATACACCCATTTTGTACCAATCACATTTATGTCATCAGGTCTAGGAACAAGATTCCACACTTCATTCCTTGTGAACTGACCTAATTCCTCTTGCATAGCACAAATCCAGTATTCATCAGTAAGAGCTTCCTTGATGTTTTTAGGTTCTATTTTGGAAACAAAACAAGAACCTGAAATCACTTCTCTTGATCTAGTACTCACACCTCTGTTGGGATCACCAATTATCAGATCTTTGGGATGATCCTTCTGTATTCTGATGGAGGGAGGTTTGCTGGATTCTTCTGTCCTTGTATCAGTTTGAGTGAAGTTATAATGATCATTCTTTTCTTCAGCTTCAATCTTGATATCAGCTGATGTTCCAACATCTTCTGGGACATCTGTAGGAGCATCATCAATTATCACATTTATGGACTCCATGATAACCTTGGTTCTAGAATTAAATACTCTATATGCTCTGCTGTTTATGGAGTATCCAAGGAAAATCCCTTCATCAGGATCCATTTTTCTTCTTTGCTCCCTATCTGCCAGAATATAACAGTTACTTCCAAATACATGGAAGTACTTAACTGTGGGTTTTCTGCCCTTCCAGACTTCATATATTGTGGACAAAGTTCCTTTTCTTAAAGTAACTCTGTTATGAATGTAACAGGCAGTGTTCATAGCTTCAGCCCAGAAGTACAGAGGTAACTTTTTAGCATGGATCATAGCTCTTGCTGATTCTTGAATAGTTCTATTCTTCCTTTCAACAATCCCATTCTGTTGAGGAGTGATTGGTGAAGAATATTCATGATTGATTCCTTCTGAAGAGCAGAAATCTAAGAACTTTTGGTTCTCAAATTCTTTTCCATGTTCACTTCTTATTCTGATCACACAGCTGGATTTTTCCCTTTGCAATCTTTGACATAACTCTTTGAATACATCAAATACATCAGACTTTTCTTTGATGAAATTTATCCATGTATATCTTGAAAAGTCATCAACCACAACATAGGCATACCTCTTACCACCAAGACTTTCAACCTGCATAGGTCCCATCAGATCCATATGCAAAAGTTCCAAAACTTTGGAAGTTGTCAGATGTTGGAGCTTTGGATGGGACATCTTGGTTTGCTTGCCTATTTGACATTCACCACATATTTTGCCATCATCAATCTTCAGTTTAGGAATACCTCTTACAGCATCCATGGATATTATCTTCTTTATGCCTCTGAAATGAAGATGACCTAGTCTTTGGTGCCATAGTTTCACTTCTTCTTCTTTAGCTAAAGAGCAAGTTGAAGTAAGACTGAGATTTTGGGATTCCCACATGTAACAGTTGTCTTTAGATCTGGCTCCTTTCATGACAACCTCTTGTTCTTTGTTAGTCACTATGCATTCAGTTTTGGTAAAGTTTACACTGTACCCTTGATCATATAATTGACTTATGCTGATCAGGTTAGCAGTTAAACCTTTAACTAGCAGCACATCATCTAGTCTTGGAACATCTTGACAATCCAAGGTTCCAACTCCCTTGGTTTCTCCTTTAGCTCCATCTCCAAAGGTCACATACCTGGATGAATGTGATTTTAAGTTTACTATCAGATTCTTCAATCCAGTCATGTGTCTTGAACATCCACTGTCAAAGTACCAGTCTTCTTTAGCTGATACTTTTAGTGATGTATGTGTTATGTATGCAGTACTTTTCTTTGACCAGATGAGTTGAGATTTCTTTTGATGCCTCTGCCCAGTGTGTTGTTTATCAGCTGATCTCCAAGCTTGATTGTTGATCTTGTTCTTGTAGCTTTGATCAGCTTCAGTGCTAGCTTTTGGTTTCCATACCTTCTTGATATTTTCTGTCTTCTGCTTAGGAGGTTGCTGATTTCTTTGATGTTTATGCAGCACTTTCTTGGTAACTTCTATTTTCTTCTTGGAAGGTTGCTGATACATCTGATTTGGATATCCATGCAACTTATAACAATGAGGTTTGATATGTCCAAATCTTCCACAGTGATGGCATCTCCATCTTTGATACTTCTTCTTCATTTTGTTCTTTTCAGAATGTTGAGACATCTGTTGGAACATTATGTTTGACTTTGTGTTCTTTTCCTGATGTTGAAGCATCTGTTGGGACATTTTGTTAGACTGTATGGATTTTGAAGTTGTTTTGCTAGAGCTAGCTTCATCTTTATTTACTCTGTTAAATCCCAGTCCACTTTTATCCCCTGAGTGCTTATTGTTGTTGAGAATCACATCCAGTGTATTTGAGCTGCTGTTCAACATTCTAACAGATTTGGACATATGTTCCAACTTGGAGTTGAGAAGACTTACTTCACTTTTTAAGGTGTCAATGATCTCTTGATCACTTGCTTTTTCATCTTCTAATGCCTCATTCTGCTTCTTTAGCTTTATAACCTCACTGCATATTTCAGAGCTTCTTTTGTATAGATCTTTGAATGCTTGCTCAAGATCTTCATAAGTAAGTTCTCCATCACTGGATTCACTTTCAGACTCACATAATCCAGCTAAAGCAGTGATATGCTTAGCTGATTCTTCTTCTGAATCACCTCCTGAGTCTTCATCAGACCAGGTCACAGAGAGTCCTTTCTTTTGCCTTTTTAAGTAGGTAGGACATTCATTCCTGAGATGTCCATATCCTTCACATCCATGGCATTTGACTCCTTTTTCTTGACTGGTCTTTTCAGCATAATTTGACCTTCTGTTAGCATCATAAGGTCTTCTGTTCTCAGAAGAGTTTGTGTATCTTCCACTGGGTTTGGATTTGCCTTCCATTCCTCTGAGAATTTGTTTGAATTGTCTTCCAAGCATAGCAAGATTGTCTGATAAGCTTTTATCATTTTCTGATTCATCATCTTCTACTTCATCAGTATTTGTCACCAAGGCTATGCTTTTGTTCTTCTTAATATTTGTGTCATTCATTCCCATCTCAAAAGTTTGAAGGGAACCAATGAGTTCTTCAACTTTCATAGAGCATATGTATTGATCTTCTTCTATTGCTGTGACTTTCATGTCAAATCTTTTTGGCAAAGATCTGAGGATTTTTCTTACAAGCTTTTCATCAGTCATCTTTTCTCCCAAGGCTCCAGAAGTATTAGCTACTTCTAATATGTTCATGTAGAATTCATGAACTGTCTCATCTTCCTTCATTCTCAAGTTTTCAAACTTTGTGGTGAGAAGTTGAAGTCTTGACATCTTTACTTTTGATGTTCCTTCATGAGTTGTTTTGAGAGTATCCCACACATCTTTGGCTAGCTCACAATGATGTACAAGTCTGAAGATGTTCCTATCAATGCCATTGAATAAAGCATTTAAGGCCTTTGAGTTGCCTAGTGCTGAATCTTCTTCTTCCTTACTCCATTCTTCTTCAGGTTTCAGCACTTTTGATCCATCTTTGGTATCTTGGACAGGATAATCCCATCCAATGTTGACTGCTCTCCATGCCCTGTTGTCAAGTGACTTTAAGAATGCAATCATTCTTGGCTTCCAGTAGTCATAATTAGATCCATCCAGAATAGGTGGTCTATTTACTGACCCTATATCTCTGTCCATGTTACAGAATTTGTATTCCCTAGATCTCACCCAGTATAAACAGGCAGGGTGCCTGCTCTGATGCCAATTGAAATTCTGTGATCAGGTATGAGATGTCCTAAGAGATGTCCCAACACTTGACAGATTTAACCAAAACTTAAGAAGCAAGAAAAGTAAACAACACAGAAGTTTGTTAACCCAGTTCAGTGTATAACCACACTTACATCTGGAGGCTACCAAGCCAGGAGGAAATCCACTATAAGTAATATTAATTCTAGACTTAAACCACCCTGTTTAATCTATCACTTAATAACTACCCAATGCAATTTCTACCTAAGACACAACTTAGATAAGAGTATCCTACTCACTCCCCCTCAATCACACAGTGATTTTGTTTACAAGTTTAATGAAATTGAAGTCATACTTCAAACAAAAACAGCTTGATCTTACTTCACAGTTTCAATCAAGTCACAAATGCACTTTTGCTTAAAAGCTCATAAAGTGGTACAAATAAACAACCTGCTATTAAAACATTGGACACCTTATTTAGTCTTCTGAAATTCTTACTCAATTCTATGAGTTTCTGTTGCTTAAATAGGTATCTGTAATTTGGGCTTTCTGTAGGATGATCCAGCCCTAATACGCATGTAGCTTCCACCTTGAATTTAGGGTTTGTTACTTCCTAGATTCTAGGTGATTTAGGTCTTCTGTTTTAATCTGAATCTTCAATATAAAACTCCCTACAGATGCGCCTTGTTCTGTTTTTATCCATCATTAATTAATTCCAGATAACTCTCCTTAAATATCTCTGATTAGTTATTCAATAATTAATTCTGGTAGCAGGTTTGAGATGTCTCAACATCTGTTGGGACATCCTGAAAAACTGAACTTAAGTCATTTACACAATGTCCCAACATCTGGTAAGACATCCTGAAATAAGTTCATATACTCTGTTTGATAATGTCCCAACATTTGATAGGACATTCTGAACTGAATTCAATAATTCTTGTTGGTCAAAAATTCTGCCAATTCAAGACATCTACAGGAATGTAGTGACAAGTGCACATTCCATTGAAAAGAGCTTGAGTTCACTTCCTTGTGACACACTCTAAAAGCTTCTTAAAAACACAAACAAACAATAAGCGTCTTTCCTTCGGGAATTCTTTTCTCATCTCATTCACCCCGTACGTGAACTTGCTCCTACTTGTCACTTTGCAAGACGGTTACGCACTCGTCGTCCGAGTCTGCAACACCTGAGCAATGGCATAAGCAGTTCAAGTTTTAATTCACAAGCATTTTCCTTGCCACCCCTAGTTAGGGGAACTATGGCGTCTCTGATCCTCATTGTCCTGATGAGGTACGTAGGCAGCGGGGTAAGGCCCGTTCGAGCACAATCTTTATTTTCCCTACATTTTTCTCTTCGTTCTCTTATTCATTTCTTTTCCATTTCCAGTTTTCTTTTCATTTTCATTTCTTTGCAGTAGCTTTCATACCTTCACCCTTTGAAACAGTTTCTTTTGCGAGCGTGGATCCCGTCGGGTACGGCGGACGATCTGGGTGCTAATACCTTCCCAGGTCGTAACCGACTCCCGAACTCAGTCTCTTTGGTTCGTAGGACCTGTGTCCTTCCTCTTTCTTTCTCCTGGTTTGTGCAGCATTACCATTCCTTTTCTTCGGGATAAAAATGCCTGGCTGGCGACTCTATTCTTTTTTCCGCGCCACTTTCGCGTTTGTACCAGGATGGAAATCCGGGGAACGACAGCTGGAAACTCTGCTGGGGAATGCACACCAGAGATCTCTGGTTCCCCTGTGAGTCTCTCCTAGAGCTTGTGTGTTTCTGTTTCATTGGGTGATGTTTGTTTGCTGTGACTTGTTGTATTTTATTGTTGTTTATTTACAGCTTTATTTATAGTTTTCAGTATTTATTTTCTGCATCATGTATATATACTAGACTGTCTGGACTGGTTTTCTGTTTGGTGGGATGGGTGTTACTTGTTCTTGAGAGATGATCCAAGTACCCAGCTCGAGTGCACCTTAGAACTTATAGTTGTTCCACTTTGGCCTCATGAGATCTTGTCATGGGGGTAGTAGTGAGTTCCACACCCAGGTTGCGATTGTCTTGGAAATGTCTTGATTTGGGGATCTTCCTCTCTCATTACATAACCTTGACAATTATGTGCAGCTGGGGACCGATCATTGAGAACCTTGTGGAAACATCCCTCTTTAGTGATGACAGTGGCAGCCCACATTTTGTGGCAAACCCATTCGCATCCGAGGGCCCACCTGGGGATCACATAGGATGACCTTGTGTCCTGGACTCAGCTGAGGCCTCCCTGCGTAGTATATAATGCAAAACTAATTCCCTGACTTGGTCATGAGCAATTTCTCGGAGATGGTGACAGTATTATTGCTATTCGGCTTTGAGAGTCCATGATGTCTGACCCGGAGCCTATTACCAGTGAGAGTGGGAAGGGGTTTACAGGTGTGCAGGAACCCATGGCCTCAACATACACTCATTTTTTCAGTGGTCCTTGTTATGATCTGTGGTCCTATGATTATGATCTTTGGTTCTTTGGTCCTATGGTTCTGGAGTTCTGTTTTTCTTGGTTCTGGTATTCTTGATACTGTGGTTATGAGATCTTCTTCAGAGAGTTGTGATTATCAGAGAGTTGTGACTCAGTGGACTTTTGGTTTGCCAGTGTTCAGAGGGGCCCTTGTCAGTGTCCAGTTCAGATGGTCCCAGTTGATCATATGCCTGCATTGCATTGCATTTGCATCATTCTTTGCATTAACTGTTTGTGTTTCCCATTTTTCAGGTCATTGTTCTTAATCTGCTCCCAGTTCTGGTAGTCTTGTCTCCATGGCAGAAATCAGAAGAGTTCCAAGGAAAAAGAATGTTCATTATACCTTTCTTCAGCCTGAAGTTAGAAGTGTTCAGAAGTTAGCAGGTCTAATGAATGATCAAGTCTTGGGCAATTTCAAGAAAAGATATGGCCAGATACTGAAGTTTGTGGACAAGCCCACTACAGACCAGAAAGACAGTTTGCATACCCTGTTGCAATTTTATGATCCCCCGCTGCGTTGCTTTGTTTTTCCAGGTTACATCTTAGCTCCCACATTGGAAGATATCTCAAGCATGCTGAATGTTCCAATCAGAGAGACTTTGCCATTCTATGGGTCTGAGGTTGTGCTTAAAGATGAAGATATAGCCAAGGTTTGTAGGTTGCCAGCTGCTACAGTCAGGAAGGCTCTGCAAGAGAGTGAAGGTAAAGGACTCCCTTGGAGTGTGATCATCCCAGAGGCAGAGAAATATGCTGCAGAGACTAAGTGGAATGACTTTGGTGCTTTGATTGCATTGATGGTGTATGGGTCCAGCCTGTTCCCTGGAGAGAAAGAGTTTCTCAGCTTAGAGGTGATCTCAATCTTTGCAAAAGGCAATCCAGTGCCTACTTTATTGGGTGACTTCTACTACAGTGTTCATTACAGAAATGAGAAGGGTAGGGGTGGTCCAGTAGTATGCTGTGCTCCTTTGTTTGCTGAGTGGTTTGCTAGACAGTTGCCTAAGTCAGGTGCCTTCAAGGAGATGAGGGATGAGTGGAGATGGTCCAGAAGACCGATGGGGTTGACTGTTGAAGATATTGTCTGGGGATATGACAGGGATCTGCTAGGTAAAGAGTTACTGGTCAGTTGCGAAAGATTTGCTGGAGTACCTTTGCTGGGAAGGAAAGATGTCATCAGTTACTATCCATCATTAGCCAGGAAACAGTTTGGCTACCCTTTGAAAGATCCTCCTCAGATGGAAGAGTTTGCTGAGTCTTTGTTATTTCCTGCTGAAGGAAACAAAGAGTTAGTTCAACAAGCAGTCCAAGCCTGGGCTCACAGGATAAGAAAGGGTAAGAAAGACTTCAGCAGAGTCGATCCCAAGACGTATCCACCATATGCTGCATGGTTACAAAGACATGTAGAAGAAGTTCTCATGCCTTTTTCAGTTGAGGTTCCACTTTATCCCAGAGAAGTGCCAAGTCAAAGCAGTACTGTCTCCCTTGAAGAGTACAAGAAGCTAGAAGCTCAGCTGCATGAAGTCAGAGTTGAGAATACTGAGATATTAAGCTTGTATCATCAAGCCATTAGAGCCAAGAATGAAGCTGAAGACAAGTTGCAGAAGCTCCAAGCCTCCTTGGAAGCTAAAGAGAAGGACTTTGCTGGCAGAGAAGCCCATTTCCACAGGTTGGGTCTAATGGAAGCTAAAAGAGAAGCTGAACGCAAAAAGACTTTAAAGACTCTCAAGGATGCTCGTCAATCCATTGTTTGGCTGCAAGGCCAAAGGGAGGAAGAGCAGAAGAAATTCAGAGAGAAAGAAGAGTTCTTTGAAGTTCAAATGGCCTTCAAGAAGGAGGAAGTGGAGCAAGTCCATACCATCCGGAGGGAAAAGACCCAACAGCTAGCACAAAGTCAGTTAGCTCTGGAGGAAGCTAGGAGAGAGATTGAAGAGCTCAAGCTGAGAGCGGGTGTCAAGAAGAGCAGAGCAGAGGTGGCAGAGTCTGGGTCTTTAGCTTAGTTATTTATTTTCCAAACTACCTACAGACTTGTTGTAGGAGTCTTGCTGTTATTTCTTTTGTCTTTATTTCATGTACTGGTTTGTAACCCTTCGGGGATTATTTCTGGTTTGTATTCTGACTTTTAGCCGGCAGTGGTTTGTTCATATACAGTATTAATGTGCAAGTTATCATTTTGAATGTGCAAGACTCGTTTGTCCGATACTGCTAATGTCTGAACACTCATCAAAGAGAAAGCTTGAAAGTAAAAAATTCAAAGTGACTGTCTGAGATTAGATGCCAGAACTGGGGCATGCAAATGCTTTTAAACCTGGGAACATGAACAGTTACATTGCATTGCATATAACCTATTTTTTTGTTTTGTAGGTAGTGTCTTGGTTACTAACGTGTTTTGTGTTTCAGGCACTATAGCTCCCCGGAAAGTTCGGGAACAACCAGTAGCACACAGGTATCCAACAAAGATCAACAGAGAGCGAGTAATGGACCAGATGCAAGCTGACTTGGCAGATCTGAGACTGAGAATGGATAACTTTATGACTTTGATGGTCGGCATGGGTCAGAACCAAGAGCGTCTGCGGGAGATGATAGAAAATAGTCAACCCAGGAACAACACTGTTGTTGCTGATAATCGCACCGGTGCGGGCGCACGTCAGGTTGAAGCTCCTGTAACACAACCAGGGGTGACAATAATCAATGATGGGTTGAATAATATTCAAATGGATAATCAGGACGAACAGTTCACTCTCCTGGACGAAGCTGAGGGTCAAGGAGCTGAGATGAACAAGAGGTTTGAGGAAATGGCTGAGCAAATCAGAGTTATTCAATCCCAGAGCTCTTTGGGATTTGATATAACAGATTTGGGCTTGGTTCCTGGGGTCAGGATCCCATACAAGTTCAAAGTACCAACCTTTTAGAAATACAATGGCACTGCATGCCCGAAGACCCATCTTCAATCCTTCGTAGGGAGGATCGCTGCTCATACGGATGATGAAAAACTCTGGATGTATTATTTTCAAGACAGCTTGGTTGGAGCTTCTCTGGAATGGTACATGAAGCTTAGCAGAGTCAATATCATGAGCTGGAAAGACCTAGCAGAAGCCTTTGTGAGACAATATCAATATAATTTGGACATGGCTCCAAACCGCACGCAATTGCAGCACATGGCTCAGACTGCTAAGGAAGGTT
Organism: Lathyrus aphaca; assembly: GCA_963966055.1. NCBI lineage: Eukaryota > Viridiplantae > Streptophyta > Magnoliopsida > Fabales > Fabaceae > Lathyrus > Lathyrus aphaca. Next base: position 451,097,872 of record OZ014522.1, on the reverse strand, counting down.
TCAAAGAATATGCTCAGAGGTGGCGCCAGCTCGCTGCCAGAGTGCAACCACCGCTGCTTGAGAATGAAATGACTGACATGTTTATGGGTACTTTGTAGGGTGTGTTTCTTGAAAGATTGGCGTCCAGTTCTGCCACTAAATTCAATGATATTGTTATTGCTGGAGAGAGGGTTGATACCTTGCTGAAGATGGGGAAGATCCAAGATCCAAGTGCTAGTAGCTCGAATGGAGCGAGGAAAGCTTTCAGTGGACCTCCTAGAAGAAGAGAGGGCGAGACAAATGCTGTATTTGGCCGAGGCCGGGGCCGTGGTTATAGAAGACCGTATGAGCATGTGGCAGTAGTCACAATTCCTTCTGCTCTAGTACAACAGATGCAACCTCCTCCACAACAACAACATCAACAACAACAACAACCCCGTACTAATTATCATCAGAGACCGTATCAGCCAAGGCAAACTCGCCCGGCTAATAGGGTGATTGAGGCCATCCCTATGACTTATGCTGCTTTGCTTCCAAGACTGCTGGATTTGAGCCTGATTCAACTGAGAACTTTGGCACCACCACCTCCTGGAGAGCTTCCATTGGGTTATGATGTCAATGCGCGATGGGCTTTCCACTCTGGAGCACCCGGGCACTCGACTGAGAAGTGCATGGCTTTGCATCACAAGGTTCAAGACCTTATAGACTCTAAGGCAATCAACTTTGCGCCAGCGCCGAATGTTAATTCGAACCCTATTCCGAATCACGGAGGGACAAGAATCAATGCTGTTGAGGGTGGTAAAGAGTTGAGTCTTGTGCTGAGTATTGAAGAAGTGAAGACTCCTTTGAGGGTAGTAAAAGAGAGACTGTTGAGTGGTCAAGTGTTTCCTGGTTGCAGTGCTAATTGTGAAGACTGTCCAAATGCTGAGAATGGGTGTGAGAAGCGGAAGATGGGTTTGCAGGGTTTGATTGATGATGAATCCCTACAGTTCAACAAAGTTGGTAATGAAGTAGCTGATGATGTATCAACAATTACTATTATCTATGATGAAGCTGACATGCCTGTCAGGAGAGAGCCTGTTACAATCTATGCTCCTGAAATTAGTCCCGTGACTATCACCGTACCTGGGCCTGTTCCATACACAGACGATAAAGCCATTCCCTGGCATTATGGCTCAAATGTATATGTAGCTGGACAGAAGATTGAGAGAAAGTCTGTTGCTGTAGACCCGACTGTAGAGAATGTCGGAGGGGTTGGGGGTTTCACCAGAAGTGGTCGTTTATTCGCTCCCCCTGTGCTGAGAGGGGATCCTGAGGATGAGGCTTCGTCCAAGGCCAAGGGAAAGCAAGCTGTATCTGATGAATCAACTACTCCTGTGGCAGGGCAGGGTACATTTGAAAAAGAGGTCGAGGAATTCATGCGGATCATTAAAAAGAGTGACTATAAGGTGGCTGATCAACTGAACCAGACACCTTCCAAGATTTCCATCTTATCACTGCTGATGTGTTCTCCCGCACACAGAGAGGCCTTATTGAAAGTACTGCAAATGGCCTATGTTCCTCAGGAAATCACTGTCAACCAACTTGAAGCTGTTGTAGGCAGTGTCAATGCAAGCCATGGCCTAGGCTTTACAGACAGAGACCTCACGTCATAGGGCAGAAACCACAACAAAGCACTACATATCACTATGGAGTGCAAGGGTGTTGTGTTGTATCACGTTCTTGTAGACACAGGCTCTTCCCTGAATGTGCTTCCGAAGAAGGCACTAATGAAGCTCAATGTTGATGGGATTGTCCTGAGACCAAGTGATCTGATTGTCAAAGCTTTTGATGGTTCGAGAAGATCAGTTTTTGGAGAGGTTGAGCTGCCTGTCAAGATAGGCTCTCGAGTCTTTAAAAGTGTTTTCTACGTCATGGACATCCAGCCTGCGTACAGCTACCTGTTGGGACGCCCATGGATACACGCTACTGGAGCTTTTACTTCAACCCTACATCAGAAGCTCAAATATGTGGTTGACGGCCAGGTTATCACAGTCTGCGGAGAGGAAGACATCTTCGTGAGCCACTTGTCGACGTTCAAGTATGTAGAGATGGATGGAGAGATCCATGAAACTTTATGCCAAGCTTTCGAAGCAGTCAACGTCAGCATCTTGACTCCTGTGGAAAAGGGCAGTGAGAAAGAAGGTACATCTATCCACTCCTACAAAGAAGAAAAAGAGGTTGTTAAAGCAGGCAGTGCCCAAGGCTGGGGCAAGCTGTTGGAGCTAGAAAAGAAAGATGATAAGTTTGGCTTAGGATATCAGCCTGGTGGATATACTCCAAGTGGTAAAGCCATCACGTTTACAAGCGCTGGGTTGCTTGACCGCAACCAGATCTGTACAGCAAGCGAAGATGGGGATAGTGACGGTGACTGGGACAACTGGATTCACCCGTGTGCGCCCGGCGAGGAGCTAACAAACTGGTCTGCTGAAGACATTGTTCAAGTCACCTGGCTCTCAGAGTAATTATTTTTTTTCCTTTTATTAGCATACTGCATTGTCAAATCCAGCATTCTGCCCAAGATGCTTGGATCCATTGTATTGTGCCATCTTGTTTTGTATTGCATCTTATTTTGCTATGAAATAAAAGGACATTTTCAGACAAACTGTGTTCCCTGTCTTTGTTTTTAAAAAATTTCACAAAAAATATTAAAAAAATGGCAATGTGTTTTCCTTTTTGTTTTTGTGTTAGTGTCTCTTTTTCAAAATAAGCAGATTCTGAATAAGCACATCATCTGTGCAGTGTTGATCATCCGGATTCCATTGATAACGCTCCTGCTATGACCACGCATGACTTTGACAATCCTGTCTACCAAGCTGATGAAGGGGTTGAGGAAGACTGTGACCTCCCTGAAGAATTGGTCAGATTATTGAAACAAGAGGAACAGGTTATTCAGCCTCATCAAGAAAAGATTGAGATCATCAACATTGGTAGTGAAGATGTGAAGAAAGAGATCAAAATTGGGGCCATCTGCAGGCCGACGTCAAGAAAGAGCTGATCAGTATGCTAAAAGAGTATGTGGATATCTTTGCTTGGTCGTATCAAGATATGCCAGGGTTGGATACCGACATCGTTGAGCATAAGCTACCTCTGAGAGAGGACTATCCTCCTGTGAAACAGAAATTGAGAAGAACTCGTCCTGACATGGCGATGAAGATCAAAAAGGAGGTTCAGAAGCAATGGGATGTCGGTTTCCTTGCTGTAACTAGTTACCCACCTTGGGTAGCAAACATTGTACCTGTACCAAAGAAGGACGGCAAGGTCCGGATGTGCGTTGACTACCGGGATTTGAATAGAGCAAGCCCAAAAGATGACTTTCCGTTACCACACATTGGCGTGTTGGTAGACAATACTGCTCAATTCTCGGTATTTTCCTTCATGGATGGCTTCTCAGGATATAATCAGATTAAGATGGCGCCGGAAGACATGGAGAAGATAACGTTCATTACCCCGTGGGGTACATTCTGCTATAAGGTCATGCCCTTTGGTTTGAAGAATGTCGGGGCAACTTATCAACGGGCGATGGTTGTCATACCCCAAATTTGTCCTACCCGCATCATTTTATTTTCTGTCTAACCATTATTTCAAAAAAAATCCAAAAAAATATGTACTACTTTATTTCTCTGTCTGATATTAAGAAATCCAAAAATATCTCGTTTTCTTTTGGGCGAAAAATCGAGTCAGTTTGAGTTTCACTATGTTATGTGGAGGTGTATGCCCGATTATCAACTTCATTTTCCATAACCGCATTTTCATTACCATCATTTCATTATAAGAATTGTGTCCAATAGTTCAGTATATTTTATTTACTTCATTTTAGCATTACAAAAAAATTCGTTTTTCTTTAAATATCATTCTTTTCTAAAGTATCCACTTTACTACTCTATTTTTATCTTATTTCATTATTTCATTATCATTTCCTCAAGTCATAAAAATATTCTACTACTATTTTCTTTATTATCATTACTATCTCTCTTTTTCTTTTCTTATTTATTTATTCACTTTTTATTTACTTTTTAATTATTATTATTATTTAGCATCGTTATTATTTCCATTGTTATGTTATTATTCTTTTCTTTTCTATTACCATCTTTATTATTATTATCATTATTATTCATTATTATTTATTATTATTTTCTTTATCATTATCTAATGTTTTATTGGTATTATATTACTAACTACAACTTTTTTAATTTGCTTATTTAATAATAATTTCATAAACAGAAAATAAAAAAAAAGGTTCATGTTACTTTAATTTGCCAGCTAGCAAATCAAATCTCACACACCACCACTCAAATTTTTCTTGTTATAAGAGCTGTACATTTAGTCTTTCCATAAGGCACATGCTTTGCCCAAATCCTCCGCACGACCACAAACTCAGCAACAAATTCCTTTCCACACACAAAATCCTGCTCAGCAATTTCATTCACAAAATCCACTACACAGATTTTCACAGCTCATCAATATTCCTTCTTATCCAATTTATCCTCTATATTTTTTTCTTCTATTTAAGCAACCTCATTATCCTTCACAAATCAAGCTTGGAAGACCTTAAATCAACTCTGAAAAATTCAAAACCAAGCTTCAAATTTTCAGAAACCGAGAAAGCTATAAACCAGAAATTCACAGATAACACAAAATGCCTACCTTCTCCCTTCAACTAACACAATAAACTTTGACAAAGTTACCTGCAACAAAAAAAAATCAAGAAATTTCAAGCTCTCCTCTCTTCATTACCAAACACAGAACCGCAGCTCACACCATTAACACCGATTGAACCTTCACCTTATCGACGCCATTTGATACCGTTTCACTTTCGTCAAACCCAGCTGCAGACAAACCTACCAAAATACAAAACCATAAAATCTTCACCGCCAAACACTCAACAGAAACAAAAAATGTGACACTCACCATTCCCAAATTAAGCTCGCGAAACCGTTTCATCACCATACAGAAGACTAAGAAAACTGAGTTGAGAGAAATTGAAAAGAAGTTATTTCGAAATCTCATCTCTCACCATCTCAGAATCAAACAAAAAACGCACCGGCCTCCCTCCTCCTTCAAAACCCAACCGCAACACAATCGCACAAATCCGCCAAAACCTTGCGCGAACCGTGCGAAACCACCGCTCAACCTCAGCCCTCCGTGACAGACATTTCAGAAAACCAGCAAATCCCGCCTACCCACAAACCAGAAACAAGGGGTTGAGAGTAAATCGTAGACACAAACCTCACCACGAATCCACCCCAAAACCGCGTAACTGCCGCCAAGAAAACCGATCCGAAAATCATCCTCCTTCGCAAAACCTTGCCACCGCGTGAGAAATCCGGCGGCCCAAGCACCCAACGAATCCGAAGCTACTCAACCCCCGGCCAGCCGATACACCACCGCGCCGACCCTATCACCACCCGCCGTCAAAATCCAAACCTGTTCAACGAATCCAAATCACCACCTTTGAACAATCTTCGAATACCAACCGAACCATAACCGGACCGGCCGCCGCGAAATCGAGCCGGAGAGAAGGCGAGAGAGAGGTCAAAAACGCTATCTGCGCCGCCGCCGTAAGTGAGGACCAAGTGAGAATCAGAGAAGCCGAGAGCCGTCGCGAGCTAGACTGTGAAGCTGGAACCATCACGAAGCAGAGAGGTGAGTTGGAGGCGAAGATTTTGATGGTGAGGTACAGTGATCCTTTTATCTTGTGTCCCCTTTTTTTTCTCTTTCATTTCAGCCTGCAGTGTTGTTATGTTGAGAGTGAGAGTAAACAGAGAGAAAGCTGGTCCTTAAAGTAGTTCATTTGCTTCTTTATTTTATTAATATTTGTGTCAATTTTTTTTATAAAAAAAAAGGATGTTAATTGACCATCAGTTTGTACCGCGACGGTAATATAATATAGTTTTTTTTCTGGACACGTTGTCCATTGAAGCTAAAAAGGGGCTTGGGCATTTTCTTTTTCTTAGCACTGTTTCTCAGCGTGTGAGTAAACCGGGTCATCATCGACCCGGGTCCAGCAATGTAGGTTGTAGCTGTTGGGCCTGTGCCCCATTTTGTGTCTAAGTGGCCCATTTTCTGTCTTGTTTTATATATATATATATATATATATATATATATATATATATATATGTTATGAAAAGATTTTATTTTACTTTTTGTTTTTGTTTGATAAATAAAAAATATTAACTAAAAAATATATTAACAAGCTTATATTATTTGGGCCGATGATATTATAAAAGGCCGTTTTTCGCCCGATTACATTTAATCGGTGATGAGCGGTCAATATGAGGCCCTCCTTGTAATTAATTTTTCACTATTTCATTATTTCGATAAATAAACATCAATGTAATTTATTTCATATTCTTAAATTATTTATTTCATTTAATTATTTAATTCACTATTCATTATTTTATTTTAATTCTAGCAAATTCAATTTATTCATTTAATTCGCATTTTAAATTACGTTTCGACTCCTTATAGAATGGTTCCCATTTTGAACCGATTCTAAGGCAGTTCACGAACAAAATTTCGTCGCGTCCCAAAAAGGTCCAACGCCTTCGAATAGTTGCGCTCGAAAAAAGGTCCAACGCCTTCAAATAGTTGCGTCCCGATTAAACAGGCCGAACACCTTCAAATAGTTCAAACACACTGCACACACGCTTCCTCTTGGGCAAACTACAATGATACCTTTTATTTCTTGCAATCCCCTGTATTTATTTTGTACCCCTCTCCCTTTATTTTGTACGCATTTTATTTCTTGTATTTCATTTATTTCTGAATCCTTGGTCCAACGCCAAGCGATTGCACTTTGCACACTTGCACTTTATTTTCCAGTTATTATTTTGTTTATTAGGATCCTCCTATCCTTGCGAGCCGAGCGATTCGTGCCTCGCTAACAAAACTACCAAAATAACCTCCATTTGCATGCACCCATTTAACCACAAAAAACCAAAACGTTTCGATTAGATCCAAACCCTTGATCCAACGTCAAGCGGTCATAGGATAATAAAACATTCTAATAATACGAGAAGAATTGTACGCCACGAGCCTTAAGCGGTAGAAAGGAGGATAACGAGCTCTCGTTACTCGCTCCGATTATTTCGACGCAGGACGCTCGTCTTGTTGGGCGAGATAAACTATCCATAGTCTTTAGTACATTTCAACTCCTAAACCCTTTCATCCCCGAAAAATACGACCTCACGCGATCCGAATGAACGGTAGCCGCGCGCCGGACTGACTGAAGAGTCGCCACCTAATTCTATTTATTCCCGAGGAGGGAAAGGGAAGATATAGATACAACCCGAGAGGAAAGGGATGAGGACAAAGGTCAACGGAACCATTGCCTGGGTTCGGGAGTCGGTTATGCAGGGGGAAGGTATTAGCACCCCCTACATCCATCGTACTCGATGGGAACCATCTAAGTTAACGCGCGAGAAAGGATGTCTATGCTTAAACGAATTGCTTGCTAGAGGGAAATGAGTTGAGTTATAAGTTAGATTGATCCTAGGTGCTCGGCAAGGATGGAGATCCTCGTGCCTACGTACTCCCGCGTGCAATGGGAAAGTCAGAGCCTCGTAGTTCGGCCTACTAAGGGTAATGGTTGTTGATTTTATTACCTTTCGTCGATGAAAGGGTTTAGGAGTTGAAATGTACTAAAGACTATGGATAGTTTATCTCTCCCAACAAGACGAGCGTCCTGCGTCGAAATAATCGGAGCGAGTAACGAGAGCTCGTTATCCTCCTTTCTACCGCTTAAGGCTCGTGGCGTACAGTTCTTCTCGTATTATTAGAATGTTTTATTATCCTATGACCGCTTGACGTTGGATCAAGGGTTTGGATCTAATCGAAACGTTTTGGTTTTTTGAGGTTAAATGGGTGCATGCAAATGGAGGTTATTTTGGTAGTTTTGTTAGCGAGGCACGAATCGCTCGGCTCGCAAGGATAGGAGGATCCTAATAAACAAAATAATAACTGGAAAATAAATTGCAACTGTGCAAAGTGCAATCGCTTGGCGTTGGACCAAGGATTCAGAAATAAATGAAATACAAGAAATAAAATGCGTACAAAATAAAGGGAGAGGGGTACAAAATAAATACAGGGGATTGCAAGAAATAAAAGGTATCATTGTAGTTTGCCCAAGAGGAAGCGTGTGTGCAGTGTGTTTGAACTATTTGAAGGCGTTTGGCCTGTTTAATCGGGACGCAACTATTTGAAGGCGTTGGACCTTTTTTCGAGCACAACTATTCGAAGGCGTTGGACCTTTTTGGGACACGACGAAATTTTGTTCGTGAACTGCCTTAGAATCGGTTCAAAATGGGAACCATTCTATAAGGAGTCGAAACGTAATTTAAAATGCGAATTAAATGAATAAATTGAATTTGCTAGAATTAAAATAAAATAATGAATAGTGAATTAAATAATTAAATGAAATAAATAATTTAAGAATATGAAATAAATTACATTGATGTTTATTTATCGAAATAATGAAATAGTGAAAAATTAATTACAAGGAGGGCCTCATATTGATCGCTCATCACCGATTAAATGTAATCGGGCGAAAAACGACCTTTTATAATATCATCGGCCCAAATAATATAAGCTTGTTAATATATTTTTTAGTTAATATTTTTTATTTATCAAACAACAACAAAAAGTAAAATAAAATCTTTTCAGAACATATATATATATATATAAAACAAGACAGAAAATGGGCCACTTAGACACAAAATGGGGCACAGGCCCAACAGCTACAACCTACATTGCTGGACCCGGGTCGATGATGACCCGGTTTACTCACACGCTGAGAAACAGTTCTAAGAAAAAGAAAATGCCCAAGCCCCTTTTTAGCTTCAATGGCCAACGTGTCCAGAAAAAAAAACTATATTATATTACCGTCGCGGTACAAACTGATGGTCAATTAACATCCTTTTTTTTTATAAAAAAAATTGACACAAATATTAATAAAATAAAGAAGCAAATGAACTACTTTAAGGACCAGCTTTCTCTCTGTTTACTCTCACTCTCAACATAACAACACTGCAGGCTGAAATGAAAGAGAAAAAAAAGGGGACACAAGATAAAAGGATCACTGTACCTCACCGTCAAAATCTTCGCCTCCAACTCACCTCTCTGCTTCGTGATGGTTCCAGCTTCACAGTCCAGCTCGCGACGGCTCTCGGCTTCTCTGATTCTCACTTGGTCCTCACTTACGGCGGCGGCGCAGATAGCGTTTTTGACCTCTCTCTTGCCTTCTCTCCGGCTCGATTTCGCGGCGGCCGGTCCGGTTATGGTTCGGTTGGTATTCGAAGATTGTTCGAAGGTGGTGATTTGGATTCGTTGAACAGGTTTGGATTTTGACGGCGGGTGGTGATAGGGTCGGCGCGGTGGTGTATCGGCTGGCCGGGGGTTGAGTAGCTTCGGATTCGTTGGGTGCTTGGGCCGCCGGATTTCTCACGCGGTGGCAAGGTTTTACGAAGGAGGGGGATTTTCGGATCGGTTTTCTTGGCGGCAGTTACGCGGTTTTGGGGTGGATTCGTGGTGAGGTTTGTGTCTACGATTTACTCTCAACCCCTTGTTTCTGGTTTGTGGGTAGGCGGGATTTGCTGGTTTTCTGAAATGTCTGTCACGGAGGGCTGAGGTTGAGCGGTGGTTTCGCACGGTTCGCACAAGGTTTTGGCGGATTTGTGCGATTGTGTTGCGGTTGGGTTTTGAAGGAGGAGGGCGGCCGGTGCGTTTTTTGTTTGATTCTGAGATGGTGAGAGATGAGATTTCGAAATAACTTCTTTTCAATTTCTCTCAACTCAGTTTTCTTAGTCTTCTGTATGGTGATGAAACGGTTTCGCGAGCTTAATTTGGGAATGGTGAGTGTCACATTTTTTGTTTCTATTGATTGTTTGGAGGTGAAGATTTTATAGTTTTGGATTTTGGTAGGTTTGTCTGCAGCTGGGTTTGACGAAAGTGAAACGGTATCAAATGGCGTCGATGAGGTGAAGGTTCAATCGGTGTTAATGGTGTGAGCCGCGGTTCTGTGTTTGGAAATGAAGAGAGGAGAGCTTGAAATTTCTTGATTTTTTTTTTGCAGGTAATTTTGTCAAAGTTTATTGTGTTAGTTGAAGGGAGAAGGTAGGCATTTTGTGTTATCTGTGAATTTCTGGTTTATAGCTTTCTCGGTTTCTGAAAATTTGAAGCTTGGTTTTGAATTTTTCAGAGTTGATTTAAGGTCTTCCAAGCTTGATTTGTGAAGGATAATGAGGTTGCTTAAATAGAAAAAAAAATATAGAGGATAAATTGGATAAGAAGGAATATTGATGAGCTGTGAAAATCTGTGTAGTGGATTTTGTGAATGAAATTGCTGAGCAGGATTTTGTGTGTGGAAAGGAATTTGTTGCTGAGTTTGTGGTTGTGCGGAGGATTTGGGCAAAGCATGTGCCTTATGGAAAGACTAAATGTACAGCTCTTGTAACAAGAAAAATTTGAGTGGTTGTGTGTGAGATTTGATTTGCTAGCTGGAAAATTAAAGTAACATGAACCTTTTTTTTTTTGATTTTCTGTTTATGAAATTATTATTAAATAAGCAAATTAAAAAAGTTGTAGTTAGTAATATAATACCAATAAAACATTAGATAATGATAAAGAAAATAATAATAAATAATAATGATAATAATAATAAAGATGGTAATAGAAAAGAAAAGAATAATAACATAACAATGGAAATAATAACGATGCTAAATAATAATAATAATAAAAAAGTAAATAAAAAGTGAATAAATAAATAAGAAAAGAAAAAGAGAGATAGTAATGATAATAAAGAAAATAGTAGTAGAATATTTTTATGACTTGAGGAAATGATAATGAAATAATGAAATAAGATAAAAATAGAGTAGTAAAGTGGATACTTTAGAAAATAATGATATTTAAAGAAAAACGGATTTTTTTGTAATGCTAAAATGAAGTAAATAAAATATACTGAACTATTGGACACAATTCTTATAATGAAATGATGGTAATGAAAATGCGGTTATGGAAAATGAAGTTGATAATCGGGCATACACCTCCACATAACATAGTGAAACTCAAACTGACTCGATTTTTCGCCCAAAAGAAAATGAGATATTTTTGGATTTCTTAATATCAGACAGAGAAATAAAGTAGTACATATTTTTTTGGATTTTTTTTGAAATAATGGTTAGACAAAAAATAAAATGATGCGGGTAGGACAAATTTGGGGTATGACAGATGCCCCTATCGAATTGACTTAGACCGAGTAAAATGAACTGGCTCGCGTTCAATCTTTCAAGGTATAAGATAATTAGATATTAACAGACTCCAAATTTGTCCGCCAAAAGAAAATGTGCAGTAAATGGATGATTAAAATTGGAAAACAAAAGGTGATACGAAGCAGAAACAGGTTGACATAATAATAAATAATCGCTTATCAACGCAAGGATGACAATGCGACCCCAGCACTCGAACTAGGTCGATATGGATGCTGAGTAACAGAAAATTAAATAATCGCTTACCACCACAAGGATGATAATGCGACCCCAGCACTCGAACTAGGTCGATATGGATGCTGAGTAACAGAAAATTAAATAATCGCTTACCACCACAAGGATGATAATGCGACCCCAGCACTCGAACTAGGTCGATATGGATGCTGAGTAATAGAAAATTAAATAATTGCTTACCACCACAAGGATGATAATGCGACCCCAGCACTCGAACTAGGTCGATATGGATGCCGAGTAAATGGAAAATAAATAATCGCTTACCACCGCAAGGATGATAATGCGACCCCAGCACTCGAACTAGGTCGATATGGATGCTGAGTAAATGGAAAATAAAATAATCGCTTACCACCGCAAGGATGATAATACGACCCCAGCACTCGATGCTAGGTCGATGCTGAGTAACAGAAAATTTAAATAAACTGGAAGACAAGTGTCCAACGAGGACGCCCACTGAATAACACCTTAGGAGACTCTTCGATCGACCCTGGATCCTGAGTTCGCTGGGGGAAGGCCTGAAATCTTGGATTGATCCTGGATTTTGAATTATGCAACTATGCTTGATTGTTTTGAAATGGTATTCCATAGGGATGGAGATACGATGCAAATGCTTATGCACTGAGATGTAGATTGAAACTGTTGGGGAAAATGAAGGGTCTGATTTATTTAGGTATGCAAATGATGTACATGCTGTAAATGATCGATGTAAATAATGCTTATGACGATGACAATGCATAATGATGCATATGAGCGATTGAAAAAAGGAAGTGTGCCAGCTTGGTGGACTTTTGGTCTAGTAGTTGCCAATAATGATTGGACTTTGGGTGGGTGGAGGGACTGATTTCCTGACACTCGATCTTCGATGATGTATGATCAGAAGATGAATCTAAGAGCTCCAAGTTTTGGTCACTTGCTGCTGAGCGGAGCGACTTAATTGACACATGAAGACTGATTTCGCTTTGAATGATTGCCAACGTCTAGCAAGAACTGCCTGTTTAGCTGGGGAGGAGAGATAGGAAGATTTTCTCCTGGTTTGCTTTCCCCTTCCTGCAGGGTATCTGAAATAAATCTGGTGGGGAAGCTTTGACAATGGTCATGGCACCACCTGCCCCTGATTGGAATCGGTAGGCGTCTGCCCCTGATTGAACTGTTTGAAGATGATTTGCTCCTGATTGGGATGTTGAAGTAGTCTTGATTCATGTTGGTACCAATGAAGTTCAAATTTCTCTTTTGATTGCCCCTTGTTGGGATTGTACTGATGTCAAGCACTGAATTGCAATTAAATTGTTCATACACAAATGGTAGTGTTAATGTAAAGTTCATGTAAGTTTGGAAAAAAGTCAATTTATTTGAATGCTGTGAAAGTGTGACGAATGGACCGTTAGCCCAAACGAGGTGCTGATTTAGAAAGTGCGTAAAATATGCAGCAAGAAAAATGTGCAATCGAGATTGAAGATTAGAAAATATATGGGAGTCAATTTACGCAACCTTGTTGGTAATATGCTTTCAGAATAAATCGCGCCTCAATTAGGTCTTTGAGGGTTGTAACGTGGTTTGGTTAATGGTTTGAGAAACAAAGGATAAGGCTCAAATGATTTGTACCAACCCCTTCTTCGTAATGTTCTCCAGTCCTACGTTCAGTTTACTCTGCATATGCGTTTGTTTTCGACTTTGCAAGAGTGAAGATGAAGCTTCAATGTTCGCTTGAAGATGGCAGTCATCTTATTTTGCTGGTGACCCTTTGATTTTTGATTTTGTGGTCACTGATATTTGTTTTGCTTTTGCTGAGGATTTGAGTTCCTCTTTTGATTTTTTCGACTAAGTATCCCTTTGGGTGCTCAACTTAGTGTTTTTTTCTTCTTTTTTCTTTTCTTTTTTTGTTTTGTTTGAATGTAGTGACTGCCAAGTCATTTGTTGATGGTCCTCTGACGGGATGTCTCATCTTGCGATTTGAAAGTATAATCAGGTTAACTGAATAACTACCCTGCCCCGGGATAAATGTAAGGGTTGTATCCGAAAGAAACTCCTACTTCTAGGCTCGAAGTGGTTGACTAGGGATTAACTCCTTATATCTCCAGTGTTTAGGGATTTGAAAGAATGTCTGTACATCATTGACAAGGTTTTATCCGAAAGCATACCGCAACAGTTATGGGTATTTTGTTTTCATCATCCTCCCTCAAATATTTGCTAAAGTGAAGTGAGGGAATATTTTTTGTGATTTTTGTGAGAAATGATAAATATGAGCGAATGCGAATAAATTGATTCAAAACATGCATAAACATAACATTAACAAGACCAAATACAAATAACAATGTTCAAAGCAAATAGTACTTAACAAACATTACAAAACAACAGGAATGCGGAAATAATAAATGGCGATGGCTGCCTTGATTTGAGGAATTGAACTTCTCTTGATTGAATGCTTCAAAATGGGAGACTACTCAGCTTTGGTCTTCGGCAACTTCTTCGAAAGCATTCGTTGAGGGGCCACTTGCGGCGACACTGGATTGCTTTGGACATTCGGACCCTTCTGAGTAAAGGTGAGATCCTTAGAGTTGATCAGGTCCTGAATTTTGTGCTTGAATGATTTGCAATTCTCAATCGTGTGACCTGGAGCACCCTTGTGATATTCACAGCGGGCATTGGCATCATAGTTTCGGGTGGTACCAGTTTGTGGTGGCAAGTCTTTTAAAACAAGAGTTCCCTTTGCCATCATTTGATTAAAGATTTCAGAATGTGTCATAGGCAAGGGATCGAAGGTTCTTTCAGGCCTTCTTTGCTGATATGGTGGACGCTGTTGAGGAGCGCATTGTTGTTGTTGACCGGGATGTTGTTGATAAGCCGGTTGCTGGTATGGATAAGCCGGTTGCTGGTATGGTCTAGGTCCATATTGCGCAGCTGCAACCATTTGAGGTGGACGTGGTTGATAAGTGTAAACACCCCAAATTTGCCCTCACCCATTCACACCATGGCTTGTGATCACTCTCATATGCATAAACACAGTCATATCATCTCACATCTCATTTTTGATCCACTGCATAGCTTTCAAGGCATCTGCACCTAGGGTTTGTGATCTGAGCAATCCCAAAGCTTCTTGAGCCAATCCAAAGGCCACTAATCAACTAAAAGGGGTCCTTGTGTGTTCTTATATCATATTTCATCTCCTAAAAGTCAAAATTGCAGAAGAATCACAAGGGCTAGGGTTTGAGTGGATGCAGAGCCAGGATGAACTGCACAGTTGACTGAAAATTAGGGTTTTGGTTTCAGAGGCCATAACTCCAAATTTTTTGGTCATTCTTGTTTTCATTGATCTCTATATGGTATAGGGAGTATGCATATCAATTTCCATGAAGAAATTCCATGGAGAAGTCATCTGATCAAGGGTTGACTTTTCAGACAAGTCAGTGCAAAATCAGGGCATCTGAGGCCCCCAATGACCCAACCAATGGGTGATCTTCATCATTTTGAGTGTATATGACCTTTATTTGATCATGGAAGAAGGTTGAAGTTCATAGAAATCAAGAATTTAGGGTTTTTGCAAATGTTGACTTTTTGGGCATAGTTGACTTTTCAAGAATGCATCATTTTAGGTCATTTTTCAAGCCATGATTTTGGATCCAAAAATGTTTCAAATGGAAAAACTTTGGTCATGAAAGTTGTAGATCTCATCTTTCCCTTTTCAAAAAGTACAAGAACATGATCTAATTCATTTTGGATCAAAAGTTATGGTTTGTTAAAGTTGGCAAAAATCACTAAATTTCAAGTTATGCACTAAATGGAAAACTTGCAAATTCATGTATCAAGCATTCTAGTGACTTCAAAGTGACTTCAAAACTTCATCACATGATCACATATGCCCTAAAAAACAGAATTGGCCCAAGGGATTCTTCTTTGTTTGCCTTGATTTTCAAGAAATCCATAAGACATTTTCCATTACAAGTGCAAAGTTGGATTTTTGGCATAGTCATTTTCCAAGGAATTATGTGGTCTCTAGCTGACTCTTAAACATTGCCATGACTAAAAGAAGTGTTATGCTACAAAATTCAGCAAGAAGATTCGCATGTACTTAGCATAAACTCATGAGAAAACACAAGTTGTCAAGTTGCAAAAGCTAGCATAGCTTGTCATCCACATGCTGCAGACATTCTCAAGCCATCCAAGGGTTGTCCCTGACTCAAGCTGAAGCAAGACATGCCCTAACATAGCTGCTGCCATAGCCCATGCTGCAAGTACAACAACTTTTGACTTTTTGGCCAATTGCTCCATACTTTTCCCACAGTGCATGTCAAGTCTTCTGACTGGTTCCAATAGATTAGGGATAATGTATGGATCATAAAACACACCATTCACAAGGCAGAAACCTCCCACAATCCAGCATCCAAGAAATCTGACCAAAACTTCTCCTCTTCGAATCTTCACACACAGCCATCAAACTTCATTTTTTCTTTCACCAATAAGTCACAAATTGTCCCAAGAACAAAAGCCACCCCTCAAAGCAGCCTGAAACATCACATACAAGGATCCCCATTTCTGCTACACCAGAGCTGAGTCTTTCAAACCAGCCACTCCACAAGCTTTCCAAGCTCCATTCCATCCTCAGGAGGTTCAAGGAAGCAAGCTTGCGCAAAAGAAAAGCCCAGAAAGCTCATAAACAGAGAAGCTTCATCTCAGGTAACATGAAGAACATTTCTCCCAGAAACTGATTTTTAAGTTCTTTTATGATGCTATGTCTTCTCCTGATCATGGATATGTGTTTATTTTTTGAAATAGTGAAGAAACCAGCATGTATGGTATCTCTGAACATTTGCCCGTATTTTGTATTTTGCTTCGATTCAAGCTTGTGAGTGAAAATAAATGAGTTTTGGGAGAGGGGTTAGGTTTAGATTGAGGAGAAGACCATTTTGGTGGAAGAAATTTGTTGATTGGTGACCTGTAGAAAAACCTAGGGTTTTGGCTCGCCGGAGAAGACGACCGGAAGTCTTCTCCGGCAGCCTGAGAGTCATTAGCCCTAATCTGAGTGATTAAGTGAGGTTTAAATCTTGAGCGTTGGATCAGCTGACTGGCATTGACTTCGCGCGTGCACGTGTGGTCCAGATGAGCCCTTTTTGCCCTAATCATCATTAGCCTGATTAATCCACTTAATTAATTCATAAAACTTAATTAAAGCCAGAGTCAATCCAGACCATGCATCTGCGCGCCAAGTCAATGGTTCCCCTTCAACTTTAAATCTCCACCATCAGATCTGATTACTTTTTATTTTATTTGTTTTTATTTCTTTTTATTTCATTTGTTTTGCACAATTAATTTAAAATAGCAAAAAATTCTTAAAAATTATGAAACTTTTTCTTTAAAGTTTTATTAATTTTTAAGACCCAAAAATATTTTTATTTTCATTTTTAGCATTAAAAAAGTATTTTTAAATATTTAAAAGATTATTTTTAATTGATTAATGAGAATTAATTAATTAAAAATACTTTTAGGTATTTAAAAATCACCAAAAAATTCATGGGATGTTCTAAGACATTTAGAAACATTGTCCAACCTTCAAACCAAATTTCTTTTTTGATCTTGATGCATTTTGAGAATTTTTCATTGAATTAAATCATATTTTGTGCATTATTTTGATCATAAGTTCAAAAAATCATTTCTGCCTATTGGATGAGAGTTGGACATTGATTTTTCTTGCATTGTCTTTTGTTTTGCATGTAGTTCCTAGGATAAAAAGGCCATGAATTGTTCTTGCATTTTCTAATTGATTGGCATTTCTTCTGTTAAGAACCCTAAAAAACCCTAATAACTTAGGAAATTCATATCTTGAGTTTGGTTGAGAGTTGAGAGCTCCCCTTTGGGCAGTGGTTCATTATAGGTCTAGGGTTTCTTTGAATACCATTTTCCATTTTTTATCATGAGGTTTGCTTCTGTTTTGGGTTTTGGTTTGATGTTTGATCCATGAACCCTAATTTGGGCTCTCTTTTGCATCCTTCTTACATTTCCTTGCATAACATGACTTGTCTTTGCATTTTGTGCATTCTTGTGTTTCATTTGACATCTTAAGACATATAGGAAGCATCTTTGATCATTGCATCTCATATTTGCCATGTCATTTGTCTTGTATGATTCATAACTTCCCATGTTTGTTCATGCTCCTTAGCTTGCATCATTTGCATTCATAATCTTGTATGAACATCCCCATTGTCTTGCCTCATGTTTGCAGCACCTCATAACATCATAATCATCAACATGCTTCTGGTTTTGCTTAGCATCATATCATTTCATCTCATCTTGCATTGCATTGCATTTTCTTTCTAACATTGCAGGTGGTAAGTAAACTTGAGAAGTGGATTTGCCTTCACTTCTCATACCTTTTCTTTTCATCTCTCTTGCATCCATTGCTGCATTTCTATTTGTGTTTGAGATTGAGCTTGCTCATTCTTCTTCCTCCCACCTTCTTTCTTCAACTGACTTGACTTCTTGAATGAAGCAAGTCACTTTGCTTCTCTTGATCCTGTTCATCTGCTTCCTGGTGGTTCCTTTGAAGATTGTTCTTGGAAACCTCACAAACCTTAGGATCATCCAAGCATGATAATGAATTAGGGTTTTGATTAGTATCCCCTCATAGTTTTTTACCTTTGTGTCTCTCTTTGAGTCTTCTCTTCTCATCTCATAATCAGGGACTAAACCCTAAAGGCTTTAAGACTTTGTGATTAAGCTTATGCCTGCATCCTTCTCTTAGGATGGAGTGTATAACTTTAATCCTAAGTCTTGAACCCTTAAGGTGTTTAAATCTCTTAATCAATTCATTTAATAAGTATCAAGACATCACACTTGTAACTTGGGCCTTGCATTAGGGTTCTAATTCTTCCTTAATTGGTTAAGAAGGACTAACCCTAGTGTTAATGGACAAGTCCCCCTCAAGTTGTCTTACAAACCATAAAATTCACTTCATCATCTTATCATTAATTAAAATCCACTTGATAAAGGCTTTGTTTTGTCATGAGTTTAATCCCTAATCATGGATTAAGTTGAGGAGCTTTCCTCAGCTTAAACACTCTCATCTATTATCCTTCTATTAGGATGGTGTAATGAGTTTGTTTAATCCTTGATTATGGCTTAATCTCATTACTCAACACTAAACAAAAACCACAAAAACATCTAAATAATCACAAGTAGGTTAATGATCTTAATCCTACACCAAAGGTGATTAAGTGTGAGAATCTGACTTCACACTTAAGGTACTCTCATTACCCCTAATCAGAGGGAAGATGTGATGAGTTTGCTAACCCATTGGTTTAGGCTTAAGCTCATTAACTTATGACAAACTTCAAAAGCAATAAAAGACTGAAAACTCAAAAAAAACAAACAATAATCGTCTCCTCCGGGATTCTTTTCTCATCATCTTCACTCACAAACGAGAACTTGCTTCTTCCGTCTAATGCAAGACAGTTTGCATCTGTGCCAGACAGGTCATACACTTGAGCATAGACAAGCAAGCAGTTCACAAGTCAATTCATCTTTCAGTCTCTTTGGGTCGAACTACGGTGTTCTGACTTCCTCATTGCACGAGAGGATACGCAGGCATAACTTAACAGTTATCGAACAAAAGTCTCTGTACATTCCCCCTCTTTCCAGCATCTTTCTCTTAGCCTCATTGTCATGAGCATTTCACTCCTTTCTTACACTGACACTTTCATACTTCATATCACTTATACACTTTACACTGACACCTGTACATTCCTTTTCAGCTATTTTATACACAGATTGCGCTGACACTACCCCTTTAAAACACAAATCTTTTAAGCGTGGATCCCGTCGAGTACGACGGACAATCTGGGTGCTAATACCTTCCCAGGTTGTAACCAACCCCCTTTCTCAGTCTCTCTGGTTCGCAAACCGTCTTATCCATCTCTTTCTAGGTCTATGCAGCATTGCCTTTCCTCCGGGATAAAAATGCCTAGCTGGCGACTCTATTCATCTCCAGTGAGTTCACGGCTGTGTGTTCTCACTGTTCCCTTCGCCGACCGTTCGCGTCTGTACCTTCATCTGACCTCGGTGTCATTTGTCGGGAGCGACAGCTTGGCGACTCTGCTGGGGAATCTTTATGCTGCAACCAGGGCTTCTGGTTCTTTTTGTGGGTTCCTCCTAGCGCTTGATTGATTCGTGTTTACTGGGGTGTTATGTGCTTGTTTGTGTTTGTTTTTGTTTATTGCTTTATGTACAGTTGCTTTACTGCTTTCTTTATTGCTTTACATATATCATACTGTCATGCTGTCTGGCTGGATCTGTTTGCTTTGGTGGGTGGGTGTTTCATTGAGAGTTAAGGTCCTATACCTGGGACCTGAGTGACACCTAGGCTAGAGTGGTTCATGTTCTTTCCCATTCCATTTCGGTCTGGTGCGGGAATATGAAACACGGTTCAGATATGGGTTTCTTCTTGAGAACTCTGTGTTGCAGATTTCCTGCAATGCTAGGGCTATCTGGGAAACCTGCTAAGTCTGGATGACCTTTTAGTATTGACCTTCAGAAACTGAGGTGAATTAGAGGAGGAATTGTTATGGTTATTGTAAACACTGCACCTCCGGGTTAGAAGTGTTTACACTTCTCATAACTGATCCAAGTCTGAGGATCCTTGTTCTAGATCATCACCTGTGAGGGGGTTGGGCTGTTTACAGGTTTGCAGGTACCTTGACCTCAGAATACCCTGTTACTTTGACTTTGTTAAGAATGCTCCATTTTGGATAGTTCTTGTGATTCTAAAACCCTGGACATGTGGCTCTTTATTTGAGTCCCCCACCCTGGTTACTGGATTTTTAGACCTCCATTTGGAATTCTTGAACACACATGGACTTATATCAGGGCATTTTGATCAGATCCAGCTCAGTCACAAACCCTTGCATTTCATTTGCATACATACTCATTGCATCATATTAACATTTGCTTATTTGTGTTTCAGGGTATCCACCTTCATCTGGTTTTGGTTTTGACCCCATCTGCATCATTGACCTATCTCCACCAGCACTTGCTTCAGTTTGTCAGCCATATACTTCAGATACTAGCACTAGCCAGCCAGTGGCCCACTCCTCAGCATCTTCATCAGCACTTATCCTACTCAGTCCTCAGCATCATGGCTCCAAAGAAAAGCAACATCACTTATCATTTCTTCCAACCAGACTTATCAGACATCAGGAGGATCCAAACCCTGATCACTCCAAATCACATACCCTTGTTCAGGGAGAATTATGGGGATATACTGGACTTGGTCATGGATCTGGACCCATCCCAGAGGAGCCTCATCCACACCTGTATTCAGTTTTATGACCCCCCATTGAGATGTTTCACCTTTCAAGACTTTCAGTTGGGGCCTCTTCTGGAAGAATACTCATCATTGACTGGTCTGCCCATCAAAAGAGAAATCCCATTCAACCCTGAAATGGTCTTTCCTAGCAATGGAGAGGTAGCAAAAGCTTTGTATCTGGAGCCTGTTTTGATTGAACAGCATACGACCTCTAAAGCTGGAATCCCTGGTTTTCATCTTGACTTCCTGATTTCTCAAGCTAGTCTGAAAGCCTCCTTGGGAGAGTGGAAAGCTGTTTGTGCTCTGTTGGCCTTGAGTGTATATGGAATTGTATTGTTTGCAGATGAGCCTCGATTCATTAGCAAAAATGCAATCCATTTGTTCATCCTGAAGAACCCAGTGCCAACCTTACTGGGTGATCTCTATTACTCAGTCCATCAGAGAAATGAGAAGCAGAGGGGAAGATTAGTGAGGATTTGTGCTCCATTATTCCATGCTTGGCTTCTCAGGCATCTACCCAGGACAGATGCATTTCTAAATCCTCATCAGCAAAGCAACTGGGCTAAGAGGCTCACTACTCTCACTTCAGCAGATATCAGATGGTGTACTCAGAGCACCAAGGGCAGAGATATGATCACCAGCTGTGGGCACTTTCCCAATGTGCCTTTGATAGGAGTTAAGGGAAGTATCAACTACAACCCTCTGCTGTTCAGGAGACAATTAGGCTATGCACTGGTTCATACTCCTAGGGAACAAGACTTGGTTGAGACCCTCTACTGTGAGAACAAGATTAGTTTGGCTGTTGTTAGGCAGGCTGCCTGGGCCTGGGATCATGTTCAAACCAAGGGAATCACCATTTTGGGGAAGTGCAATAATGTGGCATCAGTCCAATATTATGAGTGGTCCCATGCTAGGGCTCAATTCTCTGGAATGCCCTTTACCATAGAAGACATGCCTGAGTCATCTTCAGCACCACCCCCTGCCACTATCAGTCTGGAGGAGTTTGAGAGCTTGAAAGAAAGAAATGAGAAGCTAACCCAAGCCTTGCAGAAGACCCTCAGGGAGAGGAGTGAAAGTGTGAGGGAGATTGAGAGATTGGAGAAACTGAGGGTGGAACACTTGACTAAAATTGAGAAGTCTGGAGAATACATCAACAAGTCCAAAGCTGGTGAGCAGATTCTGAAGAATGCTTGTAAGGAAGCCCAGTTTCAGAGAGCAAGGACAGACTTGTATTTGAAAGAGAGTCAGGCCAGGTGGGTCCGGATCACTGAGGCCCGTACTCTAGAAGACAAGAGAGTTCAGGACAAGATGGAACAGATGGAAAAAGCCCTGACAGCAGCCCAGAAGGAGATATCAGAGCTAGAAATCAGAGCTGGAGTGAAGAGGTCTAAGGACCAAAGTCAGAACAAAAAGTTGATTGCAGCTGTTGCAACAAGAAACCTTCTCATCAGAGGCCTCACGGAGCGCCCGGCTGATCCTGTGACCGAAGCACTTCTTAAGGAAGTTCGTGAGGATGAGTTTGGCCTTGGAGTTTGATCATTTGCTTGTTGTTGTTCCTTTTCCATGTACTTTTGCTTTTTGTGATGTATTTTGACCCCTTTGAGGGCTTGTGTTGTAAAAATGAACAAATTGTATTATTTCACTTTTGTAATATATTTGTGTTGGTTTCTATCTGGGTTCACATCAAAAGCAACTTCAACGGCAGCATCTTCAAGGGTCTGGAAGGGTCAAAACTGAAGGCCAAACCGGATACCTTGAGAACAAATAAGCATAACTGCATTGCATGCTAACCCTTTTGTTTGTTTTGTAGGTTTTTGTTTTGTTGTTGCTAACCTCTGTTGTGAATCTCAGGAATTATTGCTCGCCGCCGGGTATTTCCTCTCAACAGGCCACACAGGTACCCAACTAGAAACAACCTTCCGGGAATTCAGATGGATCAGATGCAACAAGACCTTACAGAGGTCAGAAATCAGATGGCAAATGAAAGGTTAGAGATGAGAACGCAGATGACGCAGTTCATGGAAGTTATGAACAACATGGCCCAGAGCCAGGAGAGACTGAGGGCCATGGTGGAGAGGCAAAATCAAGAGGAGCCTCATGTAGGAACTGCAGGCACCAGTAATAATGAAAGGGTGCAACCCCATATTAATCCCCCTGTGTTTGGCCCACATCTCCATCCTGAGATTAATATTCCTGCAAACATTCAAGGAACAGCTACTGCGGCCAGGGTACTTCAAGAAGATCCTCAGGAGGACCAATTTACAGTAATGGGTGCTGGAGAGGAAACTTATGACAGGAGATTGGATGAAATAGCTGAGAAGTTGAGGTCCTTAGAATCTCAAAATTCTTTGGGGTTCGACGTCATGGACATGGGTTTGGTAGAAGGGGTCAGGATCCCCCATAAGTTCAAGCCTCCTTGTTTCGAAAAGTATAATGGGACTTCATGCCCCCGGACTCATTTGCAATCATTTCTGGGAAGGCTGAAAGCCTATACAATGGATGAGAAACTTTGGATGTTCTACTTCGAAGACAGCTTGACCGGAGCATCAAGGGAGTGGTATTCCCATTTGACAAGAGCAACTATAAGATGCTGGAAGGACCTGGCAGAGGCCTTCATCAGACAGTATCAGTATAATCTAGATATGGCACCCAACAGGACCCTCCTAATGGGAATGTCACAGTCATCTAGGGAGAGCTTCAGAGAATATGCCCAAAGATGGAGACAGCTTGCTGCTACTGTCCAGCCACCTATGTCAGAACGGGAAATGGCTGATATGTTCATGAATACTCTTCAGGGAACGTATATTGACAGGTTGGCTGCTTTCTCTTCCACCAGCTTCGCAGATGTTGTCATAGCTGGGGAGAGAATTGAAAGCCTGTTAAAAATGGGAAAGATCTCTGACAATGGTGCCAGCTCGTCCAGTAGTACAAGAAAGCCTTTTGCAGGCCCGAGAAGAACTGGCGAGACTAATGCCATCCACACCAACAGGGGTAGGCCCCAATATGTTCAAAGGTCAATAGCAGCAGTCACTATCCCTGCTCCAGCTCATCCTCAGCCAGTCTATCAACCTCCGCAACAAAACTTCCAACAACAACCTCAGTATCATCAGAATCAGTATCCTCCAAGGAACTACAACAACAACAACTCCAACAACAACAATCAACAAAGGCCATTCCAACAGAGGCCATCCCAAGCTAACCGAGTGATCGACCCGATCCCAATGCCGTATGCTGCTTTGCTGCCACAACTTCTGAAACTCAACCTAGTTGAGCTAAGAACGTTGGCACCTCCGGATCCCAACAGTCTACCAAGAAACTATGACTCCAATGCTAGGTGTGCTTTTCATTCAAACGCACCTGGTCACAGTACAGAAAAATGCAGGGCTCTGCATATGAAGGTACAAGACTTGGTAGACTCCAAGGCTCTGAATTTTGCACCTCCGCCCAATGTCAATAAAAACCCAATGCCAAACCATGGTGGTCCCCGAATTAATGCTATTGAAGAAGACCAACCGTCTTATTTAATAACCAGTGTGGATCAGATCAGGACACCGTTGGTGGAAATCAAAGCTCAACTCCGTGAAAACCAAATATTTCCGGGGTGTGAACTAGGATGCCCCTATTGCAATATTTCATGGAATGGGTGTGAGGACCTGAGAAATGGCATTGACAGCCTTATTCAGAGTGGCTTGCTACAGATCACTACATCATTTCCGACAAATCCGGCAACTTCATCAACAACGGTTTCAGACCCTCCTACAAATACAGCAACTATTGTTCCCGACAATTCATCAGCACCATCAACAAGTACTCCACCTGTCCTTCCAAATGATCAGTTTTCAACAGTTCCTCCTGCTACAACTTCAGCTTCATTCCATCTCGAATCTCCATCAACAATAACAACAACAGTCCTTCCAACAGTACCTCCTACAACGCCAGCAATCAATCATGAAGATGTCTCCACTGTTACCATATTCTACGATCCTGAGAATAATTCCGCCTACCATTCAGAAGGTGCTGCTCCCACCAGAACACCAGTTACAATCTTTTATGATCCACAAACAATTACAATCCCTTCAGCAGCAACAATCAGTCCAGTCACTGTCACGGTGCCTGGACCAGTACCATATGAAAGCAATAGGGCCATCCCTTGGCACTATGGCTCTGACGTGTACTCTGAAGGGAAAAGAATCACTCTTGAAACATCAACACCTGCACCACAAGTAGATAATGTGGGGGGAGGTGGAGGCTTCACTCGAAGCGGACGTCTCTTTGCTTCACAAGTTCAAAGACCTACTGCCGAAGCAGAAGCTGCTGCCAAGGCAAAAGGAAAAGGCCCGGTGCAGGAAGATTCAGCTGCCAAAGAAACCCTGAAGACTCCATTCGATCAGGAAGTTGATGAGTTTATGCGAATCATCAAAAAGAGTGACTACAAAATTGTGGATCAACTTCACCAGACGCCATCCAAAATCTCCATCCTCTCACTGCTTATGTGCTCCGAAGCCCATCGGAATGCACTACTTAAAGTCCTGCACGCAGCTTACGTGCCTGAGGAGATTACTGTCAACCAATTGGAAACCGTGGTTGGAAACGTTACTGCTAGCAATGGGCTAGGGTTTACCAATTCTGACTTGACAGCGGATGGCCGTAATCACAACAAAGCCTTGCACATAACCATGGAATGCAAAGGAGCTGTCCTTTCTCATGTGCTGGTGGACACAGGTTCTTCCCTGAATGTCTTACCGAAGAAGGCTCTGGTGAAGCTTGAATATGATGGATTGGCATTGAGACCCAGCAACCTGGTAGTAAGAGCCTTTGATGGTTCTAAGAGATCGGTTCTGGGAGAGATTGAGCTGCCTGTGACAATTGGCCCACAGACCTTTAAAACTATCTTTTATGTGATGGACATTCAGCCCGCCTACAGCTGTTTGTTGGGTAGACCCTGGATTCACGCCGCCGGCGCAATAACGTCTACCCTTCACCAAAAGTTAAAATTTAAGTGGGAAGGTCAAGTTGTCACAATCTGTGGGGAAGAGGATATTTTCGTTAGCCATCTGGCTACCTACAAATACATCGAGATGGATGGGGAGATCCATGAAACAATGAGCCAAGGTTTTGAAGCCTTGAATGTCAATGAAGCATCTGCTGTATCTGGAATCTCCATGTCATCTTACCAACAAGCCCGGAAGGTTGTTGAAGAAGGAACTGCCCTAGGCTGGGGCAAGGTCTTAGCTGTGGAGGAGAAGAAGGACAAATTTGGGTTGGGTTACAAACCAACTCAACATCAAGCAAAGGCTGCTGCAGAGCCTGGTTTTGTCAGTGGGGGGATGCTTACCCCCGATGCTATCAACTGTCTGGAAGACGAGCTGGAAGAGGAGCGCAATCTGGAGAATTGGATTCGTCCAAAGATCCCGGGGAGCAGTGTCTCGAACTGGTCTTCCCAGGAAATTATAAGAGTTACTCAATCAGAGTAATTATTATTTCCTGTATTTTTATAAGCATGCATCAAAGTCTTGCATCTTGCCCAAGATGACAAGACTCATTTTGTAATCAGGGCCATCTGTACTTTTGTGCAAACAAGATTAAATTAATGAAATATCAGACATCTTTTTGCAAACAAGTCTTTTTCTTTTATGCTCACTGTTTTTCCATTTCTCTTTTTTGTACAAAAATAAATGGCGGTGTTTTCAAAATGATAACTTCATTTCACTTTTTCTAAAGCAAGATTAAAATCAATCACTAAAATGAACAAACTCAACCCTTGCAGAGAGTGCCTTCCAGACAGCACCGACAACAGCACGGCTATGACATCGTATGACTTTGACAATCCAATCAATCAAGCTGATGAAGGGGTTGATGAAGAGTATGAGCTTCCTGAAGAGCTAGCCAGGTTGTTGAGACAGGAGGAAAAGGTTATTACCCCTCACCAGGAGGAGATTGAAGTGATTAATCTTGGTACAGACGAAGACGTGAAAGAGGTTAAGATCGGGGCCTGCCTGCAAGACTCAGTGAAGAGACAGCTGATAGATCTGCTTCAAGAGTATGTTGATGTGTTTGCTTGGTCGTATCAAGACATGCCAGGGTTGGATACCGACATTGTTGTGCATAAGCTGCCTTTGAGGGAAGAATGCCCACCAGTTAAACAGAAGCTGCGCCGAACTCGCCCAGACATGGCTATGAAAATCAAGGAAGAGGTACAAAAGCAATGGGACGCCGGGTTCCTTGCTGTGACTAGCTACCCGCCGTGGGTTGCTAACATAGTACCTGTGCCTAAGAAGGACGGCAAAGTAAGAATGTGTGTTGATTACCGGGATCTGAACAGAGCCAGCCCGAAAGATGACTTCCCATTACCTCACATTGATGTATTGGTGGATAACACGGCTCAGTTCTCGGTATTCTCCTTCATGGATGGATTTTCAGGATATAATCAGATCAAGATGTCACCTGAAGACATGGAGAAGACAACATTCATTACACCTTGGGGCACGTTCTGTTACAAGGTGATGCCATTCGGACTGAAGAATGCTGGTGCCACATATCAACGGGCTATGGTGACATTATTCCACGATATGATCCACAAGGAAATAGAATGTTATGTGGATGATATGATCGCCAAGTCCCTTACAGAGGAGAATCACCTGGTGAATCTGCTGAAGTTGTTCAAGCGTCTGAGGAGGTACCAACTAAAGCTGAACCCCAACAAATGCACATTCGGGGTGCGATCCGGTAAGCTGCTGGGCTTTATTGTAAGCGAGAAAGGGATTGAGGTTGACCCTGATAAAGTCAAGGCTATTCAAGAAATGCCTGCACCGAAAACTGAGAAAGAAGTTCGAGGGTTCTTAGGTCGATTGAACTACATTTCCCGGTTCATATCTCACCTCACGGCAACCTGTGAACCCTTGTTCAAGCTGTTAAGGAAGGAACAGACGGTCAGGTGGAACGAAGATTGCCAGAAGGCTTTTGACAAGATCAAGGAATACTTACAAGAACCTCCAATCCTCATGCCTCCAGTTGAAGGAAGACCTCTGATCATGTACTTGACAGTATTAGAAGAGTCAATGGGGTGTGTGCTGGGCCAGCATGACGAGTCTGGTCGAAAAGAGTATGCAATTTACTACCTAAGCAAAAAGTTTACCGACTGTGAACAACGTTATTCACTGCTCGAGAAAACTTGCTGTGCTTTAGCGTGGGCTGCTCGCCGACTGAGGCAGTATATGTTGACCCACACTACCTTATTAATCTCAAAAATGGATCCAGTTAAGTACATTTTCGAGAAGCCAGCTCTTACCGGACGGGTTGCAAGATGGCAGATGATTCTCACAGAATACGACATACAGTACACATCTCAGAAAGCCATCAAAGGCAGTGTACTATCTGAATATCTTGCTGAGCAACCCATTGATGACTACCAGCCTATGAGGTTTGACTTCCCTGATGAAGACATCATGTTCATTAAAGCAAAAGATCATGAAGAGCCTATTCACACTGAAGGGCCTGACCCGGAGGAAGAATGGACTATGATGTTTGATGGGGCTGTTAACATGAACGGTCGCGGTGTTGGTGCAGTACTCATTACACCCAAAGGAGTTCACATGCCTTTCTCGGCAAAACTCACTTTCGACTGCACTAACAACGAAGCTGAATACGAAGCTTGCATTATGGGTCTTGAGGAAGCCATCGACCTCAGGATCAAAACATTGACCGTATTCGGGGATTCAGCTTTGGTAGTCAATCAAACCAACGACAAATGGTACACACACCAGGATCATCTGATACCTTACAGGGATTATACAAGGAGGTTATTGACTTTCTTCACAACAGTCAAGCTTGAGTATATCCCTCGGGACGAGAATCAGTTTGCAGATGCCTTGGCTACCATTTCGTCCATGATCAAAGTTCAAGCTGCTAACTTTGTACCTCAGATTTCAGTGTCTAGACTTGATAGACCAGCATATGTATTTGCAGCAGATGTTGTAAAAGATGACAAGCCTTGGTTCCATGACATTAAGTGCTTCTTGGAGGATCAGACATACCCACCTGGGGCATCTTCCAATGATAAGAAGACTTTGAGAAGGCTTGCTGGAAGTTTCTTTCTGAACACTGATGGGTCTTTATATAAGAGGAACTTTGACATGGTACTCCTCAGATGTGTTGACAAGACGGAAGCAGATTTGCTGATGCATGAAGTGCACGAAGGATCTTTTGGTACCCATGCAGGAGGGCATGCCATGGCAAAGAAATTGTTAAGATCAGGCTATTACTGGATCACGATGGATGCAGACTGTTGTGCTTACGCCAGGAAATGTCATAAATGCCAGATTTACGCAGATAAGGTGCATGTACCTCCCAATCCTTTGAACATCATGTCTTCACCTTGGCCCTTTGCTATGTGGGGCATTGATATGATTGGAAAAATTGAGCCAACTGCTTCAAACGGCCACAGATTCATCCTGGTCGCCATCGACTATTTCACCAAGTGGGTTGAAGCAGCCTCATATGCGAACGTCACAAGGCAAGTGGTAGCCAGATTCCTGAAGAGAGATATCATCTGTCGGTATGGAGTGCCCGAGCGAATCATTACTGATAATGGTTCCAATCTCAACAACAAAATGATGGCAGAACTGTGCCGGGACTTCAAGATCCAACATCACAATTCTTCTCCTTACAGGCCAAAGATGAACGGCGCTATTGAGGCGGCAAATAAGAATATTAAGAAGATTGTGCAGAAGATGGTAGTCACCAACAAAGACTGGCATGAAATGCTACCGTTTGCCTTGCATGGGTACCGCACATCAATCAGAACATCCACTGGGGCAACACCGTATCAACTTGTGTATGGTATGGAAGCAGTCCTACCTGTTGAAGTTGAATTACCCTCTCTACGGGTATTGATGGATGTTAAACTGAGTGAAGCAGAATGGGTTCGGTCCCGATTCGAACAACTGAGTCTGATCGAAGAGAAAAGGTTGGCCGCAATCTGTCATGGGCAGTTATATCAGAAGAGAATGAAGAAGGCCTTCGATCAGAAAGTCAGGCACCGAGAATACCAAGTAGGGGATCTTGTGCTGAAGAGAATCCTCCCTCCTCATACAGACCACAGGGGCAAATGGACTCCAAATTATGAAGGACCATTCGTTGTAAAGAAAGTTTTCTCTGGTGGAGCACTGATGCTCAGCACCATGGATGGTGAAGATTTCCCATCCCCTGTGAATTCAGATGCAGTTAAAAAATACTTCGCATAAAATGACCCGCTGGACATAAAAACAGAATGTAAGTCCAGGCAAAAATAGGGCATCCCGGCGAGTCAAAAACAGAATAAAAGACTCGGGCAAAAGTAAGGGAAATAAATAAAAAATGTACACCCGCTGAGTTGAAAAGCCGCATTGGACAACTCAGGCAAAAATGGGTATCCCGATGGATTGAAAACCCGAAAGGGCGATCCATGCAAAGTAAGGGAATAAGCGAACAACTGCACTCTGAATTCGTCTGTATTATCTACAACTTGGTGAGCTACAAAGGATCAAGCTTCAATCAGAATCAACTCTCTCCAGAAAGCAAGACGAGAAGAAAGTCATTGTCATGCGAGTCATAGCAGAAGGGGAAGCTCCTTGGAAGCATCGTCAACACCGCCAGCACTTTATTTCTCAATTTGTAACAATCTCCTCATTTCAGGAGATATGTTTCTTTGACTGTATCTTGCCATGAGTTAATAAAATCAGATTTTCAGTCATGTCTCGTTTTTCACATTTACGTTTTGCAAAGAGTTGTCTGATATCTCTAAAAATACAACTGCATAAGTACAGATGCCTTTCTCTAAAAATAAAAACACATGCTTACAGGGAATCTGATTATTCTCGAAAGTAC
The DNA here is from genome assembly GCA_963966055.1 of Lathyrus aphaca. Taxonomy (NCBI): domain Eukaryota; kingdom Viridiplantae; phylum Streptophyta; class Magnoliopsida; order Fabales; family Fabaceae; genus Lathyrus; species Lathyrus aphaca. The sequence continues at coordinate 451,067,200 of OZ014522.1, read as the reverse complement.
TTATCTCCTACGACGGAATCCAGTAAGGGATACCTCGGGACCTTTTGTATGTTTCCTTATCTTTGCAGGATTGCAGATATCCAGAACGCAACCTGGGGCATGCAGGTTATGTCTCAGCAAGTAGGCGAATCATTATCGACTCGGTCTATCTTCCACATGGCACTAGAAGGTGCCCATTTCCCCAGCGGAGCTGCCAAATCAGCATACACTCAATCTCAGCATCCGAAATGCTCTATCCCCAGCTGAGTTGCTCCCCATTGCTTCCCCCAGCAAAGTTACCAAATCAACTAACAGGTTTAACACTCAGGATGTTTTCTCGCCAGCCGAGTTGCCTCTCATTACTCTCCCCAGCTGAGTTATCAACAGCATTCCCCAGCTGTAGTACCAACCATTCTTCCTCAGCAGAATGCAGAAATTAGGGAATCATCTCCCCACAGAGCTTCAAGCCTTTATTCAGAAGAGCAAAGCACGGAGAAGTCACAACAGAGTACAGAAAGCTTCTACAAACCCCAGCTGGGTCCCGTATTATAAGGATATGTCAATCAGTGACCTATATCCCCGAGCAGATACATCATTAGATCTACCAATGATCTCATCCCCAGCTGGGATGTTCACTTCAAGCAGATCATCCAGAGATCTTCGCAGCAATGGGATCCGAATCCCGGATCTGCGCCTCTTTGCATAATCATAGCATTCACATCATATTCACCCTCAGAGCGTAGCATTCCGTCTAATACGGAGCATTACGGCAAAAATCAAATACATAGCATAATCATAAGTCATGTTGTGAATTGAACGCTTGTGACTAGTGACCATTCGTCAGAATATAGATTACTTTCCCCCGGAGTCCCCACCAGAGTCCCAGCAAAAGCAGCTGCCTCACAAATCACAAACACCAGTATATATTCATTTTGGCACCCGTCCGTGCCATCTTTCCCCAGTAAAGTCGCCTGAACACCCTTTACAAACAAATCACCCGTACTACAGGTACTTCCTGACACCCGTGTCAAATCCCCAGCAGAAAGCCAAAGACATCCTCTTTGCACTCACATATACCTATATACACTTTTCTTGACACCCGTCCGTGTCATTTCCCCAGCGCAGTCGCTTGCACCTTTCATCACCCATACACTTGTTAATATTATACTTTTCTCTCTTGACACTCGTCCGTGTCATTCTCCCCAGCAGATAAACACTCATCTTATATACAATACTCATACTACAGATACTCGTCCGTATCTTGTATACATCATCACTCATATCCCCACAGATTCGGCAGTAGTCCTTGTTCTTTGTTAACCAGTTGGTACTCGTCCGTACCATCATCTCAGAACATTGCGTCTAGTGTTTGTTTCTACATGATACTCGTCCGTATCATAGTCTTAAGGATGCTCGTCCGCATCTTTAATCCATACACTGTGTCAAACACTTATGTCTTCTTGAATATAGATACTCGTCTGTATCTACTATTCCCCAGAAGGTTTCTTTCAGATACAACACTCGTCCGTGTTCTTTGTTAACCAGTTGATACTCGTCCGTATCATCATCTCTGAACATGTGTCAGTTTGTTTCTACATGATACTCGTCCGTATCATAAGTCTTAAGGATGCTCGTCTGCATCTTTAATCTATACACAATACCAAACACTTATACCTTTTTGTTTCCCGGATGTAAACGCCCGTCCGTGTTTACTATATCCCCAGCAAATCACCAACAAATTTCCTTTTTATCTAACACTCGTCCTGTGTTATGATACCTTTGAGAGCAGCCGTCCCCTGCTGAGTGGTCGTCCTCCACTTCTTGATGGTCGTCCTCCATCATGCTCATCCGATGGTCGTCCCCATCGTTGATTTTAGCAGCCGTCCCCTGCTAGGTGGTCGTCCTTCATCAACTTTATCCAATGGCCGTCCCCATTGTTGATTTTGGTTATCTGACATTCGTCCTATGTCATGATAAACCTTGAGAGCAGCCGTCCCCTGCTGAGTGGTCGTCCTCCACTTCTTGATGGTCGTCCTCCATCATGCTCGTCCGATGGCCGTCCCCATCGTTGACCTTTTTCTATCCGATGGTCGTCCCCATCGTTGATATTTTCGGCAGCCGTACCCTGCCAGGTGGTCGTCCTCCACCTTTGATGGCCGTCCCCATCATATTTCTTTTAACCCCAACAGAGCAGCCGTCCCCTGCTAGGTGATCGTCCTTCACCTTTGATGGCCGTACCCCATCATCTGTTTATTTCATTTATTCTTTAACCCGATGGCCGTCCCCGTCGTGGTCCCTTTTCCTTTTTTAGCCCGATGGCCGTCCCCATCGTTGGTTACTTGACCTTTATGAACTTGATGGCCGTCCCCGTCATGATTCATTAACCCCCAGAGAATTTTACAACTTTATCTTGATGGCCGTCCCCATCATGATATTTTATTTTTCCCAGCTAGTCGGCCGTCCCCGTCTTAGCTTTACCTTTTACCCCCAGCATGGCGGCCGTCCCCGTCATTGCTTTATTTCCTACACTTTCCCAGCATGTCGGCCGTCCCCGTCATCGCTTTGCTTCACATACCACTTTACCCAGCAGTCGTCCTCTGCTCGACGGTCGTCCTCCGTCGCCCACTTTACAATATACTTTATTTGCTTTTACAATCTATATCCCTTTTCTTCTTCATCCTGTGAGTGCAAATTTTGGACTGTCTTTGGTATTCAACCACAAGTTATCTTGTTTGGCCTGTTAAGCCGTCGCTTACATCCTGCACAGCTAACTCATGTTTGAATAGGGGCAGCTGTAAACACCCCAAATTTGCCCTCACCCATTCACACCATGGCTTGTGATCACTCTCATATGCATAAACACAGTCATATCATCTCACATCTCATTTTTGATCCACTGCATAGCTTTCAAGGCATCTGCACCTAGGGTTTGTGATCTGAGCAATCCCAAAGCTTCTTGAGCCAATCCAAAGGCCACTAATCAACTCAAAGGGGTCCTTGTGTGTTCTTATATCATATTTCATCTCCTCAAAGTCAAAATTGCAGAAGAATCACAAGGGCTAGGGTTTGAGTGGATGCAGAGCCAGGATGAACTGCACAGTTGACTGAAAATTAGGGTTTTGGTTTCAGAGGCCATAACTCCAAATTTTTTGGTCATTCTTGTTTTCATTGATCTCTATATGGTATAGGGAGTATGCATATCAATTTCCATGAAGAAATTCCATGGAGAAGTCATCTGATCAAGGGTTGACTTTTCAGACAAGTCAGTGCAAAATCAGGGCATCTGAGGCCCCCAATGACCCAACCAATGGGTGATCTTCATCATTTTGAGTGTATATGACCTTTATTTGATCATGGAAGAAGGTTGAAGTTCATAGAAATCAAGAATTTAGGGTTTTTGCAAATGTTGACTTTTTGGGCATAGTTGACTTTTCAAGAATGCTTCATTTTAGGTCATTTTTCAAGCCATGATTTTGGATCCAAAAATGTTTCAAATGGAAAAACTTTGGTCATGAAAGTTGTAGATCTCATCTTTCCCTTTTCAAAAAGTACAAGAACATGATCTAATTCATTTTGGATCAAAAGTTATGGTTTGTTAAAGTTGGCAAAAATCACTAAATTTCAAGTTATGCACTAAATGGAAAACTTGCAAATTCATGTATCAAGCATTCTAGTGACTTCAAAGTGACTTCAAAACTTCATCACATGATCACATATGCCCTAAAAAACAGAATTGGCCCAAGGGATTCTTCTTTGTTTGCCTTGATTTTCAAGAAATCCATAAGACATTTTCCATTACAAGTGCAAAGTTGGATTTTTGGCATAGTCATTTTCCAAGGAATTATGTGGTCTCTAGCTGACTCTTAAACATTGCCATGACTAAAAGAAGTGTTATGCTACAAAATTCAGCAAGAAGATTCGCATGTACTTAGCATAAACTCATGAGAAAACACAAGTTGTCAAGTTGCAAAAGCTAGCATAGCTTGTCATCCACATGCTGCAGACATTCTCAAGCCATCCAAGGGTTGTCCCTGACTCAAGCTGAAGCAAGACATGCCCTAACATAGCTGCTGCCATAGCCCATGCTGCAAGTACAACAACTTTTGACTTTTTGGCCAATTGCTCCATACTTTTCCCACAGTGCATGTCAAGTCTTCTGACTGGTTCCAATAGATTAGGGATAATGTATGGATCATAAAACACACCATTCACAAGGCAGAAACCTCCCACAATCCAGCATCCAAGAAATCTGACCAAAACTTCTCCTCTTCGAATCTTCACACACAGCCATCAAACTTCATTTTTTCTTTCACCAATAAGTCACAAATTGTCCCAAGAACAAAAGCCACCCCTCAAAGCAGCCTGAAACATCACATACAAGGATCCCCATTTCTGCTACACCAGAGCTGAGTCTTTCAAACCAGCCACTCCACAAGCTTTCCAAGCTCCATTCCATCCTCAGGAGGTTCAAGGAAGCAAGCTTGCGCAAAAGAAAAGCCCAGAAAGCTCATAAACAGAGAAGCTTCATCTCAGGTAACATGAAGAACATTTCTCCCAGAAACTGATTTTTAAGTTCTTTTATGATGCTATGTCTTCTCCTGATCATGGATATGTGTTTATTTTTTGAAATAGTGAAGAAACCAGCATGTATGGTATCTCTGAACATTTGCCCGTATTTTGTATTTTGCTTCGATTCAAGCTTGTGAGTGAAAATAAATGAGTTTTGGGAGAGGGGTTAGGTTTAGATTGAGGAGAAAACCATTTTGGTGGAAGAAATTTGTTGATTGGTGACCTGTAGAAAAACCTAGGGTTTTGGCTCGCCGGAGAAGACGACCGGAAGTCTTCTCCGGCAGCCTGAGAGTCATTAGCCCTAATCTGAGTGATTAAGTGAGGTTTAAATCTTGAGCGTTGGATCAGCTGACTGGCATTGACTTCGCGCGTGCACGTGTGGTCCAGATGAGCCCTTTTTGCCCTAATCATCATTAGCCTGATTAATCCACTTAATTAATTCATAAAACTTAATTAAAGCCAGAGTCAATCCAGACCATGCATCTGCGCGCCAAGTCAATGGTTCCCCTTCAACTTTAAATCTCCACCATCAGATCTGATTACTTTTTATTTTATTTGTTTTTATTTCTTTTTATTTCATTTGTTTTGCACAATTAATTTAAAATAGCAAAAAATTCTTAAAAATTATGAAACTTTTTCTTTAAAGTTTTATTAATTTTTAAGACCCAAAAATATTTTTATTTTCATTTTTAGCATTAAAAAAGTATTTTTAAATATTTAAAAGATTATTCTTAATTGATTAATGAGAATTAATTAATTAAAAATACTTTTAGGTATTTAAAAATCACCAAAAAATTCATGGGATGTTCTAAGACATTTAGAAACATTGTCCAACCTTCAAACCAAATTTCTTTTTTGATCTTGATGCATTTTGAGAATTTTTCATTGAATTAAATCATATTTTGTGCATTATTTTGATCATAAGTTCAAAAAATCATTTCTGCCTATTGGATGAGAGTTGGACATTGATTCTTCTTGCATTGTCTTTTGTTTTGCATGTAGTTCCTAGGATAAAAAGGCCATGAATTGTTCTTGCATTTTCTAATTGATTGGCATTTCTTCTGTTAAGAACCCTAAAAAACCCTAATAACTTAGGAAATTCATATCTTGAGTTTGGTTGAGAGTTGAGAGCTCCCCTTTGGGCAGTGGTTCATTATAGGTCTAGGGTTTCTTTGAATACCATTTTCCATTTTTTATCATGAGGTTTGCTTCTGTTTTGGGTTTTGGTTTGATGTTTGATCCATGAACCCTAATTTGGGCTCTCTTTTGCATCCTTCCTACATTTCCTTGCATAACATGACTTGTCTTTGCATTTTGTGCATTCTTGTGTTTCATTTGACATCTTAAGACATATAGGAAGCATCTTTGATCATTGCATCTCATATTTGCCATGTCATTTGTCTTGTATGATTCATAACTTCCCATGTTTGTTCATGCTCCTTAGCTTGCATCATTTGCATTCATAATCTTGTATGAACATCCCCATTGTCTTGCCTCATGTTTGCAGCACCTCATAACATCATAATCATCAACATGCTTCTGGTTTTGCTTAGCATCATATCATTTCATCTCATCTTGCATTGCATTGCATTTTCTTTCTAACATTGCAGGTGGTAAGTAAACTTGAGAAGTGGATTTGCCTTCACTTCTCATACCTTTTCTTTTCATCTCTCTTGCATCCATTGCTGCATTTCTATTTGTGTTTGAGATTGAGCTTGCTCATTCTTCTTCCTCCCACCTTCTTTCTTCAAGTGACTTGACTTCTTGAATGAAGCAAGTCACTTTGCTTCTCTTGATCCTGTTCATCTGCTTCCTGGTGGTTCCTTTGAAGATTGTTCTTGGAAACCTCACAAACCTTAGGATCATCCAAGCATGATAATGAATTAGGGTTTTGATTAGTATCCCCTCATAGTTTTTTACCTTTGTGTCTCTCTTTGAGTCTTCTCTTCTCATCTCATAATCAGGGACTAAACCCTAAAGGCTTTAAGACTTTGTGATTAAGCTTATGCCTGCATCCTTCTCTTAGGATGGAGTGTATAACTTTAATCCTAAGTCTTGAACCCTTAAGGTGTTTAAATCTCTTAATCAATTCATTTAATAAGTATCAAGACATCACACTTGTAACTTGGGCCTTGCATTAGGGTTCTAATTCTTCCTTAATTGGTTAAGAAGGACTAACCCTAGTGTTAATGGACAAGTCCCCCTCAAGTTGTCTTACAAACCATAAAATTCACTTCATCATCTTATCATTAATTAAAATCCACTTGATAAAGGCTTTGTTTTGTCATGAGTTTAATCCCTAATCATGGATTAAGTTGAGGAGCTTTCCTCAGCTTAAACACTCTCATCTATTATCCTTCTATTAGGATGGTGTAATGAGTTTGTTTAATCCTTGATTATGGCTTAATCTCATTACTCAACACTAAACAAAAACCACAAAAACATCTAAATAATCACAAGTAGGTTAATGATCTTAATCCTACACCAAAGGTGATTAAGTGTGAGAATCTGACTTCACACTTAAGGTACTCTCATTACCCCTAATCAGAGGGAAGATGTGATGAGTTTGCTAACCCATTGGTTTAGGCTTAAGCTCATTAACTTATGACAAACTTCAAAAGCAATAAAAGACTGAAAACTCAAAAAAAACAAACAATAATCGTCTCCTCCGGGATTCTTTTCTCATCATCTTCACTCACAAACGAGAACTTGCTTCTTCCGTCTAATGCAAGACAGTTTGCATCTGTGCCAGACAGGTCATACACTTGAGCATAGACAAGCAAGCAGTTCACAAGTCAATTCATCTTTCAGTCTCTTTGGGTCGAACTACGGTGTTCTGACTTCCTCATTGCACGAGAGGATACGCAGGCATAACTTAACAGTTATCGAACAAAAGTCTATGTACATTCCCCCTCTTTCCAGCATCTTTCTCTTAGCCTCATTGTCATGAGCATTTCACTCCTTTCTTACACTGACACTTTCATACTTCATATCACTTATACACTTTACACTGACACCTGTACATTCCTTTTCAGCTATTTTATACACAGATTGCGCTGACACTACCCCTTTAAAACACAAATCTTTTAAGCGTGGATCCCGTCGAGTACGACGGACAATCTGGGTGCTAATACCTTCCCAGGTTGTAACCAACCCCCTTTCTCAGTCTCTCTGGTTCGCAAACCGTCTTATCCATCTCTTTCTAGGTCTATGCAGCATTGCCTTTCCTCCGGGATAAAAATGCCTAGCTGGCGACTCTATTCATCTCCAGTGAGTTCACGGCTGTGTGTTCTCACTGTTCCCTTCGCCGACCGTTCGCGTCTGTACCTTCATCTGACCTCGGTGTCATTTGTCGGGAGCGACAATAAGCCATCGGAGGCGGAAGCAGAGCTTGAATAGCTGGATGAACGGGCATTGAAGGAACAGGCTGATGGGACATAACCATCCTGGCCAAGGCTTGCATGGCCTTATGAATACGATCAATCTTTCCCTTGATTGAGTCAATCTCTCCCCTCATAGCAGCTTGTTCTTGTCGAATCTGATCCATCAGTCTTCTAGTGTTGGCTCTAGACAAATACGGTCGTCTAACTCGATACGGGCGTCGGGAAACCAGCTTGATTTACTGAAGATGGAGGAACATGGAAATAAGTTTTTGGTTTTGGAATGAAATGCAAGATGAATAAATGATGCAAATGTAATGATATGCAATGTCAGAATCCAGGATCATAAGATCAGGGTCTCATGAGTCCAAGGTACAGATGGAGGATACTCTGATCAGGTACTCACTGGGTAGACTTTAAATTTTTAGGGATCCCAAAGTTATCAATTCATATGGCTGTTCATCACACACGCCATAAGCATGACGGTTGATTGACTCCGCCATATGAATCTATTTTGGGTGAGATCTTCGTATCGACAACCCACGAGAGAAGATTTTCTCGGGAGTCCATACTACGTGATCATCGACACAAGGTTTAAAACAAAGTCCTGGAGTTATGGAACTTTCTCAACTGTTTGATGCACGTGTCAATTTCATACATTCTTTGACAGTCAATCAACTCCATTGAGTAAGTCTATTCCAAGTGAGGTTTTCGTATCGAGCCACGCGAGGGCGAACCCTGGTGCCCAATACTACGCAACCATCAACCGATGTTTTAACCAAAAGGTTCTAAAGGTCCTCAGAGTTAATGATCCTAATGAAAGCGACTGAGCACACACGTCAAGGACTTGACGTTTGTCAGTAATCTCATCAGAATCTACTCCAAGTGAGGTTTTCGTATCGACAACCCACGAGAGAGGTTCTCTCGGGAGCCCATACTACACAACCTCGCTAACTTATGTTTATACTCGAAAGCCCGGGTATAGAGCTTTTCCCTCAAGTCTCTTTTGCAAAGTATCGATCCAAGTTATAGTACCAAGGAGCCACAAGATATATAAAATGGAATGCGATAAAGAAAGAGATAAAAATAAACAAGCAAGGCATAAAAGCAAACATCCAAACAAACGCGGGAACCTAGACTAGGCTTGACTCGCATAGGGGTGAACCAGTCCCCAGCAGAGTCGCCAGCTGTCGTACCTCGAAAAATACGACCTCACGCGATCCGAATGAACGGTAGCCGCGCACCGGACTGACTGAAGAGTCGCCACCTAATTCTATTTATTCCCGAGGAGGGAAAGGGAAGATATAGATACAACCCGGGAGGAAAGGGATGAGGACAAAGGTCAACAGAACCATTGCCTGGGTTCGGGAGTCGGTTATGCAGGGGGAAGGTATTAGCACCCCCTACATCCATCGTACTCGATGGGAACCATCTAAGTTAACGCGCGAGAAAGGATGTCTATGCTTAAACGAATTGCTTGCTAGAGGGAAATGAGTTGAATTATAAGTTAGATTGATCCTAGGTGCTCGGCAAGGATGGAGATCCTCGTGCCTACGTACTCCCGCGTGCAATGGGAAAGTCAGAGCCTCGTAGTTCGGCCTACTAAGGGTAATGGTTGTTGATTTTATTACCTTTCGTCGATGAAAAGGTTTAGGAGTTGAAATGTACTAAAGACTATGGATAGTTTATCTCGCCCAACAAGACGAGCATCCTGCGTCGAAATAATCGGAGCGAGTAACGAGAGCTCGTTATCCTCCTTTCTACCGCTTAAGGCTCGTGGCGTACAGTTCTTCTCGTATTATTAGAATGTTTTATTATCCTATGACCTCTTGACGTTGGATCAAGGGTTTGGATCTGTAAACACCCCAAATTTGCCCTCACCCATTCACACCATGGCTTTTGATCATTTCATATGCATAAACACAATCATACCATCTCATATTACATTTTTGATTCACTGCATAGTTTCTAAATCATCTGCACCTAGGGTTTGTGATTTGAGCAATCCCAGAGCTTCTTGAGCCACTCCAAAGGTCACCAATCACTTCAAAGGGGTCCATATGTGTTCTTGTACCCTATTCCATCCTCTCAAGGTCAAGGTCTCAAAAGAATCACAAGAATTGAGGTTTGTGTGGAAGCAGAGCCAGGCTTGACTGCACAGATGACCTGAAATTAGGGTTTTGGTTTCAGAGGCCATAACTTCAATTTTTTTGGTCATTCTTGTTTCTATTGGTCTCTATATGGTATAGGGAGTATGCATATCAAGTTTCATGAAGAAATTACATGGGGAAGTCATCTGATCAAGGGTTGACTTTTCAGACAAGTCAGTGCAAAATCAGGGCATCTGAGGCCCCCAATGACCCAACCAATGGGCATTCTTCATCATTTTGAGTGTATATGGTCTTTGTTTGATCATGGAAGAAGGTTGAAGTTCACAAAAATCAAGAATTTAGGGTTTTTGCAAGTGTTGACTTTTTGGGCATAGTTGACTTTTCAAGAATGCTTCATTTTAGGTCATTTTTCAAGCCTTGATTCTTGATCCAAAAATACTTCAAATGAAAAAACTTTGGTCATGAAAGTTGTAGATTACATCTTTCCCTTTTCAAAAAGTACAAGAACATGATCAAACTCTTCTTGGATCAAAAGTTATGGTGTGACAAAGTTGGCAAAAATCATTGATTTTCAAGGCATGCTTCAAATGAGAATTTTGCAAAACCATGAACCAATGCCTTTTGTAACCTCTAGTTCATTTCAAACCATGACACAAACATTCTATAAGTCATAAAAATCAGAATTTAACCAAGAATGCTCATGTATTTTGGCTTGTGGGATAAGGAAATCACATGTGAACCATAAAGCAACAACTTGCAAAACTCATGATCACACTTCCTACAACTTGCAACCTTGGATGCTGACTTTGGCTAGCCTTTCCCCTCACCCTTGCTGCGCAGCCCCATGCCTTGTACTAGCCTAGAACCACACCATACTTCTCTTACACAAAAGGTGGACTTTGAGCAAAAGCAAACTTACCAATCACTATAGGCCATGTCAAATCATCTGACCTATAGGATTAAAATATACTATCCATTTGCAAGCCATTTCATAAAGGAAGCAAGGCTGAAACACTTCACCACATCACATACACAAAAACACTCCCTCTTGCAAATTGCTTCGAATCTCTCTGCCCAGCCACAAAACATTCAAACCATTTTCACCAACCAAATCATCATGCTTCATTAAGCCCAAAGCAACCAAGAGCCAGGCCTGAAACAAGCTGTAACCTCACTTCACCATTTTCACTCCCTTTTGCAGTTTGCTTCGAATCTCTCTCCACAGCTCACAAACATCAAAACAAACTCCATAGACCATCTCCACTCATCATCTGGACCACAAACAACCACCTACATTGGCCTGAAACTGCCTGAACCACCATTGCCATTTCCAACTGAGCTGGAGCAGAAGCTTGTCAAACTCTTCATCCAGCCAATTTAAATTTCTCCTGAGCATTCAAACATCATCAAGAGGTCCTAAGGATTGGATTGCACAAGGAAAAGGGGTCTGAAAGTTGTTGGAGTGAAAGCTTCGAATCTCAGGTAGCTCAAGAACTTCTTTTCCAGAAATGGATTTTTAAGTTCTAAACTTGTTCTTTATGTCTTCCTGATCATGAATATGCTTTTAGTTTTTGAAATGGTGATGAAATGAGAATGTAATTGCTCTCTGAAATTTTTGTGCCCTAGTTCTTATTTGTTTCGATCCAGCCTTGTTAGGAAATATAAATTTGTTTTGATTAGGGGTTCTGGTTCGTGAGTGAGTGGGGATCATTTCCCAGTTTTTAGATTTCGTTTTAGTTAAGTTTTTAGAGTTTTGGGGATTCTCAGGGGGGATGCTGGCCGGAGAAGACGACCGGAAGTCTTCTCCGGCCACCTGAAAGTCATTTGTGCCCTAATCCAGTCATTAACTCCCATTTGAATTTCGTGCGTTGGATGCCTTTGACCCGTTGACTACCCGCGCGCATGTGTGGTCCAGATCTATTTGCTTAGCCCTAATCCACGTGTTTAGTTTAAATAATCTATAATTAAATTAATTTAATCTGAGCCAACCACAGCCCTTGGATAACGCGCGTGGTCAACTAATTCAAACTCAGACTCAATCCTGGCCCTCCACTCGTTTGACTTTCTTTTTATTTTCATTTAATTCATTTTCTTTTTCATTTGTTTTGCATAATTATTTTAAAATAGTAAAAAATGTGTAAAAATTATAAAACTTTTTCTCATAAGTTTTATTAATTTTTATGACACAAAAATATTTTTATTTTTATTTTTATCATTAAAAAAGTATTTTAAAATATTTAAAAGATTATTTTTAATTGATTAATGGAAATTAATTTATTAAAAATACTTTTAGGTATTTAAAAATCACCAAAAAATTCATGAAATGTTCTAAGACATTTAGAAACATTGTCCAACCTTCAAACCAAATTTCTTTTTTGATCTTGATGCATTTTGAGAATTTTTCATTGAATAAAAATCATTTTTATGCATTAATTTGATCCAAAGTTCAAAAAATCATTTCTGCCTATCTATGAAGAGTTGGACATTGATTCTTCTTGCATTGCATTGTGCTTAGCATGTAGTTTTTGAGATAAAATGGCCATGATTGGATCTTGCATTTTTCATTTGTTTGGCATTTCTTTTGTTTAGGAACCCTAAAAAACCCTAATAACTTGTAAAATCCATAACTTGAGATTGGTTGAGAGTTGAGACCTCCCCTTTGGACCTTGGTTTAGTATAGGTTTAGGGTTTCTTTGGGTGGCATTTTCCATTTTTTATCTTAGGGTTTGCTTCTGTTTTTGGTTTTTGTTTGTTGTTTGATCCATAAACCCTAATTTGGGCTTCCATTTGCATCCTTCTTGCATTCTCTTGCATAACATGACTTGCCATGACATTTCAAGCATCCATTTGATTCATTTGACATCTTAAGACATATAGAAAGCATGTTTGATCATTGCATCTTGCATTTGCCATGTTGTTTGCCATGTATGTTTCATAACTTTTCATGTAAGTTCTTGCTCCTTAACTTTCATTTTTTTCTTTTTCCCACTTTCTTTCTTCAAGTGACTTGACTTCTTGAATGAAGCAAGTTGCTTTGCTTCTCTTGATCCTGTTCATCTGCTTCCTGGTGGTTCCATTGAAGATTGTTCTTGCAAACCTCACAAACCTTAGGGATAACCAAGCATGACAATGATTAGGGTTTTGATTAGTCTTTCCTCTTAGTTTTACCTTTGTGTCTCTTTTGAGTCTTCTCTTCTCACCTCATAATCAGGGACTAAACCCTAAAGGCTTTAAGGCTTTGTGATTAAGCTTATGCCTGCATCCTTCTCTTAGGATGGAGTGTATAACTTTAATCCTAAGTGTTAAACCCTTAATGTGTTTAAATCTCTTAATCAATCCACTTAATAAGTATCAAGACTTCACACTTGTAACTTGGGCCTTGCATTAGGGTTCTAATTCTTCCTTAATTGGTTAAGAAGGACTAACCCTAGTGTTAATGGACAAGTCCCCCTCAAGTTGTCTTACAAATCATAAAATCCACTTCATCATCATACCATTAATAAAATCCACTTAATCAAAGGCTTGTTTTGTCATGAGTTTAATCCCTAATCATGGATTAAGTTGAGGAGCTTTCCTCAGCTTAAACACCCTCATCTATTATCCTTCTATTAGGATGGTGTAATGAGTCTGTTTAATCTTTGATTATGGCTTAACCTCATTACTCAACACTAAACAAAAACACCAAAAACATCTAAATAATCACAAGTAGGTTAATGATCTTAACCCTACATCAAAGGTGATTAAGTGTGAGAATCTGACTTCACACTTAAGGTATTCTCATTACCCCTAATCAGAGGGAAGATGTGATGAGTTTACTAAATCTATTGGTTTAGACTTAAGCTCATTAACTTATGACAAACTTTCAAAAGCAATAAAAGACTGAAAACTCAAAAGCAAACAATAATCGTCTCCTTCGGGATTCTTTTCTCATCACCTTCACTCATAAACGAGAACTTGCTTCTTCCGTCTAATGCAAGACAGTTTGCATCTGTGCCAGACAGATCATACACTTGAGCATAGGCAAGTAAGCAGTTCACAAGTCAATTCATCTTTCAGTCTCTTTGGGTCGAACTACGGTGTTCTGACTTCCTCATTGCACGAGAGGATACGTAGGCATAACTTAAAAGTTATCGAACAAAAGTCTCTGTATATTCCCCCTCTTTCCAGCCTCATTCTTTAAGCCTCATTATCATGAGCATTTCACCTCTCTCTCTTTTACACTGACACATCATTTATACACTTTACACTTCCTTTACACTGACACCTGTACATCCTTTTCCAGCTATTTTATACACAAATTGCACTGACACTACCCCTTTAAAACACAAATCTTTTAAGCGTGGATCCCGTCGAGTACGGCGGACAATCTGGGTGCTAATACCTTCCCAGGTTGTAACCAACCCCCTTTCTCAGTCTCTCTGGTTCGCGACCGTCTTATCCATCTTTTCCTAGGTCTATGCAGCATTACCTTTCCTCTGGGATAAAAATGCCTAGCTGGCGACTCTATTCATTCTCCAGTGAGTTCACGGCTGTGTGTCCTCATTGTCCCCTTCGCCGACCGTTCGCGTCTGTACCCCATTTGACCCGGCTTCATTTGGTGGGAGCGACAGCTTGGCGACTCTGCTGGGGAGCCTTATACTGCAACCAGGGCTTCTGGTTCCTTTTGTGGGTTCCTCCTAGCGCTTGATTGATTTGTGTTTATTGGGGGTGTTATGTGCTACTTGTATGTGTATATTTGTTTTATTTACTGCTTTCTGTATAGCTTTATTTATTGCTTTCTTTACTGTTTTTTCATTTATCATACTGTCATACTGCTGGCTGGATCTGTTGTCTGCTTTGGTGGGTGGGGGTTCTATTGAGAGTCAAGGTCCTATACCTGGGACCTGAGTGACACCTAGGCTAGAGTGAATCATATTCTTTCCCATTCCATTTCGGTCTGGTGCGGGAATATGAAACACGGTTCAGATATGGGTTTCTTCTTAAGAACTCTGTGTTGCAGATCTCCTGCAATGCTAGGGCTATCTGGGAAGCCTGCTAAGTCTGGATGACCTTTTAGTATTGACCTTCAGAAACTGAGGTGAATTAGAGGAGGAACTTTTATGGTTATTGTAAACACTGTACCTCCGGGTTAGAAGTGTTTACAATTCTCATAACTGGTCCAAGTCTGAGGATCCTTGTTTTAGAACACCACCTGTGAGGGGGTTGGGCTGTTTACAGGTTTGCAGGTACCTTAACCTCAGAATACCTTGTTACTTTGGCTTGTTTAAGAATACTCCAATTTGGGACAGTTCTTGTGATTCTAAAACCCTGGACATGTGGCTCTTTATTTGAGCCCCCCCACCTTGGTTACTGGATTTATAGACCTCATCTGGAATTCTTGAACACACTTGGACCTATATCAGGGCATTTTGATCAGATCCAGCTCAGTCACAGACCCTTGCATTTCATTTGCATACATAATCATTGCATCATATTGACATTTGCTTATTTGTGTTTCAGGGTATCCATTTTCATCTGGTTTTGGTTTTGACCCCATCTTCAGTATTGGCCCATCCTCATCAGCACCTGTTTCAGCTATCAGTCACCTGCACCAGCCAATCAGTGGCCCCCCTTCTTCAGTATTATCATCAGCACCTGTCTCTACTCAGCCTTCAGCATTATGGCTCCTAAAAAAGGCAACATCACCTATCACTTCTTCCAGCCAGAGCTATCAGACATCAGGAGGATTCAAACCCTGATCATTCCAGATCACATACCTTTGTTCAGGGAACATTATGGAGATATACTCGATATGGTTATGGATCTGGACCCATCACAGAGAAGCCTGATCCACACCTGCATTCAGTTCTATGATCCCCCACTGAGATGTTTCACTTTCCAAGACTTTCAGTTGGGCCCCCTTTTAGAAGAATACTCATCATTGGTTGGTTTGCCTGTCAAGGGTGGGATCCCTTTCAACTCAGAGATGGTCTTTCCTAGCAACGGAGAGTAGCAAAGGCTCTGCATCTGGAACCTGTCCTGATTGAGCAACATATGACTTCTAAAGCTGGGATCCCTGGCTTTCATCTGGATTTCTTAATCTCTCAAGCTACCCTGAAAGCTTCTCTAGGAGAGTGGAAAGCTGTTTGTGCTTTACTGGCCTTGAGCATATATGGAATTGTATTGTTTGCAGATGAGCCTCGATTCATCAGCAAGAATGCAATCCATCTATTCATCTTGAAGAACCCAGTACCAACTTTATTAGGGGATCTCTATTACTCAGTGCATCAGAGAAATGAAAAGCAGAGGGGGAGATTAGTGAGGTGTTGTGCTCCATTGTTCCACGCTTGGCTTCTCAGGCATCTACCCAGGACAGATGCATTTCTAAACCCTCATCAGCAGAGCAACTGGGCTAAGAGACTCACTGTTCTAACTTCAGCTGACATCAGATGGTGCACTCAGAGCACCAAGGGCAGGGATGTCATCACCAGCTGTGGGCATTTTCCTAATGTGCCCCTAATAGGAGTTAAGGGTAGTATTAATTACAATCCTCTGCTGTTCAAAAGACAACTGGGCTATGCACTGGTCCACACTCCTAGGGCACAGGACTTGGCTGAGACTCTCTATTGCGAGAACAAGATTAATTTGGCTATTGTTAGGCCGGCTGCCTGGGCCTGGGATAATGTTCAAACCAAGGGAGTGACTATTCTGGGGAAGTGCAATAATGTGGCATCAGCACAATATTATGAGTGGTCCCGTGCCAGGGCCCAATTCTCTGGGATGCCCTTTACCATAGAAGACATGCCTGAGTCATCTTCAGCACCACCCCCTGCCACTATCAGTTTGGAAGAGTTTGAGAGCTTGAAGGAAAGAAATGAGAAGCTAACCCAGGCCTTGCAGAAGACCCTCCGGGAGAGGAGTGAAGGTATGAGGGAGATTGAGAGGTTGGAGAAGTTGAGAGTGGAGCATTTGACTAAGATTGAGAAGTCTGGGGATTATATCAAAAAGTCTAAAGCTGGAGAACAAATTCTGAAGAATGCTTGCAAGGAAGCCCAGTTCCAGAGAGCAAGGACAGACTTGTATTTAAAGGAGAGTCAAGCCCGGTGGGTCAGGATCACCGAGGCTCGTACTCTAGAGGACAAGAGAGTTCAAGACAAGTTGGAGCAACTGGAAGCTAGTGCAAAAGTACAGCAAGAAGCCCTGGCAGCAGCCCAGAGGGAGATATCAGAACTGAAGGTCAAAGCAAGGGTGAAGGGGTCCAAAGAACAAACTCAGCACAAGAAGCTAACAGCAGCTGTTACAACCCGGAATCTCCTCATCAGGAATCTCACGGAGCGTCCGGCTGATCCTGTGACCGAAGCACTTCTCAAGGAAGTTCGTGAGGATGAGTTTGGTCTTGATGTTTGACCATTTGTTTGTTGTCGCTTTCATTCCTTGTACCTTTATTTTCTTGTGATGTATTTTGACCCCTCAGAGGGCTTATACTTGTAAACAAACTATGTACCATTTTGTTTTTGTAATATATGTGTTAGTTTGTTCCATCCGAGTTCACTTCGAAAGCAACATCAACGGCATCTTCAAGGGTCTGGAAGGGTCAAAACTGAAGGCCAAACCGGATACCTTGAGAACAAATAAGCATACTGCATTGCATGCTAACCCTTGGTTTGTTTTGTAGGTTTTTTGTTGCTAACCTCTGTTGTGATGTTCAGGAACTATTGCTAGGCGCCGGGTATTTCCCCTCAACCGTCCGCACCGTTATCCAACCCGAAACAACCTTCCGGGAATTCAGATGGATCAGATGCAGCAGGACCTTACTGAGGTCAGAAATCAAATGGCAAATGAAAGGCTAGAGATGAGGAATCAAATGACTCAGTTTATGGAGGTAATGAACAACATGGCTCAAAGCCAGGAAAGATTGAGAGCCATGGTGGAAAGGCAAAATCAAGAGGATCCACATATAGGGACTGCCGGTACCAGTAACAATGAAAGGGTACAACCTCATGTCAACCCTCCGGTATTTGGACCACACCTCCATCCTGAGGTCAATATTCCAGCAAATGTTCAAGGGGCTGCCACCGCAGCCAGGGTACTACAAGAGGATCCTCAGGAGGACCAATTCACAGTAATGGGCGCTGGTGAAGAAGCTTATGATAGAAGATTGGATGAGATAGCGGAGAAATTAAGGTCCTTATAGTCTCAAAATTCTTTGGGCTTTGACGTCATGGACATGGGCTTGGTAGACGGGGTCAGGATCCCCCATAAGTTCAAGCCTCCTTGCTTTGAAAAATACAACGGGACTTCATGCCCCCGGACTCATTTACAGTCATTTCTGGGAAGGCTGAAGGCATATACAATGGATGAGAAGCTCTGGATGTTCTATTTCGAGGATAGCTTAACTGGAGCTTCGAGAGAATGGTACTCTCACTTGACAAGGGCAACTATTAGATGCTGGAAGGACCTGGCAGAGGCCTTCATCAGACAGTATCAGTATAACTTAGACATGGCACCCAACAGGACCCTCCTAATGGGAATGTCACAGTCTTCAAGGGAGAGTTTCCGAGAATATGCACAGAGATGGAGGCAATTGGCTGCTGCTGTTCAGCCTCCTATGTCTGAACGGGAAATGGCAGATATGTTCATGAACACCCTTCAGGGAACTTATATTGACAGGCTGGCTGCTTTCTCTTCCACTAGCTTTGCAGATGTTGTCATAGCTGGGGAGAGAATTGAGAGCCTGTTGAAAATGGGTAAGATCTCAGACAACGGTGCAAGCTCGTCCAGTAGTACAAGAAAGCCTTTTGCAGGCCCGAGAAGAACTGGCGAGACCAATGCCATCCACACCAACAGGGGCAGGCCCCAATATGTTCAAAGGTCAATAGCAGCAGTCACCATTCCTGCTCCAGCTCATCCTCTACCAGTCTATCAACCTCCGCAGCAAAACTACCAGCAGCAACCTCAGTACCATCAACAAAATCAGTATCCTCCAAGAAATTACAACAACAACAACAGTCAACAAAGGCCATTTCAGCAGAGGCCATCTCAAGCTAATAGGGTGATCGATCCGATCCCTATGCCATATGCTACTCTGCTGCCACAACTCCTGAAACTCAACCTAGTTGAGCTAAGGACGCTGGCACCTCCAGATCCCAACAGTCTACCCAGGAACTATGACTCCAATGCTAGGTGTGCTTTTCATTCAAACGCACCTGGCCACAGTACAGAAAAGTGCAGAGCTCTGCACATGAAGGTACAAGACCTGGTAGACTCAAAGGCTCTGAATTTCGCACCACCGCCCAATGTAAATAAGAACCCAATGCCAAACCACGGTGGTCCTAGAATTAACGCTATTGAAGAAGACAGACCGTCTTATTTAATAACCAGCGTGGGTCAGATCCGGACACCGTTGGTAGAAATCAAGGCTCAACTCCTGGAATGTCAAATGTTCCCGGGGTGTGAGTTGGGTTGTGCTTACTGCAATATCTCTGTAAATGGGTGCGATAATTTGAGGAATGGCATAGACGGCCTTATTCAGAGTGGCCAGCTTCAGATCACCACATCATTTCCAACAAATCCAGCAATCTCATCAGCAACGGTTTCAGAACCTCCTACAACTGCAGCAACTATTGTTCCTAACAATTCTTCGGTTTCATCAACGAGTACTTCATCTGTCGTTTCAACTGATCAGATATCAATGAATGTTCCTTCTACAACTCCAGCACCACTCCATTTTGAAGCTCCTACAACAACAACCATTCTTCCACCATTATCTCCTACAACACCAGCAACAAATCTTGAAGATGTCTCAACTGTCACCATATTCTACGATCCTGAAAACAACTCCGCCTACAACTCAGAAGGTGCTGCTCCCACTAAGGCACCAGTTACAATTTATTACGATCCACAGACTATTACAGTCCCTTCAACAGTTGCAGTCAGTCCAGTCACTATCACGGTGCCTGGACCAATACCTTATGAAAGCAGCAATGCCATCCCCTGGCATTACGGCTCTGACTTGTACTGTGAAGGACAAAGAATCACTTTTGAATCATCAACCCCTGCGCTACAAATTGATAATGTGGGAGGAGGCGGAGGCTTCACTCGAAGCGGACGTCTTTTCGCTCCACAAATTCAGAGACCCACAGCCGAAGCAGAAGCTGCTGCCAAGGCAAAAGGGAAGAGCCCTGTGCAGGAAGATCAAGCTGTTAAGGAAGCTTTGAAGACACCATTCGATCAAGAGGTTGATGAGTTCATGCGAATCATCAAAAAGAGTGATTATAAGATAGTGGATCAGCTTCATCAGACGCCTTCCAAGATCTCAATCCTATCATTGCTTATGTGCTCCGAAGCCCATCGGAATGCACTACTCAAAGTCTTGCACGCAGCTTACGTGCCTGAAGAGATCACTGTCAATCAGTTGGAAGCAGTAGTGGGAAATGTTAATGCTAGTCACGGACTAGGGTTCACCAATACTGATTTGACAACGGAAGGCCGCAACCACAACAAAGCCTTGCACATAACCATGGAATGCAAAGGTGCTGTCCTTTCCCATGTGCTGGTAGACACGGGGTCATCCCTTAATGTCCTACCTAAAAAGGCTTTGGTGAATCTAGAGTACGACGGATTGGAATTGAGACCCAGCAACCTGGTGGTAAGAGCTTTTGATGGCTCAAAGAGATCGGTTCTGGGAGAGATTGAGCTGCCCGTAACGATTGGCCCGCAGACTTTCACAACTATATTCTACGTGATGGATATACAGCCCGCCTACAGCTGTTTATTGGGTAGGCCATGGATTCACGCCACTGGCGCCGTGACCTCCACCCTTCACCAGAAGTTAAAATATGAGTGGGAGGGTCAGATCGTTACAATCTGTGGAGAAGAGGACATTTTTGTCAGCCACCTGGCAACCTATAAGTACATTGAGATGGATGGGGAGATCCATGAAACAATGAGCCAGGGGTTTGAAGCCTTGAATGTGAATGAAACATCTGCTGTGTCTGGTACTTCAATATCATCATACCAACAAGCCCGGAAGGTTGTTGAGGAAGGAACTGCCCAAGGCTGGGGCAAATTGCTATCGGTAGAGAAGAAAGAAGACAGATTTGGGTTGGGTTACAAACCAACTCAACAAGATCAAACAGCGGCTGCGAAAGAGCCCAACTTTGTGAGTGGGGGGATGCTTACCCCTGATGCTATCAACTGTCTGGAAGACGAGCTGGAAGAGGAACGCAACCTTGAAAGCTGGATTCGTCCAAAGATCCCGGGGAGCAGTGTCTCGAACTGGTCTTCCCAGGAAATTATAAGAGTTACTCATGCAGAGTAATTATTATTTCCTGTATTTTTATAAGCATGCATCAAAGTCTTGCATCTTGCCCAAGATGACAAGACTCATTTTGTAATCGGGCCATATGTACTTTTTGTGCAAACAAGATTAATTAATGAAATATCAGACATCTTTTTGCAAACGAGTCTTTTTCTTTTCGTTCACTGTTTTTCCATTTTTTCTTTTTGTACAAAAATAAATGGCGGTGTTTTCAAAATGACAACTTCATTTCACTTTTCTAAATAAAGATTAAAATCAAGTCACTAAAATGAACAAACTTAACCCTTGCAGAGAGTGCCTTCCAGACAGCACCGACAACAGCACGGCTATGACTTCGTATGACTTTGACAATCCAATCAATCAAGCTGATGAAGGGGTTGATGAAGAATATGAGCTTCCTGAAGAGCTAGCCAGGTTGTTAAGACAAGAGGAAAAGGTTATTACTCCTCACCAGGAGGAGGTTGAAGTGATCAATCTTGGTACGGTTGAAGACGTGAAAGAGGTCAAGATCGGGGCCTGCCTGCAAGACTCAGTGAAAGGACAGTTGATTGACCTGCTTCGAGAGTATGTGGACGTGTTCGCTTGGTCTTATCAAGATATGCCAGGGTTGGACACCGACATTGTTGTGCACAAACTGCCTTTGAGAGAAGAATGCCCTCCAGTCAAACAAAAGCTACGCCGTACTCGTCCGGACATGGCAATGAAGATCAAGGAGGAAGTACAAAAGCAATGGGACGTCGGGTTCCTTGCTGTAACTAGCTATCCGCCGTGGGTTGCTAATATTGTACCTGTGCCTAAGAAGGACGGCAAAGTAAGGATGTGTGTGGATTACCGGGATCTGAACAGAGCCAGCCCGAAAGATGATTTCCCTTTACCTCACATTGATGTATTGGTGGATAATACGGCTCAGTTCTCGGTATTCTCCTTCATGGACGGATTTTCAGGATACAATCAGATCAAAATGTCACCTGAAGACATGGAGAAGACAACTTTCATCACACCTTGGGGCACGTTCTGCTACAAAGTAATGCCATTTGGGCTCAAGAATGCTGGTGCGACGTATCAACGGGCTATGGTAACATTATTCCACGATATGATCCATAAGGAAATCGAATGTTATGTGGATGACATGATTGCCAAGTCCCTTACTGAAGAAGACCATCTGGTAAATCTGCTCAAATTATTCAAGCGTCTGAGGAAGTATCAACTGAAGCTGAACCCCAACAAGTGCACATTCGGGGTGCGATCCGGTAAGCTGCTGGGCTTTATTGTAAGCGAGAAAGGGATTGAAGTTGACCCTGATAAAGTCAAAGCTATTCAAGAGATGCCTGCACCGAGGACTGAGAAAGAAGTTCGAGGGTTCTTAGGTCGATTGAATTACATTTCACGGTTCATATCTCACCTAACGGCAACCTGCGAACCTTTGTTCAAGCTGTTAAGGAAAGAACAAACGGTCAGGTGGAATGAAGACTGCCAAAAGGCTTTTGACAAGATCAAAGAATATCTGCAAGAACCTCCAATCCTTATGCCTCCAGTTGAAGGAAGACCTCTGATAATGTACTTGACAGTATTAGAAGAGTCAATGGGGTGTGTGCTGGGCCAGCATGACGAGTCTGGTCGAAAAGAGTATGCAATTTACTACCTAAGCAAAAAGTTTACCGACTGTGAACAACGTTATTCACTGCTCGAGAAAACTTGCTGTGCTTTAGCGTGGGCTGCTCGCCGACTAAGGCAGTATATGTTGACCCACACTACCTTGTTAATCTCAAAAATGGACCCAGTCAAGTACATATTTGAGAAGCCGGCGCTTACCGGACGGGTTGCGAGATGGCAAATGATTCTCACAGAATACGACATCCAGTACACTTCTCAGAAAGCCATCAAGGGCAGTGTATTGTCCGAATATCTTGCTGAGCAACCCATTGATGATTACCAGCCTATGAGATTTGACTTCCCTGATGAAGACATCATGTTCATTAAAGCAAGAGATCATGAAGAGCCTATTCACACTGAAGGGCCCGACCCGGAAGAAGAATGGACTATGATGTTTGATGGGGCTGTTAACATGAATGGTCGTGGTGTTGGTGCAGTACTCATTACGCCTAAAGGAGTTCACATGCCTTTCTCGGCAAAGCTTACTTTCAACTGCACTAACAACGAAGCTGAATACGAAGCTTGCATTATGGGTCTTGAGGAAGCCATTGACCTCAGGATCAAGACATTGACTGTATTCGGAGATTCAGCTTTGGTAGTTAATCAAACCAACGGCAAATGGTACACCCACCAGGATCATCTGATACCTTACAGGGATTATACAAGGAGGTTATTGACTTTCTTTACAACAGTCAAGCTTGAGTATATCCCTCGGGACGAGAATCAGTTTGCGGATGCTCTTGCCACCATTTCATCCATGATCAAAGTTCAGGCTGCCAACTTTGTACCTCAGATTTCAGTGTCCATACTTGACAGACCAGCATATGTGTTCGCAGCAGATATTGTCAAGGACGATAAGCCTTGGTTTCATGACATTAAATGCTTCTTGGAGGATCAAGCATACCCACCTGGGGCATCTTCCAATGATAAGGAGACTTTGAGAAGGCTTGCTGGTAGTTTCTTTCTGAACACTGATGGGTCTTTATACAAAAGGAACTTTGATATGGTACTCCTCAGATGTGTTGACAAGACGGAGGCAGGTTTGTTGATGCATGAAGTGCACGAAGGATCGTTTGGTACCCATGCCGGAGGGCATGCCATGGCTAAAAAGTTGTTAAGATCAGGTTATTACTGGATCACAATGGATGCAGACTATTGTGCTTATGCCAGAAAATGCCACAAATGCCAGATCTATGCAGATAAAGTGCATGTACCTCCCAATCCTTTGAACATCATGTCTTCACCATGGCCCTTTGCCATGTGGGGCATTGATATGATCGGCAAGATTGAGCCAACTGCTTCAAACGGCCACAGATTCATCCTGGTTGCCATTGATTATTTCACCAAGTGGGTTGAAGCAGCCTCATATGCAAATGTCACAAGACAAGTGGTAGCCAGATTTCTGAAGAGAGATATCATCTGTCGATATGGAGTTCCCGAGCGAATCATTACTGATAATGGTTCCAACTTAAACAACAAAATGATGGCTGAATTATGCCGGGACTTCAAGATCCAACATCACAATTCTTCTCCTTACAGGCCGAAGATGAATGGCGCTGTTGAGGCAGCAAATAAGAATATCAAGAAGATTGTACAGAAGATGGTAGTCACTTACAAAGACTGGCATGAAATGCTACCATTTGCCTTGCATGGGTACCGCACGTCAATCAGAACATCCACTGGGGCACCACCGTATCAGCTTGTGTATGGTATGGAGGCAGTCCTACCTGTTGAAGTTGAATTACCCTCACTGCGGGTACTGATGGATGTTAAGCTGAATGAAGCAGAATGGGCCCGATCCCGATACGAACAACTGAGTCTGATCGAAGAGAAAAGATTGGCTGCAATCTGTCATGGACAGCTATATCAGAAGAGAATGAAGAGAGCCTTCGATCAGAAGGTCAGGCACCGAGAGTACCAAGTAGGAGATCTTGTGCTGAAAAGAATCCTCCCTCCTCATACAGACCACAGGGGCAAATGGACTCCAAATTATGAAGGACCATTCGTGGTAAAGAAAGTTTTCTCTGGTGGAGCACTGATGCTCAGCACCATGGATGGTGAAGATTTCCCGTCCCCTGTGAATTCAGATGCAGTTAAAAAATACTTCGCATAAAAACGACCCGCTGGACATAAAAACAGAATGTAAGTCCAGGCAAAAATAGGGCATCCCGGCGAGTCAAAAACAGAATAAAAGACTCGGGCAAAAATAAGGGAAAATAAATAAAAATGTACACCCGCTGAGTCGAAAAGCCGCATTGGACAACTCAGGCAAAAAATGGGTATCCCGATGGATTGAAAACCCGAAAGGGCGATCCATGCAAAATAGGGGAATAAGCGAACAACTGCATTCTGAATTCGTCTGTATCACTTGCAACTTGGAAAGCTTCGAAAGGATCAAGCTTCAATCAGAATCAGCCTTCTTCAGAAAGCAAGGCGAGAAGAACGTCATTGTCATACGAGTCATAGCAGAAGAGGAAGCTCCTTTGAAAGCGTCGTCAACATCGCCAGCACTTTGTTTCTCAATTTGTAACAATCTCCTTATTTTAGGAGATTTGTTTCCTTGACTGTATCTTGCCAATTCAGGGCACAAGAATTAATAAAATCAGATCTTTCAGTCATGTTTCGTCTTGTACATATTTCGTTTGCAAAGAATGTCTGATGTCTCTAAAACTAATTGCATAAGTATAGATGTTTTTCACTAAAAATAGAAACACATGCTTGCAGGGAATATACTTACTCTTGAGAATGCTTAACTCCTATGACGGAATCCAGTAAAGGATACCTCGGGACCTTTTGTGCGTTTCCTTTATCTTTGCAGGATTGCAGGTATCCAGAACGCAACCTGGGGCATGCAAGTTACATCCCAGCAAGTTGGCAAATCAACAAATAGTCTTAGCACTCAAGGGGCTTTCTCCCCAGCTGAGTTTGTCTCTCATTACTCTCCCCAGCTGAGTTACCAACAACATCCCCCAGCTGTATTACCAATCGTTCTTCCTCGGCAGAATGCAAAGTCAGGGAATCATCTCCCCACAGAATCCTCAGCCTCTATTCAGAAGAGCAACGCATGAAGGAGTCACAACAGATTACGGAAGGCTTCTACAAACCCCAACTAGGTCCTATATTACAAGGATATGTCAATCAGTGACCTAGATCCCCAAGCAGATGCATCTCATCAGATCTGTCAATAATTTCACCCCCCAGCTGGGATGTCCGCTTCAAGCGGATCGATCAAAGATCTTCGCAGCAACGGGATCCGAATCCCGGTTTTGGTATCTTTGCACAATCATAGCATTTGCATCATATTCACCCACAAAGTGTAGCATTCCGTTTTAACACGGAGCATTACGGCAAAAAATCAAATGCATAGCATAATCATGAGCCATGTTATGAATCAACACCTGTGAATGATTACAGTTCATCAACATGTAGAAAAAATCCCCACCAGAGTTCCCAGCAAAAGCAGTTGCCTCACAAATCACAAACACCAGTATATACTCCTTTTGACACCCGTCCGTGTTATATCCCAGCAGAAAGCCAAAGACATCCTCTTTGTACTCACATATACTTATATACACTTTCTTGACACCCGTCCGTGTCATATCCCCAGCGCAGTCGTCTAGACTTTGTATATCAGATATTTGTTTATATTACACTCTTCTCCTTTTGACACTTGTCTGTGTCACCCTCCCCAGCAGTTAAACACTCATCTATACACCACTCGCTCTTATACAGATACTCGTCCGTATCTTGTATATACCAGTTATATACCCACAGATCCGACAATAGTCCTTGTTCTTTGTTAACCAGTTGGTACTCGTCCGTACCATCATCTCAGAACATTGCGTCTAGTGTTTGTTTCTACATGATACTCGTCCGTATCATAGTCTTAAGGACGCTCGTCTGCATCTTTAATCCATACACCGTGTCAAGCACTTGTGTCTTCTTGGATATAGATACTCGTCTGTATCTACTATCCCCAGAAGAGTTCGTTCAGATTCGACACTCGTCCGTGTTCTCTGTTAACCAGTTGATAACCGTCCGTATCATCATCTCTGAACACGTGTCAGTTTGTTTCTACCTGATACTCGTCCGTATCATAGTCTTAAGGATGCTCGTCTGCATCTTTAATCTGTACACAACATCTAAACACTCATACCCTTTGTTTCTTGGATGTGAACACTCGTCCGTGTTTACTATTCCCCAGTAGATCGCAAACAAATTTTCCTTTTTATCTGACACTCGTCCTGTGTCATGACAAACCTTGAGAGCAGCCGTCCCCTGCTAGGTGGTCGTCCTCCACCTCTTGATGGTCGTCCTCCATCATGCTCACTCGATGGCCGTCCCCATCGTTGATTTTAGCAGCCGTCCCCTGCTAGGTGGCCGTCCTCCACCTCTTGATGATCGTCCTTCATCAATTTTATCCAATGGCCGTCCCCATTGTTGATTTTGGTTATCTGGCATTCGTCCTATGTCATGATAAACCCTGAGAGCAGCCGTACCCTGCTGAGTGGTCGTCCTCCACTTCTTGATGGTCGTCCTCCATCATGCTCGTCCGATGGCCGTCCCCATCGTTGACCTTTTCTATCCGGCATTCGTCCTATGTCGCGATATTTTCGGCAGCCGTCCCCTGCCAGGTGGTCGTCCTCCACCTTTGATGGCCGTCCCCATCATATTTCTTTTATTCCCAACAGAGCAGCCGTCCCCTGCTAGGTGATCATCCTTCACCTTTGATGGCCGTACCCCATCATCTGTTTATTTCATTTATTCTTTAACCCGATGGCCGTCCCCGTCGTGGTCCCTTTTCTTTTAGCCCGATGGCCGTCCCCATCGTTGGTTACCCCGCTTCATGAACTTGATGGCCGTCCCCGTCATGTTTCATTGATCCCCAGAGAATTTTACAGCTTTACTTGATGGCCGTCCCCGTCATGTTTCATTGATCCCCAGAGAATTTTACAGCTTTACTTGATGGCCGTCCCCATCATAATATTTTATTTGCCCCAGCCAGTCGGCCGTCCCCGTCTTGGCTTTACTTTTTATCCCCAGCATGTCGGCCGTCCCCGTCATTGCTTTACTTCACACGCTTTTCCCAGCATGTCGGCCGTCCCCGTCATTGCTCTATCACCCACTTTACAACATACTTTATTTTCCTTTTACAATCTATATCCCTTTTCTTCTTCATTTCTATGAGTGCAAATTTTGGACTGTCTTTGGTATTCAACCACAAGTTACCTTGTTTGCCTGTTAAGCCGTTGCTTACAACCTGCACAGCTAACTCATGTTTGAATAGGGGCAGCTGTAAACACCCCAAATTTGCCCTCACCCATTCACACCATGGCTTTTGATCATTTCATATGCATAAACACAATCATACCATCTCATATTACATTTTTGATTCACTGCATAGTTTCTAAATCATCTGCACCTAGGGTTTTTGATTTGAGCAATCCCAGAGCTTCTTGAGCCACTCCAAAGGTCACCAATCACTTCAAAGGGGTCCATATGTGTTCTTGTACCCTATTCCATCCTCTCAAGGTCAAGGTCTCAAAAGAATCACAAGAATTGAGGTTTGTGTGGAAGCAGAGCCAGGCTTGACTGCACAGATGACCTGAAATTAGGGTTTTGGTTTCAGAGGCCATAACTTCAATTTTTTTGGTCATTCTTGTTTCTATTGGTCTCTATATGGTATAGGGAGTATGCATATCAAGTTTCATGAAGAAATTCCATGGGGAAGTCATCTGATAAAGGGTTGACTTTTCAGACAAGTCAGTGCAAAATCAGGGCATCTGAGGCCCCCAATGACCCAACCAATGGGCATTCTTCATCATTTTGAGTGTATATGGTCTTTGTTTGATCATGGAAGAAGGTTGAAGTTCACAAAAATCAAGAATTTAGGGTTTTTGCAAGTGTTGACTTTTTGGGCATAGTTGACTTTTCAAGAATGCTTCATTTTAGGTCATTTTTCAAGCCTTGATTCTTGATCCAAAAATACTTCAAATGAAAAAACTTTGGTCATGAAAGTTGTAGATTACATCTTTCCCTTTTCAAAAAGTACAAGAACATGATCAAACTCTTCTTGGATCAAAAGTTATGGTGTGACAAAGTTGGCAAAAATCATTGATTTTCAAGGCATGCTTCAAATGAGAATTTTGCAAAACCATGAACCAATGCCTTTTGTAACCTCTAGTTCATTTCAAACCATGACACAAACATTCTATAAGTCATAAAAATCAGAATTGAACCAAGAATGCTCATGTATTTTGGCTTGTGGGATAAGGAAATCACTTGTGAACCATAAAGCAACAACTTGCAAAACTCATGATCACACTTCCTACAACTTGCAACCTTGGATGCTGACTTTGGCTAGCCTTTCCCCTCACCCTTGCTGCGCAGCCCCATGCCTTGTACTAGCCTAGAACCACACCATACTTCTCTTACACAAAAGGTGGACTTTGAGCAAAAGCAAACTTACCAATCACTATAGGCCATGTCAAATCATCTGACCTATAGGATTAAAATATACTATCCATTTGCAAGCCATTTCATAAAGTAAGCAAGGCTGAAACACTTCACCACATCACATACACAAAAACACTCCCTCTTGCAAATTGCTTCGAATCTCTCTGCCCAGCCACAAAACATTCAAACCATTTTCACCAACCAAATCATCATGCTTCATTAAGCCCAAAGCAACCAAGAGCCAGGCCTGAAACAAGCTGTAACCTCACTTCACCATTTTCACTCCCTTTTGCAGTTTGCTTCGAATCTCTCTCCACAGCTCACAAACATCAAAACAAACTCCATAGACCATCTCCACTCATCATCTGGACCACAAACAACCACCTACATTGGCCTGAAACTTCCTGAACCACCATTGCCATTTCCAACTGAGCTGGAGCAGAAGCTTGTCAAACTCTTCATCCAGCCAATTTAAATTTCTCCTGAGCATTCAAACATCATCAAGAGGTCCTAAGGATTGGATTGCACAAGGAAAAGGGGTCTGAAAGTTGCTGGAGTGAAAGCTTCGAATCTCAGGTAGCTCAAGAACTTCTTTTCCAGAAATGGATTTTTTAGTTCTAAACTTGTTCTTTATGTCTTCCTGATCATGAATATGCTTTTAGTTTTTGAAATGGTGATGAAATGAGAATGTAATTGCTCTCTGAAATTTTTGTGCCCTAGTTCTTATTTGTTTCGATCCAGCCTTGTTAGGAAATATAAATATGTTTTGATTAGGGGTTCTGGTTCGTGAGTGAGTGGGGATCATTTCCCAGTTTTTAGATTTCGTTTTAGTTAAGTTTTTAGAGTTTTGGGGATTCTCAGGGGGGATGCTGGCCGGAGAAGACGACCGGAAGTCTTCTCCGGCCACCTGAAAGTCATTTGTGCCCTAATCCAGTCATTAACTCCCATTTGAATTTCGTGCGTTGGATGCCTTTGACCCGTTGACTACCCGCGCGCATGTGTGGTCCAGATCTATTTGCTTAGCCCTAATCCACGTGTTTAGTTTAATTAATCTATAATTAAATTAATTTAATCTGAGCCAACCACAGCCCTTGGATAACGCGCGTGGTCAACTAATTCAAACTCAGACTCAATCCTGGCCCTCCACTCGTTTGACTTTCTTTTTATTTTCATTTAATTCATTTTCTTTTTCATTTGTTTTGCATAATTATTTTAAAATAGTAAAAAATGTGTAAAAATTATGAAACTTTTTCTCATAAGTTTTATTAATTTTTATGACACAAAAATATTTTTATTTTTATTTTTATCATTAAAAAAGTATTTTAAAATATTTAAAAGATTATTTTTAATTGATTAATGGAAATTAATTTATTAAAAATACTTTTAGGTATTTAAAAATCACCAAAAAATTCATGAAATGTTCTAAGACATTTAGAAACATTGTCCAACCTTCAAACCAAATTTATTTTTTGATCTTGATGCATTTTGAGAATTTTTCATTGAATAAAAATCATTTTTATGCATTAATTTGATCCAAAGTTCAAAAAATCATTTCTGCCTATCTATGAAGAGTTGGACATTGATTCTTCTTGCATTGCATTGTGCTTAGCATGTAGTTTTTGAGATAAAATGGCCATGATTGGATCTTGCATTTTTCATTTGTTTGGCATTTCTTTTGTTTAGGAACCCTAAAAAACCCTAATAACTTGTAAAATCCATAACTTGAGATTGGTTGAGAGTTGAGACCTCCCCTTTGGACCTTGGTTTAGTATAGGTTTAGGGTTTCTTTGGGTGGCATTTTCCATTTTTTATCTTAGGGTTTGCTTCTGTTTTTGGTTTTTGTTTGTTGTTTGATCCATAAACCCTAATTTGGGCTTCCATTTGCATCCTTCTTGCATTCTCTTGCATAACATGACTTGCCATGACATTTCAAGCATCCATTTGATTCATTTGACATCTTAAGACATATAGAAAGCATGTTTGATCATTGCATCTTGCATTTGCCATGTTGTTTGCCATGTATGTTTCATAACTTTTCATGTAAGTTCTTGCTCCTTAACTTTCATTTTTTTCTTTTTCCCACTTTCTTTCTTCAAGTGACTTGACTTCTTGAATGAAGCAAGTTGCTTTGCTTCTCTTGATCCTGTTCATCTGCTTCCTGGTGGTTCCATTGAAGATTGTTCTTGCAAACCTCACAAACCTTAGGGATAACCAAGCATGACAATGATTAGGGTTTTGATTAGTCTTTCCTCTTAGTTTTACCTTTGTGTCTCTTTTGAGTCTTCTCTTCTCACCTCATAATCAGGGACTAAACCCTAAAGGCTTTAAGGCTTTGTGATTAAGCTTATGCCTGCATCCTTCTCTTAGGATGGAGTGTATAACTTTAATCCTAAGTGTTAAACCCTTAATGTGTTTAAATCTCTTAATCAATCCACTTAATAAGTATCAAGACTTCACACTTGTAACTTGGGCCTTGCATTAGGGTTCTAATTCTTCCTTAATTGGTTAAGAAGGACTAACCCTAGTGTTAATGGACAAGTCCCCCTCAAGTTGTCTTACAAATCATAAAATCCACTTCATCATCATACCATTAATAAAATCCACTTAATCAAAGGCTTGTTTTGTCATGAGTTTAATCCCTAATCATGGATTAAGTTGAGGAGCTTTCCTCAGCTTAAACACCCTCATCTATTATCCTTCTATTAGGATGGTGTAATGAGTCTGTTTAATCTTTGATTATGGCTTAACCTCATTACTCAACACTAAACAAAAACACCAAAAACATCTAAATAATCACAAGTAGGTTAATGATCTTAACCCTACATCAAAGGTGATTAAGTGTGAGAATCTGACTTCACACTTAAGGTATTCTCATTACCCCTAATCAGAGGGAAGATGTGATGAGTTTACTAAATCTATTGGTTTAGACTTAAGCTCATTAACTTATGACAAACTTTCAAAAGCAATAAAAGACTGAAAACTCAAAAGCAAACAATAATCGTCTCCTTCGGGATTCTTTTCTCATCACCTTCACTCATAAACGAGAACTTGCTTCTTCCGTCTAATGCAAGACAGTTTGCATCTGTGCCAGACAGATCATACACTTGAGCATAGGCAAGTAAGCAGTTCACAAGTCAATTCATCTTTCAGTCTCTTTGGGTCGAACTACGGTGTTCTGACTTCCTCATTGCACGAGAGGATACGTAGGCATAACTTAAAAGTTATCGAACAAAAGTCTCTGTATATTCCCCCTCTTTCCAGCCTCATTCTTTAAGCCTCATTATCATGAGCATTTCACCTCTCTCTCTTTTACACTGACACATCATTTATACACTTTACACTTCCTTTACACTGACACCTGTACATCCTTTTCCAGCTATTTTATACACAAATTGCACTGACACTACCCCTTTAAAACACAAATCTTTTAAGCGTGGATCCCGTCGAGTACGGCGGACAATCTGGGTGCTAATACCTTCCCAGGTTGTAACCAACCCCCTTTCTCAGTCTCTCTGGTTCGCGACCGTCTTATCCATCTTTTCCTAGGTCTATGCAGCATTACCTTTCCTCTGGGATAAAAATGCCTAGCTGGCGACTCTATTCATTCTCCAGTGAGTTCACGGCTGTGTGTCCTCATTGTCCCCTTCGCCGACCGTTCGCGTCTGTACCCCATTTGACCCGGCTTCATTTGGTGGGAGCGACAGGATCTAATCGAAACGTTTTGTTTTTTTGAGGTTAAATGGGTGCATGCAAATGGAGGTTATTTTTGTAGTTTTGTTAGCGAGGAACGAATCGCTCGGCTCGCAAGGATAGGAGGATCCTAATAAACGAAATAATAACTGGAAAATAAAGTGCAAGTGTGCAAAGTGCAATCGCTTGGCGTTGGACCAAGGATTCAGAAATAAATGAAATACAAGAAATAAAATGCGTACAAAATAAAGGGAGAGGGGTACAAAATAAATACAGGGGATTGCGAGAAATAAAAGGTATCATTGTAGTTTGCCCAAGAGGAAGCGTGTGTGCAGTGTGTTTGAACTATTTGAAGGCGTTCGGCCTGTTTAATCGGGACGCAACTATTTGAAGGCGTTGGACCTTTTTTCGAGCGCAACTATTCGAAGGCGTTGGACCTTTTTGGGACGCGACGAAATTTTGTTCGTGAACTGCCTTAGAATCGGTTCAAAATGGGAACCATTCTATAAGGAGTCGAAACGTAATTTAAAATGCGAATTAAATGAATAAATTGAATTTGCTAGAATTAAAATAAAATAATGAATAGTGAATTAAATAATTAAATGAAATAAATAATTTAAGAATATGAAATAAATTACATTGATGTTTATTTATCGAAATAATGAAATAGTGAAAAATTAATTACAAGGAGGCCTCATATTGACCGCTCATCACCGATTAAATGTAATCGGGCGAAAAACGGTCTTTTATAATATCATCGGCCCAAATAATATAAGCTTGTTAATATATTTTTTAGTTAATATTTTTTATTTATCAAACAACAACAAAAAGTAAAATAAAATCTTTTCATAACATATATATATAAAAAACAAGACAGAAAATGGGCCACTTAGACACAAAATGGGGCACAGGCCCAACAGCTACAACCTACATTGCTGGACCCGGGTCGATGATGACCCGGTTTACTCACACGCTGAGAAACAGTGCTAAGAAAAAGAAAATGCCCAAGCCCCTTTTTAGCTTCAATGGCCAACGTGTCTAGAACAAAAAACTATATTATATTACTGTCGCGGTACAAACTGATGGTCAATTAACATCCTTTTTTTTTATAAAAAAAATTGACACAAATATTAATAAAATAAAGAAGCAAATGAACTACTTTAAGGACCAGCTTTCTCTCTGTTTACTCTCACTCTCAACATAACAACACTGCAGGCTGAAATGAAAGAGAAAAAAAAGGGGACACAAGATAAAAGGATCACTGTACCTCACCGTCAAAATCTTCGCCTCCAACTCACCTCTCTGCTTCGTGATGGTTCCAGCTCCACAGTCCAGCTCGCGACGGCTCTCGGCTTCTCTAATTCTCACTTGGTCCTCACTTACGGCGGCAGCGCAGATAGCGTTTTTGACCTCTCTCTCGCCTTCTCTCCGGCTCGATTTCGCGGCGGCCGGTCCGGTTATGGTTCGGTTGGTATTCGAAGATTGTTCGAAGGTGGTGATTTGGATTCGTTGAACAGGTTTGGATTTTGACGGAGGGTGGTGATAGGGTCGGCGCGGTGGTGTATCGGTTGGCCGGGGGTTGAGTAGCTTCGGATTCGTTGGGTGGTTGGGCCGCCGGATTTCTCACGCGGTGGCAAGGTTTTGCGAAGGAGGATGATTTTCGGATCGGTTTTCTTGGCGGCAGTTACACGGTTTTGGGGTGGATTTGTGGTGAGGTTTGTGTCTACGATTTACTCTCAACCCCTTGTTTCTGGTTTGTGGGTAGGCGGGATTTG
This sequence comes from Lathyrus aphaca, assembly GCA_963966055.1. NCBI lineage: Eukaryota > Viridiplantae > Streptophyta > Magnoliopsida > Fabales > Fabaceae > Lathyrus > Lathyrus aphaca. The sequence continues at coordinate 451,032,288 of OZ014522.1, read as the reverse complement.
CTGGTTTTCTGAAATGTCTGTCACAGAGGGCTGAGGTTGAGCGGTGGTTTCGCACGGTTCGCGCAAGGTTTTGGCGGATTTGTGCGATTGGGTTTTGAAGGAGGAGGGCGGCCGGTGCGTTTTTTGTTTGATTCTGAGATGGTGAGAGATGAGATTTCGAAATAACTTCTTTTTAATTTCTCTCAACTCAGTTTTCTTAGTCTTCTGTATGGTGATGAAACGGTTTCGCGAGCTTAATTTGGGAATGGTGAGTGTCACATTTTTTGTTTCTGTTGAGTGTTTGGAGGTGAAGATTTTATGGTTTTGGATTTTGGTAGGTTTGTCTGCAGCTGGGTTTTACGAAAGTGAAACGGTATCAAATGGCGTCGATGAGGTGAAGGTTCAATCGGTGTTAATGGTGTGAGCTGCAGTTCTGTGTTTGGTAATGAAGAGAGGAGAGCTTGAAATTTCTTGATTTTTTTTTGCAGGTAATTTTGTCAAAGTTTATTGTGTTAGTTGAAGGGAGAAGGTAGGCATTTTGTGTTATCTGTGAATTTCTGGTTTATAGCTTTCTCGGTTTCTGAAAATTTGAAGCTTGGTTTTGAATTTTCCAGAGTTGATTTAAGGTCTTCCAAGCTTGATTTGTGAAGGATAATGAGGTTGCTTAAATAGAAAAAAAAATATAGAGGATAAATTGGATAAGAAGGAATATTGATGAGCTGTGAAAATCTGTGTAGTGGATTTTGTGAATGAAATTGCTGAGCAGGATTTTGTGTGTGGAAAGGAATTTGTTGCTGAGTTTGTGGTTGTGCGGAGGATTTGGGCAAAGCATGTGCCTTATGGAAAGACTAAATGTACAGCTCTTGTAACAAGAAAAATTTGAGTGGTGGTGTGTGAGATTTGATTTGCTAGCTGGAAAATTAAAGTAACATGAACCTTTTTTTTTTTTTTGATTTTCTGTTTATAAAATTATTATTAAATAAGCAAATTAAAAAAGTTGTAGTTAGTAATATAATACCAATAAAACATTAGATAATGATAAAGAAAATAATAATTAATAATAATGATAATAATAATAAAGATGGTAATAGAAAAGAAAAGAATAATAACATAACAATGGAAATAATAACGATGCTAAATAATAATAATAAAAAAAAGTAAATAAAAAGTGAATAAATAAATAAGAAAAGAAAAAGAGAGATAGTAATGATAATAAAGAAAATAGTAGTAGAATATTTTTATGACTTGAGGAAATGATAATGAAATAATGAAATAAGATAAAAATAGAGTAGTAAAGTGGATACTTTAGAAAAGAATGATATTTAAGGAAAAACGGATTTTTTTGTAATGCTAAAATGAAGTAAATAAAATATACTGAACTATTGGACACAATTCTTATAATGAAATGATGGTAATGAAAATGCGGTTATGGAAAATGAAGTTGATAATCGGGCATACACCTCCACATAACATAGTGAAACTCAAACTGACTCGATTTTTCGCCCAAAAGAAAACGAGATATTTTTGGATTTCTTAATATCAGACAGAGAAATAAAGTAGTACATATTTTTTTGGATTTTTTTTGAAATAATGGTTAGACAGAAAATAAAATGATGCGGGTAGGACAAATTTGGGGTATGACAATGGTCACATTGTTCCATGACATGATACACAAGGAGATTGAGTGTTATGTGGACGATATGATTGCTAAGTCCCGAGACGAAGAAGAGCATCTGGTCAACCTGAAGAAGCTGTTTGATAGACTGATCAAGTACAAGCTGAGGTTGAATCCAAACAAGTGCACTTTCAGAGTGCGTTCCGGGAAACTGCTGGGTTTTATTGTTAGTCAAAGAGGAATTGAAGTAGATCCTGCCAAAGTAAAAGCTATTCAAGATATGCCTGCACCGAGAACAGAAAAAGAAGTGTGCGGGTTCTTAGGGAGGTTGAACTACATTTCTCGGTTCATATCTCATCTAACGGCCACGTGCGAGCCAATATTCAAACTGCTAAGAAAAGAGCAAACGGTCAGGTGGAACGATGACTGCCAAAGAGCTTTCGACAAAATAAAAGAATATTTGTAGGAGCCTCCAATTCTAATGCCTCCCGTGGAAGGAAGACCTTTAATCATGTACTGGACCGTGCTAGAAGGGTCAATGGGGTGTGTTCTAGGCCAACATGACGAGTCTGGTCGAAAAGAGTACGCTATTTATTACCTTAGCAAAAAGTTTACCGACTGTGAATCCCGATACTCACTGCTCGAGAAAACTTGCTGCGCTTTGGTATGGGCTGCTCGCCGACTGAGGCAGTACATGTTGACTCATACCACACTGCTCATTTCCAAAATGGATCCTGTCAAGTACATCTTTGAGACACCAGCGTTAACCGGAAGGGTTGCTAGGTGGAAAATGATTTTAACTGAATACGACATCCAGTATACTTCTCAGAAAGCCATCAAGGGAAGTGTATTATCGGATTACCTTGCACAGCAACCTCTTGAAGATGATTATCAGCCAATGAAGTTTGATTTCCCTGATGAGGACATCATGTACCTCAAAGCAAACGATTATGAGGAACCACTTCCGGAGGAGGGGCCAGACCCTGAATCCAAATGGAAGTTGATGTTTGATGGGGCAGTCAATATCAATGGTCGTGGAGTTGGTGTCGTTCTTATTACTCCTGAAGGTGTTCATTTACCCTTCGCTGCCAGAATTACATTTGGCTACACCAACAATGAAGCGGAATACGAGGCATGTATAATGGGAATAGAGGAGGCAATTAATCTTCAGATTAAGAACCTCGATATATTCGGAGATTCAGCCCTCGTCATTAACCAAGTTACCGGCAAGTGGTATACGCATCAAGAGCATCTAATTTCGTACAGGGATTATACTAGAAAACTGTTGACGTTCATCACAACAGTTAAGCTTCAGTACATACCACGTGATGAAAATCAGTTTGCCGACGCATTGGCCACTCTCTCTTCGTCAATCAAAGTCTTGTGTTGGAATCATGTGCCAAGAATTGACATATCCAGGCTTGACGTTCCAGCTCATGCCTTCTCTGTAGACACCGTGTCTGATGAGAAACCTTGGTATTTTGATATCAAGTTATTCCTGGAAAAGCAAGAATACCCGACCGGGGCATCTTCCAATGACAAGAAGACCTTGAGGCGACTTGCTGCTAGCTTCTTCTTGAACACAGACAGGGTTTTGTACAAGAGAAACTTTGACATGGTCTTGCTCAGATGCATGGATAGACACAAAGCAAGCCTGTTAATGCAGGAAGTCCATGAAGGATCTTTCGGTACCCATGCAGGAGGGCATGCTATGGCTAAGAAATTGCTGAGATCGGGGTATTACTGGATGACAATGGATGCAGACTGTTGTTCATTCGCTCGTAAGTGCCACAAGTGACAGATATATGTAGACAAAGTGCATGTTCCTCCAAGCCCGCTCAACGTCATGTCATCTCCTTGGCCCTTTTGTATGTGGGCATTAACATGATCGGGAAGATCGAGCCAACTGCTTCAAATGGTCATCGCTTCATCCTGGTCGCGATTGATTACTTTACCAAGTGGGTGGAAGCAGTATCTTATGCCAACGTCACTCGTCAAGTGGTGGCAAGATTTCTGAAAAGGGATATCATATGCAGATACGGAGTGCCCGAAAGGATCATTACTGACAATGGTTCTAATCTCAACAACAAGATGATGGCAGACTTGTGTCGGGACTTCAAGATTCAGCATCACAATTCTTCTCCTTAATGACCAAAGATGAATGGTGCGGTAGAGGCAGCAAACAAGAATATCAAGAAGATTGTGCAAAAAATGGTTGTCACCTACAAATATTGGCATGAGATGTTACCATTTGCGCTGCATGGGTACCGAACGTTAGTCAGGACGTCAACAGGGGCAACTCCCTTCTCTCTGGTATATGGTATGGAAGCAGTCCTACCTGTTGAAGTAGAGATTCCTTCATTGCGTGTGATGATGGATGTGAAGCTGGATGAGGCTGAATGGGTGCGTGCTCGTTACAATCAGCTATGTCTAATTGAGGGAAAGAGATTAGCGGCTATCTGTCATGGTCAGCTTTATCAGAGGAGAATGAAGCATGCATTCGACCAACGAGTACGTACTCGGGAGTATCAAGTGGGAGAGCTTGTGTTGAAGAGAATCGTTCCTCCAGGTTCAGATCACAGGGGCAAGTGGACCCCAAGCTACGAAGGACCATTCATAGTGAAGAAAGTCTTTTCAGGAGGAGCACTGATGCTCACCACTATGGATGGAGATGACTTCCAGTCCCCTGTTAACTCGGACGCAGTTAAAAAATACTTCGCATAAAGATACCCGCTAGACACAAAAACAGAATTAAAGTCCAGGCAAGAAAAGGGAATCCCGACGAGCTAAAAACAGAATAAAAAGCTCGGGCAAAAGTTAGGGAAATAATAATAAAAAATGTACACCCGCTGAGTTGAAAAGCCACATTGGACAGCTCAGGTAAAAAAGGGTATCCCGGTGGATTGAAAACCCAAAAGGGCGATCCACGCAAAACAAGGGAATAAGCGAACAACTGCGATCCGAGTAATCTGAACCACGTCATCGTTTCAAACAACTTGACAATATCAGAAGGATAGGAAACAGTCTCCTCATCCTCTTAGAAAGCCAAAGCAGAATGGAGAGTCTCGAAGACATACAGGTCATAGCAGAGATGGAACTCTTTGGAATGCCGCGTCCATTGCCATTAGGATAGTTTCTTTTCTCAATTTTATGGTGGCTACCTCTTTCTAGGTGGTTGCTTCCTGATGTAAAATCTTTGCCTATTCAGAGGCCATTCAATAAAAAGAATATTCAGTCAAAAAGCTGTGGTGTTTATTTTTGTTTGCAAAATGTCCTGAATTTTTAGCGAAAATAGCATTGCATCTAAACATGGTGATAATTTTGAAAAGAAAACTGACATGCAGGGAAACTGTAACCCTCTTTGAGTGTCGGGTGACGATGGATGAACAGATCATACCATGCAAGTCCCCGGGGCACACTTGTGTTTTCTGTTGTTGCAGGTTGCGGGATGGCGTCACATTCTCCCAAGCAATTTACTCTTCCCCAATAGAGTATCTCCCCAAGCAGAGATTTCTTCTCCCAGCAGGTATCTGAAAGCCTGACATCTCCAGCAGAGATTTTCTCCAGCTAAGCCTTGGCAGCAGCCCAAGCAGTTTCTTCTTCCCCAGTGGAGTAGCAATCCATTCTTCCCTAGTGGAGTATGCCCAGCAGGTATCTGAAGGCCTGACATTACCAAAGTTGGAATTATCAGAAATCTATCCTCAGCAAGGGTCTTTCCCATCCAGAGCTTTGAATCAGCAGATGCTCTCCCCAGTTAGAGTATTGTTGATGCATATTTCCAGCCAAGTCTGAAGATGTTTCTGTCCCCACAGAGTTCATATTGGATCTTCACTTCCTTCAGTGAAATATTCCCCAACGAAGTTGCCATACTTTTGGGTAATTTGATGATACAGTCAGGTATTCATCACCTCAGTCAGAGTTAGGTATCCAGACCTCTTGACTTGTCTTCCCCTATAGAGTTATAACTCTTGTGGCCTATCAGTCATTTGTCTATCGCTCGTCTGCGTTTCTCAACACTCGTCTGTGTTATCCTTAAGCGGAGTTTTCCCCAGCAAGGACATATTACTGCTTTATTGCTGCTCGTCTGTATCTTTCAACACTCGTCTGTGTTATCACTTCGGTATTGCTCGTTTTCTTTCCCCAGAATTGGATTATGATTACCTTGATGTTGCTCGTCTGCAATTTTCCAACACTCGTCTGTGTTTTGATATGATATTTGTTGTTGTTCGTCTGCAACTTCCCAACACTCGTATGTGTTTGGTATGTAATTTCAGCTGTTGCTCGTCTGCAACTTTCCAGCACCTGTCTGTGCCTTGATATGTATTTTCAACTGTTGCTCGTCTGCAACTTTCCAGCACTCATCTGTGTTTGATATGCCTGATATTTGTAGATACTCGTCTGTATCATTTCCAGCACTCGTCTGTGTTGATTATATGTTTGAAGCTCGTCTTCTTTGCTTGGATACTCGTCTGTATCATCCCCGACACTCGTCTGTGATAGTTTATATCTGTATTGTGTGGATTTGCTGATTATCCTGTGACCATTCTGTATTGCTACTTCAAATGCTCGTCTGTGTTTGAATTTCTGGTATTCGTCTGTACCAGTTGCTGATACTCGTCTGTATCATTGCTTGAAGCGCTCGTCTGTGTTTCTCAGATCATCGTCTGATACTCGTCTGTATCATTGACTTATGGAACTCGTCTGGATTACCTTGATGATCATCCAGTACTCGTCTATATTGAAGAGGTTTCAAATCCTGACAGTGGGAATTAATGTCAAAATGGTTATCGGTCCTGGCGTAACAGGTAAATCCGAAGGAGGCTCGTCTGTCTCAGGCACCAATTATGGTTGCTGCACCTGGCGTCACTGGTTTGCTCAAAGAAGACTCGTCTGTCTTATACCATATATCCACGGTTAATATATGAAGAAGGTTCGTCTACCTTGATTATGCATGTCTATCCCACAGACTTTAGTGCATTACCGATCCTGGCGTAACAGGTAAATCCGAAGGGGACTCGTCTGTCTCATGTTATATGTTAAGTGTTTGAGGACTCGTCTGTCCAGTTCCTGGCGTCACAGGACTGTTTGAAGACTCGTCTGTCAAAATGTTCTTATTCCAGATATCAATTTCAACTTGGAAGAAGCTCGTCTGCTTTTTCTCTCCTTCTTATCCCCAGAGCGTCATCTGGTTGGGTTTATTTCCCGGTGTTGCATTCTTCGTCAGAGTGCAAATTTCTTGTCTTCTTGGTATTCAACCACAGTTTATCTTGAATGGTCGGGTAAATGTCGGTTCAAAATAATATTTCTTGGTCTTATAAGGTATAACATATTATTAGCTTCAAATCGGTATAAAGAACGCATAAAACGGATAAACGAGGAGAAATTTATGAATTTTTAAAGTTTGGAACAATTAATATTTTCCCCCACACTAACAGTGTTAATCGGTTAACGCCTGGGGTTAACCGGTTAACCACACCAGTTCACAGCATTCTGCACAAATAACAGGTTTGTTAACCGGTTAACACCCTGGGTTAATCGGTTAACCAACATACAATGGCAGAAAATACATTTCTTTCACATAAGGAACTTTTCCAAAACTTAACCAAATCATCATAAACACCAAAACAATTATCAATAAAGGTTCCTACACATATTGCAAATATACTCATGCGTTACTAAGCCATACTATTGGTTTATGGTAAGGTTTCCTCACAATACTTTAAATTTCATGTCTTACGGTTCACGATTTACCTTTTCAAAACTCGGTATTTTAGTCGACATATAATAATTAAATATTTTCCACTTCAAAAGTAATATTTTCCTCCAGCATTGGGTAGTACGTTGACTTAGATTTTCGACGATATAAAGTTTACCTCAATCGGATACCCTAGTAAAAAGTTATGAATTTTCTAAGAATTAACATTTTTTTCTCCAAAAACTACAGCGTTAACCAGTTAACCGACACTCAGAAGACCTAAAACCTGCGTTTTTCACCTCCAAAACTTCTCCAAACCCTACCCAAACACTAGGGATCATCCAAGCAAACTTAGTAGGACTAATATACTTATAACCTGACTATTTTACCCGATTATTTCAACATTTTATCCGTTAGATTTCATGATTAACAATTTTATCATTTCTAACCTAAACTTTAAACATCCAAAACTCTTAAAAGAAAAGCTTCTAACTAGAACCCACCTCTAACCACGAAGAGGAGTTTGATGAAGATTAAGATTGGTGAAGAAATGGTGGTGATCCAAGCTTCCATGAACTCTAGGGTTTTTCTTCTTCTCCCTTTCCTTCTCTTCCTTTTCTTTTCCTTTCTTTTCTTCTTACTAACTTTCTATCTTTTCTTTTCCTTTTATAACACAAAACTTGTTTTTCTTTCTTTTAAGACCAACCAATGTATATTATACCGATATACAATAGTTAGTATTCAAATGGGTCCAATTTGAGAGTATCCAAAAATGTCTCTGAGTCAGATAATATTAATTAATTAGTTTAAGTTCGTCGGATGCTCTAATTATTTTTAATTGAAATTCTCAGAGCACACCGGAACCCTATTAATCTGGATTAATATTATCCAGAGCATTTAATTAAATATAGGGTATTACAACCTCACTTCATAGGAGATAAGGAGGAGAATAAGTTTTTGTCACCAATCATATACTTTGAACAGTCGATTTCAAGGCACCATTTAACATTTACAACTGTAAAGCATTCGTAAAATAAAATCTTAGGTATTAACTATAGTTAACCATATCATCTTGGTTCCTATATTGTTATTGTCATAAATATTCTTATCATTGGATTTTATATCAGAGACATAACCATTTGAAGAGGCAAATATATTTTTCATTTTGTGCTTATAATGTTTTTTATAATAGTATGAAAAAGGATGTACTTATTTTCTTTCATGACTTTTTTTTAATGAAACTTAACACAGAAATGTAATATTTTTTATTAAAGTAATTTCATTTTATTTTTTTGCAATGTGAGGTGGATTAAACATTGAAAATATTACTAAATTACTTTCTAACATTGTTTGGTTCATATCTAAAACCGACTCTATTGTAGAAATCTCATAAGTCCCCTAAGAAAATATTTAAGTTATCTATTCCCTTAGTGAAACTTTCCAAGTGTTTTTTGAAGATCACAAATTTCCCTTTTCAAAATCTCACATTCATCGCGTTTGTCAGGTTCATCCACTTCTTTAGAGGGGAAAAAATTTGGACTATATCATTTTGTCACTCTCTAAGATTTTCTATTTATTTTACAAGGTTTTTATTTTTTAAATTCAAGCAAATAAATATTATCCTTGGAGATAGATATGATTTGTTCTAGTTTACTTGTTTCTTTGGTTAGCTTCTTACAAATGCGTAAAAGATGTTTATTAGAGAAGTAAGAAGTTACCTCATCATCTTGGTGATTTTTCATGAGACAGATGTTAACTTCTTCAACATATGAGGATTCCATGTCATTATCTCCCATGCAATGTAATATTTCTTGCCCCTTTTTCTATGGTTTTTTATATTTCTTTTTATTTTGACTTTTACTTTTTCCTTAGAGGATAATTTGGTCTGAAGTGCCCTTTCTTTCCACATCGTTACCAGGTATGAATGAATGAGGTATTTTATTCACTTTTGAATTGATATTTTTTCTGTTGTTTATCATGCCTCAATGTAACACCCCAAATTTTCCCTCTTCATTTTAAGCATCATATCACATCATATTCATCATACACATATCATTTTCTTAGCATCATTTCATGGAAAGATGAGGCATAACATCCCTCATGTCCTAGCATCAAGCATATGGTCATCTGTGGAGGTCCTTGAAGCATTTCAGGCCATGACAAGGGTCCCAATGAGTTTGTACAAGTCCTATGGTGAGTCTATACTCCATTTACAAGATCAATTCCATTGGCAAAAGCTCAGAAGATTGCATGATCATCAGAGATCTCAGAACAAGGCAAAGCTCCTATACAAGGCACCCAAATTAGGGTTTGTGATTCAAGCACCATAATCTCACAACTTTGGCCATTTCATTTGGGAAAAGTCTTATATATGTCAAGAGGATCCTAGGTGTCAATTTTAATGAGAAAATTCCATGTGGAAGTCATACAATGCCTCAGTTGCTTGCAGATGAAGCAAAAAGTCAATTGTGCCCTTAAAAAGTCAACTGTGCAATTTCAAGGGGTATAACCCAAATTTTTTGGCCAAGAGGGGTCCTTACAATGTTATAAGAGGTTTGGAATGCCTAAAGTTCAAGAATCATGGAGATTTGAAGGGTTTTGCAAAAATGGTACAAAGTTGGTTTATGGAATTTTCCAAATTTGGCAACTTTTGCCCTAATTTTCAAATGGCCTTAACATGATCAAAAATTCTTCAAATGGACCAAAGTCAAACATGAAATTTGAAGAGTAAGGTCTCCCATTTTCAAAAAGTACAAGTACATTTTCATAGGATTTGTAGATTTTTCTAGAGGCTCTTTGAAAGTTCCTTGTTTTTTAGGGCAAAATCCAAATTTCATGAAGGCACCAAATGCAAAATGCTTCAAACTTGTTTTGTATGACTTGGTTTTGGTTCTAATTTGTTTTAAACTCAAAATACATCACATTATGACCAATTTTCTCCAAATAATTATTCATTTTCGTGCAATATGAGAAAATCCCTCCAAACATGCAAATTTGGCAAAAGTCATGAAATAAGTGTGATGCTTGAATCTAAAGGCCAGGAGTGATTGGATTTGAATCAAGGGTGGGAAATGAATTGCCCATGTGCTGAGAGGACCAAGAGAGCATGAGCATAGCATGCTTATCTCACATGTTGCACAAAAGGCAAATTCACACAAAACTCATGATGGATTCGTGCATTTGATTTCATTCTTTCAGCATTGTCTTGTGAGGTCACAAAGAGAACAATTAGGGTTTAGCAAGCCTCAGCTCTCTCTCATTCTCTCATTCACAAACTTCATGCAACTTTGCATTTTCTCTCTTTCCTCTTCATCCAAGCAAGCAAACTCAAAACAAATTGTGGATCTAGGATCTAGGCAAGCTCAGGATCATTAAACACTCCCTCTTTGAAGCTTATTCTCTAGTTTGGCCAGCTTGCCATTTCAGAGCAACTTGCTTTGAAACCTTAGATCCAGCTTGTTTCAAGACCTTAAATTCATTTATTTTGCATCTAGGGAGTAAGTGGAGTGATTTGCACGCAGCCTTTGGTTTTCTAGCTCACTATACCAAGATCTCCACCTCAGGTATGGCTCTAAATGTTGTGATCTGGAAATGGAATTAAGTTGTTGCTATGTGTTATTTGATCTTCACTGATGATTCTGCACTTTTTGGATTTGAAATTGGTTCATCCTAGTGTAAGTTATGAGTTTCAAGTTTGATGGTGTCACTTTGTTTTGTTCGATCCCGTTGATCCTTTGACTTTTAGGAGTTTTTGATGCCATATTCTTGTTCAGGGGGTTGATTTAGTGGATATGGGTTTTTCTTTTCCATTTATTTGATGGTTTGCGTTTCTGTTTAGGATTCCGGTGCCGGAGCCCTAGCTCCGGTCACCGGAAATTTCATATGTTCATACCTAGGGTTTCCATGAAGAAGACGAAGTCTAAGCCGTCAGATCTGGCCATCCTGCGCACCACAGCTTGCCACGTAGCCCTAGGGCTCTCTCCGTCTCATATGTTTCTCTTTTGTTTCATTTAAATACAACATGTGATACAGCCCATTGTAACTAGCATACACCAACCAATCACCATCCACATATTGGCCAGCTCAATTAATGAAGGGAGAAGCGTGCGCGTTAGATCAATCCAACAGATCCTGTATTTTCCAATTAATTTCACTAAATACCACCCTAAATAACATGAACCTGCGCACCATTGGGCCTTCAGCCTTACTAAGCACACCCCCTTCACACTCAGCCCAAACAAATTCAACACAAAACCCTTACTAATCACACCCCATTCCAATTCTTTTATTTTCTTTTTTCAATTTAATTTTCTTTTATTTAGTTTAGCTTTCAATTATTTTAAAATACTTCCCTTCATTAAAAAAATCCCAAAAAAATCATGAGTCTCATTTAGTGTCTCTTTTATTTTATCATATTTTTATTTTATTTTTTTTCCATTGCCACGTGTTTGAATTAATTCATTGTTTCAAGTAACTTCTTTTTAAGTCCATTTTGACCACTCTGCCTTGTCCATTTTCTATACTCTTCAATATTTTGAGTATTGATCCCATTAATTTTGCTCTGGATTCCTGAGGCATTGTAATTCTCATGTGATTTTTATCTTGATTTTTAGAAACTTATTTCTTGAGTTTTGATCCTGTGACTTGTGATGTAAGTTTGTAACCCTAGCTTGTGTTCTTGCCTCCTCTTGACCTAGTTTGCCTCTGAATTATTTCAAATCCTTTTGGCTAGTTGATATAACATGTTTGAAGGTCATTTGGTTTCAATTGTGGAATTTTTATATGGTTGGTTGATTTGTTTTGAATTTTACTTTGAACCTTGTCCCATTTTGTTTCCTTTGAACCTTTAGGTCTCATATAGTTTAGAAGGGCACTTGTGCCAACTTCTTCTTATCATTTGGGGTTCCTTTGGGGTATGGGTACCTTCCTGGTCCTAGGATATGGTTTGTGTCTTTGAAGTTTTTGTGTCTTACCTCCTTTTGTGTTCTTTCTTTTCTTAAGTTTGAATTCACTTCTTCCTTACTTCTTTCACTTCCATTTGGTATTGTTTGGTCTTATACCTTTCTTCTCTTCATCTTGTTGTCTTCTTAAGCCTTTATTCATCTTGTTTTGGTTCTGGTATTGAGCATTGAGTCCATATCTTGTGCATTTTGCTTTGCATATTTCAAAGTTAGCATGTGTTTTCATATGTGTTCATGTTGCATCCTTTGCTTGTAATCTTCAATCCTCATTCCTTTGAGTTGCATTTGCATTGTATATATGTTTATACCATTTCACTTCTGATTTTTTGATGTTAGCATGCCATTTGCTTTATCTTGCTTCACTTATATGCTTTACTAACCTTGCAAGGGCTATGGTAAGTGTGAGGTGTGGGAATTGAGTTCCGCATCTCCAAATCTCATCTACTCTTCTTGTGTTTATTGAGCTAACTATTTGTTGTTGGGCTTAGGCCTTTCTCATCCCTTCTTCTATCTTCTTCTTCTCTTCTTCTTTCCTTCTTCATTAGGATAGAAACCTCACTAACCCTTAGGACATCCATGCATGTTAACACTTAGGATTATTTAGTCCCACTTTAGAATTTTTCCTTTATGATCCTCTGGTTCTTCTTCTCTTCTCATCTCATAACCATAAAAAACATCTTAATAATGTTTGAAGTTATGTCTTGATCCATAGCCTTATGCCATGAGGTATGCTTGTAGTCTTCCCATCTTGGGATAGTAAAAGTTTACCTTGTGATGCACAAGTCTGATCAAGGTATCTTCTTCATAAAGAAAAGCATAAAAAAACACTTCTTCATCTGCAAATACCAAAAAAACTTAATAACTTAACAAGTTAGTGAGCTTAGGCCATAATCTTTGGGTTCAAGTTTTGGGTATCTTCTCCTTACTTGAGTGTGCTTGTTCTATTATTCCATTTTGGAATGTAATGACAAATGCACATTCCATTGAAAAGAGCTTGAGTTCACTTCCTTGTGACACACTCTAAAAGCTTCTAAAAAACACAAACAAACAATAAGCGTCTTTCCTTCGGGAATTCTTTTCTCATCTCATTCACTTCGTACGTGAACTTGCTCCTACTTGTCACTTTGCAAGACGGTTACGCACTCGTCGTCCGAGTCTGCAACACCTGAGCAATGGCATAGGCAGTTCAAGCTTTAATTCACAAGCATTTTCCTTGCCACCCCTAGTTAGGGGAACTACGACGTCTCTGATCCTCATTGTCCTGATGAGGTACATAGGCAGCGGGGTAGGGCCCGTTCGAGCACAATCTTTATTTTCCCTACATTTTTCTCTTCGTTCTCTTATTCATTTCTTTTCCAGTTCCAGTTTTCTTTTCATTTTCATTTCTTTGCAGTAGCTTTCAGACCTTCACCCTTTGAAACAGTTTCTTTTGCGAGCGTGGATCCCGTCGGGTACGGCGGACAATCTGGGTGCTAATACCTTCCCAGGTCGTAACCGACTCCCGAACTCAGTCTCTTTGGTTCGTAGGACCTGTGTCCTTCCTTTTTCTTTCTCCTGGTTTGTGCAGCATTACCATTCCTTTTCTTCGGGATAAAAATGCCTGGCTGGCGACTCTATCCTTTTTTCCGCGCCACTTTCGCGTTTGTACCAGGATGGAAATCCGGGGAGCGACAGCTAGCAACTCTGCTGGGGAATGCACACCAGAGATCTCTGGTTCCCCTGTGAGTCTCTCCTGGTGCTTGTGTGTTTATGTTTCATTGGGTGATGTTTGTTTGCTGTGACTTGTTGTATTTTATTGTTGTTTATTTATAGCTTTATTTACAACTTTATTTACAGTTTTCAGTATTTATTTTCTGCATCATGTATATATACTGGACTGTCTGGACTGTTTTTCTGTTTGGTGGGATGGGTGTTACTTGTTCTTGAGAGATGAGCCAAGTACCCGGCTCGAGTGCACCTTAGGACTTAGAGTGGTTCCACTTTGGCCTCATGAGATTTGCGATTGTCTTGGAAATGTCTTGATTTGGGGATCTTCCTCTCTCATTACATAACCTTGACAATTATGTCCAGCTGGGGACCGATCATTGAGAACCTTGTGGAAACATCCCTCTTTAGTGATGACAGTGGCAGCCTACATTTTGTGGCAAACCCATTCGCATCCGAGGGCCCACCCGGGGATCACATAGGATGACCTTGTGTCCTGGACTCAACTGAGGCCTCCCTGCGTAGTATATAATGCGAAACCGATTCCCTGACTTGGTCATGAGCCATTTCTCGAATATGGTGAGAGTATTATTGCTATTCGGCTTTGAAGTCCGTGATGTCTGACCCAGAGCCTATTACCAGTGAGAGTGGGAAGGGGTTTACAGGTGTGCAGGAATCCATGGCCTCAACATACACTCATTTTTTCAGTGGTCCTTGTTATGATCTGTGGTCCTATGATTATGATCTTTGGTTCTTTGGTCCTATGGTTCTGGAGTTCTGGTTTTCTTGGTTTTGGTATTCTTGATACTGTGGTTCTGAGATCTTCTTCAGAGAATTGTGATTATCAGAGAGTTGTGACTCAGTGGACTTTTAGTTTGCCAGTGTTCAGAGGGGCCCTTGTCAGTGTCCAGTTCAGATGGTCCCAGTTGATCATATGCCTGCATTGCATTGCATTTGCATCATTATTTTCATTAACTGTTTATGTTTCCCATTTTTCAGGTCATTGTTCTTAATCTGCTCCCAGTTCTGGTAGTCTTATCTCCATGGCAGAAATCAGAAGAGTTCCAAGGAAAAATAATGTTCATTATACCTTTCTTCAGCCTGAAGTTAGAAGTGTTCAGAAGTTAGCAGGTCTAATGAATGATCAAGTCTTGGGCAATTTCAAGAAAAGATATGGCCAGATACTGAAGTTTGTGGACAAGCCCACTGCAGACCAGAAAGACAGTTTGCATACCCTGTTGCAATTTTATGATCCCCCGCTGCGTTGCTTTGTTTTTCCAGGTTACATCTTAGCTCCCACATTGGAAGAGATCTCCAACATGCTGAATGTTCCAATCAGAGAGACTTTGCCATTCTATGGGTCTGAGGTTGTGCTTAAAGATAAAGATATAGCCAAGGTTTGTAGGTTTCCAGCTGCTACAGTCAGGAAGGCTCTGCAAGAGACTGAAGGTAAAGGACTCCCTTGGAGTGTGATCATCCCAGAGGCAGAGAAATATGCTACAGAGACTAAGTGGAATGACTTTGGTGCTTTGATTGCATTGATGGTGTATGGGTCCAGCCTGTTCCCTGGAGAGAAAGAGTTTGTCAGCTTAGAGGTGATCTCAATCTTTGCAAAAGGAAATCCAGTGCCTACTTTATTGTGTGACTTCTACTACAGTGTTCATTACAGAAATGAGAAGGGTAGGGGTGGTCTAGTAGTATGTTGTGCTCTTTTGTTTGCTGAGTGGTTTGCTAGACAGTTGCCTAAGTCAGGTGCCTTCAAGGAGATGAGGGATGAATGGAGATGGTCCAGAAGACTGATGGGGTTGACTGTTGAAGATATTTCCTGGGGATATGACAGGGATCTCCTAGGTAAAGAGTTGCTGGTCAGTTGCGGAAGATTTGCTGGAGTACCTTTGCTGGGAAGGAAAGGTGTCATCAGTTACTATCCATCATTAGCCAGGAAACAGTTTGGCTACCCTTTGAAAGATCCTCCTCAGATGGAAGAGTTTGCTGAGTCTTTGTTCTTTCCTGCTGAAGGAAACAAAGAGTTAGTTCAACAAGCAGTCCAAACCTGGGCTCACAGGATAAGAAAGGGTAAGAAAGACTTCGGCAGTGTTGATCCCAAGACGTATCCACCATATGCTGCATGGTTGCAAATACATGTTCAAGAAGTTCTCATGCCTTTTTCAGTTGAGGCTCCACTTTATCCCAGAGAAGTGCCAAGTCAAAGCAGTACTGTCTCCCTTGAAGAGTACAAGAAGCTAGAAGCTCAGCTGCATGAAGTCAGAGTTGAGAATGCTGATATGGTAAGCCTGTATCATCAAGCCAATAGGGCCAAGAATGAAGCTGAAGACAAGTTGCAGAAGCTCCAAGCCTCCTTGGAAGCTAAAGAGAAGGACTTTGCTGGCAGAGAAGCCCATTTCCACAGGTTGGGTCTAATGGAAGCTAAAAGAGAAGCTGAACGCAAAAAGACTTTAAAGACTCTCAAGGATGCTCGTCAATCCATTGTTTGGCTGCAATGCCAAAGGGAGGAAGAGCTGAAGAAATTCAGAGAGAAAGAAGAGTTCTTTGAAGTTCAGATGGCCTTCAAGAAGGACGAAGTGGAGCAAGTCCATACCATCTGGAGGGAAAAGACCCAACAGCTAGCACAAAGTCAGTTAGCTCTGGAGGAAGCTAGGAGAGAGATTGAAGAGCTCAAGCTGAGAGCGGGTGTCAAGAAGAGCAGAGCAGAGGTGGCAGAGCCTGGGTCTTTAGCTTAGTTATTTATTTTCCATACTACCTACAGACTTGTTGTAGGAGTCTTGCTATTATTTCTTTTGTCTTTATTTCATGTACTAGTTTGTAACCCTTCGGGGATTATTTCTGGTTTGTATTCTGACTTTTAGCCGGCAGTGGTTTGTTCATATACAGTATTAATGTGCAAGTTATCATTTTGAATGTGCAAGACTCGTTTGTCCGATACTGCTAATGTCTGAACACTCATCAAAGAGAAAGCTTGAAAGTAAAAAATTCAAAGTGACTGTCTGAGATTAGATGCCAGAAATGGGGCATGCAAATGCTATTAAACCTGGGAACATGAACAGTTACATTGCATTGCATATAACCTGTTTGTTTGTTTTGTAGGTAGTGTCTTGGTTACTAACGTTTTTTGTGTTTCAGGCACTATAGCTCCCCGGAAAGTTCGGGAACAACCAGTAGCACACAGGTATCCAACAAAGATCAACAGAGAGCGAGTCATGGACCAGATGCAAGCTGACTTGGCAGATCTGAGACTGAGAATGGATAACTTTATGACTTTGATGGCCGGCATGGGTCAGAACCAAGAGCGTCTGCGGGAGATGATAGAAAATAGTCAACCCAGGAACAACACTGCTGCTGCTGATAATCGCACCGGTGCGGGCGCACGTCAGGTTGAAGCTCCTGTAACACAGCCAGGGGTGACAATAATCAATGATGGGTTGAATAATATTCAAATGGATAATCAGGACGAACAATTCACTCTCCTGGACGAAGCTGAGGGTCAAGGAGCTGAGATGAACAAGAGGTTTGAGGAAATGGCTGAGCAAATCAGAGCTATTCAATCCCAGAGCTCTTTGGGATTTGATATAACAGATTTGGGCTTGGTTCCTGGGGTCAGGATCCCATACAAGTTCAAAGTACCAACCTTTGAGAAATACAATGGCACTGTATGCCCGAAGACCCATCTTCAATCCTTCGTAGGGAGGATCGCTGCTCATACGGATGATGAAAAACTCTGGATGTATTATTTTCAAGACAGCTTGGTTGGAGCTTCTCTGGAATGGTACATGAAGCTTAGTAGAGTAAATATCAAGAGCTGGAAAGACCTAGCAGAAGCCTTTGTGAGACAATATCAATATAATTTGGACATGGCTCCAAACCGCACGCAATTGCAGCACATGGCTCAGACTGCTAAGGAAGGTTTCAAAGAATATGCTCAGAGGTGGCGCCAACTTGCTGCCAGAGTGCAACCACCGCTGCTTGAGAAAGAAATGGCTGACATGTTTATGGGTACTTTGTAGGGTGTGTTTCTTGAAAGATTGGCGTCCAGTTCTGCCACTAAATTCAATGATATTGTTATTGCTGGAGAGAGGGTTGAGACCTTGCTGAAGATGGGGAAGATCCAAGAGCCAAGTGCTAGTAGCTCGAATGGAGCAAGGAAAGCTTTCAGTGGACCTCCTAGAAGAAGAGAGGGCGAGACAAATGTTGTATTTGGCCGAGGCCGGGGCCGTGGTTATAGAAGACCGTATGAGCATGTGGCAGCAGTCACAATTCCTTCTGCTCCAGTACAACAGATGCAACCTCCTCCACAACAACAACATCAACAACAACAACAACCCCATACTAATTATCAGCAGAGACCGTATCATCCAAGGCAAACTCGCCCGGCTAATAGGGTGATTGAGGCCATCCCTATGACTTATGCTGCTTTGCTTCCAAGACTGCTAGATTTGAACCTGATTCAACTGGGAACTTTGGCACCACCACCTCCTGGAGAGCTTCCATTGGGTTATGATGTCAATGCGCGATGCGCTTTCCACTCTGGAGCACCCGGGCACTCGACTGAGAAGTGCAGGGCTTTGCATCACAAGGTTCAAGACCTTATAAACTCTAAGGCAATCAACTTTGCGCCACCGCCGAATGTTAATTCGAACCCTATTCCGAATCACGGAGGGACAATAATCAATGCTGTTGAGGGTGGTAAAGAGTTAAGTCTTGTGCTGAGTATTGAAGAAGTGAAGACTCCTTTGAGGGTAGTAAACGAGAGACTGCTGAGTGGTCAAGTGTTTCCTGGTTGCAGTGCTGATTGTGAAGACTGTCCAAATGCTGAGAATGGGTGTGAGAAGCTGAAGATGGGTTTGCAGGGTTTGATTGATGATGGATCCCTACAGTTCAACAAAGTTGGTAATGAAGTAGCTGATGATGTATCAACAATTACTATTATCTATGATGAAGCTGACATGCCTGTCAGGAGAGAGCCTGTTACAATCTATGCTCCTGAAATTAGTCTCGTGACTATCACCGTACCTGGGCCTGTTCCATCCCTTCCCACTCAAATTTTAACTTTTGGTGAAGGGTAGACGTTATTGCGCCGGCGGCGTGAATCCAGGGTCTACCCAACAAACAGCTGTAGGCGGGCTGAATGTCCATCACATAAAAGATAGTTTTAAAAGTCTGTGGGCCAATTGTCACAGGCAGCTCAATCTCTCCCAGAACCGATCTCTTCGAACCATCAAAGGCTCTTACCACCAGGTTGCTGGGTCTCAATGCCAATCCATCATATTCTAACTTCACCAGAGCCTTCTTTGGTAAGACATTCAGGGAAGAACCTGTGTCCACCAGCACATGAGAAAGGACAGCTCCTTTGCATTCCATGGTTATGTGCAAGGCTTTGTTGTGATTGCGGCCATCCACTGTCAGGTCAGAATTGGTAAACCCTAGCCCATTGCTAGCAGTAACATTTCCAACCACGGTTTCCAATTGGTTGACAGTAATCTCCTCAGGCACGTAAGCTGCGTGCAGGACTTTAAGTAGTGCATTCCGATGGGCTTCGGAGCACATAAGCAGTGAGAGGATAGAGATTTTGGATGGCGTCTGGTGAAGCTGATCCACAATTTTATAATCACTCTTTTTGATGATTCGCATAAACTCATCAACTTCCTGATCGAATGGAGTTTTCAAGGCTTCTTTGGTAGCTGGATCTTCCTGCACCGGGCCTTTTCCCTTTGCCTTGGCAGCAGCTTCTGCTTCGGCAGTAGGTCTTTGAACTTGTGAAGCAAAGAGGCGTCCGCTTCGAGTGAAGCCTCCGCCTCCCCCCACATTATCTACTTGTGGTGCAGGTGCTGATGTTTCAAGAGTGATTCTTTTCCCTTCACAGTACACGTCAGAGCCATAGTGCCAAGGGATGGCCCTATTGCTTTCATATGGTACTGGTCCAGGCACCGTGACAGTGACTGGACTGATTGCTGCTGCTGAAGGGACTGTAATTGTTTGTGGATCATAAAAGATTGTAACTGGTGCTCTGGCGGGAGCAGCACCCTCTGAATGGTAGGCGAAATTATTTTCAGGATCGTAGAATATGGTAACAGTAGAGACATCTTCATGATTGATTGCTGGTGTTGTAGGAGGTACTGTTGAAAGGACTGTTGTTGTTGTTGATGGAGATTCGAAATGGAATGAAGCTGAAGTTGTAGCAGGAGAAACTGTTGAAGTCTGATCATTTGGAAGGACAGACGAAGTACTTGTTGATGTTGCTGATGAATTATCGGGAACAATAGTTGCTGCAGTTGTGGGAGGGTCTGAGACCGTTGCTGATGAAGTTGTCGGATTTGTCGGGAATGACGTAGTGATCTGTAGCAAGCCACTCTGAATAAGGTTGTCAATGCCATTCCTCAGGTCCTCGCACCCATTCCATGAAATATTGCAATAGGGACACCCTAGTTCACACCCCGGAAATATTTGGTTTTCACGGAGTTGAGCTTTGATTTCCACCAATGGTGTCCTGATCTGATCCACACTAGTTATTAAATAAGACGGCTGGTCTTCTTCAATAGCGTTAATTCGGGGACCACCATGGTTTGGCATTGGGTTTTTATTGACATTGGGCGGAGGTGCAAAATTCAGAGCCTTGGAGTCTACCAAGTCTTGTACCTTCATATGCAGAGCCCTGCATTTTTCTGTACTGTGACCAGGTGCGTTTGAATGGAAAGCACACCTAGCGTGGGAGTCATAGTTTCTTGGTAGGCTATTGGGATCCGGAGGTGCCAATGTTCTTAGCTCAACTAGGTTGAGTTTCAGAAGTTGTGGCAGCAAGGCAGCATACGGCATTGGGATCGGGTCGATCACTCTATTAGCTTGGGATGGCCTCTGTTGGAATGGCCTCTGTTGATTGTTGTTGTTGGTGTTGTTGTTGTTGTAATTCCTTGGAGGATACTGATTCTGGTGATACTGAGGTTGTGGTTGGAAGTTTTGTTGCGGAGGTTGATAGACTGGCTGAGGATGAGCTGGAGCAGGAATGGTGACTGCTGCTATGGACCTCTGAGCATATTGGGGCCTACCCCTGTTGGTGTGAATGGCATTGGTCTCGCCAGTTCTTCTCGGGCCTGCAAAAGGCTTTCTTGTACTACTGGACGAACTGGCACCATTATCAGAGATCTTACCCATCTTCAACAGGCTCTCAATTCTCTCCCCAGCTATGACAACATCTGCGAAGCTAGTGGAGGAGAAAGCAGCCAACCTGTCAATATACGTTCCCTGGAGGGTGTTCATAAACATGTCTGCCATTTCTCTCTCAGACATAGGCGGTTGAACGGCAGCAGCCAATTGCCTCCATCTCTGGGCATATTCTCGGAAACTTTCCCTCGAAGACTGTGACATTCCCATCAGGAGAGTCCTGTTGGGTGCCATGTCTAGATTATACTGATACTGTCTGATGAAGGCCTCTGCCAGGTCCTTCCAGCATCTAATTGTTGCTCTTGTCAGATGGGAATACCACTCCCTCGAAGCTCCAGTCAAGCTATCTTCAAAATAGAACATCCACAATTTCTCATCCATTGTATAGGCCTTCAGTCTTCCCAGAAATGATTGTAGATGAGTCCGGGGGCATGAAGTCCCATTATACTTTTCGAAACAAGGAGGCTTGAACTTATGGGGGATCCTGACCCCGTCTACCAAACCCATGTCCATAACGTCGAAGCCCAAAGAATTTTGAGATTCTAAGGACCTCAACTTCTCAGCTATCTCTTCCAACCGTCTATCATAAGTTTCCTCTCCAGCACCCATTACTGTAAATTGGTCCTCCTGAGGATCTTCTTGAAGTACCCTGGCTGTAGTGGCTGTCCCTTGAACATTCGCAGGAATATTAATCTCAGGATGTAGATGTGGGCCAAACACAGGGGGATTAACATGTGGTTGCACCCTTTCATTGTTACTTGTGCCAGCAGTCCCCACATGGGGCTCCTCTTGATTCCTCCCTTCTACCAAAGCCCTGAGCCTCTCCTGGCTTTGAGCTAAGTTGTTCATCACTTCCATGAATTGTGTTATCTGCGTTCTCATCTCCAACCTTTCGTTGGCCATCTGGTTTCTGACCTCCGTAAGGTCCTGCTGCATCTGATCCATCTGAATTCCCGGAAGGTTGTTTCTAGTTGGGTACCTGTGTGGCCTGTTGAGGGGAAATACCCGGCGGCGAGCAATAATTCCTGAATATCACAACAGAGGTTAGTAACAAAACAAAAACCTGCAAAACAAACAAAAGGGTTAGTATGCAATGCAGTTATGCTTATTTGTTCTCAAGGTATCCGGTTTGGCCTTCAGTTTTGACCCTTCCAGACCCTTGAAGATGATGTTTGTTGAAGTTGCTCTTGAAGTGAACTCAGATGGAAATAACACAAATATATTACATAAGAAGCAACAAATACAACTTGTTCATTTTACAACACAAGCCCTTAAAGGGGTCAAAATACATCACAAAAAGGCAAAAGTACATGGAATAGAAACAACAACAAGCAAATGATCAAACTCCAAGGCCAAACTCATCCTCACGAACTTCCTTGAGAAGTGCTTCGGTCACAGGATCAGCCGGATGCTCCGTAAGATTCCTGATGAGAAGGTTTCTTGTAACAACAGCTGCAGCCAATTTCTTGTTTTGACTTTGGTCCTTAGACCTCTTCACTCCTGCTTTGATTTTTAGCTCTGAAATTTCCTTCTGGGCTGCTGCCAGGGCTTCTTCCATCTGCTCCATCTTATCTTGAACTCTCTTGTCTTCTAGAGTACGGGCCTCAGTGATCCGGACCCACCTGGCCTGACTCTCCTTCAAGTACAAGTCTGTCCTTGCTCTCTGGAACTGGGCTTCTTTACAAGCATTCTTCAGAATCTGTTCACCAGCTTTGGACTTGTTAATATAATCCCCAGACTTCTCAATCTTGATCAGATGCTCTACTCTCAACTTCTCCAATCTCTCAATTTCCCTCATGCCTTCACTCCTTTCCCGGAGGGTCTTCTGCAAAGCCTGGGTTAGCTTCTCATTTCTTTCCTTCAAGCTCTCAAACTCTTCCAGACTGATGGTGGCAGGGGGTGGTGCTGAAGATGACTCAGGCATGTCTTCTATGGTAAAGGGCATCCCAGAGAATTGGGCCCTGGCACGGGACCATTCATAATATTGTGCTGATGCCACATTATTACACTTCCCCAAAATAGTGACTCCCTTGGTTTGAACATTATCCCAGGCCCAAGCAGCCTGCCTGACAACAGTCAAACTGATCTTGTTCTCACAATAGAGAGTCTCCACTAAGTCCTGTGCCTTAGGAGTGTGGACCAGTGCATAGCTCAATTGCCTCCTGAACAGCAGAGGGTTGTAATTGATACTTCCCTTAACTCCCACTAAAGGCACATTGGGAAAGTGCCCACAGCTTGTGATGATATCTCTACCCTTGGTGCTTTGAGTATACCATCTGATGTCTGCTGAAGTGAGAGTAGTGAGCCTCTTAGCCCAGTTGCTCTGCTGATGAGGATTGAGAAATGCATCTGTCTTGGGTAAATGCTTTAGAAGCCAAGCATGGAATAATGGAGCACAACACCTCACTAGCCTTCCCCTCTGCTTCTCATTCTTCTGATGTACTGAGTAATAGAGATCTCCTAGCAAAGTTGGCACTGGGTTCTTCAGGATGAACAAATGGATTGCATTCTTGCTGATGAATCGAGGCTCATCTGCAAACAACACAATTCCATATACACTTAAGGCCAATAGAGCACAAACAGCTTTCCACTCCCCCAGGGAGGCCTTCAGACTAGCTTGGGAAATCAGGAAGTCAAGATGAAAACCAGGGATCCCAGCTTTAGAGGTCATATGCTGCTCAATCAAAGCAGGTTCCAGGTGCAGAGCTTTTGCCACCTCTCCATTGCTGGGAAAGACCATTTCAGGGTTGAAAGGGATTTCCCTCTTGATAGGCATACCAACCAAAGATGAGTATTCTTCTAATAGAGGGCCCAACTGGAAGTCTTGAAAGGTGAAGCACCTCAATGGAGGGTCATAAAACTGAATGCAGGTGTGGATCAAACTCCTCTGAGATGGGTCCAGATCCATGACCAAGCCAAGTATATCCCCATAATGCTCCCTGAACAAAGGTATGTGATCTGGAGTGATCAGGGTTTGGATCCTCCTGATGTCTGATAAATCTGGTTGGAAGAAATGATAGGTGATGTTGCTTTTCTTTGGAGCCATGATGATGAGGACTGAGTAGAGTGCTGATGAAG
This sequence comes from Lathyrus aphaca, assembly GCA_963966055.1. NCBI lineage: Eukaryota > Viridiplantae > Streptophyta > Magnoliopsida > Fabales > Fabaceae > Lathyrus > Lathyrus aphaca. Next base: position 451,008,083 of record OZ014522.1, on the reverse strand, counting down.
ATGCTGAGGAGTGGGCCACTGGCTGGCTAGTGCAGGTAACTGAAGTATATGGCTGACAAGCTGAAGCAAGTACTGGTGGAGATAGGTCAAAACTGCAGATGGGGTCAAAACCAAAACCAGATGAAAATGGATACCCTGAAACACAAATAAGCAAATGTTAATATGATGCAATGAGTATGTATGCAAATGAAATGCAAGGGGTTTGTGACTGAGCTGGATCTGATCAAAATGCCCTGGTATAAGTCCATGTGTGTTCAAGAATCCCAGATGGAGGTCTAAAAATCCAGTAACCAGGGTGGGGGACTCAAATAAAGAGCCACAAGTCCAAGGTTTTAGAATCACAAGAACTGTCCAACATGGAGTATTCTTAACAAAGTCAAAGTAACAGGGTATTCTGAGGTCAAGGTACCTGCAAACCTGTAAACAGCCCACCCCCCTCACAGGTGATGATCTAGAACAAGGATCCTCAGACTTGGATCAGTTATGAGAAGTGTAAACACTTCTAACCCGGAGGTACAGTGTTTACAATAACCATAACAATTCCTCCTCTAATTCACCTCAGTTTCTGAAGGTCAATACTAAAAGGTCATCCAGACTTAGCAGGCTTCCCAGATAGCCCTAGCATTGCAGGAAATCTGCAACACAGAGTTCTCAAGAAGAAACCCATATCTGAACCGTGTTTCATATTCCCGCACCAGACCGAAATGGAATGGGAAAGAATATGATCCACTCTAGCCTAGGTGTCACTCAGGTCCCAGGTATAGGACCTTAACTCTCAATGAATCACCCACCCACCAAGGCAAACAACCAGATCCAGCCAGCAGCAATGACAGTATGATATAAATAAATGCAATAAAGAAAGCAGTAAAGTAACTGTACATAAAGCAATAAACAAAAATAAATACAAGCACAAACAAGCACATAACATCCCAGTAAACACAAATCAAACAAGCGCTAGGAGGAACCCACAAAAAGAACCAGAAGCCCTGGTTGCAGTATAAGGGTCCCCAGCAGAGTCGCCAAGCTGTCGCTCCCGATAAGTGACACCAGGGTCAAATAAGGGTACAGACGCGAACGATCGGCGAGAGGGACAGTGAGAACACACAGCCGTGAACTCACTGGAGAATGAATAGAGTCGCCAGCTAGGCATTTTTATCCCGGAGGAAAGGCAATGCTGCATAGACCTAGAAAGGTATGGATAAGACGGTTACGAACCAGAGAGACTGAGAAAGGGGGTTGGTTACAACCTGGGAAGGTATTAGCACCCAGATTGTCCGTCGTACTCGACGGGATCCACGCTTAAAAGATTTGTGTTTTAAAGGGGTAGTGTCAGTGCAATTTGTGTATAAAATAGCTGGAAAAAAGATGTACAGGTGTCAGTGTAAGAGAAGTGAAGTGTATAAATGATGTGTCAGTGTAAGAAAAGGAATAAGATGCTCAAGATCATGAGGCTAAGAATGATGCTGAAAGGAGAGGGAATGTACAGAGACTTTTGTTCGATAACCGTTAAGTTATGCCTACGTATCCTCTCGTGCAATGAGGAAGTCAGAACACCGTAGTTCGACCCAAAGAGACTGAAAGATGAATTGACTTGTGAACTGCTTGCTTGTCTATGCTCAATTGTATGACCTGTCTGGCTCAAGTGCAAACTGTCTTGCATTAGACGGAAGAAACAAGTTCTCGATTGTGAGTGAAGGTGATGAGAAAAGAATCCCGGAGGAGACGATTATTGTTTGTTTTTGTGAGTTTTCAGTCTTTTATTGCTTTTGAATTTGTCATAAGTTAATGAGCTTAAGCCTAAACCAATGGGTTAGTAAACTCATCACATCTTCCCTCTATTTAGGGGTAATGAGAATTCCTTAAGTGTGAAGTCAGATTCTCACACTTAACCACCTTTGGTGTAGGATTAAGATCATTAACCTACTTGTGATTAATTAGATGTTTTTGGTGTTTTTGTTTAGTGTTGAGTAATGAGGTTAAGCCATAATCAAGGATTAAACAGACTCATTACACCATCCTAATAGAAGGATAATAGATGAGAATGTTTAAGCTGAGGAAAGCTCCTCAACTTAATCCATGATTAGGGATTAAACTCATGACGAAACAAGTCTTTGATTAAGTGGATTCTATTTTAATGATATGATGATGAAGTGAGTTTTATGATTTGTAAGACAACTTGAGGGGGACTTGTCCATTAACACTAGGGTTAGTCCTTCTTAACCCATTAAGGAAGAATTAGAACCCTAATGCAAGGCCCAAGTTACAAGTGTGATGTCTTGATGATTATTATGTGGATTGATTAAGAGATTTAAACACATTAAGGGTTCAAGACTTAGGATTAAAGTTATACACTTCATCCTAAGAGAAGGATGCAGGCATAAGCTTAATCACAAAGTCTTAAAGCCTTTAGGGTTTAGTCCCTGATTATGAGGTGAGAAGAGAAGACTCAAAGAGAGACACAAAGGTAAAAAACTATGAGGGGAGACTAATCAAAACCCTAATTCATTATCATTCTTGGTTATTCCTAAGGTTTGTGAGGTTTTCAAGAACAATCTTCAGAGGAACCACCAGGAAGCAGATGAACAGGATCAAGAGAAGCAAAGTGACTTGCTTCATTCAAGAAGTCAAGTCACTTGAAGAAAGAAAGTGGGAGGAAGAAGAATGAGCAAGCTCAATCTCAAACACAAACAAAAATGCAGCAATGGATGCAATAGAGATGAAAAGAAAAGTTATGAGAAGTGAAGGCAAATTCACTTCTCAAGTTACTTACCACCTGAAATGTTAGAAAGAAATGCAATGCAATGCTAAATGAAATGAAATGACATGAGGCTAAGCAAAACCAGAAGCATGTTGATGATGATTATGATGTTATGAAGTGCTGCAAACATGAGGCAAGACATGGGGATGTGTATACAAGATCATGGATGCAGATGATGCAAGCTAAGGAGCATGAACAAGCATGAAAAGTTATGAATCATACCAGACAAATGACATGGCAAATATGCAATGCAATGATCAAACATGCTTTCTATATGTCTTAAGATGTCAAATGAATCACAAGAATGCACAAAATGCAAAGACAAGTCATGTTATGCAAGAGAATGCAAGAAGGATGCAAGAGAAAGCCCAAATTAGGGTTCATGGATCAGACATCAAACAAAAACCCAAAACAGAAGCAAACCCTAAGATAAAAAATGGAAAATGGCACACAATGAAACCTTAAACCTATAATGAACCACTGCCCAAAGGGGAACTCTCAACTCTTAACCAATCTCAAGATATGATTTTTACAAGTTATTAGGGTTTTTTAGGGTTCTTAACAAAAGAAATGCCAAACAATTAGAAAATGCAAGATCAAATCATGGCCATTTTACCCTAGAAACTACATGCCAAACACAAAACAAAGCAAAAAGAATCAATGTCCAAACCTTCTCCAATAGGCAGAAATGAATTTTTGAACCCATGATCAAAATAATGCATAAAAAATGATTTAATTCAATGAAAAATTCTTAAAATGCATCAAGATCTAAAACGAAATTTGGTTTGAAGGTTGGACAATGTTTCTAAATGTCTTAGAACATTTCATGAATTTTTTTGTAATTTTTAAATACCTAAAAGTATTTTTAATTAATTAATTCCCATTAATCAATTAAAAATAATCTTTTAAATATTTAAAAATACTTTTTTAATGATGAAAAATAAAATAAAAAATATTTTTGTGTCATAAAAATTATTAAAACTCAGAGGAAAAAGTTTCATAATTTTTATGTATTTTTTGCTATTTTAAAATAATTGTACAAGTTTAATGAAATAAAATGAATTAAAAATCAAATAAAAAAGAAAGTCAAAGGAAAGGATGGCTGAGATTGATTCTGAGTTTGAAAGTGTTGACTGGCGCGTGAATGAAGGGTGTGGATTGCACCTGACTTAATTAATTTAATTACGAATTAATTAAAGCTAATGAGAGAGATTAGGGCAAATGAAATGATCTGGGCCATCCAAAAGAGAGGGAAGTCAACAGGTCAACGCACATCCATGGCTCAAATTCAAACTAGAGTTAATGACCTGAGATTAGGGTTTAATGACTCAGGTGGCCGGAGAAGACTTCCGGTCGTCTTCTCCGGCCAGCACCTCACCGGGAAACTCACCAACTCCCTCAAAACGTAACAAAAACAAAATCTATGAATTGGGAAATGATCTCCAACCTCTCACGAATCAAACCCCTCTCTCAAAACAAATTTATTCTTCCTAAACAAGCTGAATCGAAGAGAACAAGTTCTAGGGCACGCAAGCTTCAGAGACAAATTAAATACTCAAAACAAAGTCATTTCAAAAACTAAGAACATCAGGATGATCAGTGAATCACATAGAACAAGTTTGTAACAAGAAAAATGATTTCTGGAAAAAATAATTTTCGAGCTACCTGAGATTTGGAGCTTTCAACTTGAGGACTTTCTGGCCACTTCTTTCAGTGCAAACCACTCCACTTGATCCCCAGAAGATGTTTGAATGCTCAAAAGAAGTTTGAGCTGGCTGGATAGTGAGATTCGAAAGCTCCTGCTCAAGCTTGGTCAGAAATGGCAATGGAGTTTCTGGAGGTTTCAGGCCATTGTGAATGATGGTTTGTGATCCTGAGGATGAATGGAGAAGGTCTAGAGTGTTTGTTGGTGTGTTTGTGGTTTGTGGAAGGAGATTCGATTGAAACTGCAAAATGAAGTGAGAAATGGCAGTGAGATGTTCAGGCTGTTTCAGGCTTGTGTTCTTGGTGCTGGGTGGTCTATGGAGCAAGGTGAGTTGAATGGTGAAGAGGGTTTGAATGTTTGCAAGCTGTGTATGCAGATTCGAAGCAACTTGCAATTGGGAGTGTTTTTGTGAATGTGTTCAATGGGGATGCTTCAGGCTGGCTTTTTTCATATCTTTGGCTTGCCAAGGGGTATTGTATTATAATCCTATAGGTCAGATGATGTGACCTGGCTTATAGTGATTGGTAAGTTTACTTTTGCTCAAAATCCACTTTATGTGTAAGAGAGGTATGGTGAAGTGCTAGCTTGGTACAAAGCATGGGCTGGCGCAGCAAGGGTGAGGGAGAGGTCTAGCAAAGCTCAGCATCCAAGGCTGCAAGGTGTAAGAAGAATGATCATGAGTTTTTGCAAGTTGTGGCCTTTAGTTCACATGTGACTTCTTTTGCCTAACCAAACATAAACCATAGGCATTCTTGGTCCAAAATCTGATTTTTTAGGGCTTAGAGAATGTTTATGTGCTGGTTTGATGCCAATTAGAAGTTGCAATTTGACTTAGCACATGATTTTGCAATTTTCACACTTGGTGCATATCTTGAAAATAAGTGATTTTTGCCAACTTTGCATTGCCATAACTTTTGATCCAAGAAGAGTTTGATCATGTTCTTGTACTTTTTGAAAAGGGAAAAATGAGATCTACAACTTTCATGACCAAAGTTTTTCCATTTGAAGCATTTTTGGATCAAGAATCATGGCTTGAAAAATGACCTAAAATGATGCATTCTTGAAAAGTCAACTATGCCCAAAAAGTCAACATTTGCAAAAACCCTAAATTCTTGATTTCTATGAACTTCAACCTTCTTCCATGATCAAATAAAGATCATATACACTCAAAATGATGAAGATCACCCATTGGTTGGGTCATTGGGGGCCTCAGATGCCCTGATTTTACACTGACTTGTCTGAAAAGTCAACCTTTGATCAGATGACTTCCCCATGGAATTTCTTCATGAAAATGGATATGCATACTCCCTATACCATATAGAGACCAATGGAAACAAGAATGACCAAAAAATTTGGAGTTATGGCCTCTGAAACCAAAACCCTAATTTTAGGTCAACTGTGCAGTTTGACCTAGCTCTGCATCCACTCAAACCCTAGTCCTTGTGGTTCCTCTGCATTTTTGACTTTGAGGAGATGGAATATGATTTAAGAACACACATGGACCCCTTTGAAGTGATTGGTGGCCTTTGGAATGGCTCAAGATGCTTTGGGATTGCTCAGATCACAAACCCTAGGTGCAGATGCCTTAGAAACTATGCAGTGAATCAAAAAAATGAGATATGAGATGATATGTTTGTATTTATGCATATGAGATGATCACAAGCCATGGTGTGAATGGGTGAGGGCAAATTTGGGGTGTTTACAGCTGCCCCTATTCAAACATGAGTTAGCTGTGCAGGTTGTAAGCGACGGCTTAACAGGCAAACAAGATAACTTGTGGTTGAATACCAAAGACAGTCCAAAATTTGCACTCACAGAATGAAGAATAAAAGGGATATAGATTGCAAAAGGAAAATAAAGTATATTGTAAAGGTGCGGAAAACAAAGCGATGACGGGGACGGCCGACATGCTGGGGATAAAAGGTAAAGCCAAGACGGGGACGGCCGACTAGCTGGGGAAATAAAATCATGATGGGGACGGCCATCAAGATAAAGCTGTAAAATTCTCTGAGGATTTAATGAAACATGACGGGGACGGCCGTCAGGTTCATAAAGGTAAAGCAAACAACGATGGGGACGGCCATCGGGCTAAAAAGGAAAAGGGACCACGACGGGGACGGCCATCGGGTTAAAGAATAAATGAAATAAACAGATGATGGGGTACGGCCATCAAAGGTGAAGGACGATCACCTAGCAGGGGACGGCTGCTCTGTTGGGGATAAAAGAAATATGATGGGGATGGCCATCAAAGGTGGAGGACGACCACCTGGCAGGGTACGGCTGCCGAAAATATCAACGATGGGGACGGCCATCGGATAGAAAAGGTCAACGATGGGGACGACCATCGGACGAGCATGATGGAGGACGACCATCAAGAAGTGGAGGACGACCACTCAGCAGGGTACGGCTGCTCTCGAGGTTTCTCATGACATAGGACGAATGCCAGATAACCAAAATCAACAATGGGGACGGCCATTGGATAAAATGATGAAGGACGATCATCAAAAGGTGGAGGACGACCACCTAGCAGGGGACGGCTGCTAAAAACAACGATGGGGACGGCCATCGGATGAGCATGATGGAGGACGACCATCAAGAAGTGGAGGACGACCACTCAGCAGGGTACGGCTGCTCTCAGGGTTATCATGACACAGGACGAGTGTCAGATAAAAAGAAAATGCTTTGGTGATCTACTGGGGATATAGTGAACACGGACGAGCGTTCACAACCGAGAAGGGAAAGTATAAGTGTTTGGTATTGTGTATAGATTAAAGATGCGGACGAGCATCCTTAGACTATGATACGGACGAGTATCATGTAGAAACAAATACTGACACGTGTTCAGAGATGATGATACGGACGAGTATCAACTGGTTAACAAGGAACACGGACGAGTGTTGAATCTGACGGTTCTTCTGGGGGAATAGCAGACACAGACGAGTATCTATATTCAAGGAGACATAAGTGTTTGACACAGTGTACGGATTAAAGATGCGGACGAGCATCCTTAAGACTATGATACGGACGAGTATCATGTAGAAACAAACACTAGACGCAATGTTCTGAGATGATGATACGGACGAGTACCAACTGGTTAACAAAGAACATGGACCAATGCCGAATCTGTGGGGATATGAGTGATGGTGTATACAAGATACGGACGAGTATCTGTATAAGTGTATCGTGAGTAGTGAGTATGTATAGATGAGTATTTTAACTGCTGGGGGGAATGACACGGACGGGTGCCAAGAAAGAAAAGTGTAATATGAACAAGTATCTGCTATACAAAGTCTAGGCGACTGCGCTGGGGACATGACACGGACGGGTGTCAGGGAAGTGTATATAAGGTATGTGTGAGTGCAAAGAGGATGTCTTTGGCTTTCTGCTGGTAATATGACACAGACGGGTGTCAATAAGTATCTGTAATGCGGGTGCTCTTGTTATAAAGAGTGTTCAGACGACTTTACTGGGGAGTGATGATACGGACGTGTATCAAAGGGTGTATATGGTGGTGTTTGTGAATATGAGGCAACTGTTTTTTTTGCTGGGACTCTGGTGAGGATTTCTGTACAATGATGATGAACGGTTATTATTCACAAGTGTTAATTCATAACATGGCTTATGATTATGCTATGCGTTTGATGATTTTTTTTTTTTGCCGTAACGCTCCGTATTAGACGGAATGCTACGCTCTGAGGGGATATTATGATGCAAATGCCATGATTATGCAAAGAGGCACACTGGGATTCGGATCCCGTTGCTGCGAAGATCTCTGGTTGATCTGCTGGAAATGGTCCTCCCAGCTGGGGATGAGATCATTGGTAGATTTAATGACGTATCTGCTTGGGGATATAGGTCACTGATTGACATATCCTTATAATACGGGGCCCAGCTGGGGTTTGTAGAAGCTTTCTTCACTCTGTTGTGATCTTCATGCATTACTCTTCTGGATAGAGGCTGGAACTCTGTGGGAAGATGGTTCCCTGACTTCTGTACTCAGCTGAGGATGAAATGGCAACTCGGCTGGGGAGTTGTGAGAGGCAACTCGGCTGGGGACAGCAACAAGAGGAAACTCAGCTGGGGATAGAGCATTTCAGATGCTGAGATTGAGTGTATGTTGATTTGGCAACTTTGCTGGGGAAGTGGGCACCTTCCAGCGCCACATGGAAGATAGACCGAGTTGATAATGATCTGCCAGCTTGCTGAGCGTGAAGCTTTCATGCCCTAAGTTGTGTTCTGGATACCTGCAATCCTGAAAAAGATAGAAAAACGCACAAAAGGTCCCGAGGTATCCTTCACTGAATTCCGTCATAGGAGTTAAGCATTCTCACGAGTAAGTATATTCCCTGCAAGCATGTGTTTCATTTTCTTTCTTTTTAGTGAAAAACATCTGTACTTATGCAATTAGTTTTTTCTAGAGACATCAGACATCTTTTGTAAATAAAATGTAAAAAACGAAACATGACTGAAAATCTGATTTTATTAATTCATGTGCCCTGAATTGGCAAGATACAGTCAAGGAAACATATCTCCTGAAATGAAGAGATTGTTACAAATTGAGAAACAAAATGCTGGCGATGTTGACGAGGCTTTCAAGGATCTTCCTCTTCACTATGACTCGTATGACTTTTGACTTTCTTCTCGTCTTGCTTTCTGGAGAAAGTTGATTCTGATTGAAGCTTGATCCTTTCGAAGCTTTCCAAGTTGTAAGTGATACAGACGAACTCAGAGTGCAGTTGTTCGCTTATTCCCTTATTTTGCATGGATTGCCCTTTCGGGTTTTCAATCCATCGGGATACCCATTTTTGCCTGAGCTGTCCAATGCGGCTTTTCAACTCAGCGGGTGTACATTTTTTCATTTATTTCCCTTATTTTTGCCCGAGTCTTTTATTCTGTTTTTGACTCGCCGGGATGCCCTATTTTTGCCTGGACTTACATTCTGTTTTTATGTCCAGCGGGTCATTTTATGCGAAGTATTTTTTAACTGCATCTGAATTCACAGGGGACGGGAAATCTTCACCATCCATGGTGCTGAGCATCAGTGCTCCGCCAGAGAAAACTTTCTTTACAACGAATGGTCCTTCATAATTTGGAGTCCATTTTCCCCTGTGGTCTGTATGAGGAGGGAGGATTCTTTTCAACACAAGATCCCCTACTTGGTACTCTCGATGCCTGACTTTCTAATCAAAGGCTTTCTTCATTCTTTTCTGATATAACTGCCCATGACAGATTGCAGCTAATCTCTTCTCTTCGATCAAACTTAGTTGTTCGAATCGGGACCGAACCCATTCTGCTTCACTCAGTTTAACATCCATTAATACCCGTAACGATGGTAGTTCAACTTCAACTGGTAGGACTGCCTCCATACCATACACAAGCTGATACGGTGTTGCCCCGGTGGATGTCCTGATTGACGTGCGGTACCCATGCAAGGCAAACGGTAGCATTTCATGCCAGTCTTTGTAAGTGACTACCATCTTCTGCACAATCTTCTTAATATTCTTATTCGCTGCCTCAACAACGCCATTCATCTTTGGCCTGTAAGGAGAAGAATTGTGATGTTGGATCTTGAAGTCCCGGCACAGCTCTGTCATCATTTTGTTGTTTAAATTGGAACCATTATCAGTAATGATTCGCTCGGGCACTCCATACCGACAGATGATATCTCTCTTCAGAAATCGGGCTACCACTTGTCTTGTAACATTTGCATATGAGGCTGCTTCAACCCACTTGGTGAAATAATCAATGGCGACCAGGATGAATCTGTGACCATTCGAAGCAGTTGGCTCAATCTTGCCAATCATATCAATTCCCCACATAGCAAAGGGCCATGGTGAAGACATGATGTTCAAAGGATTGGGAGGCACATGCACCTTATCTGCATAAATCTGGCATTTATGTCATTTTCTGGCGTAGGCACAACAGTCTGCATCCATTGTGATCCAGTAATAGCTTGATCTTAACAACTTCTTAGCCATAGCATGTCCTCCAGCATGGGTACCAAAAGATCCTTCGTGCACTTCATGCATCAACAAATCTGCTTCCGTCTTGTCAACACACCGGAGGAGTACCATATCAAAGTTCCGCTTATATAAAGACCCATCAGTGTTCAGAAAGAAACTTCCAGCAAGCCTTCTCAAGGTCTTCTTATCATTGGAAGATGCCCCAGGTGGGTATGTTTGATCCTCCAAGAAGCACTTAATGTCATGGAACCAAGGCTTATCATCTTTGACAACATCTGCTACGAACACATATGCTGGTCTATCAAGTCTAGACACTGAAATCTGGGGTACAAAGTTAGCCGTTTGAACTTTGATCATGGATGAAATGGTAGCAAGAGCATCTGCAAACTGATTCTCATCCCGAGGGATATACTCAAGTTTGACTGTTGTGAAGAATGTCAATAACCTTCTTGTATAATCCCTGTAAGGTATCAGATGATCCTGGTGTGTATACCATTTCCCATTGGTCTGATTGACTACCAAAGCTGAATCTCCGAATACGGTCAATGTCTTGATCCTGAGGTCAATAGCTTCCTCAAGACCCATAATGCAAGCTTCGTATTCAGCTTCGTTGTTAGTGCAGTTGAAAGTGAGTTTTTCCGAGAAAGGCATGTGAACTCCTTTAGGTGTAATAAGTACTGCACCAACACCGCGACCATTCATGTTAACAGCCCCGTCAAACATCATAGTCCATTCTTCCTCCGGGCCAGGCCCTTCAGTGTGAATAGGCTCTTCGTGATCTTTTGCTTTAATGAACATGATGTCTTCATCAGGGAAGTCAAACCTCATTGGCTGGTAGTCATCAATGGGTTGCTCAGCAAGATATTCAGATAGTACACTGCCCTTGATGGCTTTCTGAGATGTGTACTGTATGTCGTATTCTGTGAGAATCATCTGCCATCTTGCAACCCGTCCGGTAAGAGCTGGCTTCTCGAAAATGTACTTAACTGGATCCATTTTTGAGATTAATAAGGTAGTGTGGGTCAACATATACTGCCTCAGTCGGCGAGAAGCCCACGCTAAAGCACAGCAAGTTTTCTCGAGCAGTGAATAACGCTGTTCACAGTCGGTAAACTTTTTGCTTAGGTAGTATATTGCATACTCTTTTCGACCAGACTCGTCATGCTGGCCCAGCACACACCCCATTGACTCTTCTAATACTGTCAAGTACATAATCAGAGGTCTTCCTTCAACTGGCGGCATGAGGATTGGAGGTTCTTGCAGATACTCCTTGATCTTGTCAAAAGCCTTCTGGCAATCTTCGTTCCACCTGACCGTCTGTTCTTTTCTTAACAGCTTGAACAAGGGTTCACAAGTCGCTGTAAGGTGAGATATGAACCGTGAGATATAGTTCAATCGACCTAAGAACCCTCGAACTTCTTTCTCAGTTTTCGGTGCAGGCATCTCTTGAATAGCCTTGACTTTATCAGGGTCAACCTCAATCCCTTTCTCGCTTACAATAAAGCCCAGCAGCTTACCGGATCGCACCCCGAATATGCATTTGTTGGGGTTCAACTTTAGTTGATATTTCCTCAGACGCTTGAACAACTTCAGCAGATTCACCAGGTGATCTTCCTCTGTAAGGGACTTGGCGATCATATCATCCACATAACACTCGATTTCCTTGTGGATCATATCGTGGAATAATGTCACCATAGCCCGTTGATATGTGGCACCAGCATTCTTCAGTCCGAATGGCATCACTTTGTAACAGAACGTGCCCCAAGGTGTGATGAATGTTGTCTTCTCCATGTCTTCAGGTGCCATCTTGATCTGGTTGTATCCTGAAAATCCGTCCATGAAGGAGAATACCGAGAACTGAGCCGTGTTATCCACCAATACATCAATGTGAGGTAATGGGAAGTCATCTTTCGGGCTGGCTCTGTTCAGGTCCCAGTAGTCAACACACATCCTTACTTTGCCGTCCTTCTTAGGCACAGGTACTATGTTAGCAACCCACGGCGGATAGCTAGTCACAGCAAGGAACCCGGCGTCCCATTGCTTTTGCACCTCTTCTTTGATTTTCATAGCCATGTCTGGGCGAGTTCGGCGCAGCTTCTGTTTCACTGGTGGGCATTCTTCCCTCAAAGGCAGCTTGTGCACGACTATATCGGTGTCCAACCCTGGCATGTCTTGATACGACCAAGCAAACACATCAACATACTCCTGAAGCAGATCTATCAGTTGTCTCTTCACGGGGTCTTGCAGGCAGGCCCCGATTTTAACTTCTTTCACGTCTTCGTCGGTACCAAGATTAATCACTTCAATCTCCTCTTGGTGAGGAGTAATTACTTTTTCCTCTTGTCTTAACAACCTGGCTAGCTCTTCAGGAAGTTCATACTCTTCATCAACCCCTTCATCAGCTTGATTGATTGGATTGTCAAAGTCATACGACGTCATAGCCGTGCTGTTGTCGGTGCTGTCTGGAAGGCACTCTCTGCAAGGGTTAAGTTTGTTCATTTTAGTGATTGATTTTAATCTTGCTTTAGAAAAAAGTGAAATGAAGTTATCATTTTGAAAACACCGCCATTTATTTTTGTACAAAAAGAAAAATGGAAAAAACAGTGAGCAGAAAAGAAAAGACTCGTTTGCAAAAAGATGTCTGATATTTCATTAATTTAATCTTGTTTGCACAAAAGTACAGATGGCCCTGATTACAAAATGAGTCTTGTCATCTTGGGCAAGATGCAAGACTTTGATGCATGCTATAAAAATGCAGGAAATAATAATTACTCTGCATGAGTAACTCTTATAATTTCCTGGGAAGACCAGTTCGAGACACTGCTCCCCGGGATCTTTGGACGAATCCAATCCTCCAGATTGCGCTCCTCTTCCAGCTCGTCTTCCAGACAGTTGATAGCATCGGGGGTAAGCATCCCCCCACTGACAAAACCAGGCTCCGCAGCAGCCTTTGCTTGATGTTGAGTTGGTTTGTAACCCAACCCAAACTTGTCCTTCTTCTCCTCCACAACTAATACCTTGCCCCAGCCTAGGGCAGTTCCTTCTTCAACAACCTTCCGGGCTTGTTGATAAGACGACATGGAGATACCTGACACAGCAGATGCTTCATTGACATTCAAGGCTTCAAAACCTTGGCTCATTGTTTCATGGATCTCCCCGTCCATCTCAATGTATTTGTAAGTAGCCAGATGGCTAACGAATATATCCTCTTCCCCACAGATTGTGACAACTTGACCTTCCCACTCAAATTTTAACTTTTGGTGAAGGGTAGACGTTATTGCGCCGGCGGCGTGAATCCAGGGTCTACCCAACAAACAGCTGTAGGCGGGCTGAATGTCCATCACATAAAAGATAGTTTTAAAAGTCTGTGGGCCAATTGTCACAGGCAGCTCAATCTCTCCCAGAACCGATCTCTTCGAACCATCAAAGGCTCTTACCACCAGGTTGCTGGGTCTCAATGCCAATCCATCATATTCTAACTTCACCAGAGCCTTCTTTGGTAAGACATTCAGGGAAGAACCTGTGTCCACCAGCACATGAGAAAGGACAGCTCCTTTGCATTCCATGGTTATGTGCAAGGCTTTGTTGTGATTGCGGCCATCCACTGTCAGGTCAGAATTGGTAAACCCTAGCCCATTGCTAGCAGTAACATTTCCAACCACGGTTTCCAATTGGTTGACAGTAATCTCCTCAGGCACGTAAGTTGCGTGCAGGACTTTAAGTAGTGCATTCCGATGGGCTTCGGAGCACATAAGCAGTGAGAGGATAGAGATTTTGGATGGCGTCTGGTGAAGCTGATCCACAATTTTATAATCACTCTTTTTTATGATTCGCATAAACTCATCAACTTCCTGATCGAATGGAGTTTTCAAGGCTTCTTTGGTAGCTGGATCTTCCTGCACCGGGCCTTTTCCCTTTGCCTTGGCAGCAGCTTCTGCTTCGGCAGTAGGTCTTTGAACTTGTGAAGCAAAGAGGCGTCCGCTTCGAGTGAAGCCTCTGCCTCCCCCCACATTATCTACTTGTGGTGCAGGTGCTGATGTTTCAAGAGTGATTCTTTTCCCTTCACAGTACACGTCAGAGCCATAGTGCCAAGGGATGGCCCTATTGCTTTCATATGGTACTGGTCCAGGCACCGTGACAGTGACTGGACTGATTGCTGCTGCTGAAGGGACTGTAATTGTTTGTGGATCATAAAAGATTGTAACTGGTGCTCTGGCGGGAGCAGCACCCTCTGAATGGTAGGCGGAATTATTTTCAGGATCGTAGAATATGGTAACAGTAGAGACATCTTCATGATTGATTGCTGGTGTTGTAGGAGGTACTGTTGAAAGGACTGTTGTTGTTGTTGATGGAGATTCGAAATGGAATGAAGCTGAAGTTGTAGCAGGAGAAACTGTTGAAGTCTGATCATTTGGAAGGACAGACGAAGTACTTGTTGATGTTGCTGATGAATTATCGGGAACAATAGTTGCTGCAGTTGTGGGAGGGTCTGAGACCGTTGCTGATGAAGTTGTCGGATTTGTCGGGAATGACGCAGTGATCTGTAGCAAGCCACTCTGAATAAGGCTGTCAATGCCATTCCTCAGGTCCTCGCACCCATTCCATGAAATATTGCAATAGGGACACCCTAGTTCACACCCCGGAAATATTTGGTTTTCACGGAGTTGAGCTTTGATTTCCACCAATGGTGTCCTGATCTGATCCACACTAGTTATTAAATAAGACGGCTGGTCTTCTTCAATAGCGTTAATTCGGGGACCACCATGGTTTGGCATTGGGTTTTTATTGACATTGGGCGGAGGTGCAAAATTCAGAGCCTTGGAGTCTACCAAGTCTTGTACCTTCATATGCAGAGCCCTGCATTTTTCTGTACTGTGACCAGGTGCGTTTGAATGGAAAGCACACCTAGCGTGGGAGTCATAGTTTCTTGGTAGGCTATTGGGATCCGGAGGTGCCAACGTTCTTAGCTCAACTAGGTTGAGTTTCAGAAGTTGTGGCAGCAAGGCAGCATACGGCATTGGGATCGGGTCGATCACTCTATTAGCTTGGGATGGCCTCTGTTGGAATGGCCTCTGTTGATTGTTGTTGTTGGTGTTGTTGTTGTTGTAATTCCTTGGAGGATACTGATTCTGGTGATACTGAGGTTGTGGTTGGAAGTTTTGTTGCGGAGGTTGATAGACTGGCTGAGGATGAGCTGGAGCAGGAATGGTGACTGCTGCTATGGACCTCTGAGCATATTGGGGCCTACCCCTGTTGGTGTGAATGGCATTGGTCTCGCCAGTTCTTCTCGGGCCTGCAAAAGGCTTTCTTGTACTACTGGACGAACTGGCACCATTATCAGAGATCTTACCCATCTTCAACAGGCTTTCAATTCTCTCCCCAGCTATGACAACATCTGCGAAGCTAGTGGAGGAGAAAGCAGCCAACCTGTCAATAAACGTTCCCTGGAGGGTGTTCATAAACATGTCTGCCATTTCTCTCTCAGACATAGGCGGTTGAACGGCAACAGCCAATTGCCTCCATCTCTGGGCATATTCTCGGAAACTTTCCCTCGAAGACTGTGACATTCCCATCAGGAGAGTCCTGTTGGGTGCCATGTCTAGATTATACTGATACTGTCTGATGAAGGCCTCTGCCAGGTCCTTCCAGCATCTAATTGTTGCTCTTGTCAGATGGGAATACCACTCCCTCGAAGCTCCAGTCAAGCTATCTTCAAAATAGAACATCCACAATTTCTCATCCATTGTATAGGCCTTCAGTCTTCCCAGAAATGATTGTAGATGAGTCCGGGGGCATGAAGTCCCATTATACTTTTCGAAACAAGGAGGCTTGAACTTATGGGGGATCCTGACCCCGTCTACCAAACCCATGTCCATAACGTCGAAGCCCAAAGAATTTTGAGATTCTAAGGACCTCAACTTCTCAGCTATCTCTTCCAACCGTCTATCATAAGTTTCCTCTCCAGCACCCATTACTGTAAATTGGTCCTCCTGAGGATCTTCTTGAAGTACCCTGGCTGCAGTGGCTGTCCCTTGAACGTTCGCAGGAATATTAATCTCAGGATGTAGATGTGGGCCAAACACAGGGGGATTAACATGTGGTTGCACCCTTTCATTGTTACTTGTGCCAGCAGTCCCCACATGGGGCTCCTCTTGATTCCTCCCTTCTACCAAAGCCCTGAGCCTCTCCTGGCTTTGAGCTAAGTTGTTCATCACTTCCATGAATTGTGTTATCTGCGTTCTCATCTCCAACCTTTCGTTGGCCATCTGGTTTCTGACCTCCGTAAGGTCCTGCTGCATCTGATCCATCTGAATTCCCGGAAGGTTGTTTCTAGTTGGGTACCTGTGTGGCCTGTTGAGGGGAAATACCCGGCGGCGAGCAATAATTCCTGAATATCACAACAGAGGTTAGTAACAAAACAAAAACCTGCAAAACAAACAAAAGGGTTAGTATGCAATGCAGTTATGCTTATTTGTTCTCAAGGTATCCGGTTTGTCCTTCAGTTTTGACCCTTCCAGACCCTTGAAGATGATGCTTGTTGAAGTTGCTCTTGAAGTGAACTCAGATGGAAATAACACAAATATATTACATAAGAAGCAACAAATACAACTTGTTCATTTTACAACACAAGCCCTTAAAGGGGTCAAAATACATCACAAAAAGGCAAAAGTACATGGAATAGAAACAACAACAAGCAAATGATCAAACTCCAAGGCCAAACTCATCCTCACGAACTTCCTTGAGAAGTTCTTCGGTCACAGGATCAGCCGGATGCTCCGTAAGATTCCTGATGAGAAGGTTTCTTGTAACAACAGCTGCAGCCAATTTCTTGTTTTGACTTTGGTCCTTAGACCTCTTCACTCCTGCTTTGATTTTTAGCTCTGAAATTTCCTTCTGGGCTGCTGCCAGGGCTTCTTCCATCTGCTCCATCTTATCTTGAACTCTCTTGTCTTCTAGAGTACGGGCCTCAGTGATCCGGACCCACCTGGCCTGACTCTCCTTCAAGTACAAGTCTGTCCTTGCTCTCTGGAACTGGGCTTCTTTACAAGCATTCTTCAGAATCTGTTCACCAGCTTTGGACTTGTTAATATAATCCCCAGACTTCTCAATCTTGATCAGATGCTCTACTCTCAACTTCTCCAATCTCTCAATTTCCCTCATGCCTTCACTCCTTTCCCGGAGGGTCTTCTGCAAAGCCTGGGTTAGCTTCTCATTTCTTTCCTTCAAGCTCTCAAACTCTTCCAGACTGATGGTGGCAGGGGGTGGTGCTGAAGATGACTCAGGCATGTCTTCTATGGTAAAGGGCATCCCAGAGAATTGGGCCCTGGCACGGGACCATTCATAATATTGTGCTGATGCCACATTATTACACTTCCCCAAAACAGTGACTCCCTTGGTTTGAACATTATCCCAGGCCCAAGCAGCCTGCCTGACAACAGTCAAACTGATCTTGTTCTCACAATAGAGAGTCTCCACTAAGTCCTGTGCCTTAGGAGTGTGGACCAGTGCATAGCCCAATTGCCTCCTGAACAGCAGAGGGTTGTAATTGATACTTCCCTTAACTCCCACTAAAGGCACATTGGGAAAGTGCCCACAGCTTGTGATGATATCTCTACCCTTGGTGCTTTGAGTACACCATCTGATGTCTGCTGAAGTGAGAGTAGTGAGCCTCTTAGCCCAGTTGCTCTGCTGATGAGGATTGAGAAATGCATCTGTCTTGGGTAAATGCTTTAGAAGCCAAGCATGGAATAATGGAGCACAACACCTCACTAGCCTTCCCCTCTGCTTCTCATTCTTCTGATGTACTGAGTAATAGAGATCTCCTAGCAAAGTTGGCACTGGGTTCTTTAGGATGAACAAATGGATTGCATTCTTGCTGATGAATCGAGGCTCATCTGCAAACAACACAATTCCATATACACTTAAGGCCAACAGAGCACAAACAGCTTTCCACTCCCCCAGGGAGGCCTTCAGACTAGCTTGGGAAATCAGGAAGTCAAGATGAAAACCAGGGATCCCAGCTTTAGAGGTCATATGCTGCTCAATCAAAGCAGGTTCCAGGTGCAGAGCTTTTGCCACCTCTCCATTGCTGGGAAAGACCATTTCAGGGTTGAAAGGGATTTCCCTCTTGATAGGCATACCAACCAAAGATGAGTATTCTTCTAATAGAGGGCCCAACTGGAAGTCTTGAAAGGTGAAGCACCTCAATGGAGGGTCATAAAACTGAATGCAGGTGTGGATCAAACTCCTCTGAGATGGGTCCAGATCCATGACCAAGCCAAGTATATCCCCATAATGCTCCCTGAACAAAGGTATGTGATCTGGAGTGATCAGGGTTTGGATCCTCCTGATGTCTGATAAATCTGGTTGGAAGAAATGATAGGTGATGTTGCTTTTCTTTGGAGCCATGATGATGAGGACTGAGTAGAGTGCTGATGAAGATGCTGAGGAGTGGGCCACTGGCTGGCTAGTGCAGGTAACTGAAGTATATGGCTGACAAGCTGAAGCAAGTACTGGTGGAGATAGGTCAAAACTGCAGATGGGGTCAAAACCAAAACCAGATGAAAATGGATACCCTGAAACACAAATAAGCAAATGTTAATATGATGCAATGAGTATGTATGCAAATGAAATGCAAGGGGTTTGTGACTGAGCTGGATCTGATCAAAATGCCCTGGTATAAGTCCATGTGTGTTCAAGAATCCCAGATGGAGGTCTAAAAATCCAGTAACCAGGGTGGGGGACTCAAATAAAGAGCCACAAGTCCAAGGTTTTAGAATCACAAGAACTGTCCAACATGGAGTATTCTTAACAAAGTCAAAGTAACAGGGTATTCTGAGGTCAAGGTACCTGCAAACCTGTAAACAGCCCACCCCCCTCACAGGTGATGATCTAGAACAAGGATCCTCGGACTTGGATCAGTTATGAGAAGTGTAAACACTTCTAACCCGGAGGTACAGTGTTTACAATAACCATAACAATTCCTCCTCTAATTCACCTCAGTTTCTGAAGGTCAATACTAAAAGGTCATCCAGACTTAGCAGGCTTCCCAGATAGCCCTAGCATTGCAGGAAATCTGCAACACAGAGTTCTCAAGAAGAAACCCATATCTGAACCGTGTTTCATATTCCCGCACCAGACCGAAATGGAATGGGAAAGAATATGATCCACTCTAGCCTAGGTGTCACTCAGGTCCCAGGTATAGGACCTTAACTCTCAATGAATCACCCACCCACCAAGGCAAACAACCAGATCCAGCCAGCAGCAATGACAGTATGATATAAATAAATGCAATAAAGAAAGCAGTAAAGTAACTGTACATAAAGCAATAAACAAAAATAAATACAAGCACAAACAAGCACATAACATCCCAGTAAACACAAATCAAACAAGCGCTAGGAGGAACCCACAAAAAGAACCAGAAGCCCTGGTTGCAGTATAAGGGTCCCCAGCAGAGTCGCCAAGCTGTCGCTCCCGATAAGTGACACCAGGGTCAAATAAGGGTACAGACGCGAACGATCGGCGAGAGGGACAGTGAGAACACACAGCCGTGAACTCACTGGAGAATGAATAGAGTCGCCAGCTAGGCATTTTTATCCCGGAGGAAAGGCAATGCTGCATAGACCTAGAAAGGTATGGATAAGACGGTTACGAACCAGAGAGACTGAGAAAGGGGGTTGGTTACAACCTGGGAAGGTATTAGCACCCAGATTGTCCGTCGTACTCGACGGGATCCACGCTTAAAAGATTTGTGTTTTAAAGGGGTAGTGTCAGTGCAATTTGTGTATAAAATAGCTGGAAAAAAGATGTACAGGTGTCAGTGTAAGAGAAGTGAAGTGTATAAATGATGTGTCAGTGTAAGAAAAGGAATAAGATGCTCAAGATCATGAGGCTAAGAATGATGCTGAAAGGAGAGGGAATGTACAGAGACTTTTGTTCGATAACCGTTAAGTTATGCCTACGTATCCTCTCGTGCAATGAGGAAGTCAGAACACCGTAGTTCGACCCAAAGAGACTGAAAGATGAATTGACTTGTGAACTGCTTGCTTGTCTATGCTCAAGTGTATGACCTGTCTGGCTCAGGTGCAAACTGTCTTGCATTAGACGGAAGAAACAAGTTCTCGATTGTGAGTGAAGGTGATGAGAAAAGAATCCCGGAGGAGACGATTATTGTTTGTTTTTGTGAGTTTTCAGTCTTTTATTGCTTTTGAATTTGTCATAAGTTAATGAGCTTAAGCCTAAACCAATGGGTTAGTAAACTCATCACATCTTCCCTCTATTTAGGGGTAATGAGAATTCCTTAAGTGTGAAGTCAGATTCTCACACTTAACCACCTTTGGTGTAGGATTAAGATCATTAACCTACTTGTGATTAATTAGATGTTTTTGGTGTTTTTGTTTAGTGTTGAGTAATGAGGTTAAGCCATAATCAAGGATTAAACAGACTCATTACACCATCCTAATAGAAGGATAATAGATGAGAATGTTTAAGCTGAGGAAAGCTCCTCAACTTAATCCATGATTAGGGATTAAACTCATGACGAAACAAGTCTTTGATTAAGTGGATTCTATTTTAATGATATGATGATGAAGTGAGTTTTATGATTTGTAAGACAACTTGAGGGGGACTTGTCCATTAACACTAGGGTTAGTCCTTCTTAACCCATTAAGGAAGAATTAGAACCCTAATGCAAGGCCCAAGTTACAAGTGTGATGTCTTGATGATTATTATGTGGATTGATTAAGAGATTTAAACACATTAAGGGTTCAAGACTTAGGATTAAAGTTATACACTTCATCCTAAGAGAAGGATGCAGGCATAAGCTTAATCACAAAGTCTTAAAGCCTTTAGGGTTTAGTCCCTGATTATGAGGTGAGAAGAGAAGACTCAAAGAGAGACACAAAGGTAAAAAACTATGAGGGGAGACTAATCAAAACCCTAATTCATTATCATGCTTGGTTATTCCTAAGGTTTGTGAGGTTTTCAAGAACAATCTTCAGAGGAACCACCAGGAAGCAGATGAACAGGATCAAGAGAAGCAAAGTGACTTGCTTCATTCAAGAAGTCAAGTCACTTGAAGAAAGAAAGTGGGAGGAAGAAGAATGAGCAAGCTCAATCTCAAACACAAACAAAAATGCAGCAATGGATGCAATAGAGATGAAAAGAAAAGTTATGAGAAGTGAAGGCAAATTCACTTCTCAAGTTACTTACCACCTGAAATGTTAGAAAGAAATGCAATGCAATGCTAAATGAAATGAAATGACATGAGGCTAAGAAAAACCAGAAGCATGTTGATGATGATTATGATGTTATGAAGTGCTGCAAACATGAGGCAAGACATGGGGATGTGTATACAAGATCATGGATGCAGATGATGCAAGCTAAGGAGCATGAACAAGCATGAAAAGTTATGAATCATACCAGACAAATGACATGGCAAATATGCAATGCAATGGTCAAACATGCTTTCTATATGTCTTAAGATGTCAAATGAATCACAAGAATGCACAAAATGCAAAGACAAGTCATGTTATGCAAGAGAATGCAAGAAGGATGCAAGAGAAAGCCCAAATTAGGGTTCATGGATCAGACATCAAACAAAAACCCAAAACAGAAGCAAACCCTAAGATAAAAAATGGAAAATGGCACACAATGAAACCTTAAACCTATAATGAACCACTGCCCAAAGGGGAACTCTCAACTCTTAACCAATCTCAAGATATGATTTTTACAAGTTATTAGGGTTTTTTAGGGTTCTTAACAAAAGAAATGCCAAACAATTAGAAAATGCAAGATCAAATCATGGCCATTTTACCCTAGAAACTACATGCCAAACACAAAACAAAGCAAAAAGAATCAATGTCCAAACCTTCTCCAATAGGCAGAAATGAATTTTTGAACCCATGATCAAAATAATGCATAAAAAATGATTTAATTCAATGAAAAATTCTTAAAATGCATCAAGATCAAAAAAGAAATTTGGTTTGAAGGTTGGACAATGTTTCTAAATGTCTTAGAACATTTCATGAATTTTTTTGTAATTTTTAAATACCTAAAAGTATTTTTAATTAATTAATTCCCATTAATCAATTAAAAATAATCTTTTAAATATTTAAAAATACTTTTTTAATGATGAAAAATAAAATAAAAAATATTTTTGTGTCATAAAAATTATTAAAACTCAGAGGAAAAAGTTTCATAATTTTTATGTATTTTTTGCTATTTTAAAATAATTGTACAAGTTTAATGAAATAAAATGAATTAAAAATCAAATAAAAAAGAAAGTCAAAGGAAAGGATGGCTGAGATTGATTCTGAGTTTGAAAGTGTTGACTGGCGCGTGAATGAAGGGTGTGGATTGCACCTGACTTAATTAATTTAATTACGAATTAATTAAAGCTAATGAGAGAGATTAGGGCAAATGAAATGATCTGGGCCATCCAAAAGAGAGGGAAGTCAACAGGTCAACGCACATCCATGGCTCAAATTCAAACTAGAGTTAATGACCTGAGATTAGGGTTTAATGACTCAGGTGGCCGGAGAAGACTTCCGGTCGTCTTCTCCGGCCAGCACCTCACCGGGAAACTCACCAACTCCCTCAAAACGTAACAAAAACAAAATCTATGAATTGGGAAATGATCTCCAACCTCTCACGAATCAAACCCCTCTCTCAAAACAAATTTATTCTTCCTAAACAAGCTGAATCGAAGAGAACAAGTTCTAGGGCACGCAAGCTTCAGAGACAAATTAAATACTCAAAACAAAGTCATTTCAAAAACTAAGAACATCAGGATGATCAGTGAATCACATAGAACAAGTTTGTAACAAGAAAAATGATTTCTGGAAAAAATAATTTTCGAGCTACCTGAGATTTGGAGCTTTCAACTTGAGGACTTTCTGGCCACTTCTTTCAGTGCAAACCACTCCACTTGATCCCCAGAAGATGTTTGAATGCTCAAAAGAAGTTTGAGCTGGCTGGATAGTGAGATTCGAAAGCTCCTGCTCAAGCTTGGTCAGAAATGGCAATGGAGTTTCTGGAGGTTTCAGGCCATTGTGAATGATGGTTTGTGATCCTGAGGATGAATGGAGAAGGTCTAGAGTGTTTGTTGGTGTGTTTGTGGTTTGTGGAAGGAGATTCGATTGAAACTGCAAAATGAAGTGAGAAATGGCAGTGAGATGTTCAGGCTGTTTCAGGCTTGTGTTCTTGGTGCTGGGTGGTCTATGGAGCAAGGTGAGTTGAATGGTGAAGAGGGTTTGAATGTTTGCAAGCTGTGTATGCAGATTCGAAGCAACTTGCAATTGGGAGTGTTTTTGTGAATGTGTTCAATGGGGATGCTTCAGGCTGGCTTTTTTCATATCTTTGGCTTGCCAAGGGGTATTGTATTATAATCCTATAGGTCAGATGATGTGACCTGGCCTATAGTGATTGGTAAGTTTACTTTTGCTCAAAATCCACTTTATGTGTAAGAGAGGTATGGTGAAGTGCTAGCTTGGTACAAAGCATGGGCTGGCGCAGCAAGGGTGAGGGAGAGGTCTAGCAAAGCTCAGCATCCAAGGCTGCAAGGTGTAAGAAGAATGATCATGAGTTTTTGCAAGTTGTGGCCTTTAGTTCACATGTGACTTCTTTTGCCTAACCAAACATAAACCATAGGCATTCTTGGTCCAAAATCTGATTTTTTAGGGCTTAGAGAATGTTTATGTGCTGGTTTGATTCCAATTAGAAGTTGCAATTTGACTTAGCACATGATTTTGCAATTTTCACACTTGGTGCATATCTTGAAAATAAGTGATTTTTGCCAACTTTGCATTGCCATAACTTTTGATCCAAGAAGAGTTTGATCATGTTCTTGTACTTTTTGAAAAGGGAAAAATGAGATCTACAACTTTCATGACCAAAGTTTTTCCATTTGAAGCATTTTTGGATCAAGAATCATGGCTTGAAAAATGACCTAAAATGATGCATTCTTGAAAAGTCAACTATGCCCAAAAAGTCAACATTTGCAAAAACCCTAAATTCTTGATTTCTATGAACTTCAACCTTCTTCCATGATCAAATAAATATCATATACACTCAAAATGATGAAGATCACCCATTGGTTGGGTCATTGGGGGCCTCAGATGCCCTGATTTTACACTGACTTGTCTGAAAAGTCAACCTTTGATCAGATGACTTCCCCATGGAATTTCTTCATGAAAATGGATATGCATACTCCCTATACCATATAGAGACCAATGGAAACAAGAATGACCAAAAAATTTGGAGTTATGGCCTCTGAAACCAAAACCCTAATTTTAGGTCAACTGTGCAGTTTGACCTAGCTCTGCATCCACTCAAACCCTAGTCCTTGTGGTTCCTCTGCATTTTTGACTTTGAGGAGATGGAATATGATTTAAGAACACACATGGACCCCTTTGAAGTTATTGGTGGCCTTTGGAATGGCTCAAGATGCTTTGGGATTGCTCAGATCACAAACCCTAGGTGCAGATGCCTTAGAAACTATGCAGTGAATCAAAAAAATGAGATATGAGATGATATGTTTGTATTTATGCATATGAGATGATCACAAGCCATGGTGTGAATGGGTGAGGGCAAATTTGGGGTGTTTACACTGGACAGAAGATTGAGAGCAAGTATGTTGCTATAGACCCGACTGTAGAGAATGTCGGAGGGGTTAGGGGTTTCACCAGAAGTGGTCGTTTATTCGCTCCCCCTGTGTTGAGAGGGGATCCTGAGGTTGAGGCTTCGTCTAAGGCCAAGGGAAAGCAAGTTGTATCTGATGAATCAACTACTCTTGTGGCAGGGCAGGGTACATTTGAAAAAGAGGTCGAGGAACTCATGCGGATCATTAAAAAGAGTGACTATAAGGTGGTTGATCAACTGAACCAGACACCTTCCAAGATTTCCATCTTATCACTGCTGATGTGTTCTCCCGCACACAAAGAGGCCTTAATGAAAGTACTGCAAATGGCCTATGTTCCTCAGGAAATCACTGTCAACCAACTTGAAGCTGTTGTAGGCAGTGTCAATGCAAGCCATGGCCTAGGCTTTACAGACAGAGACCTCACGTCAGAGGGCAGAAACCACAACAAAGCACTAGATATCACTATGGAGTGCAAGGGTGCTGTGTTGTCTCACGTTCTTGTAGACATAGGCTCTTCCCTGAATGTGCTTCCGAAGAAGGCACTAATGAAGCTCAATGTTGATGGGATTGTCCTGAGACCAAGTGATCTGATTGTCAAAGCTTTTGATGGTTCGAGAAGATCAGTTTTTGGAGAGGTTGAGCTGCCCGTCAAGATAGGCTCACAAGTCTTTAAAATTGTTTTCTACGTCATGGACATCCAGCCTGCGTACAGCTGCCTGTTGGGACGCCCATGGATACATGCTACTGGAGCTGTTACTCCAACCCTACATCAAAAGCTCAAATATGTGGTTGACGGTTAGGTTATCACAGTCTGTGGAGAGGAAGACATCTTTGTGAGCCACTTGTCAACGTTCAAGTATGTAGAGATGGATGGAGAGATCCTTGAAACTTTATGCCAAGCTTTCGAAGCAGTCAACGTCATCATCTTGACTCCTGTGGAAAAGGGAAGTGAGAAAGAAGGTACATCTATCCACTCCTACAAAGAAGCAAAAGAGGTTGTTCAAGCAGGCAGTGCCCAAGGCTGGGGCAAGCTGTTGGAGCTAGAAAAGAAAGATGATAAGTTTGGCTTAGGATATCAGCCTGGTGGATATACTCCAAGTGGTAAAGCCATCACGTTTACAAGCGCTGGGTTGCTCGACCGCAACCAGATCTGTACAGCAAGCCAAGATGGGGATAGTGACGGTGACTGGGACAACTGGATTCACCCGTGTGCGCCCGGCGAGGAGCTAACAAACTGGTCTGTTGAAGACATTGTTCAAGTCACCTGGCTCTCAGAGTAATTATTTTGTTTCCTTTTATTAGCATACTGCATTGTCAAATCCAGCATTCTGCCCAAGATGCTTGGATCCATTGTATTGGGCCACCATGTTTTGTATTGTATCTTATTTTTCTATGAAATAAAAGGACATTTTCAGACAAATTATGTTCCTTGTCTTTGTTTTTAAAATTTTTCACAAAAAATATAAAAAAATGGCAATGTGTTTTCCTTTTTGTTTTTGTGTTAGTGTCTCTTTTTCAAAATAAGCAGATTCTGAATAAGCACATCATCTGTGCAGTGTTGATCATCCGAATTCCATTGATAACGCTCCTGCTATGACCACGCATGACTTTGACAATCCTGTCTACCAAGCTGATGAAGGGGTTGAGGAAGACTGTGACCTCCCTGAAGAATTGGTCAGATTGTTGAAACAAGAGGAACAGGTTATTCAGCCTCATCAAGAAAAGATTGAGATCATCAACATTGGCAGTGAAGATGTGAAGAAAGAGATCAAAATTGGGGCCAGTCTGCAGGCCGACGTCAAGAAAGAGCTGATCAGTATGCTAAAAGAGTATGTGGATATCTTTGCTTGGTCGTATCAAGATATGCCAGGGTTGGATACCGACATCGTTGTGCATAAGCTACCTCTGAGAGAGGACTGTCCTCCTGTGAAACAGAAATTGAGAAGAACTCGTCCTGACATGGCGATGAAGATCAAAGAGGAGGTTCAGAAGCAATGGGATGCCGGTTTCCTTGTTGTAACTAGTTACCCACCTTGGGTAGCTAACATTGTACCTGTACCAAAGAAGGACAGCAAGGTCCGGATGTGCGTTGACTACCGGGATTTGAATAGAGCAAGCCCAAAAGATGACTTTCCGTTACCACACATTGACGTGTTGGTAGACAATATTGCTCAATTCTTGGTATTTTCCTTCATGGATGGCTTCTCCGGATATAATCAGATTAAGATGGCGCCGGAAGACATGGAGAAAACAACGTTCATTACCCCGTGGGGTACATTCTGCTATAAGGTCATGCCCTTTGGTTTGAAGAACGCCAGGGCAACTTATCAACGGGCGATGGTCACATTGTTCCATGACATGATACACAAGGAGATTGAGTGTTATGTGGACGATATGATTGCTAATTCCCGAGACGAAGAAGAGCATCTGGTCAACCTGAAGAAGCTGTTTGATAGACTGATCAAGTACAAGCTGAGGTTGAATCCAAACAAGTGCACTTTCGGAGTGCGTTCCGAGAAACTGCTGGGTTTTATTGTTAGTCAAAGAGGAATTGAGGTAGATCCTGCCAAAGTAAAAGCTATTCAAGATATGCCTGCACCGAGAATAGAAAAAGAAGTGTGCGGGTTCTTAGGGAGGTTGAACTACATTTCTCGGTTCATATCTCATCTAACGGCCACGTGCGAGCCAATATTCAAACTGCTAAGAAAAGAGCAAACGGTCAGGTGGAACGATGACTGCCAAAGAGCTTTCAACAAAATAAAAGAATATATGCAGGAGCCTCCAATTCTAATGGCTCCCGTGGAAGGAAGACCTTTAATCATGTACTGGACCGTGCTAGAAGGGTCAATGGGGTGTGTTCTAGGCCAACATGACGAGTCTGGTCGAAAAGAGTACGCTATTTATTACCTTAGCAAAAAGTTTATCGACTGTGAATCCCGATACTCACTGCTCGAGAAAACTTGCTGCGCTTTGGTATGGGCTGCTCGCCGACTGAGGCAGTACATGTTGACTCATACCACACTGCTCATTTCCAAAATGGATCCTGTCAAGTACATCTTTGAGAAACTAGCGTTAATCGGAAGGGTTGCTAGGTGGCAGATGATTTTAACTGAATACGACATCCAGTATACTTCTCAGAAAGCCATCAAGGGAAGTGTATTGTCGGATTACCTTGCACAGCAACCTCTTGAAGATGATTATCAGCCAATGAAGTTTGATTTCCCTGATGAGGACATCATGTACCTCAAAGAAAACGATTATGAGGAACCACTTCCGGAGGAGGGGCCAGACCCTGAATCCAAATGGAAGTTGATGTTTGATGGGGCAGTCAATATCAATGGTCGTGGAGTTGGTGTCGTTCTTATTACTCCTGAAGGTGTTCATTTACCCTTCGCTGCCAGAATTACATTTGGCTGCACCAACAATGAAGCGGAATACGAGGCATGTATAATGGGATTAGAGGAGGCAATTAATCTTCGGATTAAGAACCTCGATATATTCAGAGATTCAGCCCTCGTCATTAACCAAGTTACCGGCAAGTGGTATACGCATCAAGAGCATCTAATTCCGTACAGGGATTATGCTAGAAAACTGTTGACGTTCTTCACAACAGTTAAGCTTCAGTACATACCACGTGATGAAAATCAGTTTGCCGACGCATTGGCCACTCTCTCTTCGTCAATCAAAGTCTTGTGTTGGAATCATGTGCCCAGAATTGACATATCCAGGCTTGACGTTCCAGCTCATGCCTTCTTTGTAGACGCCGTGTCTGATGAGAAACCTTGGTATTTTGATATCAAGTTATTCCTGGAAAAGCAAGAATACCCGACCGGGGCATCTTCCAATGACAAGAAGACCTTGAGGCGACTTGCTGCTAGCTTCTTCTTGAACACAGACGGGGTTTTGTACAAGAAAAACTTTGACATGGTCTTGCTCAGATGCGTGGATAGACACGAAGCAAGCATGTTAATGCAGGAAGTCCACGAAGGATCTTTCGGTACCCATGCAGGAGGGCATGTTATGGCTAAGAAATTGTTGAGATTGTGGTATTACTGGATGAGAATGGATGCAGACTGTTGTTCATTCGCTCGTAAGTGCCACAAGTTCCAGATATATACAGACAAAGTGCATGTTCCTCCAAGCCCGCTCAACGTCATGTCATTTCCTTGGCCCTTTTCTATGTGGGGCATTGACATGATCGGGAAGATCGAGCCAACTTCTTCAAATGGTCATCGCTTCATCCTGGTCGCGATTGATTACTTTACCAAGTGGGTGGAAGCAGCATCTTATGCCAACGTCACTCGTCAAGTGGTGGCAAGATTTTTGAAAAGGGATATCATATGCAGATACGGAGTGCCTGAAAGGATCATTACTGACAATGGTTCTAATCTCAACAACAAGATGATGGCAGACTTGTGTCGGGACTTCAAGATTCAGCATCACAATTCTTCTCCTTACCGACCAAAGATGAATGGTGCGGTAGAGGCAGCAAACAAGAATATCAAGAAGATTGTGCAAAAAATGGTTGTCACCTACAAAGATTGGCATGAGATGTTACCATTTGCACTGCATGGGTACGGAACGTCAGTCAGGACGTCAACAGGGGCAACTCCCTTCTCTCTGGTATATAGTATGGAAGCAGTCCTGCCTATTGAAGTAGAGATTCCTTCATTGCGTGTGATGATGGATGTGAAGCTGGATGAGGCTGAATGGGTGCGTGCTCGTTACAATCAACTATGTCTAATTGAGGAAAAGAGATTAGCGACTATCTGTCATGGTCAGCTTTATCAGAGGAGAATGAAGCGTGCATTCGACCAACGAGTACGTACTCGGGAGTATCAAGTGGGAGAGCTTGTGTTGAAGAGGATCGTTCCTCCAAGTTCAGATCACAGGGGCAAGTGGACCCCAAGCTACGAAGGACCATTCATAGTGAAGAAAGTCTTTTCAGGAGGAGCACTGATGCTCACCACTATGGATGGAGATGACTTCCAGTCCCCTGTTAACTCGGACGCAGTTAAAAAATACTTCGCATAAAGAGACCCGCTGGATACAAAAACAGAATTAAAGTCCAGGAAAGAAAAGGGCATCCCGACGAGCTAAAAACAGAATAAAAAGCTCGGTCAAAAGTTAGGGAAATAATAAATAAAAAATGTACACCCCCTGAGTTGAAAAGCCACATTGGACAGCTCAGGCAAAAAAGGGTATCCCGGTGGATTGAAAACCCGAAAGGGCGAACCACACAAAACAAGGAAATAAGCGAACAACTGCGATCCGAGTAATCTGAACCATGTCATCGTTTTGAACAACTTGACAATATCAGAAGGATAGGAAATAGTCTCCTCATCCTCTTAGAAAGCCAAAGCAGAATGGAGAGTCTCGAAGACATGCAGGTCATAACAAAGATGTAACTCTTTGGAATGCCGCGTCCATTGCCATTAGGATAGTTTCTTTTCTCAATTTTATGGTGGCTACCTATTTCTAGGTGGTTGCTTCCTGGTGTAAAATCTTTGCCTATTCAGAGGCCATTCAATAAAAATAATATTCAGTCAAAAAGTTGTGGTGTTTATTTTTGTTTGCAAAATGTCCTGAATTTTTAGCGAAAATAGCATTGCATCTAAACATGGTGATAATTTTGAAAAGAAAACTGACATGCAGGGAAACTGTAACCCTCTTTGAGTGTCGGGTGACGATGGATGAACAGATCATACCATGCAAGTCCC
The DNA here is from genome assembly GCA_963966055.1 of Lathyrus aphaca. NCBI lineage: Eukaryota > Viridiplantae > Streptophyta > Magnoliopsida > Fabales > Fabaceae > Lathyrus > Lathyrus aphaca. Next base: position 450,977,296 of record OZ014522.1, on the reverse strand, counting down.
CGGGGCACACTTGTGTTTTCTGTTGTTGCAGGTTGCGGGATGGCGTCACATTTTCCCAAGCAATTTACTCTTCCCCAATAGAGTATCTCCCCAAGCAGAGATTTCTTCTCCCAGCAGGTATCTGAAAGCCTGACATCTCCAGCAGAGATTTTCTCCAGCTAAGTCTTGGCAGCAGCCCAAGCAGTTTCTTCTTCCCTAGTGGAGTAGCAATCCATTCTTCCCTAGTGGAGTATGCCCAACAGGTATCTGAAGGCCTGACATTACCAAAGTTGGAATTATCAGAATTCTATCCTCAGCAAGGGTCTTTCCCAGCCAAAGCTTTGAATCAGCAGATGCTCTTCCCAGTTAGAGTATTGTTGATGCATATTTCCATCCAAGTCTGAAGATGTTTCTGTCCCCACAGAGTTCATATTGGATCTTCACTTCCGTCAGTGAAATATTCCCCAACGAAGTTGCCATACTTTTGGGTAATTTGATGATACAGTAAGGTATTCATCACCTCAGTCAGAGTTAAGTATCCAAACCTCTTGACTTGTCTTCCCCTACAGAGTTGTAACTCTTGTGGCCAATCAGGCATTTGTCTATCGCTCGTCTGCGTTTCTCAACACTCGTCTGTGTTATCCTTAAGCGGAGTTTTCCCCAGCAAGGACATATTACTGCTTTATTGCTGCTCGTCTGCATCTTTCAACACTCGTCTGTGTTATCACTTCGGTATTGCTCGTTTGCTTTCCCAAGCATTGGTTTATGATTACCTTGATGTTTCTCGTCTGCAATTTTCCAACACTCGTCTGTGTTCTGATATGATATTTGTTGTTTTTCGTCTGCAACTTCCCAACACTCGTCTGTGTTTGGTATGTAATTTCAGCTGTTGCTCGTCTGCAACTTTCCAGCACTTGTCTGTGCCTTGATATGTATTTTCAACTGTTGCTCGTCTACAACTTTCCAGCACTCGTCTGTGTTTGATATGCCTGATATTTGTAGATACTCGTCTGTATCATTTCCAGCACTCGTCTGTGTTGATTATATGTTTGAAGCTCATCTGCTTTGCTTGGATACTCGTCTGTATCATCCCCGACACTCGTCTGTGATAGTTTATATCTGTATTGTGTGGATTTGCTGATTATCCTGTGACCATTCTGTATTGCTACTTCAAATGCTCGTCTGTGTTTGAATTTATGGTATTCGTCTATACCAGTTGCTGATACTCGTTTGTATCATTGCTTGAAGCGCTCGTCTGTGTTTCTCAGATCATCGTCTGATACTCGTCTGTATCATTGACTTATGGCACTCGTCTGGATTACCTTGATGATCATCCAGTACTCGTCTGTATTGAAGAGGTTTCAAATCCTGACAGTGGGAATTAATGTCAAAATGGTTACCGGTCCTGGCGTAACAGGTAAATCCGAAGGAGGCTCGTCTGTCTCAGGCACCAATTATGGTTGCTGCACCTGGTGTCACTGGTTTGCTCAAAGAAGACTCGTCTATCTTATACCATATATCCACGGATAATATATGAAGAACGTTCGTCTACCTTGATTATGCATGTCTATCCCACAGACTTTAGTGCATTACCGGTCCTGGCGTAACAGGTAAATCCGAAGGGGACTCGTCTATCTCATGTTATATGTTAAGTGTTTGAGGACTCGTCTGTCCAGTTCCTGGCGTCACAGGACTGTTTGAAGACTCGTCTGTCAAAATGTTCTTATTCCAGATATCAATTTCAACTTGGAAGAAGCTCGTCTACTTTTTATCTCCTTCTTATCCCCAGAGCGTCATCTGGTTGGGTTTATTTTCCGGTGTTGCATTCTTCGTCAGAGTGCAAATTTCTTGTCTTCTTGGTATTCAACCACAGTTTATCTTGAATGGTCGGGTAAATGTCGGTTCAAAATAATATTTCTTGGTCTTATAAGGTATAACATATTATTAGCTTCAAATCGGTATAAAGAATGCATAAAACGGATAAACGAGGAGAAATTTATGAATTTTTAAAGTTTGGAACAATTAATATTTTTCCCCACACTAACAATGTTAATCGGTTAACGCCTGGGGTTAACCGGTTAACCGCACCAGTTCACAGCATTCTGCACAAATAACAGGTCTGTTAACCGGTTAACACCCTGGGTTAACCGGTTAACCAACATACAATGGCAGAAAATACATTTCTTTCACATAAGGAACTTTTCCAAAACTTAACCAAATCATCATAAACACCAAAACAATTATCAATAAAGGTTCCTACACATATTGCAAATATACTCATGCGTTACTAAGCCATACTATTGGTTTATAGTAAGGTTTCCTCACAATACTTTAAATTTCATGTCTTACGGTTCACGATTTACCTTTTTAAAACTCGGTATTTTAGTCGGCATATAATAATTAAATATTTTCCAATTCAAAAGTAATATTTTCCTCCAGCATTGGGTAGTACATTGTCTTAGATTTTCGACGATATAAAGTTTACCTCAACCGGATACCCTAGTAAAAAGTTATGAATTTTCTATGAATTAACATTTTTTCTCCAAAACCTACAGCGTTAACCGGTTAACGCATATGAGTAACCGGTTAACCGACACTCAGAAGGCCTAAAACCTGCGTTTTAAACCTCCAAAACTTCTCCAAAGCCTACCTAAACACTAGGGATCATCCAAGCAAACTTAGTAGGTCTAATATACTTATAACCTGACTATTTTACCCGATTATTTCAACATTTTATCCGTTAGATTTCATGATTAACAATTTTATCATTTCTAACCTAAACTTCAAACATCCAAAACTCTTAAAAGAAAATCTTCTAACTAGAACCCACCTCTAACCACGAAGAGGAGTTTGATGAAGATTAAGATTGGTGAAGAAATGGTGGTGATCCAAGCTTCCATGAACTCTAGGGTTTTTCTTCTTCTCCCTTTCCTTCTCTTCCTTTTCTTTTCCTTTCTTTTCTTCTTACTAACTTTCTATCTTTTCTTTTCCTTTTATAACACAAAACTTGTTTTTCTTTCTTTTAAGACCAACCAATGTATATTATACCGATATACAATAGTTAGTATTCAAACGGGTCCAATTTGAGAGTATCCAAAAATGTCTCTGAGTCAGATAATATTAATTAATTAGTTTAAGTTCGTCGGTTGCTCTAACTATTTTTAATTGAAATTTTCAGAGTACACCGGAACCCTATTAATCTGGATTAATATTATCCAGAGCATTTAATTAAATACAGGGTATTACAACCTCACTTCATAAGAGATAAGGAGGAGAATAAGGTTTTGTCACCAATCATATACTTTGAACAGTCGATTTCAAGGCACCATTTAACATTTACAACTGTAAAGCATTCATAAAATAAAAGCTTAGGTATTAACTATAGTTAACCATATCATCTTTGGTTCCTATATTGTTATTGTCATAAATATTCTTATCATTGGATTTTATATCAGAGGCATAACCATTTGAAGAGGCAAATATATTTTTCATTTTATGCTCATAATGTTTTTTATAATAGTATGAAAAAGGATGTACTTATTTTCTTTCATGACTTTTTTTTAATGAAACTTAACACAGAAATGTAATATTTTTTATTAAAGTAATTTCATTTTATTTTTTTGCAATGTGAGGTGGGTTAAACATTGAAAATATTACTAAATTACTTTCTAACATTGTTGGGTTCATATCTAAAACCGACTCTATTGTAGAAATCTCATTAGTCCCCTAAGAAAATATTTAAGTTATCTATTTCCTTAGTGAAACTTTCCAAGTGTTTTTTGAAGATCACAAATTTCCCTTTTCAAAATCTCACATTCATCGCGCTTGACAGGTTCATCCACTTCTTTAGAGGGGGAAAATTTTGGACTATATCATTTTGTCACTCTCTAAGATTTTCTATTTATTTTACAAGGTTTTTATTTTTTAAATTCAAGCAAATAAATATTATCCTTGGAGATGGAGATGATTTGTTCTAGTTTACTTGTTTCTTTGGTTAGCTTCTTACAAATGCGTAAAAGATGTTTATTAGAGAAGTAAGAAGTTACCTCATCATCTTGGTGATTTTTCATGAGACAGATGTTAACTTCTTCAACATATGAGGATTCCATGTCATTATCTCCCATGCAATGTAATATTTCTTGCCCCTTTTTCTATGGTTTTTTATATTTCTTTTTATTTTGACTTTTACTTTTTCCTTAGCGGATAATTTGGTCTGAAGTGCCCTTTCTTTCCACATCGTTACCAGGTATGAATGAATGAGGTATTTTATTCACTTTTGAATTGATATTTTTTCTGTTGTTTCTCATGCCTCAATGTAACACCCCAAATTTCCCCTCTTCATTTTAATCATCATATCACATCATATTCATCATACACATATCATTTTCTTAGCATTATATCATGGAAAGATGAGGCATAACATCCCTCATGTCCTAGCATCAAGCATATGGTCATCTGTGGAGGTCCTTGAAGCATTTCAGGCCATGACAAGGGTCCCAATGAGTTTGTACAAGTCCTATGGTGAGTCTATACTCCATTTACAAGATCAAGTCCATTGGCAAAAGCTCATAAGATTGCATGATCATCAGAGATCTCAGGACAAGGCAAAGCTCCTATACAAGGCACCCAAATTAGGGTTTGTGATTCAAGCACCATAATCTCACAACTTTGTCCATTTCATTTGGGAAAAGTCTTATATATGTCAATAGGATCCTAGGTGTCAATATTCATGAGAAAATTCCATGTGGAAGTCAGACAATGCCTCAGTTGCTTGCAGATGAAGCAAAAAGTCAACTGTGCCCTTAAAAAGTCAAATGTGCAATTTCAAGGGGTCTAACCCAAATTTTTTGGCCAAGAGGGGTCCTTACAATGTTATAAGAGGTTTGGAATGCCTAAAGTTCAAGAATCATGGAGATTTGAAGGGTTTTGCAAAAATGGTACAAAGTTGGTTTATGGAATTTTCCAAATTTGGCAACTTTTGCCCTAATTTTTAAATGGCCTTAACATGATCAAAAATTCTTCAAATGGACCAAAGACAAACATGAAAGTTGAAGAGTAAGGGCTCCCATTTTCAAAAAGTACAAGTACATTTTCATAGGATTTGTAGATATTTCTAGAGGCTCTTCGAAAGTTCCTTGTTTTTTCGGGCAAAATCCAAATTTCATGAAGGCTCCAAATGCAAAATGCTTCAAACTTGTTTTGTATGACTTGGTTTTGGTTCTAATTTGTTTCAAACTCAAAATAAATCACATTATGACCAATTTTATCCAAAGAATTATTCATTTTCGTGCACTATGAGAAAATCCCTCCAAACATGCAAATTTGGCAAAAGTCATGAAATAAGTGTGATGCTTGAATCTAAAGGCCAGGAGTGATTGGATTTGAATCAAGGGTGGGAAATGAATTGCCCATGTGCTAAGAGGCCTAAGAGAGAATGAGCATAGCATGCTTATCTCACATGTTGCACAAAAGGCAAATTCACACAAAACTCATGATGGATTCGTGCATTTGATTTCATTCTTTCAGCATTGCCTTGTGAGGTCACAAAGAGAACAATTAGGGTTTAGCAAACCTCAGCTCTCTCTCATTCTCTCATTCACAAACTTCATGCAACTTTGCATTTTCTCTCTTTCCTCTTCATCCAAGCAAGCAAACTCAAAACAAATTGTGTATCTATGATCTAGGCAAGCTCAGGATCATTAAACACTCCCTCTTTGAAGCTTATTCTCTAGTTTGGCCAGCTTGCCATTTCAGAGCACCTTGCTTTGAAACCTTAGATCCATCTTGTTTCAAGACCTTAGATGCATTTATTTTTCATCTAGGGAGTAAGTGGAGTGATTTGCACGCAGCCTTTGGTTTTCTAGCTCACTATACCAAGATCTCCACCTCAGGTATGGCTCTAAATGTTGTGATCTGGAAATGGAATTAAGTTGTTGCTTTGTGTTATTTGATCTTCACTGATGATTCTGAACTTTTTGGATTTGCAATTGGTGCATCCTAGTGTAAGTTATATGAGTTTCAAGTTTGATGGTGTCACTTTGTTTTGTTCGATCCCGTTGATCCTTTGACTTTTAGGAGTTTTTGATGCCATATTCTTGTTCAGGGGGGTTGATTTAGTGGATATGGGCTTTTCTTTTCCATTTATTTGATGGTTTGCGTTTCTGTTGAGGATTCCGGTGCCGGAGCCCTAGCTCTGGTCACCGGAAATTGCATATATTCATACGAAGTCTAAGCCGTCAGATCTGGCCATCCTGCGCACCACAGCTTGCCACGTAGCCCTATGGCTCTCTCCGTCTCATATGTTTCTCTTCTGTTTCATTTAAATACAACATGTGATACAGCCCATTGTAACTAGCATACACCAACCAATCACCATCCACATATTGGCCAGCTCAATTAATGAAGGGATAAGCGTGCGTGTTGGATCAATCCAACAGATCCTGTATTTTCCAATTAATTTCACTAAATACCACCCTAAATAACATGAACCTACACACCATTGGGCCTTCAGCCTTGCTAAGCGCACCCCCTTCACACTCAGCCCAAACAAATTCAACACAAAACCCTTACTAATCACACCCCATTCCAATTCTTTTATTTTCTTTTTTCAATTTAATTTTCTTTTATTCAGTTTAGCTTTCAATTATTTTAAAATACTTCCCTTCATTAAAAAAATCCCAAAAAAATCATGAGTCTCATTTAATGTCTCTTTTATTTTATCATATTTTTATTTTATTTTTTTTCCATTGCCACGTGTTTGAATTAATTCATTGTTTCAAGTAACTTCTTTTTAAGTCCATTTTGACCACTCTGCCTTGTCCATTTTCTATACTCTTCAATATTTTGATTTTTGATCCCATTATTTTTGCTCTGGATTCCTAAGGAATTGTACTTCTCATGTGATTTTACTCTTGATTTTTAGAAACTTATTTCTTGAGTTTTGATCCTGTGACTTGTGATGTAAGTTTGTAACCCTAGCTTGTGTTCTTGCTTCCTCTTGACCTAGTTTGCTTCTAAATTATTTCAAATCCTTTTGGCTAGTTGATATAAAATGTTTGAAGGTCATTTGGTTTCAATTGTGGAATTTTTAGATGGTTGGTTGATTTGTTTTGAATTTTACTTTGAACCTTGTCCCATTTTGTTTCCTTTGAACCTTTAGGTCTCATTTAAGTTTAGAAGGGCATTTGTGCCAACTTCTTCTTCTCATTTGGGGTTCCTTTGGGGTATGGGTACCTTCCTGGTCCTAGGATAGGGTTTGTGTCTTTGAAGTTTTTGTGTCTTACCTCCTTTTGTGTTCTTTCTTTTCTTAAGTTTGAATTCACTTCTTCCTTACTTCTTTCACTTCCATTTGGTATTGTTTGGTCTTATACCTTTCTTCTCTTCATCTTGTTGGCTTCTTAAGCCTTTCTTCATCTTGTTTTGGTTCTGATCTTGAGCATTGAGTCCATATCTTGTGCATTTTGCTTTGCATATTTCATAAGTTAGCATGTGTTTTCATATGTGTTCATGTTGCATCCTTTGCTTATAATCTTCAATCCTCATTCCTTTGAGTTGCATTTGCATTGTATATATGTTTATACCATTTCACTTCTGATTGTTTGATGTTAGCATGCCATTTGCTTTATCTTTCTTCACTTATATGCTTTACTAACCTTGCAGGGGCTATGGTAAGTGTGAGGTGTGGGAATTGAGTTCCACATCTCCAAATCTCATCTTCTCTTCTTGTGTTTATTGAGCTAACTCTTTGTTGTTGGGCTTAGGCCTTTCTCATCCCTTCTTCTATCTTCTTCTTCTCTTCTTCTTTCCTTCTTCATTAGGATAGAAACCTCACTAACCCTTAGGACATCCATGCATGTTAACACTTAGGATTATTTAGTCCCCCTTTAGAATTTTTCCTTTATGATCCTTTTGGTTCTTCTTCTCTTCTCATCTCATAACCATAAAAAACATCTTAATAATGTTTGAAGTGATGTCTTGATCCATAGCCTTATCCCATGAGGTATGCTTGTAGTCTTCCCATCTTGGGATAGTACAAGTTTACCTTGTGATGCACATGTCTGATCAAGGTATCTTCTTCATAAAGAAAAGCATAAAAAAACACTTCTTCATCTGTAAATACCAAAAACACTTAATAACTTAACAAGTTAGTGAGCTTAGGCCCTAATCTTTGGGTTCAAGTTTTGGGGATCTTCTCCTTACTTGAGTGTGCTTGTTCTATTATTCCATTTTGGAATGTAGTGACAAGTGCACATTCCATTGAAAAGAGCTTGAGTTCACTTCCTTGTGACACACTCTAAAAGCTTCTAAAAACACAAACAAACAATAAGCGTCTTTCCTTCGGGAATTCTTTTCTCATCTCATTCACTTCGTACGTGAACTTGCTCCTACTTGTCACTTTGCAAGACGGTTACGCACTCGTCGTCCGAGTCTGCAACACCTGAGCAATGGCATAGGAAGTTCAAGCTTTAATTCACAAGCATTTTCCTTGCCACCCCTAGTTAGGGGAACTACGACGTCTCTGATCCTCATTGTCCTGATGAGGTACGTAGGCAGCGGGGTAGGGCCCGTTCGAGCACAATCTTTATTTTCCCTACATTTTTCTCTTCGTTATCTTATTCATTTCTTTTCCAGTTCCAGTTTCTTTTCATTTTCATTTCTTTGCAGTAGCTTTCATACCTTCACCCTTTGAAACAGTTTCTTTTGCAAGCGTGGATCCCGTCGGGTACGGCGGACGATCTGGGTGCTAATACCTTCCCAGGTCGTAACCGACTCCCGAACTCAGTCTCTTTGGTTCGTAGGACCTGTGTCATTCCTCTTTCTTTCTCCTGGTTTGTGCAGCATTACCATTCCCTTTCTTCGGGATAAAAATGCCTGGCTGGCGACTCTATTCTTTTTTTCGCGCCACTTTCGCGTTTGTACCAGGATGGAAATCCGGGGAGCGACACTCAAGAATTTTATGAAGTATCGCACCATGAGAGATATGTCTCCATCAGAATAAAAATCTTCAACTTTAAGAGCTAGACTTTCGCTTTTCTTCTCTCTTTCCTCATCTATTCTAGGCTTTTATCTCATGTTCTTGTAATTTACCAAAATGTGTGTGTGTGTGCGTATGTGTGTGTTTCCATGGTTTCTAATTCACTATATTCACAAATCTCAATGACTTTAGGTTGCCAAATACAATTTAGGCATACCATAATTTCCACAACGAATTCCTTGTTTTCAAATGCTTTTCCTAGAGTTCTCATATGAATCATGATATGGGTAACCATGTTTTCTTTTTATTTATGTTATCTCCATTTTTCATTCTAAATAGTTCATAATCGTAAGTTAATGTGCTCAACCTTTCCCTTTTTACCTCAGTAGTTCCTTCATGGGAAACTTGGAATATGTCCCACATTTGTTTTGTAGTCCCACATTTCAAATTGCGCTTCATATTTTCTTTATCATCTTTCGCCCAATCCAATTTAGGTTTTTTTAATACAACACCATTTGTAGCTTTCCAAATACCCCAATTTATCTCTTCTATGAAAAATATCATTTTCTCTTTCCACAAATTATACTTTTCTCCATTGAAGTATGAAGATTTGTGTAGTGAATATCTTAAAGTAATTTTTCTCTTGGAACAATTAATCTTTAACAAGAGTTAGGCTCTCATGCCACTTATTGGACAAGCAACTCCAAACACAAGAAGGGGTGGATTTTAGTATTCAAAATTAGTGATTAATTTAAAAGTTTTATTACTTTAAAAGAAAATTGTGTTAGTATCCACTAAATTAGATAAAAACGTGGAAAGAAAATAAAATAATAAAGTAAAGTAAAGAACAAAATTAAAATAGACTTGGTTAGAAAGATGACACTTGAGAATTATATAGGTTATGTTGAATATTGGTCTAGTCCTAAACCCAAGAGATATTCTTGAGGTTTCACTAAAATATTGAGCTTTTACGGGTTTTCCCATGAACCCTGGATACAAGTGAATTGAGAGTCTTTAAAATGGATTTATCCCCCAACCAAAAGAGATCTTTTCCACATGATGAACTCACAAATATAATAGAAATTTCACCAGATAATCTCAATAACCAAATAGAACTTTTGCATAATGAGTTCTATAGCCTAGTAGAGATTTTCCAATGGTTGATATCATGAATCAAACTTAGTTATTCAAACATATCGAACTCTTGAAAGTAAAACAATGACACAACACCAATACAACTCTTTTTTCACAAGTATTTTTCACTCACAAGGCAATAAGGAAACTTTGGGGAAAGAAAATATTTAGAGAGAGAAAAGAGAATGATAAATTGTAAAGAGTTAGGAAAAATATGAATGTTTTTGTGAAATGAAGTGAGCAAAATCCTCCTTTATATAAAACTAAATTTGACTAAAAAAGAAAGCAATCCATGGGTCGAATTAAATTACATAGTCGATTGGGTACCTCAAATAATTGATTGTTAAGTCCCAAAATGGAAGGTTTGATATAGAATTGTTACTAACCATTAAGATATTGTCCTAATTGATTATATACTCAATTCTCATATGTTTTGAGGACAACAAAACCAACAACTATTAAAGTAAATGGTAATAACTTTCAAACCCTTAAATTATGGTGACCAGACTTAAAGACATCTCAAACTCTTATCATGTAAGAGAATCAAGATTCCATTAAAGTGCTTATATGATAGATATATATATGTAAAAGGGATCTTGGAAGACTCAAAGTTGTAAAAAAAAGGAAGTGTGAAAGCTCATTTGGTCGTGTCTGTCTAAGTGACAAAGTTTTATGAAAGTATGAAAAGTAACTTCTAGAAACTAAGGAAACTTACAGACATGCTTAAAAACTCTTTTGAATCCATTTTTAACTATAATAACTCTTTAAAAAGAAGAATGATAATTTTTCATTCCCATATGCCACAAATGATTAGGGGTGGCAAAGCGGGTGGCTCGCCCCGTTTATGTCCGCCCCATTTAAGCCCGTCAATAGTGAGGCGGGGCGGGCCAACTTTGGAGTCTAAGATCAAAAGTCAAGCCCGACCCGTTTACTAACGAATTGGAGGGCCGACCCGCCAAATTTTTCTGTTACAAATTGATTTACTACATAATTTACAAAAAAATTAATCATTACCAAAGAGACTGACAAATTTTGACAAAGCATAGTAAAACTTTAATAGGTCTTAATGTAAATGTCATATTCTTCAAAATGAACAAACAACGTAACTATAATACCAAAAACTTAAAACAACACACTAAAACTCCAAATATCAAAACTTTATTATCATAATGAGAAACAAACCCCTTTATGCAAAAATTACCTTATAACTTTAGAACCCGACTCCAATAACAAAGAGTAATAGAAAACAAAAAATAATGTATTCTCTATGTCTCGCAATAAAGACTCTTCCTACTATGAGTGAAAATAAAGAATGAAGCAGAGATCAATTAATGTCTTTAAAAATGAGGTGTTTGTGGTTATTTGAATAATGAATATTAAGGTTCAAAGAAATGAGGGTTATTTTAAAAGTATGTCTACTACATACCACGTTAATATTAAAGTTTTAAGAAATAAGGGTTATTTTAAACAAAAAAAACCCGCGGGTAAAATCTGCACCACCCTCGGACCGTTTTAAAAGTGGGTTAGGTGGGACGGGCCAACTTAAGACACCGAGCCTAAAACCTCTCCCCGACCCGCCAAAATGATGGGTTAAACGGGCGGGACCAGTGGGACCAACCCATTTTTCCGCCCCTACAAATGATAAAAAGAAGAGAACATACATAGAAGAAACCAGAATTAAAGAAGATCCAAGAAACCGCAAAAATAAGTTAAGAGAGACTACATATATTGGGGTGAAAATGATGATAATGAAGATCAAGTAACATATTACTTTTCTTATCAAGACTTGTTTCACATTTGTAACAAGCTAACCAAAGAAACAAGTAAATTAAAACAAATTGTCTCTACCTCCAAAGACATTATTTCATCTCTTGAATTGAAAAATAAAAATTTATTGGAAGATATATAAACTTTTAAAGAGAAACAAAAATATCTAAGTCAAAACTCTTCCTTATGTCACAGAGTCTTAGATTAATCTATCAAGTGAGATCAATGTGACATTTTGAAAAATAAATTTATGATCTTCAAAACACACTTGATAATTTCACTAAAGGTATAGACAACTTGAATATATTGTTAAGTAATCAAAAGGCGTCTTACAATAAGGTTTGTTTTGGTTATGAACCTAAGAACAATAGTAAAAGCTTTAGCAATATTTTTAATGCCCAACAAACATCTAAATATAAAACCTTAAAATGAAATTTTGTAATAAAGATGAGCATATTGTTATGTTTTGTTTTTATAAAAAATAGTCATGAAAGCAAACAAGAATATCCTCACTCATATTTTTATAAAGTGCGAGTATGAGTCATGCATTGAATGGAAAAGTGGATGTTGAAAAATTTATTGGAGTGTAATCCCAAATTCAGTTAGCATTTCATTAAGTGTCATTTAAGAGTTAATTTGAGATGCCTTTTAGTTTGAAAACTCAGATTTAAGAGTGTATATAAATATTGAACCTCTGTTCAGTTAGAGTAATCGTTCATAGTAATAGAATTTCATTCAATAAAAGTTAGTTACAACTTTTCTCTCTTCCATCTTCATATTTTTCATCTTCAACCGTTGTGCACCAACAATTGTTATCTAGAGCCCCAGGTCAGATCCACGAAAAACACTAGTGCACATGAGGCGTGTGTAATTGATTTCGTTTCTTGAATTCACATTGAATTTACTATCAGAATCGTAACAAAATCACATTTCTTTATTATGAGGGATTGGGAAACATGAGTGTTTGGTGAGATCTGAGTGTATTCTTGCACAAAATCGGATGAACGGTGGAAATGGTAGCTCGAACATAAAGCTTCCATTTTTTATGGAAATAAATGGAATTGATGGATGATTCAGATGTGTGTATTGTTTAGAACTCAAGATGTTCTTGATCTTGTCAATGACGATTATGCATTGGTTGTAATAGATGAAACTGAAGCACAAAGAAACACTTGTAGATATAAGGAAGTAGGATCAGAAACCTCTGTTCTACATCTATCAGTGTGTGGATGTGAATGTACTTGATAAGATGGATAATTCAACAATGGCGAATGTTGCGGTGGACACACAGGTATAATGTTACGTCAGTGATGCTCTGGTGAAGAAGGTGAAGCTTCAATCTCTACACATGTAGTATGAGAATCTCAAAATTAAGAATAATGAGAAGGTACCTAATTACATCTTCAGAGTGATTTTGATCACAAATAATATGAAATTTTGTGGTGAGGCTCTCTCTAAAAAAGTAATCGTTTAAAAGGTATTGAGATCACTTAAGCAATCTATATGTAAGTAGTATGACAATCTCAACATGAAGAATAATCAAAAGGTACATAATCACATCTCAGTTTGATTACATTGTTGTAGCAATTGAACATTCTAAGAATCTGAGCACTATGAGAATTGAAGAGTTGCAGAACAGTCTTGAGGAACAAGAGTTACATCTGATTGATAGAACCTCTAAAAGAGATGTAAAGCAAGCTCTAAAAGCATATTTTGGTACTAAGAATCAGAAGAAGACTTGGTCATAGGCTAATAAGTTATATGGTGGTTATCATAATCTAGAAGTCTCCAACTCTAATGAAAAGAAACATCATAAGGGAAAGGAGTGGTTTGACAAGAAGAAGGTTCAATGTTATTGTTGTAAGAAGTTTGGTCACTTTTCTTCTGATTGTTGGTCAAAAACAAGGAAAGAAAATCAGAATAAGAAAATACATCCATATGATAGCTTGATCATGATGAATCAGTGTTATTGACAGCTTTTGAGTCTGATGGTGGATATTTGATAGACTGGTGATATATGAACACTGGTTGCTCAAATCACTTAACTAGAAACAAACAATGGTTGATTAATTTTGACTCTAGAAAGAGGATAAAAATAAGATTTGGTAATGATAAGTATCTGAATGCTAAACAAATGGGAAATGTCAGGGTCAAAGTGAATAATTGCAAAACTGTTCTGATCAAGGATATTTGGTATGTTCTTGATATGAAGAGCAATCTGATGAGTGTATGTCAGCTAATTGAGAAAGATTTCTCAATTACTATGAAATACAATCTCTTTAAGTTGTATGATTATGAATGGTCCATTACAAGAGGAATTTTATGTATCACAACCTCCTAGATTTTTGAAAAGGAATCAGGAAATGATGGTATACAAGTTTCATAAAACCTTGTATGGATTCAAACTAGCTCCAAGAGCTTGGAATCTGAAAATTGATTCATTTTTCAAGCTTCAAGGATTTAGAAAATGTGAGATGGAGTATGGAGTTTATGTTCAATGTACATCTGATAGCAATATAATTATGGTGTGTCTTTATGTTGATGACATATTGCTAACATGAAGTTATTAAGAAGAGATAGCTAAGTTCAAGAAGGTGCTGATGAATGAGTTTGAGATGAATGATCTAGGAAATATGACATATTTTATTGGGATGGATATTGTTTACTCTAATAAGGGTATAATCTTGCATCAGCTGAAGTGTGAATTTGAGCTAATGAATTACAAGTCTGCAATCACACCTGCTGAAACAAATCACAAGTTGGACTCTAATGTTAAGGGTAATGATGTAGATGCTACAATTTTTAAATAGTTGGTAGGCTCGTTGAGATATCTATATAATACCATACCTGATATTTTCTATGCATCCAGAATGATGAGTATGATTATGAACAAACTAAAGTGGTCACATTACCAAGTTGTTGTCAGGATACTAAGGTACATTATGGGAACTTTGTGGTATGGAGTTTTATTTCTCTCAAATGATGAATCTGATTCAGAGTTAATGTGTTATCCAGACTCTGATTGATGTGGAAACAGACTTGACAAAATAAGTACTTCTGGATATTTCTTAAAATATCTAGGAGGTCTCATTTATTGTGTTCCAAGAAGCAATCAGTATTTGCATTGTCGACCTGTGAAACTAAGTACATTGTAGATTCTTTGTCTGAATGCCAAGCTATATGGATTCTGAACTTGTTGTAGGATTTAAAGGTCAAGGTGAGCGAGCCTGTGAAGTTGACGATTGACAACAAATCAGATATAAGTCTTTCCAAGAATCCAGTGGATAAAGCAAGCATATTGATACAAAGTTCCATTTTCTAAGAAACCAGGTTCATAATGGATTGTTTGAAGTTGTTCACTATAGCACTCAGAAGAAGTTGAGAGATGTGTTAACCAAAGTAATCAAGACTGAATAATTTATCCACTTGAGGGATAAAATTGATGTTGTTGATTATAGGTCTGAATATGGAGTAAGGGATGGTATTCGAGTGTAATCTCAAATTCAGTTAGCATTTCATTTAAGTGTCATTTAAAAGTTAATTTGATATGCATTTTAGTTTTATAACTCAGATTTGAGAGTATGTACATGTATAAATATTGAATTTATGTTCAGTTAAAGTAATGATTCATTGTAATAGAATTTCATTTAATAAAAGTTAGTAACAACTTATTTGTCTCTTCCATTTTCATCTTTTTCATTTTCAACCGTTGTACACCAACACACTTTATAATTAAAAGAAGAAAAAAAAATCCTAGACCTAATGCTTTAAGAGTGTGTTTGGATGAAGTAATTGAGAATTTTTAAGGAATTTAAAATTTTAGATAATTCAAACGATTCAATTAGAATTCATTCAATTTTAAATTCTTTTGTTTGGATAGACTATTAAAATGATTCATTGTAAAAGATTTGGGATAATTTTCATCATTTTTAAAACTTTTGAATCAAATTTAAAATATGAAAAATATGGACCAATTTGTAATTTTTGAAAATTTTAAGGACCAATTTGTAAAATTTGAAAATTATTAAGGACTTATTTGCAATTTTTTGAAAATTTTGGGGGTGGATTTGAAATTTTTATAAAATATGAGGACCATCTTGCAAAATTTAAAAAATTATTAATAAACAATTTAACATTCATATTATATAGAGTGATGAAACAATTTGAAATTCTCTACTTTTTGGTGTCATTTTAAATTCCTTAAATTTAACATGAATAAAATACTATAAATTTACATCATTTTAACAATTCTCCATACTTTGTATCCAAACAATGAATTTTGGTCAAGTCATTTCAAATTTTCTCAAAAAATTATTTTTCCTCATTAAAATGCTCAATTCAAACACACTTTAAGAATTATGATAAAATATAGTATCTAAATCATTTTAAAGTGATCGTTCAATGTGAATATTCTCTAACACACCCATGACCCTATATCTTTTAGTTTCATTATGTTCTTTCATGGATTCATCAATTTTAAATTTTAAATATGAAAAACTCAAAAACGCACTCTGAATTATATCATTTAGACGACATTTTTATCAATTCCAGAAATACTTTTAAAAATCTCAAATGGTGGGAAAAGAAAAACACTAAAATATACTCTTTTAAAAAACCAAGGCCCGCGTTTGAAAAGGGCCTAATTTGTAGGATGGTTTGAAAATCCAACAAATAAATAAGAAAAGGAAAAAAAAACATTGAGATGACACATTCTATATTCTATATTAGAAAGAAACAGTTCTCTTTCTGTCGCATTCAACAAAGTGATCACCTGTGAACAAAAACAAAAAGAAGCAACCAAATGGTAAGTTCTAAAAAGGATAAATAAATAGCTTACCTTAGATGACTTTTTTTTTTCTGTTGAGAGCGCTTAATATTTTAATTAAAAGGATTTTTCTTTGTATCTTTATGGTTTTGTCAAAATGGCTTTGGCCCAAAAAAGTCATTATTTATGACAAATCCTTTTGTGCATGAAACTAACAGTGACATATGATATTGGTGTGTGAAATGTGAATACTCTTTTTTGGATCAAGTAGGAGTAGTAATCAAAAGACCATTGAAATTTTGGAGAAAAAGAGGAACATGAAGGGACCTCCATAAGGTTGGCACATATTTTAAGCACCACCAAGTATTGATAGGAAGTATTTGTGTTTCTTAATAATATCAAAAGAATATTCTTTTCTATAGAATCGACAACTGTACACATCTTATAAGTTATCACCATATTCACTCATCATTAACAAACTCAATTTTGAAGTGACAATTTGACTTTTTTGTTTTAGCTGCACATTTCCATAAAGTGTTGGATCTAGGTATCAAATTTTCTTTTTCTTCTTATGGACAGGGAGCATAACTCTTAAGAATAGATTTTTTAGATTATTTATGATCACACATTTTTTTTAGGGAAGTGTTGTTAGGTTTGAAGGTGGATTGGTGACACCTTAATTTAGAATTTTAGGTGGAGGGAGATCTTTCTTTATTTACGAGGAATTTGTAGTTGTAGATTTTCTCCCAGTCATTTGAGATCATATTTTTTCTTTGGACAAAGATAATAGGTTAGGAATCTATGGAAGGATGGTGTTTTTTTCAATATCCTCTACCTATCATTTTCTTCTGTCTTTCTCTACCCATTATCCCTCGGATTTCATTTGAGACGTCGTCTCACTTATTTGTCACTTGTGACTTGGTTTGTATAGTATGATATATGATTTTCTGGTGGTTGGGTTGGTATATACTTCTTCCTAGGGACTTTAGCAGTCTTTTTGATAGCTTTATCTCTTTAGGTGATAGAGTGAAGTCTATATGGTATTTTTTTATGATAAGACATGTACTTATTTGGTCTATTTGGAGGGTTAGGAATGAAGTCATGTTTTTTGGGTCTTCAACAAACGTGAAAGATGTGAAGAATCCTATCGTTCAGATTAACCAATAACGGATTAAGATTTATAGAGAGACTATAAGTGTGGGTATTCTTTTCTTTTCCTAATAGTGTTTAATTTGACGGTTTAAGTTCTATTGCCTCGAGATCTAACTTGTTCCTCATTATGGTGTAGGTTTTGAGGGTGATCTTCTTTAGACTTTAAATCGTGATGGTTTTTATTGTTTTATGTACTTGTATTTGTTTGTCTTCCTTATTTGTTTTTTATATTTGTCTTTTAAAAAAACAAAGCATGAAAGACATATTATGGGCTTCTCAAGTTCTGACTCAGACTTTTGATTTAGAAGTATTAGTTTTTCTTGAGTCGCAGTCTTTGATAGTGTGAAGAATTATATTTAAATGGAGCATGTATGACCTCAGTTACAACTAATTTTCGGTTGTAGTGTAGTGATTAATGGATACTGTTATTTTGCATGATAATATTTCTAATTTTTAGATGTAGATACTTTGTTATGATATTGGATACTTAGTAATAGGTGGGTATAACATATTTATGCATGAAGATCAACGTGATTCTTAACAGATAAGTACGTATAACATATTTATACATGAAGACCAACATGACTCTTAAATGATATGTGAGATTATTTGAAACATAATTATATGGTTAAAACCATCTTTATCCGTGTGAAAGTTGATTAATTATAAGATTCTTACTAGAGTTGTGCTTAAGTGGTGCTTAACAATGATTGGGGTTTTATGTTATGAATATGATATCTTGTATATAATTTTAATATTTTTGTTATTGAAATTCTGTGATCAGGTATGAGATGTCCTAAGAGATGTCCCAACACTTGATAGGACACTTGACAAATTTAACCAAAACTTAAATAGCAAGAAAAGTAAACAACACAGAAGTTTGTTAACCCAGTTCAGTGTATAACCACACCTACATCTGGAGGCTACCAAGCCAGGAGGAAATCCACTATAAGTAATATTAATTCTAGACTTAAACCACCCTGTTTAATCTATCACTTAATAACTACCCAATGCAATTTCTACCTAAGACACACCTTAGATAAGAGTACCCTACTCACTCCCCCTCAATCACACAGTGATCAAGTTTACAAGTTTACTGAAATTGAAGACATCCTTCAAACAATACAGCTTGATCTTACTTCACAGTTTCAATCAAGTCACAAATGCACTTTTGCTTAAAAGCTCATAAAGTGGTACATAAAAACACAACCTGCTATTAAAACACTAGACACCCTATTTGGTCTTCTGAAATTCGTGCTCAATTCTATGAGTTTCTGTTAATTAAATAGGTATCTGAATTTTGGGCTTTCTGTAGAATGATCCAGCCCTAATGCGCAGCAGCTTCCACCTTGAATTAGGGTTTGTTACCTCCTAGATTCTAGGTGCTTTTAGGTCTTCTGTTTTAAACTGAAACTTCAATATAAAACTCCCTACAGATGCGCCTTGTTCTGTTTTTATCCATCATTAATTAATTCCAGATAACTCTCCTTAAAAATCTCTGATCTGTTAATCAATAATTAATTCTAGAAGCAGGTTTGAGATGTCTCAACATCTGTTGGGACATCCTGAAAAACTGAACTTAAGTCATTTACACAATGTCCCAACATCTGGTAGGACATCCTGAAATAAGTTCATATACTCTGTTTGATAATGTCCCAACATCTGATAGGACATTCTGAACTGAATTTAACATTTCTTGTTTGGTCAAAAATTCTGCCAATTCTTAAACATCTACAAACTCCCCCTTTGGCTAATTTTTGGCTAACATCTTTTCTGGTTATCAGAGTGCAGCAGAAGTTCCTTTTATCAGAGTATAGCATTACTTTTCTGTTGATTCTTATTTGAGATTACTCCCCCTCAAACATATATGTATCCAGTCTTATCCAGTCTTGTTCCAACAGAAAAACTTATTCAGTTCAGAAGCAAACAAACAGAATTTTTCATTCAATTAAACAGCAATACAATTTGTTGTTGTTCTCCCCCTTGGTAGACACAAAATTAGGGGCCAAAGACACTATTCCAGAAATACATTGCTGTCATTACATATGCCTCACATACATTGATCACTCAGATTCATCACTCTCAGTTTCTTCATCAGCTTCTGTTTCTTCATCAGCTTCACTGTCTTCATCAGAGGTACTGTCTTCATCAGAGGCAGCATTCTGATCTTCTTCACTCTCCAGCCTTTTGATGATGTCTTCAAGTTTCAGCTTCCTTGCTTCAAGTTCCTTGCATGTGATTTTAAGTTCAGTAATTAAAGCCTTCTTGGAGATTGGAGTCTTAGCAGTGGAGGATCCTGTAGATGTCCCAGAAGGAGCTTCAACATCTGCAGCATGATGACTGAGAAATAATTTGTAGTGAAAAGCCAGGGGGCTTTCTCTCTTGCAGACTGTGTCCTTCTCAGTTAAAATCCCAGGATATTGGCTTAATATTATACCACATAGCAATGAAGGAAAAGCTATTGGTAGCTTTGTTGCAGAGGAGCTGGCATGCTTCATGGTTTGATCAAAGATAAAAGCTCCATAGTCCATCTTGGTTTGAGTTCCCACAGCATATATAAACCTGGCTAGACCAGTGGAGATTGAAGAAGTGTGGTTGGTAGGTATCCAGTTAGCTGTACCAATCCTGTTCAGCATGGCATACTTTCTGGTAAGCATGCTCACTGAGAGCTTTCCCTTCACAGGCCATGCCTTGACCTGGTTTGATGTGATCACCTTACAGACTTGATTATCTGTCTTACCTAGCTCATTGGGTCCATCTGTTTCTCTTCCTAGATACTGATTGATGATTTGAGGAGAAAACTTAACACACTTACCTCTCACAAACACTTTTCTGAACTCAGAGGACTTACCATTTGAACAATCCTCCTGAAGATTCACAATGAACTCTTTGACAAGAAGTTCATAGCAGGGAGAGAAATCTGAGACTGTCTTGAATAGTCCTGCAGCAGAGATGAGGTCAATCAGTTCAGTGCACTCAAGTGCATTGCTGCTCAGTTCTCTTTCTAGGGCAACTCTTCTTTGGTACACAAACTTCCACTTGTTCACACTAGAGACATGGTGGAAAGATATGTTGTCTAATGGAGCTTCTAGAACAGCTGTTGAAGCCCTAGATGGGGCTGGTCTCTTCTTGGGAGGAGATGTTGGGACATCTGATTCAACATCTGAGTCAGATGGGGTGACAGCTTTCCTTTTCTGAGTTTGGACTTTACTCCATTGTTTTGATGGCCCAAAAGTGGCTTTAGCTTTGCCTTTCTTTGGAGAGGCTTTCTTCTTTTCAGGAATTGCTGCTTCAGCTTGCATCTTGCCTTTCCTGGACCTGAGCCTTTTGGCAATGCTAGGTTTAACAGAGGCTATGATCTCTGTATCAGAGTCCTGCTCCAGGTTGACCACTGGAGGAGATTGAGCAGTCTCCTCTTCAGCTTGTTGATCAGCAGGGATTTGACCTTCATTTGAGGCTTTGGTCTGATCCTCAGAGATTTCTTCATCATTTTCATTTGAGGCCTTATTCTGGTCCTCAGTTTGTTCCAACTCAACATCAGATGAGTTCTTTCTCTTATCTTCAGATGTTCCAACATCTGTTGGGACATCTTGTTCTTCTGCAGCTTGAGCTTGTTCTTCTTGAGGTGCAGGCATTGTGTTCAGAGGAACAGAGATCCCACTCACCACTCTCTGTTCAAAAAGGATTTTGTTGACAATCTCCTTGATGGAATCATCCACATATTTTGAGGATTTTGGAGGCATATTAGCAGGAGAAGGAATGCCTTCTTTAGCTTTGCTTCGCACTTGATCTTTAGCTCTCTTTGGAGTTCTTGCCTTTTTAGTGTGAGAAATGCTTCCCCTGAGTTCGTCCAATGGAGTTGATTGCATTGGTACTACAGAGATGGGAGTGGCATGAACTACGTCTTCCTTATTGAGAACTTCCTCAGTTGTGTTAGGGTTTTGAGACATTGTTGAGGAAGATGGATGAACAGCTTTAGGGTTTATGATTTCAGAAGGATAGCTAGTTAATGTGATTCGCTTGTGATAGTATGATGAGAATCTTGATAGCTGCTTATAAATAGTTACTAAATAAGTAGCCGTTACAGTGCAAATAATTAAGAATGGAATTCCCAATGATCTTGTCCAGACTGGTTTTGCCATCTGGAACTTATGCCATACAATGTCATATGACATGTTGGCACATCTCATTAACTGCTAAATATCACATAAACAGATTCCAAGTTTGCCCCTTAAGTTCTCAAATTGTGTAGCATCCAATGCTTTGGTAAAGATATCAGCTAATTGCAGATCTGTAGCTACATGCTCCAATGAAATCACCTTTTCTTCTACAAGATCTCTGATGAAATGATGTCTGATATCAATATGCTTGGTCCTGCTATGTTGGATAGGATTCTTTGATATGTTGATTGCACTTAAGTTGTCACAGTACAATGTCATGACATCCCGTGGGACATTGTACTCAGTGAGCATTTGCTTCATCCAAACCAACTGAGAACAACTGCTTCCAGCTGCTATGTATTCTGCTTCAGCTGTAGATAAGGATACACAATTTTGTTTCTTACTGAACCAGGAAATCAAGTTGTTTCCTAGAAAGAAGCATCCTCCTGAAGTGCTTTTTCTGTCATCAGCACTTCCAGCCCAATCAGCATCACAGAAGCTAGTGAGAATTGGTTTACATCCATGAAAATACATTATGCCATAGTCACAAGTACCATTAACATATTTAAGAATTCTCTTGACTTGATTGAGATGACTGACTTTTGGATCAGCTTGATATCTTGCACATACACCTACTGCAAATGCAATGTCTGGTCTGCTAGCAGTCAAGTATAACAAGCTTCCAATCATGCTTCTGTATAAGCTTTGATCTACATTCTCACCCTTTTCATCTTTAGTCAGCTTTAAATGTGTGGGGGCAGGAGTTCTTTTATGAGAAGCATTTTCCATTCCAAATTTCTTGACTATGTTCTTGGAGTACTTACTTTGGGAAATGAACATTGAGTCTTCCATTTGCTTTATTTGCAGACCAAGAAAGTAGGTTAACTCACCTACTAGGCTCATTTCAAATTCAGATTCCATCTGCTTGACAAAATGTTTGACCATCTTATCAGACATCCCACCAAACACAATGTCATCAACATATATTTGAGCAATCATGACACTTCCTTCTTCATCTCTAACAAACAAGGTTTTATCAATACCACCTTTTCTGTACCCTTGCTTGAGAAGAAATGTGGTCAGTCTTTCATACCATGCCCTTGGAGCTTGCTTTAGACCATAAAGAGCTTTCTTTAATTTGTATACATGATTTGGACAACTTGGATCAACAAATCCTTTAGGCTGTTCTACATATACCTCTTCATTAAGATAACCATTAAGAAAGGCACTTTTCACATCCATTTGAAATAGCTTGAACTTTAAGATACAAGCAATTCCCAACAGTAGTCTTATTGATTCAAGCCTTGCTACTGGTGCAAAGGTTTCATAAAAGTCTACCCCTTCAATTTGAGTGTATCCTTGAGCTACAAGTCTAGCTTTGTTCTTTGTAACAACTCCTTGTTCATTTGACTTGTTCTTATACACCCATTTTGTTCCAATCACATTTATGTCATCAGGTCTAGGAACAAGATTCCACACTTCATTCCTTGTGAATTGACCTAATTCATCTTGCATAGCACAAATCCAGTATTCATCAGTGAGAGCTTCCTTGATATTTTTAGGTTCTATTTTGGAAACAAAACAAGAACCTGAAATCACTTCTCTTGATCTAGTGCTCACACCTCTGTTGGGATCACCAATTATCAAATCTTTGGGATGATCCTTCTGTATTCTGATGGAGGGAGGTTTGCTTGATTCTTCTGTCCTTGTATCAGTTTGAGTGAAGTTATAATGGTCATCCTTTTCTTCAGCTTCAATCTTGATATCAGCAGATGTTCCAACATCTTCTGGGACATCTGTAGGAGCATCATCAATTATCACATTTATGGACTCCATGATAACCTTGGTTCTAGAATTAAATACTCTATATGCTCTGCTGTTTATAGAGTATCCAAGAAAAATCCCTTCATCACTTTTAGGGTCCATTTTTCTCCTTTGCTCCCTATCTGCCAGAATATAGCAGTTACTTCCAAACACATGAAAGTACTTAACAGTGGGTTTTCTGCCCTTCCAGACTTCATATATTGTGGACAAAGTTCCTTTTCTCAAGGTAACTCTGTTATGGATGTAGCAGACAGTGTTCATAGCTTCAGCCCAGAAATACAGAGGTAACTTTTTGGCATGGATCATAGCTCTTGCAGATTCTTGGATAGTTCTATTCTTCCTCTCAACAATCCCATTCTGTTGAGGAGTGATTGGTGAAGAATATTCATGATTGATTCCTTCTGAAGAGCAGAAATCTAAGAACTTTTGATTCTCAAATTCCTTTCCATGATCACTTCTTATTCTGATTACACAGCTGGATTTTTCTCTTTGTAATCTTTGGCATAATTCTTTGAATACATCAAATACATCAGACTTTTCTTTGATGAAATTTATCCATGTATATCTTGAAAAGTCATCAACCACCACATAAGCATACCTCTTACCACCAAGACTTTCAACCTGCATAGGTCCCATAAGATCCATATGTAAAAGTTCCAAAACTTTGGAAGTTGTCAGATGTTGGAGCTTTGGATGGGACATCTTGGTTTGCTTGCCTATTTGACATTCACCACATATTTTACCATCATCAATCTTCAGTTTAGGAATACCTCTTACAGCATCCATAGATATGATCTTCTTTATGCCTCTGAAATGAAGATGGCCTAGTCTTTGGTGCCATAGTTTCACTTCTTCTTCTTTAGCTAAAGAGCAAGTTGAAGTGAGACTGAGATTTTGGGATTCCCACATGTAACAGTTGTCTTTAGATCTGGCTCCTTTCATGACAACCTCTTGTTCTTTGTTAGTCACTATGCATTCAGATTTGGTAAAGTTTACACTGTATCCTTGATCACATAATTGACTTATGCTGATCAGGTTAGCAGTTAAACCTTTAACTAGCAGCACATCATCTAGTCTTGGAACATCTTGACAATCCAAGGTTCCAACTCCCTTGATTTCTCCTTTAGCTCCATCTCCAAAGGTCACATACCTGGATGAATGTGATTTTAAGTTTACTAGCAAATTCTTCAATCCAGTCATGTGTCTTGAACATCCCTGTCAAAGTACCAGTCTTCTTTAGCTGATACTCTTAGTGATGTATGTGCTATATATGCAGTACTTTTCTTTGACCAGATGAGTTGAGATTTCTTTTGATGCCTCTGCCCTGTGTGTTGTTCAGCTGATCTCCAAGCTTGATTGTTGATCTTGTTCTTGGGTATGTGGCTTTGATCAGTCTGAGTGCCAGCTTTTGGTCTCCAAACCTTCTTGATGACTTCTGTCTTCTGCTTAGGAGGTTGCTGATTTCTTTGATGTCTATGCAGCACTTTCTTGGTACCTTCTACTTTCTGCTTGGAAGGTTGCTGATACATCTGATTTGGATATCCATGTAGCTTATAACAATGAGGTTTGATATGTCCAAATCTTCCACAGTGATGGCATCTCCATCTTTGATACTTCTTTTTCATCTGTTGGAACATTATGTTTGACTTTGTGCTCTTTTCCTGATGTTGAAGCATCTGTTGGGACATCTTGTTAGACTGTATGGATTTTGAAGCTGTTTTGCTAGAGCTAGCTTCATCTTTATTTGCTCTGTTAAATCCCAGTCCACTTTTATCCCCTGATTGCTTATTGTTGTTGAGAATCACATCCAGTGTATTTGAGCTGCTGTTCAACATTCTAACAGATTTGGACATATGTTCCAACTTGGAGTTGAGAAGACTTACTTCACTTTTCAAGGTGTCAATGATTTCTTGATCATTTGCTTTTTCATCTTCTAATGTCTCATTCTGCTTCTTTATCTTTATAACCTCACTGCATATTTCAGAGCTTCTTTTGTATAGATCTTTGAATGCTTGCTCAAGTTCTTCATAAGTAAGCTCTCCATCACTGGAATCACTTTCAGATTCACATAGTCCAGCTAAAGCAGTGATATGCTTAGCTGATTCTTCTTCTGAATCACCTCCTGAGTCTTCATCAGACCAGGTCACAGAGAGTCCTTTATTTTGCCTTTTTAAGTAGGTAGGACATTCATTCCTGAAGTGTCCATATCCTTCACATCCATGGCATTTGACTTTTTCTTGACTGGTCTTTTCAGCATAATTTGACTTTTTATTAGCATCATAAGGTCTCCTGTTCTCAGAAGAGTTTGTGTATTTTCCACTGGATTTGGATTTGCCATCCATTCCTCTGAGAATCTGTTTGAATTGTCTTCCAAGCATAGCTAGGTTTTCTGATAAGCTTTTGCCATTTTCTGATTCATCATCTTCTTCTTCATCAGTATTTGATACCAATGCTATGCTTTTGTTCTTTTTAACATTTGTGTCATTCATTCCCATCTCAAAAGTTTGAAGGGAACCAATGAGTTCTTCAACTTTCATGGAGCATATGTCTTGAGCTTCTTCTATTGTTGTGACTTTCATGTCAAATCTTTTTGGCAAAGATCTGAGAATTTTTTTAACAAGCTTTTCATCAGTCATCTTTTCTCCCAAAGCTCCAGAAGTATTGGCTATATCCAAGATGTTCATGTAGAACTCATGAATTGATTCATCTTCCTTCATTCTCAAGTTTTCAAACTTGGTGGTGAGAAGTTGAAGTCTTGACATTTTTACTTTTGATGTTCCTTCATGAGTTGTTTTGAGAGTGTCCCAAACATCTTTGGCCAGCTCACAATGATGCACAAGTCTGAAAATGTTCCTATCAATACCATTGAATAAGGCATTTAAGGCTTTTGAGTTGCCTAGTGCTGAATCTTCTTCCTCCTTACTCCATTCTTCTTCAGGTTTCAGCACTTTTGATCCATCTTTGGTGTCTTTGACAGGATGATCCCATCCAACATTTACTGCTCTCCATGCCCTGTTGTCAAGTGATCTTAAGAATGCAATCATTCTTGGCTTCCAGTAGTCATAATTAGATCCATCCAGTATAGGTGGTCTATTTACTGACCCTATATCTCTGTCCATGTTACAGAATTTGTTTTCCCTAGATCTCACCCAGTATAAACAGGCAGGGTGCCTGCTTTGATGCCAATTGAAATTCTGTGATCAGGTATGAGATGTCCTAAGAGATGTCCCAACACTTGATAGGACACTTGACAAATTTAACCAAAACTTAAATAACAAGAAAAGTAAACAACACAGAAGTTTGTTTACCCAATTCAGTGTATAACCACACCTACATCTGGAGGCTACCAAGCCAGGAGGAAATCCACTATAAGTAATATTAATTCTAGACTTAAACCACCCTGTTTAATCTATCACTTAATAACTACCCAATGCAATTTCTACCTAAGACACACCTTAGATAAGAGTACCCTACTCACTCCCCCTCAATCACACAGTGATCAAGTTTACAAGTTTACTGAAATTGAAGACATCCTTCAAACAATACAGCTTGATCTTAATTCACAGTTTCAATCAAGTCACAAATGCACTTTTGCTTAAAAGCTCATAAAGTGGTACATAAAAACACAACCTGCTATTAAAACACTAGACACCCTATTTGGTCTTCTGAAATTCGTGCTCAATTCTATGAGTTTCTGTTAATTAAATAGGTATCTGAATTTTGGGCTTTCTGTAGAATGATCCAGCCCTAATGCGCAGCAGCTTCCACCTTGAATTAGGGTTTGTTACCTCCTAGATTCTAGGTGCTTTTAGGTCTTTTGTTTTAAACTGAAACTTCAATATAAAACTCCCTACAGATGCGCCTTGTTCTGTTTTTATCCATCATTAATTAATTCCAGATAACTCTCCTTAAAAATCTCTGATCTGTTAATCAATAATTAATTCTGGAAGCAGATTTGAGATGTCTCAACATCTGTTGGGACATCCTGAAAAACTGAACTTAAGTCATTTACACAATGTCCCAACATCTGGTAGGACATCCTGAAATAAGTTCATATACTCTGTTTGATAATGTCCCAACATCTGATAGGACATTCTGAACTGAATTTAACATTTCTTGTTTGGTCAAAAATTCTGCCAATTCTTAAACATCTACAGTTATGAATATGATATACGTGCACATTATGCTTAAGTGGATTTTCTTTTATTACTAATATATTTCATAAATAAATAAAAGACATGCAACCATTTTTTTAATCTTCTTATGGTTCCATTTTCGATGGAATATACTCTCTTCTTGTTTTTTTTATGTTAGTGTTGCATAAAATGAACATGGTTTATTTTTAACATATTCATAGGGTAAAAGGAACGCAAGGGACAAAAAGGTTCGAAAGAGCAGACACAACAAGAAAAATGGCCTATTGTGACATCCTTATTTAGTGATGTCTTGTTTTCTGTCACCGGATATTACTTTTACCTTCGGTATCTAATCCATCACTGTAGATACTACTTAATTACGGTATCTAATCCATCATTGTATCCTTCATACAAGATTGAAAAGTAATTTATCTTTTATCCTATATAAATATTTTTGTTATAAAATTAAAATATATTATTTATAATAAAAAAAAACCAAAAAAATAAATATATATAAAAAATTATAAGTTAATTTTAATTAGAAAATATAATTTTGTTTTTACTCATTATTTCATTTTTCCTCTTTCTCACTCATCCTCGCTATTGTTCCATCTTCTCCACCCGCCTCCTCGGTTCCATTCTCGATTCGGCATTGCGGTTCCCATTCTCTATTCTCTATCAATATTCCTGATCATAATTTCCCATCACTGTTCCAGATATCGATTATGTATCGTTGTTCCCGTTCTCGATTCTCCATTGTCGTTCCCATTTTCGGTTCTCCATTACCGTTTTTGGTTCTCCATCGATATAATGTTAAGAATTAATTATATATGTTTTATTTATTATTTTTCATATGCACTTGACTTCATTAACATTGAGTTAGGGTTTAGAATTGTGTGTTTGGTTTATGATTGATTTAGGATTTAATTAAAATATTTTTTAAAAAGTAATTTATTTATTTATATTCATATAATAATATAATTAAATTAAGCTCTCTCTTTTTGGCACGAACATAATAAAAACTTTCTCTTCTCCTTCTCAACGAAAACCTAGTCGTCGTCCCTTCTCTGAACCATCTCCGACCACCACCTCCTCCATTGAAAAACAAATTTCATATTCGTCTTAATCATCTCATGGCCTTTCTAAAGAACTAAATTAATCGCGATTTAATTGCAGTTATAGTGACATTCAATTTAGTGTCACACCACACCCAGTTGACGCTAAATGGGGGTGTCACTAAAAGTTTTACAAACTTTTACCTACAAATATTTGACTTTTCATGACAAACTATGTGTTCCGGATTGGCCCAATGACTAGGCATGGCCCAATCCCCTTCGGATTCCAGGAAGGCCCAATAGCCCAATGTCAAAGGGGACCCACTGACTTCGTTCCCCTCAAGCGAGGAGGATTTGTCGACCACAGTTACCCGTGGTCGATTTCCTCTACTCCTTTCGGGCTTCTGCCAGACATACGAAGAAGTCATCCAGATTCATCCAAAGGAAGCTCCTGCTCGGGTGTCCCTCTGTCCGACGCTCACCCATCCGACCAAGTATGCTCGGTGTAACGGCTAGTTTTTGGCAGTTACTTATTTTTGGGGGATTCATAATCCAGACCCAAAATAGGAACCAATAGCCAAGCACTGGGTGCTCTATATAAACCCTTTCACTCGAGAGGGCCAAATATCCAATATTCACTCTCTTAACTCTCTTTACTCGTAATTGCTCACTCTTCTGACCTGTCTTACTTTGGCATCAGAGTGTCTTGCAGGTACACCTCCTTCTCTCCTCGACGACCGAGCATTATCATCATCCTCATCGATGCCTGTGGCCCACCTCAGATCCTGATTGCTTGGAACGATTAGTGGCGTCGTCCGTGGGAATTAGTGTTACCCCGTTTCTCATCCTCAAATCGTGGAAATCAAAACATCGCAATTCAAACTCTCACAATGGCTAACCGCGATGACTCAGATGATGCATGGATTGTCACCAACATTCATGTCAAGCAACGGGAGAGTGATGGAGTCTATCCTCCGCTCGGGGAGCCTAACCATTTTCAAGACGGGCTCATCGCCTACCAATCACCAGAACCAACTATTTAACTAGAGATCACCCATGTTGATCTCCCTCTTATCCCCATTCCCGGGGGGGACCAATGAGACCCTCGCTGCACTGGTCGAGACTACAAATAACATCAACCTTATAATCATACGCCAAGGCGAAAGATTAGAAGATTTGGAAGACGCTCGACGTACCAAATCCCCCTCCCATGCGAGGAGACTCCGTAGGTCCCGTAGTCGTTCACTTGAACAAAGAAAGATACCCCAACACCCAGAGGAAGTTGGGTCTATCAAGAAACAGGATCACTCGTCTCCTCGATGACACAAGTCCATAGAGACCGGAAGATAAGGAGGACCCTCCTGATGGGAACATGGCCATCACCTAAGAGTGCAAGAAGTCGATCAAGATCACCATCCGCTCGACGACACAAAGACAACTACTCACGCTCTTTCTCCTATGACTCCAATGATGAGGATGGGCCTCTTGGACCTCTCTCCCATGGGATTATGTCCATAAAACTGTCAAAGGGATTAGAGAAGCCCCCTCCTCTAGGGTCCTATGATGGGACAACGAACCCAGACGAGCATATAGAGAACATCGTCTCTCTCCTAGACTATAGAGGTGCTCGGGGAGCCATTAAATATCATATTTTCCCCACAACACTCAGAAAAGGAGCCATGGCTTGGTACAAAAGCCTCCCCGTTGAGTTCATCACCTCGTGGAGGCAGCTCGGGAGGACCTTCTCCCAACATTTCACTTCATCGCACCGACATCATTAAACTGAGGCCTCTCTTGAGGCAATAATTCAAGGCAAGGATGATTCTTTACGGGCACACATCGGAAGGTTCAATAAAGAAGACGTCCAGGTCTCGACCACCAACGAAATGAAAAAATACCTTCTCGAGCACGGGTTCTGTTCCCGTAGTGATTTTGCCAAGGCCGTAAGCATTAAGACGCCGACCACGCTTGATGCTTTTCCACTCAAATCCCAAGCGTATATCCAATACGAGGAGAAGTAGGCAACCAATATTGCCCGTAATACCAGGCATCGAGAAGATTCTAAACACTCCAAAAGCGAAGACCCCTCGACATGACGTCGGGGAGGTGAAAAAATAAAGGAAGATTGCTCTTGTGAACTGCGAGAGCACAAAGGCCCATCAGAGAGATTCCATGAATACACCCCCATTTCTGTGTAGAGGGAGAATATTTTATCTGAATGCGCTAACTCTGAATTCTGTCAGGCGGGCGTTATGTTCCCCAAGCAGTGTCGACTAAAGCCAATAGGGATAAGACGAAGTACTGTAGATCTCACAAATACCATGGGCACAATACTGACGATTGCATTCCTCTAAAGGATTCTAATTGAAATACTCATCAAGGAAGGTCACCTGAAACAATTCACTAAGGGGAAGGAAGCTCCCCGATAGGAGGTGCAAGAAACTTGAAAGGTCGAAGAGGTTGCCCCTCCAACTGCGGATACCAACCTCCTGGTTTCCCTCAGTATCACACAGCCAGAGGACTTTTATGTCCCTGAACCATTTATCGGCCCCGCATACTTCACTTCCTACAGTCCATGGGAGTTCTTCCCTTCAGCTATGGTGATCTCAGGTGAAGGTTACAACAAAGTCACTATGGGCTTAGTAAAGCGATAGTTCGATCAACTGATCAATACGGGCTCCAACCAGAATTCCATTCTTGATCCTCCCAGGGGAGGGTTAACACTCATCTCCTTTTACAAGGAGGAACTCCACAGTGGCACATTGTTTACCCCCAAAATTGGTAAACAACCGCTGGTCCTCTAAAGATACCAAAATACACTCAGTTACTTGCAGGATCGACCAGATTGATCCTAGGACATGTGCTAGTTGTTGGTTAATTGTAATGTTTTTTGGGAAAAAAGGTCATGAATCCTTCGATAGGATTCAGAAGGTAAAAGTATGAAATTAAAGTAAAGAAAAACACTATAAAAGCACATATTAAGTGCAAGAAATGTTTAAAAGGATTTCAAAGTAAATCAAAAGATAATTGAAAAAGTAAATGCAAGGCAAGGAATTTTAAATGGATGTAAATGTAAAGAAAAGATAAGTGCAAGACAAGAATGTTAAAGAGCAAGAATTGTAAATGAAATGCAGTAAATTGCTTGTAAAGTAACTGACTTGTAGAATAAATTCTTTAACATAAAAGGATTTGAAATTTAATGACTTTAAAGATAAATAACTTGAATGGTAAATAACATTGAAGATAAATTGTTGCTTTAACATAAAAGACTTTGAAAATAAGATGGTGGTGTTACATCACGTACATTCTCACAACACTATTTTCTCTACACGCGAATACTTTGAGTGTTATACGGAGCTACTTAGTACAATTTGATTTTCATGCACATTTATTCTAACACTTAGACTAAGCTATTCATAGAAAAATACAAGATAATTGTTTTCGACGGTTCTACTCTAAGATGGTGACACTTGTCCCACTACATGCTGAAGAAGCTTCATCTTGTGCCACTTGTCCTTATCTTTGAATTGGAAATTACATATTCTCCCTCCAAGGCTTAAACGTGGATCCTTTGGGTAACTGCCACTTTACATCGAATCGTGTGTTGGTCGAATCCCATTAACATTTAGAAAATATTCCAAACTTAGAATTTCAAGTACAGAATCTGTAGGTGGGAGATTCTTTCAACTTTCACCCTTTCAATGAATAAGGTCGAAAAGACCTCATTTTAGCTTATAACAAGAAAACTATTTTCTAAGCCAAATAACCCAATTATGCTAGCATCGAAATTTGGAGATAAAAAATTGCCCCCCAAAAATGTTCTTTTCGACCATTTTGATGAAAAGATCATTTTTTATGTTTATTATTTCGACGCCAACTTTGGTCAGATGTAAGCATGATGGTAACCACCTAACCCTCATTCTAAAACTGTTATGATTCTCCAACCATGCGCATGACATCATATTATAATGGCAAAATCCCCAAAGGTCCCATCAGCCGTATTCTGATGTTTTCTCATCATGACCTTTTCTTGAAACAAAGCGCCAAGATGTCTTATAGTAACTGCTACCTCCAACGTGTCTGATCCAAAGTACCACACGTCCCACCACCTCATATTTACATTAAGTGGATGGACTCCACAAATTCTCATTCCACGCCTATAAATACATTCTTTAGCAACAAAGAATACTTTTCTACACTCTTGCAAACTTTGTCTTCTTCTTGCTAAAGTCTATTCTTTTCTTCTTAGAAACCCTAAAAACCCCATTCTTCATTTCTAACAATGGCGTCTTCAAAAGCTACCATCTCATAGAAGAAAAATCAGAAAGGAAAAGCCTTTACTTTCGAACAAGCTCTTCCTCCATTCAGCAACCTTAGTGAACCTAAGACGGTCAAGAGCTGTCAATTCATCCTAGAACCTAAGATGGATGAGCAAAGGAGTTTATACAACTCTCAAGTAATGATTCCCTTCATTGTTAATGAATGTGCTTACGCTCTTTCTGGCCCTTTGGCCAAGGTTGAAAACACTGATGAAAAGCTGAGTGAGTTCTTTCCTAGCTATCGTAAATCCCAACCTCTAGGGCAGAAAAATACCCCCAAAGCTGATGATTATTCAACCAACTAACCTCCTTCCGATCAACTGGATTTAAAGTACCTCTATTATGGTACTATATTTGTTAGGGATTTTATCCAGTTCAATGACTTTGATCTTTGGATGGCTAAAATGGAAAAGTTCAATGTTGCCCACTGGAAAGAAATAGGGATTTATGACTTGTTGATGTTGTCGAAGACCAACATCCCCTATTGTCTGAACCTCTTGGCTTCCTCCCTTTATTTCTAGGACAACACCCATTACACCTTCCATCTTCCTCGTGGGATTATTGCCCCACCCTCTTTGATGTAGTCGCTATCACAGGGCTTCGACCTGATGGCTTGGCCTATGACCGTTTTGTTGATACTAAAGATACCATTGGGTTTAATGATTCTAAGCTGACATATACTCATTTCATTAAACAACAGTTCAAGCCAAACACTGAAGAGGTTTTTGATAAGAAGCACATTGCTTTCATCACCCTTTGGCTATCAAGATATGTTTTCTGCATAAAATCTTTGCAGGTGGCGAAGAATTACTTACCTCTGGCAAACCAGCTCCACTATAATAGGGGGTTTGATAGAGTGAGATGATATTAGCTTGCCTCTATGAGTCTATGTGTGAGGGGGTATCTCGACTCAATAATCCAACTAGGACCTCTGGTGCTATGAGCCTAAATGGTCCTCTCTGGCTTCTTCACTTTTGGCTAAATGCCATTTTTGAACCTATCCTTCATAGAAAAAGGAAAGTTGATGAAGACTCTGAGGAGATTAGGCAAAGATGCACTAAAGGTGCTCGACTGGCCAAACTCACACTAAATGATGAAGGTGAAACCCTGAAAGGGGCCTTCTCTTGCTATCTCCTGATGTTTGCACATCAGTATGAGTTTGCACCCACAATGGCTAATTTTGCTGAGAGGAAACTTGGTCCAAAATGGTTTACCAGGGAGTTTCCAAATTCTCCTTCAAGGAAACTTCACCTGGACTCCATTGCAGTGTGGGAAGCTTTTCTAATTCCCAGGTTCATTATTCACAGGCTGAATGGTGGGAAATTAGATACGGTCCTAATTGCTTACCAACCAAATTTGGTCTCTTGGAAGTTTTGACTGGGACAAAGTATTCCCAAATGCCTCTATGAAAAGAAGGGCCAAGTAATTTTCCACACCAACCTCTTTGATGAGGATGCTTCTGCCACTATCTTCGACAGATGGGATGCTCAAAGAGCAGTTCTATCTCTAGTGTTTTTCCAGCCTACTACCTTGTGTTTCCACCCATTTAATGACTGGTGGCGCAAGTATTACAGTGACCATTTTCTCACTGTTGCTGAATTTTCTACCTTGCTTGACCAAGCATTCATTAATGTGCAGGAAAAGATCAAGAAGCGTAAGTCTACTCATATCAAAGAGATACAAGCTTTTCAGAAGTACTTTGAAACTGTCTATCGACCAGATGATCTTAGTCGAACTGTTCGCGAGGCTGATGTCACTTTGAAGGAGAAATTTTTGCAGAAAATGGATAAGTTGAAAATCAATTCAAACGTTCCTCCTGAGAAGCGTTATAAGGTGTCGCTCCCGAGGATTTCCATCCTGGTACAAACGCGAAAGTGGCGCGGAAAAAGAATAGAGTCGCCAGCCAGGCATTTTTATCCCGAAGAGAGGGAATGGTAATGCTGCACAAACCAGAAAAAAGAAAAGGAAGGACACGGGTCCTGCGAACCAAAGAGACTGGGATCGGGAGTCGGTTATGACCTGGGAAGGTATTAGCACCCCAGATCATCCGCCGTACCCGACGGGATCCACGCTTGCAAGAGAAACTGTTTCAAAGGGTGAGGGTATGAAAGATGCAGCAAAAGAAAATGAAAATGAAAAGAAACTAGAACTGGAAAAGAACTGAAATAAGAAACAAAGAGAAAAAATGTAGGGAAAATAAAGATTGTGCTCGAACGGGCCCTACCCCGCTGCCTACGTACCTCATCGGGATAATGAGGATCAGAGACGCCGTAGTTCCCCTAACTAGGGGTACTAAAAGGAAATTGCTTGTGAATTAAGGCTTGAACTGCCTATGCCATTGCTCAGGTGTTGCAGGCTCGGACGACGAGTGCGTAACCGTCTTGCAAAATGACAAGTAGGAGCAAGTTCGCGTACGGAGCGAAGGAGATGAGAAAAGAATTCCCGAAGGAAAGACGCTTATTGTTTGTTTGTGTTTTTTTAGAAGCTTTTATGAGTGTGTCACAAGGAAGTGAACTCAAACTCTCACCAATGGAACGTGCACTTGTCACTACATTCCAAGATGGAATAATAGAACAAGCACACTCAAGTAAGGAGAAGATCCCCAAAACTTGAACCCAAAGATTAGGGCATAAGCTCACTAACTTGCTTAATTATTAAGTGTTTTTGGTTATTTACATGAAGAAGTGTTTTTTTAGGCTTTTCTTTTATGAAGAAGATACCTTGATCAGACTTGTGCATCACAAGGCAAACTTGTACTATCCCAAGATGGGAAGACTACAAGCATACCTCATGGAATAAGGCTATGGATCAATGCATCGCTTCACATTTATTAAAGGTGTTTTTTAGAGTTATGAGATGAGAAGAGAAAAGAACCAAAAGGATCATAAAGGTAAAAATGCTAAAGGGGGACTAAAATAATCCTAAGTGTTAACATGCATGGATGATCCTAAGTTTGTGAGGTTTCTATCCTAATGAAGAAGAGAAGAAGAAGATAGAAGAAGGGATGAGAAAGGCCTAAGCCCAACAACAAAGGGTTAGTTCAAATAACAAAAGAGGAAAGATGAAAAAAAGTTGAAATGTGGATAAACATCCACACTTCTCTTACCATGAGCCCCTGAAAAGTTAGCAAAAATCCAGCAAATTGACCAAGAAACAATCATGGGATCAATCATGCTCAAAGGTACTTGAACAAAAAATCAAACAATCATGCCAACATTGCAAATACACGACTTACGCGTCGAGAACATGAAAGCAAACATCAACCAGCAAGCAAATACCCTAAAATATCATGCTTAATGATCACACAATGATTCATGGCAATTAGAACAAGCAAAGGGACCAAACAAACTCAAAACAGCCCCAAAAAACCATTCTGCATCAGTGTTAACCGGTTAACCATATGCGTTAACCGGTTAACCAGTCAAAACCTGCACAAAACACACACAGAAACAGGGCGTTAACCGGTTAACCATATGCGTTAACCGGTTAACACTGTAAAAACAGCAGCAAATTCCTGCAGAAAACAGCATTTCAAAAACAGCTTATTCAAATAAGCTGCACCAGACCAGCACTCAATTACACATGGAAAAAATAGATCAATGCACATCAATCCATAACATTATGCTCATGAACAATAACAATCGGATCCGGATACAAATCAACCAATCAAATCATGCAACACAATCAATTACACAAACACATGGTAGGTTCAAAGCTCAAGCAATGCAAATAAGCTAAAAACAGAGTTGGATCTGGAATTAACCAACCTACAAAGCGGAGGTATGCTTTGGTAATTGTTGATTATGCTGAAAATGATAGATCTCGCGCAAAACCTTGAAGATCCGATGCTAAGCTCCACACTCCATGCAAAATAAATGCAAGATCAAGCTCTTGATGCAGAATTTTGGATCCAAAAGCACTTTTAGATCCCAAACCAGATCTGAATCTCCAATAAAACCAGCAAAAAGATGTAATGAAACTATGGATGGAGGTCTAGTTCCAAGATCTACACACCTCAAGGCAAGGTTGTGTGATCTTCAAAGAGGAACTTTGAGTGATTTGGAAAATTGGGAGAGAAAAGTGAGAATTGTGAGTGAGAGGAATGAAAATTCAGAAATGAGAGTGAAAAATGAGTGAGTTATCATTTGGTTTGGAGAGAAATGGAATATATATGGTTTAGGGTTGGGGCCCAAAATCTTGGTTTGGGATCCAAAAAATATGGCTTGGTAATGTGATTAGGTTTTAGGGTTGGAAAGAGGTTTGGATACATGCTCTAGATCCTTCTCAAATTCAATTTTAATTCAAATGAATAAAAATCAGAAAATTGGAAAATGGGGCCAAAACACACATGCTGAAAATGCTGCTGGAAATTCAAATTTCGCAGCTGTTAACCGGTTAACCATATGCGTTAACCGGTTAACGCATGCAAAATTTGAATTTCCCCCCTTTTGGTGGGAAACTTCAAAAATGATGCCGGCGCCCGCCGTTTCAAGCTGATTTTGATCCTTTCATTCTTTTTAAGTTTTGAACATGGTACAGAGCTTGTGCAGAGTGATCCTGTGAAATTTTTGCCTGGTCACCATGCTCTCGATTTTTTATCTGTGGTGCTTCGAACTTTCCAGATGGTTGGTCATATGCCTTATGCTAGAACATGTGAGTGTTATGCCTCATTTTTCTATGCAAAAATGCTAAGAATATGGTATGCTCATGATGATTATGATATGATATGATGCTTAAAATGAAGAGGGCAAATTTGGGGTGTTACAGCTGCCCCTATTCAATCAACTGTTAATCTGAAAAGGACGATGGTACGGACTATCGACCGTTCAAGATAAACTGTGATTGAATACCAAGAAGACCAGAAATTTGCACTCTGACGAAGAATGCAACACCGGGCAATAAACCCGACCAGATGACGCTCTGGGAACTGCAGGGGAGAAAGAAGCGAACGAGCTTCTTCCAAGTTGGAAATGATATCTGAAATAAGAACAAATTGACAGACGAGTCTTCAAACAATCCCGTGACGCCAGGAGCTGGACAGACGAGTCCTCAAAACACTGCAATACGACAATCTGAGACAGACGAGTCTTTGAATGACCTGTGACGCCAGGTGCAGAGAGCGAACGAGCCCTTAAAGAACTTCAAAGTATCCTGAGATAGACGAATCTCCTTCACTAATCCTTACGCAGATAAGTGGAATAAGACGGACGGGTCTTCTTCGGATAACCCTTACGCAGGCTCCGAAAATGCATATAAGTCTGTGGGATAGACATGCAACCAAGGTAGACGAACCTTCTTCATATATTATCCGCGGATATATGGCATAAGACAGACGAGTCTTCTGAGCAAACCTGTTACGCCAGGTGCAGCTACCATAATTGGTGCTTGAGACGGACGAGCCTCCTTCGGATTTACCTGTTACGCCAGGGCCGGTAATCATTTTGACATTTAATTCCCACTGTCAGGATTTTAAACCTCTTCAATACAGACGAGTATTGGATGATCATCAAGAGAACACAGACGAGTGCCAATAGTCAATGATACAGACGAGTATCAGACGATGATCTGAGAAACACAGACGAGCGTTTCAGGCGATGATACAGACGAGTATCAGCCACTGGTATAGACGAATACCAGAAATTCAAATACAGACGAGCATTTGAAGTAGTCACAGCATTATCAGGATAAATAGCAAATCTTCACATACAGATGCAAGCTAGCACAGACGAGTGCTGAGGATGATACAGACGAGTATCCAAGCAAAGCAGACGAGCTTCAGAACACAAACAACTTCCGGGGAATAAAAGCAGACGAGCTTCAAACAAGCACAGACGAGTGCCGGGTCGTTGCAGACGAGCAGTAGCGGAGAATACATATCAAGGCACAGACGAGTGCAGCGAAGGATCCCATACCGAACACAGACGAGTGCTGGGAGGTTGCAGACGAGCAACAACAAATATCATATCAGAACACAGACGAGTGTAAAAGGGTTGCGGACGATGCTGGGGACATTTCCAAGCACAGACGAGTGCTGGGATTTGCAGACGAGCAAACAACAACGGATACAATCAAGCACAAACGAGTGTTGAGGAGTTGCGGACGAGCAACAGATGAGCAACAGGCACGGACGGGCGCCGAGCAACCTTCAAAGGAGTAACAAGCACATATGAGTGCTAAAAGATGCGGTCGAGCATCAAATAAAGATGCGAGCACGGACGAGCACTGGGCACTTCTTAGGGAATACGCCTCAAATAAAGAGGAATGACATGCACGGGCGAGTGCTGCAGGGATGCGGACGAGCACCAAATGAAGATACGCGCCCCAACGAGTACAGGCAACTTTGCTGGGGAGAGAAAACTTCAAAGACTAACAAGCACGGACGGGTGCCGAGAGCTGCGAATGGTCATCAAACAAAGATTCTAGCACAGAAGATTGCTGGAGAGTACCTCAAATAAAGAGGAAACTGCCGGGGCAAAGGCACGGGCGACTGCCGGGGAATACCTCAAATACAGAGGAATCTGCTGAGGAAAGGGCACGGACGAGTGCTGAAAGAGGATGGGCATCAAATAAAGATGCGAGCACAGACGAGTGCTAAGATATAGACTCTATTGGGGAAAGCAAACGAGCAATACCACCGAGCTAACACATACGAGTGTTGAGAGATGCAAACGAGCAGCAATAAAACATGATACATTATTGCTGGGGATAACTCCGCTTAGAGATAACACAGACGAGTGTCGAAGATTGCAGACGAGCAACAAACGGATGCCTGATCGGCAATAAGAGATACGACTCTGCAGGGTAATACAAGTCAAGATGTCTGGATACACATTCTGACTGAGGTGGTGAATACCTGGCTGTATCATCAAATACCCAAAGTACGGCGACTTTATTGGGGAATATTTCACTACCGGCAGTGATAATCAAATATGAACGCTGTGGGGACAGGAACATCTTCAGACTTGGCTGGGGAAGCTTCCTGGGCAAATACTCTGGCTGGGGAGAGCATTTGATGGTTCAAGACTCTGAGGGGATACCAGGCTTTCAGGTACCTGATAGGCATACTCTGATGGGGATAATGGACTACTAATTCCATCTTTGATGATGCCAGGCTTTCGGGCACCTGCTGGGTATACTCCGCTGAGGAAGAATGAAATGTTACTTCACTGGGGAAGAAAAGCTTGCTTGGGCTGCTGCCAAGGTTTGCTGGGAGGAAAATCTCTGCTTGGGATGCCAGGCTTCAGATACCTGCTGGGAAAGGAAATCTCTGCTTGGGGGATACCCTACTGGGAAAGTACTCTGCTGGGGAGGTACTCCGCCGGGGAATATTAAATCGCTTGAGAGAATGTGACGCCAACCTGCAACCTGCAACAACAGAACACACCCGCGTGTCCCTGGGATTTGCATGGAATGATCGGTTCATCCATCGTCACCCGACGCTCAAAGAGGGTTACAGTTTCCCTGCATGTCAGTTTTCTTTTCAAAATTATCACCATGTTTAGATGCAATGCTATTTTTGCCAAAAATTCAGGACATTTTGTAAACAAAAATAAACACACACAGCTTTTTGACTGAATATTATTTTTATTGAATGGCCTCTGAATAGGCAAAGATTTACATCAGGAAGCAACCACCTGGAAAGAGGTAGCCACTATAAAATTGAGAAAAGAAATTATCCTAATGGCAACGTACGCGGCATTCCAAGGAGTTCCATTTCTGCTATGACCTGCATGTCTTCAAGACTCTCCATTCTGTTTTGGCTTTCTGAGAGGACAAGGGGACTGCTTCCTATCCTTCCGGTATTGTCAAACTGTACAAAACGATGACGTGGTTCAGATAACTCGGATCACAGTTGTTCGCTTATTCCCTTATTTTGCGTGGATCGCCCTCTCGGGTTTTCAATCCACCGGGATACCCTTTTTTGCCTGAGCTGTCCAATGCGGCTTTTCAACTCAGCGGGTGTACATTTTTTTATTCATTTCCCTAATTTTTGCCCGAGCTTTTTTATTCTGTTTTTAGCTCGCCGGGATGCCCTTTTCTTGCCTGGACTTATATTCTGTTTTGTGTCCAGCGGGTCTCTTTATGCGAAGTATTTTTTAACT
The DNA here is from genome assembly GCA_963966055.1 of Lathyrus aphaca. Lineage (NCBI taxonomy): Eukaryota > Viridiplantae > Streptophyta > Magnoliopsida > Fabales > Fabaceae > Lathyrus > Lathyrus aphaca. The sequence continues at coordinate 450,935,929 of OZ014522.1, read as the reverse complement.
GCGTCCGAGTTAACAGGGGATGGGAAGTCTTCTCCATCCATAGTGGTGAGCATCAGTGCCCCTCCTGAGAATACTTTCTTCACTATGAATGGTCCTTCGTAGTTCGGGGTCCACTTGCCCCTGTTATCTGAACCTGGAGGAACGATTCTCTTCAACACAAGCTCTCCCACTTGATACCCTCGAGTACGTACTCGTTGATCGAATGCCCGCTTCATTCTCCTTTGATAAAGCTGACCATGACAGATAGCCGCTAACCTCTTTTCCTCAATTAGACATAGCTGATTGTAACGAGCACGCACCCATTCAGCCTCATCCAGTTTGACATCCATCATCACGCGCAGTGAGGGAATCTCTACTTCAACAGGCAGGACTGCTTCCATGCCGTACACTAGAGAGAAGGGAGTTGCCCCTGTTGATGTCCTGACCGACGTTCGGTACCCATGCAAAGCAAACGGTAACATCTCATGCCAATCCTTGTAGGTGACAACCATTTTCTGCACAATCTTCTTGATATTCTTGTTAGCTGCCTCTACCGCACCATTCATCTTTGGTCGGTAAGGAGAAGAATTGTGATGCTGTATTTTGAAGTCCCGACATAAGTCTGCCATCATCTTGTTGTTGAGATTAGAACCATTATCAGTAATGATCCTTTCGGGTACTCCATATCTGCATATGATATCTCTTTTCAGAAATCTCGCCACCACTTGACGAGTGACATTGGCATAAGACGCTGCTTCTACCCACTTGGTAAAGTAATCAATCGCGACCAGGATGAAGCGATGACCATTCGAAGCAGTTGGCTCGATTTTCCCGATCATGTCAATGCCCCACATAGAGAAAGGCCAAGGAGATGACATGACATTCAGCGGGTTAGGAGGAACATGCACTTTATCTGCATATATTTGGCACTTGTGGCATTTACGAGCGAATGAACAACAGTCTGCATCCATTGTCATCCAGTAATACCCTGATCTCAGCAGTTTCTTTGCCATGGCGTGCCCTCCTGCATGGGTACCAAAAGATCCTTCATGGACTTCCTGCATCAACAGGCTTGCTTCGTGTCTATCCACGCATCTGAGCAAGACCATGTCGAAGTTCCTCTTGTACAAAACCCCGTCTGTGTTCAAGAAGAAACTAGCAGCAAGTCGTCTCAAGGTCTTCTTGTCTTTGGAAGATGCCCCTGTTGGGTATTCTTGCTTCTCCAGGAACAACTTGATATCAAAATACCAAGGTTTCTCGTTAGACACGGCGTCTACAGAGAAAGCATAAGCCGGAGAGTCAAGCCTGGAGATGTCAATTCTGGGCACAAAATTCCAACATAGGACTTTAATTGACGAAGAGAGAGTGGCCAAAGCATCGGCAAATTGATTTTCGTCCCGTGGTATGTATTTGAGCTCAACTGTCGTGAAGAATGTCAACAGTTTTCTAGCATAATCCCTGTACGGAACTAGATGCTCTTGATGTGTGTACCACTTGCCGGTAATTTGGTTAATGACGAGGGCTGAATCTCCGAATATATCGAGGTTCTTGATCCGAAGATCAATTGCCTCCTCTATTCCCATTATACACGCCTCGTATTCCGCTTCATTGTTGGTGCAGCCAAAAGTAATTTTGGCAGCGAAGGGTAAATGAACACCTTCAGGAGTAATGAGTACGGCACCAACTCCACGACCATTGATATTGACAGCCCCATCAAACATCAACTTCCATTTGGATTCAGGGTCAGGCCCCTCCTCCGGAAGTGGTTCCTCATAATCGTTTGTTCTGAGGTACATGATGTCCTCATCAGGGAAATCAAATCTCATCGGCTGATAGTCATCCTCAAGAGGTTGCTGAGCAAGGTATTCCGACAATACACTTCCTTTGATAGCTTTCTGAGAAGTGTACTGGATGTCGTATTCCGTTAAAATCATCTGCCATCTAGCAACCCTTCCGGTCAATGCTGGTTTCTCAAAGATGTACTTGACGGGGTCCATCTTGGAAATGAGAAGTGTGGTATGGGTCAACATATACTGCCTCAGTCGGCGAGCAGCCCATACCAAAGCGCAGCAAGTTTTCTCGAGCAGTGAGTATCGGGATTCACAGTCGGTAAACTTTTTGCTAAGGTAATAAATGGCATACTCTTTTCGACCAGACTCGTCATGTTGGCCAAGCACACACCCCATCGACCCTTCTAGCACGGTCAAGTACATGATTAATGGTCTCCCCTCCACTGGAGGCATCAGAATTGGAGGTTCCTGCAAATATTCCTTTATTTTGTCGAAAGCTCTTTGGCAATCATCATTCCACCTGACCGTCTGCTCTTTTCTTAGCAGTTTGAATATCGGTTCGCACGTGGCAGTTAGGTGAGATATGAACCGAGAAATGTAGTTCAATCTACCTAAGAACCCGCGCACTTCTTTTTCTGTCTTTGGTGCAGGCATATCTTGAATTGCTTTCACTTTAGCAGGGTCTACCTCAATTCCCTTTTGACTTACAATGAAACCCAGCAACTTTCCAGAACGCACTCCGAAAGTGCACTTGTTCGGATTCAACCTCAATTTGTACTTGATCAATCTGTCAAACAGCTTCTTCAAATTAACCAAATGCTCCTCTTCGTCTTTGGACTTTGCAATCATATCATCCACATAACATTCGATCTCCTTGTGGATCATGTCATGGAACAACGTGACCATCGCCCGCTGATAAGTTGCCCCAGCGTTCTTCAAACCGAAGGGCATGACCTTGTAGCAGAATGTTCCCCACGGGGTAATGAACGTTGTCTTCTCCATGTCTTCCGGCGCCATTTTTATCTGATTATAACCGGAGAATCCATCCATGAAGGAGAATACTGAGAATTGAGCAGTACTGTCGACCAACACATCGATGTGTGGCAACGGAAAATCATCCTTCGGGCTTGCTCTGTTCAAATCTCTATAGTCAACGCACATTCGGACCTTGCCGTCCTTCTTAGGTACTGGTACGATGTTAGCTACCCAAGGTGGGTAACTAGACACGGCAAGGAACCCGGCATCCCACTGTTTCTGCACCTCCTCTTTGATCTTCATCGCCATATCCGGGCGAGTTCTTCTCAACTTTTGCTTTACAGGAGGACAGTCTTCCCTCAGGGGTAGCTTATGCATCACGATGTCGGTATCCAATCCTGGCATATCCTGATATGACCAAGCAAAGATATCCACATACTCTCTCAACATACTGATCAGCTCTTGTTTGACATCGGCCCGCAGATTGGCTCCTATCTTGATTTCTTTCTTTGCATCTTCACTGCCAATGTTGATGGTCTCAATCTCTTCTTGATGAGGCTGAATAACTCGTTCCTCTTGTTTCAACAATCTGACCAATTCTTCAGGGAGGTCACAGTCTTCCTCAACCCCTTCATCAGCTTGGTAGACTGGATTATCAAAGTCATGCATAGTCATAGCAGGAACGTTATCCGTGGAATCCGGATGATCAATACTGCACAAATGATGTGCTTATTCAGAATCTGCTTATTTTGAAAAGAGACGCTAACACAAAGCAAAAAAGTGAAAAAAACACATTGCCATTTTTATATTGTTTTTTTTTTTTTTATTTTTATTTTTTTTTTTTTTTTATAAAAATTTAAAAACAAAGAAAGAGAGCACAATTTGTCTGAAAATGTCCTTTTATTTCATGGCAAAAATAACGATGCAATACAAAACATGGTGGCCCAGTACAATGGATCCAAACATCTTGGGCAGAATGCTGGATTTGACAATGCAGTATGCTAATAAAAGGAAACAAAACAATTACTTTGAGAGCCAGGTGACTTGAACAATGTCCTCAGCAGACCAATTTCCTAGCTCCTCGCCGGGTGCACACGGGCGGATCCAATTGTTGTCCCAGTCTCTGTCACTATCCCCGTCTTGACTTGCCGTACAGATTTGATCGCGGTCGAGCAACCCAGCACTTGTGAATGAGATAGCTTTACCACTCTGAATAGACCCCCCAGGCTGATACCCTAAGCCAAATTTGTCATCCTTCTTTTCCACCTCCAGTAGCTTGCCCCAGCCTTGGGCATTGCCTGATTGGACAGCCTCTTTTGCTTCCCGGTAAGAATGAATTGACGTGCCTTCGTTGTTTTTCTTCACCGGAGTCAAGATACTGACATCTGCCTCAAAAGCTTGGCACAAAGTCTCGTGAATTTCTCCGTCCATTTCCACATATTTAAATGTCGACAGGTGGCTGACGAAAATATCTTCTTCCCCGCAAACTGTGATGACCTGGCCGTCCACCACATACTTAAGCTTCTGGTGTAAAGTTGAGGTGACAGCTCCAGCTGCGTGTATCCACGGTCTGCCCAACAAGCAGCTATACGCAGGCTGGATATCCATGACATAGAAGACACTCTTGAAGACTTGAGAGCCTATCTTAACAGGCAACTCAACCTCTCCGAAAACTGATCTTCTTGAACCATCGAAAGCTCTAACCACCAAATCACTCGGCGTCAGGATAACCCCATCAATGTCAAGCTTCATCAACGCCTTTTTCGGGAGCACGTTCAACGAAGAGCCTGTGTCCACCAGAACATGGGATAACACAGCGCCCCTGCATTCCATCGTGATATGCAGTGCTTTATTGTGATTTCTTCCCTCCAAAGTAAGATCTCTGTCAGTGAAGCCCAAGCCATGGCTAGCATTGACACTTCCAACAACAGCTTCAAGCTGATTGACCGTAATCTCTTGAGGAACGTAAGCCATTTGAAGTACTTTCAGCAAGGCTTCTCGGTGCGCGGGTGAGCACATCAACAGTGACAAGATAGAAATCTTCGAAGGCGTCTGATTCAGTTGGTCAACCACCTTGTAGTCACTCCTTTTGATGATCTTCATAAACTCCTCTACCTCCTTTTCAAATGTCCCCTGCCCAGCCACAGGAGTATCTAACCCATCATTCGCAGTCTGCTTTCCTTTGTCTTTGGACGAAGCTTCGGCCTCAAGATCCCTTCTCAGTGCAGGGGGAGCAAATAAACGGCCACTTCGAGTAAAACCTCCAACACCTCCCACATTCTCAATAGTCAAATCAGCAACAGGTCTACTTTCCATCTTCTGTCCCGCCACATAGACATCAGAACCATAATGCCACGGAATGGCTCTATCATCATTATACGGCATTGGCCCAGGTACCGTTATAGTCACAGGACTAATCTGAGGAGCGTAGGTGATAACCGGCCTCTGTCTGACGGGCATATCAGCTTCGTCATAGAAGATAGTAACGGTTGACACATCATCAGCCTCTTCATTACTAATCTTGCTAAATTGCAGAGATCCATCATCAATCAACTCTTGCAAACCCGTCTTCAATTTCTCGCAGCCATTCACAACACTTATACAGTCTTCACAATCGAGAGAACAACCAGGAAATACTTGACCTTTCAACAGTCTCTCTTTCACCACCTTCAACGGCATCTTGACTTCATCAATACTCAGTACCAAACTTAACTTGTCATCACTCTCAACAGCATTAACTCTTGCCCCTCCATGATTAGGTATAGGGTTCGAGTTGATATTCGGTGGTGGTGCAAAGTTGATTGCCTTTGAATCCACGAGATCTTGAACTTTGTGATGTAGCGCCCTGCACTTCTCAGTTGAGTGCCCGGGTGCCCCTGAATGAAAAGCGCATCGCGCGTTGACATCATAACCAGCTGGAAGCTCTCCAGGAGGTGGTGGTGCCAAAGTCCTCAATTGAATAAGGTTCAAATCCAGTAGTCTAGGCAACAAGGCAGCATATGTCATCGGAATAGCTTCAATCACCCTGCTAGCAGGACGAGCCTGCCTTGGCTGATAAGGCCTTTGCTGGTAGTTGGCTCTGGGTTGTTGTTGTTGTTGCTGTTGTTGTGGTGGAGGTAACATTTGTTGTACGGGAGCTGCAGGAATAGTGACAGCAGCCACATGCCCATAAGGTCTTCTGTAACCACGGCCCTGGTTTCGACCGAATACAGCATTGGTCTCACCTTCTCGCCTTCTCGGAGGTCCGCTGAAAGCTTTCCTCGCTCCACTTGAACTACTAGCACCGGGGTCTTGTATCTTCCCCATTTTCAACAGCGTTTCAACCCTTTCTCCCGCAATGACAATATCGTTGAACTTTGTAGCAGAACTTGACGCCAATCTTTCAAGAAATACTCCCTGGAGGGTGCCCATAAACATATCGGCCATCTCATTCTCTAACAGTGGTGGTTGCACCCTGGCAGCTAACTGACGCCACCTCTGAGCGTATTCCTTGAAGCCTTCTTTTGCTGTCTGAGCCATATGTTGCAACTGGGTGCGATTCGGAGCCATGTCCATGTTATACTGGTACTGCTTCACGAAGGCCTCAGCGAGATCTTTCCAGCTCTTGACATTGACCCTGCTGAGCTTCATGTACCACTCAAGGGAAGCTCCCACCAAGCTATCCTGAAAGTAATACATCCATAGTTTTTCATCGTCTGTATGCGCAGCAATTCTCCCAACATACGATTGCAGATGGGTCTTTGGGCAAGCAGTGCCGTTGTACTTCTCGAAAGTAGGAACTTTGAACTTATACGGAATTCTGACTCCCGGAACCAAGCCCAAGTCTGTTATATCGAATCCCAAAGAACTCTGGGATTGAATAGCCTTGATTTGCTCGGCCATCTCTTCAAATCTCTTGTTCATCTCGACCCCTTGACCCTCGGTCTCATCAAGCAAAGTGAACTGGTCATCCTGGTGATCCACATGAATGTTATGCATCCCGTCATTGACTACGGTCGCCCCTGGTTGTATAACTTGAGGTCCAGCCTTGCCGTGCGCCCGCACCGGCATGATTATCAACATTAGCAGCAGCAGCAGCGTTTCTGTTCTGATTCTCAACCAACTCTCGCAGCCGTTCTTGATTCTGCCCCATGCCGGTCATTAACGTCATGAAGTTATCCATTCTCTGCCTTAAGTCTGCCAAATCTGCCTGCATTTGATCCATGGCCCGCTCTCTGTTAATCTTGGTTGGGTATCTGTGCACTGCTGGTCGTTCTCGAACCTTACGAGGAGCTATTGCGCCTGAAACACAAAACCCGTTAGTAATTGATGCGACACCTGCAAAACAGACAAACAGGTTATATGCAATGCAATGCAACTGTTCATGTTCCCAACTTTAAACATTTGGCATGCCCCAGTTCTGGCATCTATCTCGGCAATCACTTTTATCTTTCAAACTTTCTCTTTGATAAGTGTTCAGACATTAGCAGTATCCAGACAAACGAGTCTTGCACATTCAAAACGATAACTTGCACATTAATACTGAGTAGGGACAAACCACTATAGGCTAAAAGTCAGAATACATCCAAGAATATTCCCCGAAGGGTTACAAATCAGTACATAAAGATAAAAGAAATAAAAGCAAGACTCCTACAACAAGCCTGTAGGTAGTCTGAAAAATAAACTAAGCTAAGGACCCCGGCTCTGCCACCTCTGCCCTGCTTTTCTTGACACTTGCTCTCAGCTTGAGCTCTTCGATCTCTTTCCTGGCTTCCTCCAGAGCTAATTGACTTTGGACTAGCTGCTGGGTCTTCTCCCTCCGGATGGCGTGGGCTTGTTCCACTTCCTCCTTCTTAAAAGTCATCTGAATCTCAAAGAAATCTTCCTTCTCTTTGAATTTCTTTTGGTCTTCATCCCTTTGGCCTTTCAGCCAAACAATGGACTGTCGAGCGCTCTTGAGAGTCTTTAAAGTCTCCTTGTGCTTGGCTTCTCTTTGCGCTTCCATCATACCCAATCGATGGAAATGGGCTTCTTTTCCGGCAAAATCTTTCTCTTTGTTTTCCAAGGAAGCTTGGAGCTTCTGCAGCTTGTCTTCGACTTCCTTCTTAGCTCTATTAGCCTGATGGTATAAGCTTACCATCTCAACATTCTCTACTCTGACTGCTTGCAGCTGAGCTTCTAGCTTCTTGTACTCCTCCAAGGAAACCGTACTGCTCGGACCTGGTACCTCTCGAGGATAAAGTGGAGCTTCGACTGAAAAAGGCATGAGAACTGCCTCGATATGCCTTTGCAACCATTCAGCATATGGTGGATATGCCTTGGGATCAACTCGGCCGAAGTCCTTCTTCCCTTTCCTTTTCCTGTGATCCCAGGATTGAACTGCTTGTTGGACTAGCTCTCTGTTTCCATCAACAGGAAAATACAAAGATTCAGCAAACATTTCCATCTGAGGAGGATCCTTCAAAGGGTAGCCAAACTGCCTTCTGGCTAATGTCGGGTAGTAACTGATGACACCTTTCCTTCCTAGCAAAGGTACTCCAGCAAACCTTCCGCAACTAACCATCAACTCCTTTCCTAGCAAACTCCTGTCATAACCCCAAGCAATGTCTTCTTCAGTCAATCCCATCAGCCTTCTGGACCATCTCCATTCGTCTCGCATATCCTTGAAGGCACCTGATTTAGGTAACTGTCTAGCGAACCATTCGGCAAACAAAGGAGCACAGCAGACCACTGGACCACCTCTACCTTTCTCGTTTCTGTAATGGACACTAAAATAAAAGTCACCCAATAAAGTAGGCGCCGGATTGCCTTTTGCGAAGATTGAGATCACTTCTAAGCTGACAAACTCTTTCTCTCCGGGAAACAAGCTAGACCCATATACCATCAATGCAAGCAAAGCTCCAAAGTCGTTCCACTTAGCTTCTGTAGCATATTTCTCAGCCTCTGGGATAAGCACGCTCCAGGGTAGACCTCTGCCTTTACTCTCTTGCAAAGCCTTTCTGACTGAAGCAACTGACAACCTACAAACCTTGGCTATGTCTTCATCTTTGAGCACAACCTCTGACCCGTAGAACGGCAATGTCTCTCTGATCGGAATACTCAGCATGCTGGAGATCTCTTCCAATGTCGGAGCTAAGATGTAACCTGAAAGAACAAAGCAACGCAGCAAGGGATCATAAAATTGCAACAAGGTATGCAAGCTGTCCTTTTGGTCTGTAGTAGGCTTGTCCACAAACTTCAGTATCTGGCCATATCTTTTCTTGAAATTTCCTAAGACTTGATCATTCATCAGACCTGCTAACCTCTGAACACTTTTGACTTCCGGCTGAAGAAAGGTGTAATGCACATTCTTTTTCCTTGGATCTCTTTTGATTTCTGCCATGGAGATAAGAATACCAGAACTGGGAACAAATGCGAGCAATGCCCTGAAAAATGGGAAACATAAACAGTTAATGCAAAGAATGATGCAGATGCAATGCAAACATATGACCAACGGGGACCATCTGAACTGGCACACTGACAAAGCCCTCTGAATAACTGGCAATCTCAACAGTTCACTGAGTCACACCCTCTGATAATCACAACCCTCTGATCAGAATCACAGTATCAAGAAATCCAGAATTCCAGGACCATAACTTCGGAACCACAAATCTTATTCACCGGACCAAAGATCATAACTGAACAAATGAGTGTATGTTGAGGTCATGGGTTCCTGCACACCTGTAAACACCCCCCAATCTCACAGGTAAAAGGCTCCGGGTCAGACATCACGGACTCTCAAAGCCGAATAGCAATAATACTTTCACCATCTCCGAGAAATGGCTCATGACCAAATCAGGGAATCGGTTAGGCATTATGTACTACGCAGGGAGGCCTCAGCTGAGTCCGGGAAAAACAAGCATCCCTTATAAGTCCCCAGCTTCAAATGCTGAAATCGAGAAACAATAGTACATTCAGCCCGTAGGATACAGTACTAATGTCATACGATCAGATGCTTTAACTGAGTTCTTATAAGAGAACCAGGCCATCCTATGCGAGTTCCCAGTGGACCCTCGGGTGCGAATGGGTTTGCCACAAAATGTGGTCTGCCACTGTCACCACTGGAGAGGGTTGTTTCCACAAAAGTTCTCAATGATCGGTCCCCAGCTGCACATAACTGTCAGGGTTATGTAATGAGAGAGGAAGATCCCCAAATCAAGACATTTCCAAGACAATCGCAACCTGGGTGTGGAACTCACTACTACCCTCATGACAAGATCTCATGAGGCCAAAGTGGAACCACGCTAAGTCCTATGGTGCACTCGAGCCGGGTACCTGGCTCACATCTCTCAAGAACCAGTAACTCCCATCCCACCAAAGAAAACCAGTCCAGACAGTCCAGTATAATATATATGATGCGGAAAATAAATACTGAAGACTGTAAATAAAGCTGTAAATAAAGCTGTAAATAAAGCAATAAACAAACAGCAATATAATACAACAAGCCACACCAAACAAACATCACCCAATGAAACAGCAACACACAAGCGCTAGGAGAGACTCACAGGGGAACCAGAGATTCTGGTGGTATATTTCCCCAGCAGAGTCGCCAAGCTGTCGCTCCCGAGGATTTCCATCCTGGTACAAACGCGAAAGTGGCGCGGAAAAAGAATAGAGTCGCCAGCCAGGCATTTTTATCCCGAAGAGAGGGAATGGTAATGCTGCACAAACCAGAAAAAAGAAAAGGAAGGACACGGGTCCTGCGAACCAAAGAGACTGGGATCGGGAGTCGGTTATGACCTGGGAAGGTATTAGCACCCCAGATCATCCGCCGTACCCGACGGGATCCACGCTTGCAAGAGAAACTGTTTCAAAGGGTGAGGGTATGAAAGATGCAGCAAAAGAAAATGAAAATGAAAAGAAACTAGAACTGGAAAAGAACTGAAATAAGAAACAAAGAGAAAAAATGTAGGGAAAATAAAGATTGTGCTCGAACGGGCCCTACCCCGCTGCCTACGTACCTCATCGGGATAATGAGGATCAGAGACGCCGTAGTTCCCCTAACTAGGGGTACTAAAAGGAAATTGCTTGTGAATTAAGGCTTGAACTGCCTATGCCATTGCTCAGGTGTTGCAGGCTCGGACGACGAGTGCGTAACCGTCTTGCAAAATGACAAGTAGGAGCAAGTTCGCGTACGGAGCGAAGGAGATGAGAAAAGAATTCCCGAAGGAAAGACGCTTATTGTTTGTTTGTGTTTTTTTAGAAGCTTTTATGAGTGTGTCACAAGGAAGTGAACTCAAACTCTCACCAATGGAACGTGCACTTGTCACTACATTCCAAGATGGAATAATAGAACAAGCACACTCAAGTAAGGAGAAGATCCCCAAAACTTGAACCCAAAGATTAGGGCATAAGCTCACTAACTTGCTTAATTATTAAGTGTTTTTGGTTATTTACATGAAGAAGTGTTTTTTTAGGCTTTTCTTTTATGAAGAAGATACCTTGATCAGACTTGTGCATCACAAGGCAAACTTGTACTATCCCAAGATGGGAAGACTACAAGCATACCTCATGGAATAAGGCTATGGATCAATGCATCGCTTCACATTTATTAAAGGTGTTTTTTAGAGTTATGAGATGAGAAGAGAAAAGAACCAAAAGGATCATAAAGGTAAAAATGCTAAAGGGGGACTAAAATAATCCTAAGTGTTAACATGCATGGATGATCCTAAGTTTGTGAGGTTTCTATCCTAATGAAGAAGAGAAGAAGAAGATAGAAGAAGGGATGAGAAAGGCCTAAGCCCAACAACAAAGGGTTAGTTCAAATAACAAAAGAGGAAAGATGAAAAAAAGTTGAAATGTGGATAAACATCCACACTTCTCTTACCATGAGCCCCTGAAAAGTTAGCAAAAATCCAGCAAATTGACCAAGAAACAATCATGGGATCAATCATGCTCAAAGGTACTTGAACAAAAAATCAAACAATCATGCCAACATTGCAAATACACGACTTACGCGTCGAGAACATGAAAGCAAACATCAACCAGCAAGCAAATACCCTAAAATATCATGCTTAATGATCACACAATGATTCATGGCAATTAGAACAAGCAAAGGGACCAAACAAACTCAAAACAGCCCCAAAAAACCATTCTGCATCAGTGTTAACCGGTTAACCATATGCGTTAACCGGTTAACCAGTCAAAACCTGCACAAAACACACACAGAAACAGGGCGTTAACCGGTTAACCATATGCGTTAACCGGTTAACACTGTAAAAACAGCAGCAAATTCCTGCAGAAAACAGCATTTCAAAAACAGCTTATTCAAATAAGCTGCACCAGACCAGCACTCAATTACACATGGAAAAAATAGATCAATGCACATCAATCCATAACATTATGCTCATGAACAATAACAATCGGATCCGGATACAAATCAACCAATCAAATCATGCAACACAATCAATTACACAAACACATGGTAGGTTCAAAGCTCAAGCAATGCAAATAAGCTAAAAACAGAGTTGGATCTGGAATTAACCAACCTACAAAGCGGAGGTATGCTTTGGTAATTGTTGATTATGCTGAAAATGATAGATCTCGCGCAAAACCTTGAAGATCCGATGCTAAGCTCCACACTCCATGCAAAATAAATGCAAGATCAAGCTCTTGATGCAGAATTTTGGATCCAAAAGCACTTTTAGATCCCAAACCAGATCTGAATCTCCAATAAAACCAGCAAAAAGATGTAATGAAACTATGGATGGAGGTCTAGTTCCAAGATCTACACACCTCAAGGCAAGGTTGTGTGATCTTCAAAGAGGAACTTTGAGTGATTTGGAAAATTGGGAGAGAAAAGTGAGAATTGTGAGTGAGAGGAATGAAAATTCAGAAATGAGAGTGAAAAATGAGTGAGTTATCATTTGGTTTGGAGAGAAATGGAATATATATGGTTTAGGGTTGGGGCCCAAAATCTTGGTTTGGGATCCAAAAAATATGGCTTGGTAATGTGATTAGGTTTTAGGGTTGGAAAGAGGTTTGGATACATGCTCTAGATCCTTCTCAAATTCAATTTTAATTCAAATGAATAAAAATCAGAAAATTGGAAAATGGGGCCAAAACACACATGCTGAAAATGCTGCTGGAAATTCAAATTTCGCAGCTGTTAACCGGTTAACCATATGCGTTAACCGGTTAACGCATGCAAAATTTGAATTTCCCCCCTTTTGGTGGGAAACTTCAAAAATGATGCCGGCGCCCGCCGTTTCAAGCTGATTTTGATCCTTTCATTCTTTTTAAGTTTTGAACATGGTACAGAGCTTGTGCAGAGTGATCCTGTGAAATTTTTGCCTGGTCACCATGCTCTCGATTTTTTATCTGTGGTGCTTCGAACTTTCCAGATGGTTGGTCATATGCCTTATGCTAGAACATGTGAGTGTTATGCCTCATTTTTCTATGCAAAAATGCTAAGAATATGGTATGCTCATGATGATTATGATATGATATGATGCTTAAAATGAAGAGGGCAAATTTGGGGTGTTACATAAGGTGGCTTTCAAACTCTTTCCTGCAACATTTCCTCGACTACCCACTGCTAATTTTGGAGTGGCGCTTGCCCCTCCATTTCCATACTGGTTTGTCTGTGGGGATTCAATAAAAATCCTTCGACAGCGGTCTCAGTCGAAAGCCAAAATAGTGGTTGCGACTAAGCATACACTGGACAGCTTTAAAGGACACCTTTATATAGGGATCGAAGACGTTCATGTCGAATCTGAAATATATAAAAGTTTGAGGTTTTCATTTATTTCCTACTAACTGATCAATTATTAACTCATAATAATTGTCCTTGACATTCTCAACTATCCCCAGAAGACCCAATACCACCAAGGGCATGGTGATAAAGCCTGAGAAGAAGAACGAAGGCACTAAGGTACTTCATATCCCTTAATTATGCATCTTTTGCATGCTTGCCTTCTAATGCTTTTATTCTCTTTTTTGACAACCAAAAATCCTTCAATACCCCAAAAGAAGGGAAAAAAGGCTTCAAGCATCATCATCAAATCAGATAATGATCAATCTCTTAAGGAGAAATCCCTTAAAAGAAAAAGGAAGCCAAAATTGTTGAAAAGGCACCTGCTGCAGGTGCAGTCGAAGTTTCACCTCCTACTCCTGTAGTGGAGTCAACTGGTGGCCTTCTTGAGAGTGAAATCTCTGGCCTAGGTGGTGGAGAGAATGAGGTATTTAGACTTTTCGCCCCTCATCTTTTAATCCCCTTTTACAACTTCGACCTAATCATTTTCTCATAATAGGCTGAGGTAGGTATTTCACAACCAACAACAGCTGCTACTCCCACACCAACAGTCTTTCACAGCCAAGGTGAGCCAAATTATCATCCTAATTCTGATTTTGGCTCTGGTTACAGTTCTTTGAGTGAGATTAATCAACCTATAACTACAACAGTTGTTCCTCCCCCAATGATCGAAGCCAATAGAAGTTCTCTTGCTAGGACTGCCACTCAATAATCTCATACAAATGTCTCTGGTCATGAGTGTGACGATACTTTGAGCAAGGACTTTCTTGGCCAATCAAGTGAACTTGCTAGGGAGATAAATAAAGCTTTTGCTGTAGAAGAAGAAGAAGAAGAAGAAGAAACTGAGGATACTCAGGACCTTACTCCCTCCAATCCAACAAATAAAGAGCCAGAAAATATGGGAGAGCCTTAAGCTGATGTTCACGATAATCCTATAGATGTTGAAGAAGAATAAGAAGTGAAAAAAGAAAGAAGGAAATCAAGACAAGGGCGGAGTCATCAAAGAAAAAGAGCTTGAAAAGACTCAATAAACTTCACCTAAGACAAATCCCATACAACCTTCAACAATTCACCTTTAAGTCCCAAAAGAAGTCTCAACTGAGGATCCACTGGTGGCTCTAAGGTGGTCGGATCCTCGGAAATATGCTAGAAGGAAACTTGGGAAGAGTCTTGGCTCTTCTAGGAGTAATGCTTCGATAACTCCTGAGAATTCACCTTCAGATGACTTCAGTGGTCCTATCCTTAAAAAGATCAAGGATAAATTCTTCAAAAGGCACATCCTTATTATTTTGAATGTAGATCCAACTTTCCATATCTTCCTTAAGGATAATCTGCAGAAGCTAGATCTTTCGACTCTTGATCCCAATGTCTCCAACTTCCTCATAGAACCGACCACCCTGGTGAACCAAATGTCTAATGATTTAAAGTCTCTTCCAAAGATCGAAAAAATCATTGAGACAACTGGTGTAGAAAAGGGTTCAATCGGGGATCGAGCACATGTAGCCGAGGCTCATGTCGAAACCCTAGAGCTCATCAAGGCCAAAGAGGAAAGAGATAAAACTGCTAATGAAATGGCCATTGAAATGTGGAAGAAGGAGATTGAGGAGCTCCAAAGCAAAATCTCTACAGCTAAACAACATAACCTTGAGTTGTACAAGTCTGATGATACTAAATTGGAGACTGAGCTAAAGTGCACGCTAGAGCTTATTGATGTTGTTGAACGTCTTGAGAAAGAGTTTTAGATGGCTAAGCTTAATAAGGCTCTATGAGAGAATCGTCTCCAAACTCAGAAGTTCAACTTTCTTCAGTTGCAAGAGAAACTCCCTTTATGATTCCAAAAGCCTTTGTAATATTTAGGATTTTTGTTCCCTCTTTGTATTAATCCCTTGGCACTAATAAGGATTTTTATGTAATGCCATTTTGGGCATTATTTTTCCATTTTTTTTTTATTTTATGTTTTAAGTTAACTGTCATTCTTCGACTTGTATTTTAAATATCCTTGCATAATAAAAACTGTGGAACAGTCTTTAGTCGAAAAATTGAATTTAAACCTTGGATCCAAAGCAATTTTACCTTGATCTTAGTTAATGTGGCAATGTTACAGCTTTAAATTCCTTATGCAATTGCATGTCACAAATTACCACTTACAAGTTATACCTGCAACGTGCCTTTTAGGATTTCATTCCCAAGGAAGAATTCACGTGCTTTTAGTTGCCTTTTGACTGGCCAATCAGCATATGTGAGCTTCCTCTATAAATAACTCTACACTAAGTTCATCTTCTTCACTAAATAAACAACATGAGTAGTTTTATGAAGAAAGTAGGCAATGCTAAATAAAACAAGCAGGGAAAAAGCACTAGAAAGAAAGGTACTTCTTCTTCTAGAACTTCCATTGGGATGGTCATTCGCTCCAAAACTAAAGAGGGAAGGACAACATCTCCCAAGAAGGAACCTCCAAAAGGTGAACATCTGGATGATGAACCTAATGAAGACTACATCACTTTTCTCAACTTGACTGGAAAGACTATAAGTAGTGTAGTTCTTCTTTCTTTTCTGGTTATTAAACCATGTTTTAAATTTTTGCACTTGTAGGCCATCTGTCCCCTTAATGTTTAATAAAACTTTATATTTTTATTTGAATCTCCTTAAGTATTGGCTGTCGCTCCCACCAAATGACACCCGGGGCCAAGAGGGGTACAGACGTGAACGGTCGGCGAAAAGAGGAATGAGAACACACAGGAGTGAACTCACAAGAAAAGAAAAAGAGTCGCCAGCTAGGCATTTTTATCCCGGGGGAAAGGCAATGCTGCATAGACCTAGAAAGATATGGATAAGACGGTTGCGAACCAGAGAAACTGAGAAAGGGGGTTGGTTACAACCTGGGAAGGTATTGGCACCCAGATTGTCCGCCGTACTCGACGGGATCCACGCTTACAAGATTTGTGTTTTAAAGGGGTAGTGTCAGTGTAGATTGTGTATCAAAGCTGGAAAAGAATGCAAGTGTCAATGTGAAAAGAATGTGAAGTGTATAAGTGAAGTGTCAGTGCTAGAACAGGAGCAAACTCAAGATAATGAGGCTAAAAGAATAATGCTGGAAGAAGGGGGGATATACAGAGACTTTTGTTCGATAACTGTTAAGTTATGCCTACGTATCCTCTCGTGCAATGAGGAAGTCAGAACACCGTAGTTCGACCCGAAGAGACTGAAAGGTGAATTGACTTGTGAACTGCTTACTTGTCTATGCTCAAGTGTATGACCTGTCTGGCTCAGGTGCAAACTGTCTTGCATTAGACGGAAGAAGCGAGTTCTCGTTTGTGAATGAATGAGATGAGAAAAGAATCCCGGAGGAGACAATTATTGCTTGTTTTTGAGTTTTCAGTCTTTTATTACTTTTTGTGGTTTGTCATAAGTTAATGAGCTTAAGCCTAAACCAATGGGCTAGCAAACTCATCACATCTTCCCTCTGATTAGGGGTAATGAGAATACCTTAAGTGTGAAGTCAGCATCTCACACTTAATCACCTTTGATGTAGGATTAAGATCATTAACCTACTTGTGATTATTTAGATGTTTTTGTTGTTTTTGTTTAGTGTTAGGTAATGATATTAAGCCATAATCAGGGATTAAACAGACTCATTACACCATCCTAATAGAAGGATAATAGATGAGAATGTTTAAGCTGAGGAAAGCTCCCCAACTTAATCCATGATTAGGAATTAACCTCATGACAAAACAAAACCTTTATTAAGTGGATTTTAGTTAATGATATGATGAAGAAGTGAGTTTTATGATTTGTAAGACAACTTGAGGGGGACTTGTCCATTAACACTAGGGTTAGTCCTTCTTAACCAATTAAGGAAGAATTAGAACCCTGATGCAAGGCCCAAGTTACAAGCTTGATGTCTTAGTGATTATTAGGTGAATTGATTAAAGGATTTAAACACATAAAGGGTTTAACACTTAGGATTAAAGTTATACACTCCATCCTAATAGAAGGATGCAGGCATAAGCTTAATCACAAAGCCTTAAAGCCTTTAGGGTTTAGTCCCTGATTATGAGATGAGAAGAGAAAACTCAAAGAGACACAAAGGTAAAAACTAAGTGGGGGACTAATCAACCCTAATTATTATCATGCTTGGAAGTCCTAGGGTTTGTGAGGTTTAAGAGAAATATCTTCAAAGAACCACCAAGGAGGGAAGCAGATGAAAGGAGCAAAGAGAAGCAAAACAACTTGCTTCACTTAAGAAGTCAAGTTGCTTGAAGAAAGAAAGATAAGATGAATAAGAATGAGCAAGCTCAATCCAAACACATACAAAAATGCAGCAATGATGCATAAGAGAGATGAAAAGAGATTGTGAGAAGTGAAGGCAAATTCACTTCTCTAAACAACTTACCACCTGAAAAGTTAGTGAAAGAAATGAGATGCAATGCAAATGAGATGAAATGGCATGGTACAAGACAAAGTCAGAAGCATGAGTATGATGTTAATGGTGCTAAGAGATGATGCAAACATATGACAGGAGATGAGAATGATCATACAAGCATGAGAATGCAAATGAAGCATGTATTGAACCATGGATGTTCATGAAAAGTTTATGAAATGATATGAATGCAAAACATGGCAAATGGAAGATGCAATGATCAAACCTGATTCTAATATGTCCTAAGATGTATTATGAATCAAATGGATGCACAAGATGTCATAGCAAGTCATGGTATGCAAGCAAATGGAAGATGGATGCAAAGGAAGGCATGAATTAGGGTTTATGATCAATACACAATGCAAAAACCAAAACCATAAGCAAACATCATGATAAAAATTTGAAAATGCATTCAAAGGAACCCTAAACCTATACAAACTCATTGCCCAAAGGAGAGGATCCAATTCTTAACCTAATGTAAGTTATGAATTTCCTAAGTTGGCTAGGGTTTTAAGGTACCTTGACAAGAAAAATGCAAAACAAAATAGGAAATGCAAGATCAATTCATGCCAATTTAATCTTATAAACTATATGCTATACAAGATGCAATGCAAAAAGAATCATTGTCCAACTCTTAAGGGCTAGGCAGAAATGAATTTTTGAAGTTTGGATCAAAATAATGCCTTGAAATGAAATTAAATCCATTGAAAATTGTCAAAAGGCATCAAGATCAAAAAAGAAATTTGGTTCGAAGGTTGGACAATGTTTCTAAATGATTTTAAATGTTTCATGAATTTTTTTGTGATTTTTAAATACCTAAAAGTATTTTTAATTAATTAATTCTCATTAATCAATTAAAAATAAACTTTTAAATGATTTAAAAATATTTTTCAATGCAAAAAATAAAAATAAAAATATTTTTGGTTTCTGAAAATTAATAAAATGTTTGACAAAAATTTTCAGAATTTTTTAAAGTGTTTTGCTATTTTTAAATAAATGAACAAAACAAATGAAATAAAATGAAAATAAAATTGAATTTAAACTGAAAAATGAGAAAGTCAGCAGAATCAAGGGCTGAGGTTCAAACTCAAGGACGCGGGAACTAACCACGCGCGCATCTGGACGACCAGAATTCAAATTTACGTAATTAAGATTAAACCCTAATTAGAAACCCTAATGACTTTCAGATGACCGGAACAGTGTTCCGGTCATCTTCTCCGGCAGGCCACTTATGCTATCTCACTCCCTACGCATCCCCAAGCCCTCTAACTTTCCAGAAATGATCCCCATAACATCCCTAACAAGAATCACTCACCAAAAAGCATTTATTCAAACTCAAAATCATGAATCGAAGCAAAACGGAAAAAATGGCAGGAATTTTAGAAGATCAATACATGCTCAATACTCAACTATTTTCAAAAATAAAAACATCATGGTGATCAGTGAGGCATGTAGAATTATTCTATAACATAAAATGAGAGTTCTGGAAAAATAAGTGCCATGGCTACCTGAGCTTGAGCTTTCGAATCAGGGACTTTCTGGCCAGTTCTTTGCTTCAAATCCCCTCCAATGAACCTCCTAAGAAGCTTGCAATGCTTGGTTGGAGTTTAAATATCCTCTGGAGAGAGTTTGCAGAATCTCAGTTTGTGAAATGTGAAAATCGTGTTTTTGATTGTGGATGTTTTATGGAAAAATGGAGGGTGGGAAATGATCAGTGAGGTTTATGGAGTTGAATGGTGAAAAAAAGTTTGAAGGTTTGATGGCTGAATCAAGAGATTCGAAGGCTTTTGCAAATGAGAGGATTTTTGAGTGTGCTGTGTTCTTGGAGTTTCAGGCTGAGTTGTTCTGTGCTTTTGCTTGCCTTTGATCCACATAAAGAAGTGTGATAGGTCAGAGAGTGGGTGCTGGCCTATGTTGATTGGTATGGGCAAGTTGCCAAAATGTCAAACTTTGTGTAAGAGAGGTATGGGCTCATAGCTAGCCAAGGACAAATGGGGTGTCCTGCGCAGCAAGAAGTGTGGAGAGCCCTAGGATCAATTATGAAGTCAGCAAGCAAGTGGATTAGGGTTTGAATGAGGTTTTGCAACTTGGTTCATCTTTGGCCCTTTTGAAGTTTCTTTCCCCACAAGTCACAAAAATGAGTGATTCTTTGATGCAATCTGACTTTTAGGCCTTGGTTCATGTTTGTGTGAAGTTTAGAAGTCCATTTGGAAGTTCAGTTTGCCTTGGCAAGTGGTTTTGCAACTTTGCCTCTTTGGTAGAAAACTTCAAATTATGTGATTTTGGCCAACTTTGACAAGCCATAACTTTTGATCCAAAATGAATTAGGACAAGTTCTTGTACTTTTTGAAAAGGGAATGATCCATTCTACAACTTTCATGACCGAAGTTTTCCCATTTGAAGCATTTTTGAATCAAAAAGCAAGGGTTGAAAAAGTTTCCCAAAATGGCAATTTTCCATTACAAGTCACTTTCCCAAAAAGTCAACTTTGCAAATGGCTTGAAATTCTTCAATTTTGTGAACTTATAACATCTTCTATGATCAAATAAAGATCACACACAATCAAAATGATGAAGAACACCCTTTGGTTGGGTCGTTGGGGGCCTCAGATGCCCTGATTTTACACTGACTTGCTCAAAAAGTCAACTCTTGATCAGATGACTTCCCCATTGAATTTCTTCATGAAAATTGATATGCATGATCCCTATACCATATAGAGACCAATAGAAACAATAATGACAAAAAAATTTGGAGTTATGGCCTTTGAAACCAAAACCCTAATTCTAGGTCATCTGTGCAGTCAAACCTGGCTCTGCTTCCATGCCATTCCCAGTTCTTGTGATTTTTTGACATTCTTGACTTTGTGGGGATATAATATGATGCTTGAACACACATGGACCCCTTTGAAGTGATTGATGACCTTTGGAGTGGCTCAAGAGGCTCTTGGATTGCTCAGATCACAAACCCTAGATGCAGATGACTTTGAACCAATGCAGTGAATCAAAAATGCAATATGAGATGGTATGATTTGAACTTATGCATATGAAAAGATCACAAGCCATGGTGTGAATGGGTGAGGGCAAATTTGGGGTGTTTACAGCTGCCCCTATTCAAACATGAGTTAGCTGTGTAGAATGTAAGCAACGGCTTAACAGGCAAACAAGATAACTTGTGGTTGAATACCAAAGACAGTCCAAAATTTGCACTCACGGAATGAAGAAGAAAAGGTATATAGATTGTAAAAGGAAAATAAAGTATAATTATAAAGTGCGGGTGTCGCTCCCAAAAGATGAGACTGGCCCAAATAAAGGTACAGACGCGAACGGTCGGCGAGAGGGACAATGAGAACACACAGCCGTGAACTCACTGGAGATGAAAAGAGTCGCCAGCTAGGCATTTTTATCCCGGAGGAAAGGTAATGCTGCATAGACCTGGAAAGACCTGGATAAGACGGTTGCGAACCAGAGAGACTGAGAAAGGGGGTTGGTTACAACCTGGGAAGGTATTAGCACCCAGATTGTCCGTCGTACTCGACGGGATCCACGCTTGAAAGATTCGTGTTTTAAAGGGGTAGTGTCAGTGCCATCTGTGTATAAAGTAGCTGGAAAAGAATGTACAGGTGTCAGTGTAAAAGAAGTGCAAAGTGTGATATATACAGTGTCAGTGTGAGACCAGGAATGAAATGCTCAAGATCATGAGGCTAAAAGAATGAGGCTAGAAAGAGGGGGAATATACAAAGACTTTTGTTCGATAACCGTTAAGTTATGCCTACGTATCCTCTCGTGCAATGAGGAAGTCAGAACACCGTAGTTCGACCCAAAGAGACTGAAAGATGAATTGACTGATGAACTGCTTGCTTGTCTATGCTCAAGTGTATGACCTGTCTGGCTCAGGTGCAGACTGTCTTGCATTAGACGGAAGAAGCAAGTTCCCGTTTGTGAGTGAAGGTGATGAGAAAAGAATCCCGGAGGAGACGATTATTGTTTTTTGTTTTTGTTTTCAGTCTTTTATTGCTTTTGAAAGTTTGTCATAAGTTAATGAGCTTAAGCCTAAACCAATGGATTAGTAAACTCATCACATCTTCCCTCTGATTAGGGGTAATGGGAATACCTTAAGTGTGAAGTCAACTTCTCACACTTAATCACCTTTGATATAGAATCAAGATCATTAACCTACTTGTATAATTATTTAGGTGTTTTTGGTGTTTTTGTTTAGTGTTAAGTAATGAGGTTAAGCCATAATCAGGGATTAAACAGACTCATTATACCATCCTAATAGAAGGATAATAGATGAGAATGTTTAAGCTGAGGAAAGCTCCTCAACTTAATCCATGATTAGGGATTAAACTCATGACAAAACAAGCCTTTGATTAAGTGGATTTTATTTAATGGTATTATGATGAAGTGATTTTTATGATTTGTAAGACAACTTGAGGGGGACTTGTCCATTAACACTAGGGTTAGTCCTTCTTAACCATTTAAGGAAGAATTAGAACCCTAATGCAAGGCCCAAGTTACAAGTGTGATGTCTTGATGATTATTATGTGAATTGATTAAGAGATTTAAACACATTAAGGGTTTAACACTTAGGATTAAAGTTATACACTCCATCCTAAGAGAAGGATGCAGGCATAAGCTTAATCACAAAGCCTTAAAGCCTTTAGGGTTTAGTCCCTGATTATGAGATGAGAATAGAAGACTCAAAAGAGACACAAAGGTAAAACTAAGAGGGGAGACTAATCAAAACCCTAATCATTGTCATGCTTGGTTGTTCCTAAGGTTTGTGAGGTTTTCAAGAGCAATCTTCAAAGAGAACCACCAGGATGCAGATGAACAGGATCAAGAGAAGCAAAGTGACTTACTTCAATCAAGGAGTCAAGTCACTTGAAGAAAGAAAGTAAGAGGAACAAGAATGAGCAAGCTCAAACTCAATTACACATATAAAAATGCAGCAAGGGATGCAAGAGAGATGAAAAGAAAAGTTATGAGAAGTGAAGGCAAATTCACTTCTCAAAGTTACTTACCACCTGAAAGGTTAGAAGAAAAATGCAATGCAATGCAAAATGGGATGAGATGACATGATGAGAAACAAAACCAGAAGCATGTTGATGATGATAATGATGCTATAAAGTGCTATGAACATGAGGTAGCACATGGAAATGATCATACAAGTTTATGAATGCAAATGAGGCAAGTTAAGAAGCATGAACATACATGAAAAGCTAGGAAGTGCACATGGCATACAACATGGCAAATACATGATGCAATGATCAAACATGCTTTCAATATGTCTTATGATGTCAAATGAATCAAATGGATGCTTGAAATGTCATGACAAGTCATGTTATGCAAGAGAATGCAAGAGGCATGCAAATGAAAGCCCAAATTAGGGTTTATGAACCAAACATCAAACAAAAACCAAAAACAGAAGCAAACCCTAAGATAAAAAATGGAAAATGCCACTCAAAAGACCCCTAATCTTATACTAAACCAATGCCCAAAGGAGAGGTCTCAACTCTTACCCAAATTCAAGTTATGATTTTTACAAGTTATTAGGGTTTTTAGGATTCCTAAACAAAAGAAATGCCAAACAAATTAAAAATGAGGAATCAAATCATGGCCATTTAATCCTAGAAACTACATGCTAAACACAATGCAATGCAAGAAGAATCAATGTCCAACTCTTCATAGATAGGCAGAAATGATTTTTTGAACTTAGGATCAAAATAATGCACAAAAATGATTTTTATTCAATGAAAAATTCTCAAAATGCATCAAGATCAAAAAATAAATTTGGTTTGAAGGTTGGACAATGTTTCTAAATGTCTTAGAACATTTCATGAATTTTTTGGTGATTTTTAAATACCTAAAAGTATTTTTAATAAATTAATTTCCATTAATCAATTAAAAATAATCTTTTAAATATTTAAAAATGCTTTTTTAACGATAAAAATAAAAATAAAAATATTTTTGTGTCATAAAAATTATTAAAACTCATGAGAAAAAGTTTCATAATGTTTAGACAATTTTTGCTATTTTAAATAAATTATGCAAGTTAAATGAAAAAGAAATGAAAATAAATTAAAATAAAAGGAAAGTAATCAGAATGGAGGGATGAGATTGGATCTGGGTTTGAATGCATTGACCAGCGCGCATCTGGACGGCTGTGGTTCATTCTGGGTTAATTAACCTAATTGTGAATTAATTAATCTAATTAATTGAATTAGGGCTAATCAAAGTGATCTGGGCCCTTCACCTGCGCGCGAAGTCAACCGGTCAACCTAATCTAACGCCCAAGATTCAAACGCCCTTAATGACCTGAGATTAGGGCAAATCACTTTCAGGTGACCGGAGGGGAGCTCCGGTCATCTTCTCCGGCACCTCAAAAACCCTAAAACATGATTCAGGCACCTATTTCACAAATTAAACACACCTAAGTGATCCTCTAACAACCTAGGTCACGAATCCATGCTCAAACAACATTTAAAACCCCAAAAATCATGCAAATCGAAGAGAACAAAATCCACGGGTGAAATTTCAGGGGGATCATACAAACTCATTTTTCACTTATTTTTGATTCTGAAACCATCCCCATGATCAGCAAGACATGAGCAATCATATTAGAACTTAAAATGCAAGCTTTGGAAGAAAGTGTTCATGTTCATACCTGAGCTGGAAAGCTTCAAAACTGAGCTTCCAGGGCCTCTTTTTCGTGCAAATGGACTCCCTTGACTCTCCTGGTGCTAATGGAAGGCTTGAAATGAGCTTAGACAAGCTTCCTTGAGCAATCCATTTCTGGTGTAGCAGAAAATGCAGTTTGTGTATAGGCTGTTTCAGGTCAATGTGAAGGGTGGTTTTGACTCCTTGTGATGTGCTTGACTTGTTGGTGAAGGAAAATGATGTGTTTGATGGCTGGATAAAAGGATTCGAAGAGTTCTGGTTTTGAAGGTGAGGAATGGTGAAGGGGTGTTCTTGCTCAAATCAGGCCTGACTCTTGGTGGTTTCTACTCAATGAGGCAAGGTGAGATGATTAGAGGAATTTGTTTTAGTGTTTGTGAGTTGTGCAAGCAGATTCGAAGAGTTTTGCAAAAATGAGGTGGTTATTGGAATGTGATGTTATGCTGTGTTTTTTCCTTGCTTGATGTGTGTTATGGCCAGAAAATGGAAAGTATAAACAATTGCAAGTGGCCAGAGGATGTGACATGGCCTGTGGTGATTGGGATGTTTGCTTTTGCCCAAAAGTCAACTTTTTGTAAGAGAAGCATGGGCTTGGTTCTAGCTTGGTACAAAGGCTAGGGCTGGCGCAGCATGATGTGTGTGTGATGTTGGGAAGGTCCAGCAGCCAAGGTAACTAGTTGGTGAAGAGTGATCATGAGTTTTGCAAGTTGTTGCTTTTGGAACTTCATGAAAAAAGTCTTGTTACATGAACCATAACCATGTGAAACCTTGGTCCAATTCTGATTTTTGGGACATATGGAATGTTTGTGTCATGGTTTGATGTCAACTAGAGGTTACAAACAGCCTTGGTTCATGGTTTTGCAAAATTCTCATTTGGTGCACATCTTGAAAATCAATGATTTTTGCCAACTTTGTCACACCATAACTTTTGATCCAAGAAGAATTTGATCATGTTCTTGTACTTTTTGAAAAGGGAAAGATGTATTCTACAACTTTCATGACCAAAGTTTTTCCATTTGAAGCATTTTTGGATCGAGAATCAAGGCTTGAAAAATGACCTGAAATAAAGCATTCTTGAAAAGTCAACTATGCCCAAAAAGTCAACACTTGCAAAAACTCCAAATTCTTGATTTTTGCGAACTTCAACCTTCTTCCATGATCAAATAAAGATCATATACACTCAAAATGATGAAGATCACCCATTGATTGGGTCATTGGGGGCCTCAGATGCCCTGATTTTGCACTGACTTGTCCAGAAAGTCAACTCTTGATCAGATGACTTCCCCATGGAATTTCTTCATGAAAATTGATATGCATACTCCCTATACCATATAGAGACCAATGGAAACAAGAATGACCAAAAAAATTGGAGTTATGGCCTCTGAAACCAAAACCCTAATTTTAGGTCAACTGTGCAGTCAAACTTGGCTCTGCATCCATACAAACCTCAGTTCTTGTGATTCTTTGGAATTTTTGACTTTGAGAGGATGTAATATGATATAAGAACACACATGGATCCCTTTGAAGTGATTGGTGGCCTTTGGAGTGGCTCAAGAAGCTCTTGGATTGCTCAGATCACAAACCCTAGATGCAGATGACTTAGAAACTATGCAGTGAATCAACAATGAGATGTGAGGTGATATGATTGTGTTTATGCATATGAAATGATCACAAGCCATGGTGTGAATGGGTGAGGGAAAATTTGGGGTGTTTACAGCTGCCCCTATTCAAACATAAGTTAGCCGTGCAGGATGTAAGCAACGACTTAACAGGCAAGCGAGATAACTTGTGGTTGAATACCAAAGACAGTCCAAAATTTGCACTCACAGAATGAAGAAGAAAAGGGATATAGATTGTAAAAGGGAAATAAAGTATATTGTAAAGTGTGGGCGACGGAGGACGACCGTCGAGCAGAGGACGACTGCTGGGTAAATAGCAATGACGGGGACGGCCGACATGCTGGGGATAAAAGGTAAAGCCAAGACGGGGACGGCCGACTGGCTGGGGAAAATAAGATATTATGATGGGGACGGCCATCAAGATAAAGCTGTAAAATTTTCTGGGAATTAAAGAAACATGACGGGGACGGCCATCAAGTTCACAAAGTAAAGTAACCAACGATGGGGACGGCCATCGGGTTAAAAAGAAAAGGAAAAGGGACCACGACGGGGACGGCCATCGGGTTAAAGAATAAATGAAATAAACAAATGATGGGGTACGACCATCAAAGGTGAAGGACGATCACCTAGCAGGGGACGGCTGCTCTGTTGGGGATAAAAGAAATATGATGGGGACGGCCATCAAAGGTGGAGGACGACCACCTGGCAGGGTACGGCTGCCGAAAATATCAACGATGGGGACGGCCATCGGATAGAAAAGGTCAACGATGGGGACGGCCATCGGACGAGCATGATGGAGGACGACCATCAAGAAGTGGAGGACGACCACTCAGCAGGGTACGGCTGCTCTCAAGGTTTGTCTTGACATAGGACGAATGTCAGATAACCAAAAATCAACAATGGGGACGGCCATTGGATAAAATGATGAAGGAAAATCATCACGAGGTGGAGGACGACCACCTAGCAGGGGACGGCTGCTAAAATCAACGATGGGGACGGCCATCGGACGAGCATGATGGAGGACGACCATCAAGAAGTGGAGGACGACCACTCAGCAGGGTACGGCTGCTCTCAGGGTTTATCATAACACAGGACGAGTGTCAGATAAAAAGAAAATGCTTACTTGGCGATCTACTGGGGATATAGTGAACACGGACGAGTGTTCACAACCAAGAAAGGAAAGTATAAGTGCTTAGATGTTGTGTATAGATTAAAGATGCGGACGAGCATCCTTAAGATTATGATACGGACGAGTATCATGTAGAAACAAATACTGACACGCGTTCAGAGATGATGATACGGACGAGTATCAACTGGTTAACAAGGAACACGAACGAGCGTTGAATCTGAGAGGATTCTTCTGGGGAATAGTAGATACAGGCGATTATCTATATTCAAGAAGAACAGAAGTATTTGACACAGTGTATGGATTAAAGATGCGGACGAACATCCTCAAGACTATGATACGGACGAGTATCATGTAGAAACAAACACTGGACGCATATTCTGAGATGATGGTACGGACGAGTACCAACTGATTAACAAAGAACATGAACCAAAGTCGAATCTGTGGGGATGTAACTGGTATATACAAGATACGGACGAGTATCTGTATAAGTATGAGTAGTATGAGTAGTATTGTATAAATGAGTGTTTATCTGTTGGGGAGGGTGACACGGACGAGTGTCAAAGTATAATAATATTAACAAGTACATGGGTTGTGAAAGTATAAGCGACTGCGCTGGGGAAATGACACGGACGGGTGTCAGGAAAGTGTATATAGGTATATGTGAGTGCAAAGAGGACGTCTTTGGCTTTCTGCTGGGGTATGACACGGACGGGTGTCAGGAAGTATCTGTAATACGGGTGATATTGTTGTAAAGAGTGTTCAGGCGGCCTTACTGGGGAAAGATGGCACGGACGGGTGCCAAAAGGAGTATATACTGGTGTTTGTGATTTGTGAGGCAACTGCTTTTGCTGGGGACTTTGGGGGATTTTTCTTTGTACGTTGATGGACTGTCATTATTCACAAGTGTTGGTTCATAACATGGCTTATGATTATGCTATGAGTTGGATTTTTTTGCCGTAATGCTCCGTGTTAAAACGGAATGCTACGCTTTGTGGGTGAATATGATGTGAATGTTATGATTGTGCAAAGATACCAAGCCGGGATCCGGGTCCCGTTGCTGCGAAGATCTTCGATCGATCTGTATGAAGTGGACATCCCAGCTGGGGATAAGATCACTGGTAGACCTGGTGAGATGTATCTGCTTGGGGATACAGGTCACTGATTGACATATCTCTGCGATGAGGGACCCAGCCGGGGGGTGTGTAGAAGTCTTCTGTACTCTGTTGTGATCTTCATGCATTGCTCTTCTGAATAGAGGCTGAGACTCTGTGGGGAGATGGTTCCCTGACTTTGTACTCGGCTGAGGGCGAGACGGCAACTCGGCTGGGGAGAAAGAAAGATCCTTGACTCAGTCGGGGATGTAGGCGCCTTCCGTGATGCCCAGCAACCCTGATGGAGATAGGTAGTAAATGGCAACTCCATTGGGGAAGTTATGAGAGGCAACTCAGCTGGGGAGAAGGCACTTTGGGTGCTAGAAACGAGTGTCGATTTGCCAGCTTGCCGGGATGAGGCCTCATGCCCCAAGTTGCGCTCTGGATACCTGCAATCCTGAAAAAGATAGAGAGACGCACAAGATAATCCCGAGGTATCCCTTACTGGGTCCCGTCATAGGAGTTTAAATATTTCTGAGAGTAAGCAAAATTTCCTGCAAGCATGTTTTGAAAATAAACATCTGTATTCTTATGCAATCAGTGTTTTTTTAAGATATCAGACCTTTTTGCAAAATGAAAATGTACAAAACGAGACATGACTGAAAATCTGATTTTATTAATTCGGGTGCCCTGAATTGGCAAGATACAGTCAAAGAAACGTATCTCCTGAAATTAGGAGATTGTTATAAATTGAGAAACAAAATGCTGGCAGAGTTGATGACGCCTTAAAGAGCTTCCTCTTCACTATGACCCGTATGACTCTTGACGTTCTTCTCGTCTTGCTTTCTGAAGAAGGCTGATTCTGATTGAAGCTTGATCCTTTAGAGCTTACCGAGTTGTAGATAATACAGATGAATTCAGAATGCAGTTGTTCGCTTATTCCCTTATTTTGCATGGATCGCCCTTTCGGGTTTTCAATCCATCGGGATACCCATTTCTGCCTGAGCTGTCCAATGCGGCTTTTCAACTCAGCGGGTGTACATTTTTTCATTTATTTTCCCTTATTTTTGCCCGAGTCTTTTATTCTGTTTTTGACTCGCCGGGATGCCCTATTTTTGCCTGGACTTACATTCTGTTTTTGTGTCCAGCGGGTCATTTTTATGCGAAGTATTTTTTAACTGCATCTGAATTCACAGGGGACGAGAAATCTTCACCATCCATGGTGCTGAGCATCAGTGCTCCACCCGAGAAAACTTTCTTTACTACAAATGGTCCTTCATAGTTTGGAGTCCATTTGCCCCTGTGGTCTGTATGAGGAGGGAGGATTCTCTTCAGCACAAGATCTCCTACTTGGTACTCTCGGTGCCTGACTTTCTGATCGAAGGCTTTCTTCATTCTCTTCTGATATAACTGCCCATGACAAATTACAGCCAATCTTTTCTCTTCGATCAGACTCAGCTGTTCGTATCGGGCCCGAACCCATTCTGCTTCATTCAGTTTAACATCCATCAATACTCGTAAAGAGGGTAATTCAACTTCAACCGGTAGGATTGCCTCCATACCATACACCAGTTGATACGGTGTTGCCCCAGTGGATGTTCTGATTGACGTGCGGTACCCATACAAGGCAAATGGTAGCATTTCATGCCAGTCTTTGTAGGTGACTACCATCTTCTGCACAATCTTCTTAATATTCTTGTTTGCCGCCTCAACAGCGCCATTCATCTTTGGCCTGTAAGGAGAAGAATTGTGATGTTGAATCTTGAAGTCCCGGCACAGTTCTGCCATCATTTTATTATTTAAGTTGGAACCATTATCAGTAATGATTCGCTCGGGAACTCCATATCGACAGATGATATCTCTTTTCAGAAATCTGGCTACCACTTGTCTTGTGACGTTTGCATATGAGGCTGCTTCAACCCACTTGGTGAAATAGTCAATCGCGACCAAGATGAATCTGTGGCCATTTGAAGCAGTCGGCTCAATCTTGCCAATCATATCAATGTCCCACATAGCAAAGGGCCAGGGTGAAGACATTATGTTCAAAGGATTGGGAGGCACATGCACTTTATCTGTGTAGATCTGGCATTTGTGGCATTTCCTGGCATAGGCACAACAGTCTGCATCCATTGTGATCCAATAATAGCCTGATCTTAACAACTTCTTAGCCATTGCATGTCCTCCAGCATGGGTACCAAAGGAGCCTTCGTGCACTTCATGCATCAATAAATCTGCTTCTGTCTTGTCAACACATCGAAGGAGTACCATATCAAAGTTCCTTTTATATAAAGACCCATCAGCGTTCAGAAAGAAACTGCCAGCAAGCCTTCTCAAAGTCTTCTTATCATTGGAAGATGCCCCAGGTGGGTATGTTTGATCCTCTAAGAAGCACTTAATGTCATGGAACCAAGGCTTATCGTCTTTGACAACATCTGCTGCAAATACATATGCTGGTCTATCAAGTCTGGACACTGAAATCTGAGGTACAAAGTTGGCAGTCTGAACTTTGATCATGGATGAAATGGTAGCAAGAGCATCTGCAAACTGATTCTCGTCCTGAGGGATATACTCAAGCTTGACTGTTGTGAAGAAAGTCAATAACCTCCTCGTATAGTCCCTGTAAGGTATTAGATGATCCTGGTGAGTGTACCATTTTCCGTTGGTTTGATTAACTACCAGAGCTGAATCTCCGAATACAGTCAACGTCTTGATCCTGAGGTCAATGGCTTCCTCAAGACCCATAATGCAAGCTTCGTATTCAGCTTCGTTGTTAGTGCAGTTGAAAGTGAGTTTTGCCGAGAAAGGCATGTGAACTCCTTTAGGTGTAATGAGTACTGCACCAACACCACGACCGTTCATATTAACAGCCCCATCAAACATCATAGTCCATTCTTCTTCTGGGTCAGGCCCTTCAGTGCGAACAGGCTCTTCATGATCTTTTGCTTTTATGAACATGATGTCTTCATCAGGGAAGTCAAATCTCATAGGCTGGTAATCATCAATAGGTTGCTCAGCAAGATATTCAGACAATACACTGCCCTTGATGGCCTTCTGAGAGGTGTACTGGATGTCGTATTCTGTGAGGATCATTTGCCATCTTGCAACCCGTCCGGTAAGGGCTGGCTTCTCGAAAATGTACTTAACCGGGTCCATTTTTGAGATCAATAAAGTAGTGTGGGTCAACATATACTGTCTTAGTCGGCGAGCAGCCCACGCTAAAGCACAGCAAGTTTTCTCGAGCAGTGAGTAACGTTGTTCACAGTCGGTAAACTTTTTGCTTAGGTAGTATATTGCATACTCTTTTCGACCAGACTCGTCATGCTGGCCCAACACACACCCCATTGACTCTTCTAATACTGTCAAGTACATTATCAGAGGTCTTCCTTCCACTGGAGGCATAAGGATTGGAGGTTCTTGCAAATACTCCTTGATCTTGTCAAAAGCCTTTTGGCAGTCTTCATTCCACCTGACCGTTTGTTCTTTTCTCAACAATTTGAACAAGGGTTCACAGGTTGCTGTAAGGTGAGATATGAACCTTGAGATGTAGTTCAATCGACCTAAGAATCCTCGAACTTCTTTTTCTGTCTTCGGTGCAGGCATCTCTTGAATAGCTTTGACTTTATCAGGGTCCACTTCAATCCCTTTCTCGCTTACAATAAATCCCAGCAGCTTACCAGATCGCACCCCGAATGTGCATTTGTTGGGGTTCAACTTCAGTTGGTACTTCCTCAGACGCTTGAACAATTTGAGCAGATTTACCAGATGGTCTTCTTCAGTGAGGGACTTGGCAATCATGTCATCCACATAACACTCGATTTCCTTATGGATCATATCGTGGAATAATGTTACCATAGCCCGTTGATATGTTGCACCAGCATTCTTGAGCCCAAATGGCATTACCTTGTAGCAGAACGTGCCCCAGGGTGTGATGAAGGTTGTCTTCTCCATGTCTTCAGGTGACATTTTAATCTGATTGTATCCTGAAAATCCGTCCATGAAGGAGAATACCGAGAACTGAGCTGTGTTATCCACCAATACGTCAATGTGAGGTAGAGGGAAATCATCTTTTGGGCTGGCTCTATTCAGATCCCGGTAGTCAACACACATTCTTACTTTGCCGTCCTTTTTAGGCACAGGTACTTTATTAGCCACCCACGGCGGATAGCTAGTTACAGCAAGGAATCCGGCGTCCCATTGCTTTTGTACCTCTTCCTTGATTTTCATAGCCATGTCTGGACGAGTACGGCGCAATTTCTGTTTAACCGGTGGGCACTCTTCTCTCAAAGGCAGCTTGTGCACAACAATGTCGGTGTCCAACCCTGGCATATCTTGGTAAGACCAAGCAAACACATCTACATACTCTTGAAGCAGGTCAACCAGTTGTCTCTTCACTGAGTCTTGCAGGCAGGCCCCGATTTTAACCTCTTTCACGTCTTCATCTGTACCAAGATTGATCACTTCAACCTCCTCCTGGTGAGGAGTAATAACCTTTTCCTCTTGTCTCAACAACCTGGCTAGCTCTTCAGGGAGCTCATATTCTTCTTCAACCCCTTCATCAGCTTGATTGATTGGATTGTCAAAGTCATACGAAGTCATAGCCGTGCTGTTGTCGGTGCTGTCCGGAAGGCACTCTCTGCAAGGGTTCAGTTTGTTCATTTTAGTGATTTGATTTTAATCTTGTTTAGAGAAAGTGAAATAAAGTTGTCATTTTGAAAACACTGCCATTTATTTTTTGTACAAAAAGAAAAATAGAAAAACAGTGAACGGAAAAGAAAAAGACTCGTTTGCAAAAAGATGTCTGATATTTCATTAATTGATCTTGTTTGCACAAAAAGTACAGATGGCCCGATTACAAAATGAGTCTTGTCATCTTGGGCCAGATGCAAGACTTTGATGCATGCTTATAAAAATACAGGAAATAATAATTACTCTGCATGAGTAACTCTTATAATTTCCTGGGAAGACCAGTTCGAGACACTGCTCCCCGGGATCTTTGGACGAATCCAGCTTTCCAGGTTGCGTTCTTCTTCCAGCTCGGCTTCCAGACAGTTGATAGCATCAGGGGTAAGCATCCCCCCACTCACAAAATTGGGCTCTTTCGCAGCCGCTGCTTGATCTTGTTGAGTTGGTTTGTAACCCAACCCATATCTGTCTTCTCTCTTCTCCACCGGTAGTAGCTTGCCCCAGCCTTGGGCAGTTCCTTCCTCAACAACCTTCCGGTCTTGTTGGTATGATGATATTGAAGTACCAGACACAGCAGGTGTTTCATTCACATTCAAAGCTTCAAACCCCTGGCTCATTGTTTCATGGATCTCCCCGTCCATTTCAATGTACTTATAGGTAGCCAGGTGGCTGACAAAAATATCCTCCTCTCCACAGATTGTAACGATTTGACCCTCCCACTCATATTTTAACTTCTGGTGAAGGGTAGAGGTCACGGCGCCAGCAGCGTGGATCCATGGCCTACCCAATAAACAGCTGTAGGCGGGCTGTATATCCATCACGTAGAAGATAGTTGTAAAGGTCTGCGGGCCAATCGTTATGGGCAACTCGATCTCTCCCAGAACCGATCTCTTTGAACCATCAAAGGCTCTCACCACCAGGTTGCTGGGTCTCAACGCCAATCCGTCATATTCTAGCTTCACCAGGGCCTTTTTGGGTAAGACATTGAGGGATGACCCCGTGTCTACCAGCACATGGGAAAGGACAGCACCTTTGCATTCCATGGTTATGTGCAAGGCTTTGTTGTGGTTGCGGCCTTCCGTTGTCAAATCAGTATTGGTGAACCCTAGTCCGTGACTAGCATTAACATTTCCAACTACAGCTTCTAGCTGATTGACAGTGATCTCTTCAGGCACGTAAGCTGCGTGCAAGACTTTGAGTAGTGCGTTCCGATGGGCGTCGGAGCACATAAGCAATGATAGGATTGAGATCTTGGAAGGCGTCTGATGAAGCTGATCCACTATTTTATAATCACTCTTTTTGATGATTCGCATGAACTCATCAACCTCTTGATCGAATGGTGTCTTCAAAGCTTCCTTAACAGCTTGATCTTCCTGCACAGGGCTCTTCCCTTTTGCCTTGGCAGCAGCTTCTGCTTCGGCTGTGGGTCTCTGAATTTGCGGAGCGAAAAGACGTCCGCTTCGAGTGAAGCCTCCGCCTCCGCCCACATTGTCTACTTGTAGTGCAGGGGTTGATGATTCAAAAGTGATTCTTTGTCCTTCACAGTACAAGTCAGAGCCGTAATGCCAGGGGATAGCATTACTGCTTTCATAAGGTACCGGTCCAGGCACCGTGATGGTGACTGGACTGATTGCAGCTGTTGAAGGAACTGTGATAGTCTGCGGATCATAATAAATTGTAACTGGTGCTCTAATGGGAGCAGCACCTTCTGAATTGTAGGCAGAGTTGCTTTCAGGATCATAGAATATGGTGACAGTTGAGACATCTTCATGATTTGTTGCTGGTGTTGTAGGAGACATTGTTGGGAGTGTGGATGTTGTTGTTGTAGGAGCTTCATAATGGAGTGGTGCTGGAGTTGTAGAAGGAACACTTGTTGATATCTGATCAGTTGAAATGACAGATGAAGTGCTCGTTGATGAAACCGAAGAATTGTCAGGAACAATAGTTGTTGCAGTTGTAGGAGGTTCTGAAGCCGTTGCTGATGAGATTGATGGATTTGTTGGAAATGATGTGGTGATCTGAAGCTGACCACTCTGAATTAGGCCATTTATGCCATTCCTCAAATTGTCGCACCCATTTACCGAGATATTGCAGTAAGCACAACCCAACTCACACCCCGGGAACATTTGACATTCCAGGAGTTGAGCCTTGATTTCTACCAACGGTGTCCGGATCTGACCCACACTGGTTATTAAATAAGACGGTTTGTCTTCTTCAATAGCGTTAATTCTAGGACCACCGTGGTTTGGCATTGGGTTTTTATTGACATTGGGTGGTGGTGCGAAATTCAGAGCTTTTGAGTCTACCAGGTCTTGTACCTTCATGT
Source organism: Lathyrus aphaca (assembly GCA_963966055.1). Classification (NCBI taxonomy): domain Eukaryota; kingdom Viridiplantae; phylum Streptophyta; class Magnoliopsida; order Fabales; family Fabaceae; genus Lathyrus; species Lathyrus aphaca. The sequence goes on along the minus strand of OZ014522.1, from coordinate 450,900,469 downwards.
GCAGAGCTCTGCACTTTTCTGTATTGTGGCCAGGTGCGTTTGAATGGAAGGCACACCTAGCGTTGGAGTCATAATTCCTGGGTAGACTGTTGGGATCTGGAGGTGCCAGCGTCCTTAGCTCAACTAGGTTGAGTTTCAGGAGTTGTGGCAGCAGGGTAGCATATGGCATGGGGATCGGGTCGATCACTCTGTTAGCTTGAGAAGGCCTCTGTTGAAATGGCCTTTGTTGACTGTTGTTGTTGGTATTGCTGTTGTTGTAATTCCTTGGAGGATACTGATTTTGCTGATGGTACTGAGGTTGCGGCTGATAGTTTTGCTGTGGAGGTTGATAGACGGGTTGGGGATGAGCTAGAGCAGGGATGGTGACTGCTGCTATTGACCTGTGAACATATTGGGGCCTGCCCCTGTTGGTGTGGATGGCATTGGTCTCGCCAGTTCTTCTCGGGCCTGCAAAAGGCTTTCTTGTACTACTAGACGAACTTGCACCGTTGTCTGAGATCTTACCCATCTTCAATAGGATTTCAATTCTCTCCCCGGCTATGACAACATCTGCAAAGCTAGTGGAAGAGAAAGCAGCTAGCCTATCAATATAGGTTCCCTGAAGGGTATTCATGAACATATCATCCATCTCTCTTTCAGACATAGGTGGCTGGACAGCAGCAGCCAATTGCCTCCATCTCTGGGCATATTCTCGGAAACTTTCCCTTGACGACTGTGACATTCCCATTAGGAGAGTCCTGTTGGGTGCCATATCTAAGTTATACTGATACTGTCTGATGAAGGCCTCTGCCAGGTCCTTCCAGCATCTAATAGTTGCCCTCGTCAAGTGAGAGTACCATTCTCTTGACGCTCCAGTCAAGCTGTCTTCGAAATAGAACATCCAGAGCTTCTCATCCATGGTATAGGCCTTCAGCCTTCCCAGAAAAGATTGTAAATGAGTCCGGGGGCAAGAAGTCCCGTTGTATTTTTCAAAACAAGGAGGCTTAAACTTGTGGGGAATCCTGACCCCGTCTACCAAGCCCATATCCATGACATCGAATCCCAAAGAGTTTTGAGATTCTAAGGACCTCAATTTCTCAGCTATCTCATCCAATCTTCTATCATAAGCTTCCTCCCCAGCACCCATTACTGTGAACTGGTCCTCCTGAGGATCTTCTTGTAGTACCCTGGCTGCAGTGGCAGTTCCTTGAACATTTGCAGGGATGTTGACCTCAGGATGGAGGTGTGGTCCAAATACAGGGGGATTTACATGAGGTTGGACCCTTTCATTGTTGCTGGTGCCGGCAGTCCCTATATGCGGATCTTCTTGATTCTGCCTTTCCACCATGGCCCTCAATCTTTCCTGGCTCTGAGCCATGTTGTTCATAACTTCCATAAACTGAGTCATTTGATTCCTCATTTCTAGCCTTTCGTTTGCCATTTGATTTCTGACCTCAGTAAGGTCCTGCTGCATCTGATCCATTTGAATGCCCGGAAGATTGTTACGGGTCGGATAACGGTGCGGATGGTTGAGGGGAAATACCCGGCGCCTAGCAATAGTTCCTGAACATCACAACAGAGTTAGTGGCAATAAGACAGGAACCTACAAAACAAACAAAGGGTTAGCATGCAATGCAGTATGCTTATTTGCTCTCAAGGTATCCGGCTTGGCATTCAGTTTTGACCCTTCCAGACCCTTGAAGATGTTGTTGTTGTTGCTTGAAGAAAACTCAGGTGAAGCAAACTAACACAAACATATTACAGAAGGTGAAATAATACAACTTGTTCATTTTACAACACAAGCCCTCTAAGGGGTCAAAATACATTACAAGAAAATAAAAGTACATGGAAAGAAAGCAACAACAAACAAATGGTCAAACACCAAGACCAAACTCATCCTCACGAACTTCCTTGAGAAGTGCTTCGGTCACAGGATCAGCCGGACGCTCCGTGAGATTCATGATAAGGAGATTCCGGGTTGTAACAGCTGTAGTGAGCTTCTTGTGCTGAGCTTGGTCCTTTGACCTCTTCACCCCTGCTTTGATCTTCAACTCTGATATCTCCCTCTGGGCTGCTGCCAGGGCTTCTTGCTGCTCTTTTGCATTAGCTTCCAGTTGCCCCATCCTGTCTTGAACTCTCTTGTCTTCCAAAGTACGAGCCTCGGTGATCCTGACCCACCGAGCCTGACTCTCCTTCAGATACAAGTCTGTCCTTGCCCTCTGGAACTGGGCTTCCTTGCAAGCATTCTTCAGAATTTGTTCTCCAGCTTTAGACTTTTTGATATAATCTCCAGACCTCTCAATCTTAACCAGATGCTCCACTCTCAACTTCTCCAATCTCTCAATCTCCCTCATACCCTCACTCCTCTCCCGGAGGGTCTTCTGCAAAGCTTGAGTTAACTTCTCATTTCTTTCCTTCAAACTCTCATACTCCTTCAAACTGATAGTGGCAGGGGGTGGTACTGAAGATGACTCAGGCATATCTTCTATAGTAAAGGGCGTTTCAGAGAATTGATCCCTGGCACGGGACCATTCATAATATTGTGCTGATGCCACATTGTTGCACTTCCCCGAAATGGTTATTCCCTTGGTTTGAACATTATCCCAGGCCCAAGCAGCCTGCCTAACAACAGTCAAATTAATCTTGTTCTCACAATAAAGAGTCTCAACCAAGTCCTGTGCCTTAGGAGTGTGGACCAATGCATAGCCCAGTTGTCGTCTAAACAGCAGAGGGTTGTAATTGATACTACCCTTAACTCCTATCAAAGGCACATTGGGAAAATGCCCACAGCTGGTGATGATATCCCTGCCCTTGGTGCTTTGAGTGCACCATCTGATATCTGCTGAAGTTAGAGCAGTGAGTCTCTTAGCCCAGTTACTCTGCTGATGAGGGTTCAAAAATGCATCTGTCCTGGGTAGATGCCTGAGAAGCCAAGTATGGAACAATGGAGCACAACACCTCACTAATCTTCCCCTCTGCTTTTCATTCCTCTGATGCACTGAATAGTAGAGATCCCCCAATAAAGTGGGCACTGGGTTCTTCAGGATGAACAGATGGATTGCATTCTTGCTAATGAATCGAGGCTCGTCTGCAAACAATACAATTCCATATATGCTCAAAGCCAACAAGGCACAGACAACTTTCCACTCTCCTAAAGAAGCTTTCAGGGTAGCTTGAGAGATCAAGAAATCCAGATGAAAACCAGGGATTCCAGCTTTAGAGGTCATATGCTGCTCAATCAGGACAGGTTCCAGATGCAAAGCTTTTGCTACTTCTCCATTAGCAGGAAAGACCATCTCAGGGTTGAAAGGGATTCCACCCCTGATAGGCATACCAACTAATGAAGAGTACTCTTCCAATAAGGGGCCCAACTGAAAGTCTTGAAAGGTGAAACATCTCAGTGGGGGATCATAGAACTGAATGCAAGTGTGAATGAGGCTCCTCTGTGATGGGTCCAGGTCCATAACCATGTCAAGTATATCTCCATAATGTTCCCTGAACAATGGTATGTGATCTGGAGTGATCAGGGTCTGAATCCTCCTGATATCTGATAGCTCTGGTTGGAAGAAGTGATAGGTGATGTTGCTCTTTTTAGGAGCCATGATGCTGAAGACTGAGTAGAGACAGGTGCTGATGATAATGCTGAAGTAATGAGCCACTGATTAGCTGATGCTGGTGATAACTGGAGCAGATGCTGGTGAAGATAGGTCAGTACTGAAGATGGGGTCAAAACCAAAACCAAATGAAGATGGATACCCTGAAACAAATAAGCAAATGTCAATATGATGCAATGATTATGTATACAAATGAAATGCAAGGGTCTGTGACTGAGCTGGATCTGATCAAAATGCTCTGATATAGGTCCAAGTATGTTCAAGAATTCCAGATGGAGGTCTATAAATCCAGTAACCAAGGTGGGGGACTCAAATAAAGAGCCACATGTCCAGGGTTTTAGAATCACAAGAACTGTCCCAACATGGAGTATTCTTAATCAAGTCAAAGTAACAGGGTATTCTGAGGTCAAGGTACCTGCAATCCTGTAAACAGCCCAACCCCCTCACAGGTGGTGTTCTAGAACAAGGATCCTCAGACTCGGATCAATTATGAGAAGTGTAAACACTTCTAACCCGGAGGTACAGTGTTTACAATAACCATAAAAGTTCCTCCTCTAATTCACCTCAGTTTCTGAAGGTCAATACTAAAGGTCATCCAGACTTAGCAGGCTTCCCAGATAGCCCTAGCATTGCAGGAAATCTGCAACACAGAGTTCTCAAGAAGAAACCAACATCTGAACCGTGTTTCATATTCCCGCACCAGACCGAAATGGAATGGGAAAGAATATGATTCACTCTAGCCTAGGTGTCACTCAGGTCCCAGGTATAGGACCTTTAACTCTCAATGGAACACCCACCCACCAAAGCAAAACCAGATCCGGCCAGCAGCATGACAGTATGATATATACAAAAGCAATAAAGAAAGCAGTAAAGCAACTGTACATAAAGCAAAAATAAGCACATAACGCCCCAGTAAACACAAATCAAACAAGCGCTAGGAGGAACCCACAAAAAGAACCATAAGCCCTGGTTGCAATATAAGGTGTCCCCAGCAGAGTCGCCAAGCTGTCGCTCCCAAAAGATGAGACTGGCCCAAATAAAGGTACAGACGCGAACGGTCGGCGAGAGGGACAATGAGAACACACAGCCGTGAACTCACTGGAGATGAAAAGAGTCGCCAGCTAGGCATTTTTATCCCGGAGGAAAGGTAATGCTGCATAGACCTGGAAAGACATGGATAAGACGGTTGCGAACCAGAGAGACTGAGAAAAGGGGTTGGTTACAACCTGGGAAGGTATTAGCACCCAGATTGTCCGCCGTACTCGACGGGATCCACGCTTGAAAGATTCGTGTTTTAAAGGGGTAGTGTCAGTGCCATCTGTGTATAAAGTAGCTGGAAAAGAATGTACAGGTGTCAGTGTAAAAGAAGTGCAAAGTGTGATATATACAGTGTCAGTGTGAGACCAGGAATGAAATGCTCAAGATCATGAGGCTAAAAGAATGAGGCTAGAAAGAGGGGGAATATACAGAGACTTTTGTTCGATAACCGTTAAGTTATGCCTACGTATCCTCTCGTGCAATGAGGAAGTCAGAACACCGTAGTTCGACCCAAAGAGACTGAAAGATGAATTGACTGATGAACTGCTTGCTTGTCTATGCTCAAGTGTATGACATGTCTGGCTCAGGTGCAGACTGTCTTGCATTAGACGGAAGAAGCAAGTTCCCGTTTGTGAGTGAAGGTGATGAGAAAAGAATCCCGGAGGAGACGATTATTGTTTTTTTTTTTGTTTTCAGTCTTTTATTGCTTTTGAAAGTTTGTAATAAGTTAATGAGCTTAAGCCTAAACCAATGGATTAGTAAACTCATCACATCTTCCCTCTGATTAGGGGTAATGGGAATACCTTAAGTGTGAAGTCAGCTTCTCACACTTAATCACCTTTGATATAGAATCAAGATCATTAACCTACTTGTATAATTATTTAGGTGTTTTTGGTGTTTTTGTTTAGTGTTAAGTAATGAGGTTAAGCCATAATCAGGGATTAAACAGACTCATTATACCATCCTAATAGAAGGATAATAGATGAGAATGTTTAAGCTGAGGAAAGCTCCTCAACTTAATCCATGATTAGGGATTAAACTCATGACAAAACAAGCCTTTGATTAAGTGGATTTTATTTAATGGTATGATGATGAAGTGATTTTTATGATTTGTAAGACAACTTGAGGGGGACTTGTCCATTAACACTAGGGTTAGTCCTTCTTAACCATTTAAGGAAGAATTAGAACCCTAATGCAAGGCCCAAGTTACAAGTGTGATGTCTTGATGATTATTATGTGAATTGATTAAGAGATTTAAACACATTAAGGGTTTAACACTTAGGATTAAAGTTATACACTCCATCCTAAGAGAAGGATGCAGGCATAAGCTTAATCACAAAGCCTTAAAGCCTTTAGGGTTTAGTCCCTGATTATGAGATGAGAATAGAAGACTCAAAAGAGACACAAAGGTAAAACTAAGAGGGGAGACTAATCAAAACCCTAATCATTGTCATGCTTGGTTGTTCCTAAGGTTTGTGAGGTTTTCAAGAGCAATCTTCAAAGAGAACCACCAGGATGCAGATGAACAGGATCAAGAGAAGCAAAGTGACTTACTTCAATCAAGGAGTCAAGTCACTTGAAGAAAGAAAGTAAGAGGAACAAGAATGAGCAAGCTCAAACTCAATTACACATATAAAAATGCAGCAAGGGATGCAAGAGAGATGAAAAGAAAAGTTATGAGAAGTGAAGGCAAATTCACTTCTCAAAGTTACTTACCACCTGAAAGGTTAGAAGAAAAATGCAATGCAATGCAAAATGGGATGAGATGACATGATGAGAAACAAAACCAGAAGCATGTTGATGATGATAATGATGCTATAAAGTGCTATGAACATGAGGTAGCACATGGAAATGATCATACAAGTTTATGAATGCAAATGAGGCAAGTTAAGAAGCATGAACATACATGAAAAGCTAGGAAGTGCACATGGCATACAACATGGCAAATACATGATGCAATGATCAAACATGCTTTCAATATGTCTTATGATGTCAAATGAATCAAATGGATGCTTGAAATGTCATGACAAGTCATGTTATGCAAGAGAATGCAAGAGGCATGCAAATGAAAGCCCAAATTAGGGTTTATGAACCAAACATCAAACAAAAACCAAAAACAGAAGCAAACCCTAAGATAAAAAATGGAAAATGCCACTCAAAAGACCCCTAATCTTATACTAAACCAATGCCCAAAGGAGAGGTCTCAACTCTTACCCAAATTCAAGTTATGATTTTTACAAGTTATTAGGGTTTTTAGGATTCCTAAACAAAAGAAATGCCAAACAAATTAAAAATGAGGAATCAAATCATGGCCATTTAATCCTAGAAACTACATGCTAAACACAATGCAATGCAAGAAGAATCAATGTCCAACTCTTCATAGATAGGCAGAAATGATTTTTTGAACTTAGGATCAAAATAATGCACAAAAATGATTTTTATTCAATGAAAAATTCTCAAAATGCATCAAGATCAAAAAATAAATTTGGTTTGAAGGTTGGACAATGTTTCTAAATGTCTTAGAACATTTCATGAATTTTTTGGTGATTTTTAAATACCTAAAAGTATTTTTAATAAATTAATTTCCATTAATCAATTAAAAATAATCTTTTAAATATTTAAAAATGCTTTTTTAACGATAAAAATAAAAATAAAAATATTTTTGTGTCATAAAAATTATTAAAACTCATGAGAAAAAGTTTCATAATGTTTAGACAATTTTTGCTATTTTAAATAAATTATGCAAGTTAAATGAAAAAGAAATGAAAATAAATTAAAATAAAAGGAAAGTAATCAGAATGGAGGGATGAGATTGGATCTGGGTTTGAATGCATTGACCAGCGCGCATCTGGACGGCTGTGGTTCATTCTGGGTTAATTAACCTAATTGTGAATTAATTAATCTAATTAATTGAATTAGGGCTAATCAAAGTGATCTGGGCCCTTCACCTGCGCGCGAAGTTAACCGGTCAACCTAATCTAACGCCCAAGATTCAAACGCCCTTAATGACCTGAGATTAGGGCAAATCACTTTCAGGTGACCGGAGGGGAGCTCCGGTCATCTTCTCCGGCACCTCAAAAACCCTAAAACATGATTCAGGCACCTATTTCACAAATTAAACACACCTAAGTGATCCTCTAACAACCTAGGTCACGAATCCATGCTCAAACAACATTTAAAACCCCAAAAATCATGCAAATCGAAGAGAACAAAATCCACGGGTGAAATTTCAGGGGGATCATACAAACTCATTTCTCACTTATTTTTGATTCTGAAACCATCCCCATGATCAGCAAGACATGAGCAATCATATTAGAACTTAAAATGCAAGCTTTGGAAGAAAGTGTTCATGTTCATACCTGAGCTGGAAAGCTTCAAAACTGAGCTTCCAGGGCCTCTTTTTCGTGCAAATGGACTCCCTTGACTCTCCTGGTGCTAATGGAAGGCTTGAAATGAGCTTAGACAAGCTTCCTTGAGCAATCCATTTCTGGTGTAGCAGAAAATGCAGTTTGTGTATAGGCTGTTTCAGGTCAATGTGAAGGGTGGTTTTGACTCCTTGTGATGTGCTTGACTTGTTGGTGAAGGAAAATGATGTGTTTGATGGCTGGATAAAAGGATTCGAAGAGTTCTGGTTTTGAAGGTGAGGAATGGTGAAGGGGTGTTCTTGCTCAAATCAGGCCTGACTCTTGGTGGTTTCTACTCAATGAGGCAAGGTGAGATGATTAGAGGAATTTGTTTTAGTGTTTGTGACTTGTGCAAGCAGATTCGAAGAGTTTTGCAAAAATGAGGTGGTTATTGGAATGTGATGCTATGCTGTGTTTTTTTCTTGCTTGATGTGTGTTATGGCCAGAAAATGGAAAGTATAAACAATTGCAAGTGGCCAGAGGATGTGACATGGCCTGTGGTGATTGGGATGTTTGCTTTTGCCCAAAAGTCAACTTTTTGTAAGAGAAGCATGGGCTTGGTTCTAGCTTGGTACAAAGGCTAGGGCTGGCGCAGCATGATGTGTGTGTGATGTTGGGAAGGTCCAGCAGCCAAGGTAACTAGTTGGTGAAGAGTGATCATGAGTTTTGCAAGTTGTTGCTTTTGGAACTTCATGAAAAAAGTCTTGTTACATGAACCATAACCATGTGAAACCTTGGTCCAATTCTGATTTTTGGGACATATGGAATGTTTGTGTCATGGTTTGATGTCAACTAGAGGTTACAAACAGCCTTGGTTCATGGTTTTGCAAAATTCTCATTTGGTGCACATCTTGAAAATCAATGATTTTTGCCAACTTTGTCACACCATAACTTTTGATCCAAGAAGAATTTGATCATGTTCTTGTACTTTTTGAAAAGGGAAAGATGTATTCTACAACTTTCATGACCAAAGTTTTTCCATTTGAAGCATTTTTGGATCGAGAATCAAGGCTTGAAAAATGACCTGAAATAAAGCATTCTTGAAAAGTCAACTATGCCCAAAAAGTCAACACTTGCAAAAACTCCAAATTCTTGATTTTTGCGAACTTCAACCTTCTTCCATGATCAAATAAAGATCATATACACTCAAAATGATGAAGATCACCCATTGGTTGGGTCATTCGGGGCCTCAGATGCCCTGATTTTGCACTGACTTGTCCAGAAAGTCAACTCTTGATCAGATGACTTCCCCATGGAATTTCTTCATGAAAATTGATATGCATACTCCCTATACCATATAGAGACCAATGGAAACAAGAATGACCAAAAAAATTGGAGTTATGGCCTCTGAAACCAAAACCCTAATTTTAGGTCAACTGTGCAGTCAAACTTGGCTCTGCATCCATACAAACCTCAGTTCTTGTGATTCTTTGGAATTTTTGACTTTGAGAGGATGTAATATGATATAAGAACACACATGGATCCCTTTGAAGTGATTGGTGGCCTTTGGAGTGGCTCAAGAAGCTCTTGGATTGCTCAGATCACAAACCCTAGATGCAGATGACTTAGAAACTATGCAGTGAATCAACAATGAGATGTGAGGTGATATGATTGTGTTTATGCATATGAAATGATCACAAGCCATGGTGTGAATGGGTGAGGGCAAATTTGGGGTGTTTACAGCGGGTGACGGAGGACGACCGCCGAGCAGAGGACGACTGCTGAGGATGAAGCAATGACGGGGACGACCGACACGCTGGGGAAGATGCGGGAAATAAAGCAATGACGGGGACGACCGACAAGCTGGGGATATGAGAGATTATGACGGGGATGGCCATCATGTAAAGCTATAAGATTCTCCGGGGATTATAGGTAAAAATAAATGATGAGGTACGGTCATCAGGTTCATAAAGTAATGTAAACAGCGATGGGGACGACCATCGGGCTAAACTGATGAAGGACGATCATCAGGAAAAGGAAAAGGGACTACGACGGGGACGGCCATCGGATTAAAGAATAAATGAAATAATGATGAGGGACGGTCATCAAAGGTGAAGGACGATCACCAGGAAAAGGAAAAGGGACCACGACGGGGACGGCCATCGGGTTAAAGAATAAATGAAATAATGATGAGGGACGGTCATCAAAGGTGAAGGACGATCACCTAGCAGGGGACGGCTGCTCTGTTGGGGATAAGATGAGGTACGGTCATCTAAGGTGAAGGACGATCACCTGGCAGGGTACGACTGCTGGAAGTATCGCGACATAGGACGAATGCCGGATAAAAGGTCGACGATGGGGACTGCCATCGGATGAGCATGATGAAGGACGATCATCAAGAGGTGAAGGACGATCACCTAGCAGGGGACGGCTGCTCTCAAGGTTTATCATGACATAGGACGAATGCCAGATAACAAGATCAACGATGGGGACGGCCATCGGATAAAATGATGAAGGACAATCATCAAAGGGTGAAGGACGATCACCTAGCAAGGGACGGCTGCTAAAAATCACGACATAGGACAAATGCCGGATAGAAAAGGGGTTCTAATTAATAGAGACTCCGCTGGGGAAAGGATGAGGGACGGTCATCCAAAGGTGAAGGACGATCACCTGGTAGGGTACGGCTGCCGAAAGGTATCATGACATAGGACGTATGTCAGGTAGAAAAAGGTTGCTTTGCTGGCGACCTACTGGGGAATAGTAAACACGGACGAGTGTTTACATCCAAGAAATAAAAGGTTTTGACGTTATGTGTAGATTAAAGATGCGGACGAGCATCCCTAAGACTGTGATACGGACGAGTATCGGTAGAAACAAACGCTGACGCATGTTCAGAGATGATGATACGGACGAGTACCAACTTGTTAACAAAGAACACGGACGAGTGTTGATTCTGCGGGGACTCTTCTGGGGAATAGTAGACACAGACGAGTGTCTATATTCAAGAAGACATAAGTGTTTGACACGGTGTATAGATTAAAGATGCGGACGAGCATCCTTAAGACTATGATACAGACGAGTATCAGGTAGAAACAAATGCTTGACGCATGTTCAGAGATGATGATACGGACGAGTACCAACTGGTTAACAAAGAACACGGACAAGTGTCGACTCTGAGGGGATATAAGTGGTATATAAATAAGATACGGACGAGTATCTGTATGAGTAAAAAGATGATGAATATCAAGTTTGAGTGGTGTACACAAGTGTTTAACCTGCTGGGGAGAGTGACACGGACGAGTGTCAAAAGGAGAAAAGTATAGTATAAACAAGTATCTGATATACAAAGTGTTTAGGCGACTGTGCTGGGGAACGTGACATGGACGGGTGTCAAGGAATTGTATATATATGTATCTGAGGTGAGTGCAAAGGGGACGCTTTGGCTTTCTGCTGGGGATATGACACGGACGGGTGTCAAGAAGTATCTGTAACATGTAAGTGTCTGTTTGTAAAGAATGCTCGGGCGACTTTACTGGGGAATGATGACATGGACGGGTGCCAAAAAGGAGTGTGTATTGGTATTTGTGAGTGTAAGGCAAATGTCTTAGCTTTCTGCTGGGGGTATGACACGGACGGGTGTCAAGGAGTATCTGTATAAGTAAAAGAAATGTCTGGGCTTTCTGACGGGGAATCTGGGGAGTATTCTGTATATCGCTGATGGATTGTCAGTATTCACAAGCGTTTGATTCAGATCATGGCTTATGATTATGCAATATGTTTGATTTTTGCCGTAATGCTCCGTATTAGACGGAATGCTACGCTCTGTGGGGAGAATATGATGCGAATGCTATGATTATGCAAAGGTACCGATCCGAGATTCGGATCCCGTTGTGGCGAAGATCTCTGGCTGATCTGCTTGAAGTGAACATCCCAGCTGAGGATGAGATCATTGGTAGATCTGGCATATGGGACTCTGCTTGGGGAAATAGGTCACTGATAGACCTATCCTTGGAAATGAGGGACCCAACTGGGGTTTGTGGAAGCTTTCCTCACTCTGTTGTGAGTTCTTCGGGCATTGCTCTTCTGGATGGAGGCTGAAGCTCTGTGGAGAGATGGTTTCCCGGCTTTCGCACTTGGCTGCGGAGGAATGATGACTGGCAACTCGGCTGGGGAAGAAGAAAGATCACTGAAAGGTCTTCCTAGAGATTTCTGTAGGGGTCCTGCTGAGGACGATATTTGACAACTCAGCTGGGGGGAAAACCATCTCCGGTGCTAAGACTGAGTAGATAATTATTTGCCAGCTCGCTGGGGTGAAGCTTCCATGCCCCATGTTGTGCTTTGAATACCTGCAATCCTGAAAAGACAGAGAAGCGCACAAGTAATCCCGAGGTATCCCTTACCGGATTCCATCATAGGATTTTAGACACTCCCAGGAGTAAGTATATTTCCTACAAGCACGTATTTTTAGAAGAGAGAGCATCTGTATTTATGCAATCAATATCTTAATGACACCGGACATCTTTGCAAATAAAAGAGTATGAGACAGTGTGTGACTGAAAATCTGATTTTATTAATTCGTGTGCCCTGAATTGGCAAGATACAGTTTAAAGAAACAGATCCCCTAAAATGAGGAGATTGTTACAAATTGGGAAACCAAAGATGTTGGCAATGTTGATGACGCTTCAATGAGCTTCTCTTTGCTATGACTCGTATGACATTTGACGTTCTTCTCGTCTTGCTTTCTGGAGAAGGCTGATTCTGAAAGACGCTCGACCCTTTCGGAGCTTTCCAAGTTGAAAGTAATACAAACGAATCCAGAATGCAGTTGTTCGCTTATTCCCTTATTTTGCATGGATCGCCCTTTCGGGTTTTCAATCCATCGGGATACCCATTTTTGCCTGAGTTGCCCAATGCGGTTTTTCAACTCAGCAGGTGTACATTTTTTATTTATTTTCCCTTATTTTTGCCTGAGTCTTTTATTCTGTTTTTGACTCGTCGGGATGCCCTATTTTTGCCTGGACTTACATTCTGTTTTTATGTCCAGCGGGTCATTTTATGCGAAGTATTTTTTTAACTGCATCTGAATTCACAGGGGAAGGGAAGTCTTCACCATCCATAGTACTGAGCATGAGTGCTCCACCGAAGAAAAATTTCTTTACTACGAATGGCCCTTCATAGTTCGGAGTCCACTTGCCCCTGTGGTCTGTATGAGGAGGGAGGAGTCTTTTCAGCACAAGATCTCCTACTTGGTATTCTCGGAGCCTGACTTTCTGATCGAAGGCTTTATTCATCCTTTTCTAATACAGCTGCCCATGACAGATTGCAGCTAATCTCTTTTCTTCAATCAGGCTCAGTTGTTCGTATCGGGATCGGACCCATTCTGCTTCGTTCAGCTTAACATCCATTAATACCCGCAGGGAGGGTAATTCAACTTCAACAGGTAGGACTGCTTCCATACCATACACCAGCTGATACGGCGTTGTCCCAGTGGATGTCCTGATTGACGTACGGTACCCATGCAAGGCAAATGGTAGCATTTCATGCCAGTCTTTGTATGTGACCACCATCTTCTGCACAATCTTCTTGATATTCTTATTAGCTGCCTCAACAGCACCATTAATCTTTGGCCTGTAAGGAGAAGAATTGTGGTGTTGGATCTTGAAGTCCCGACACAATTCTGCCATCATTTTGTTGTTCAAGTTGGAACCATTATCAGTAATGATTCGCTCGGGAACTCCGTATCGACAGATGATATCTCTCTTCAGAAATCGGGCTACCACTTGCCTTGTAACATTTGCATAGGAAACTGCTTCAACCCACTTGGTGAAATAGTCAATAGGAACCAGGATGAATCTGTGGCCGTTTGAAGCAGTCGGTTCGATCTTGCCAATCATATCAATGCCCCACATGGCAAAGGGCCAGGGTGAAGACATCACATTCAAAGGATTGGGAGGCACATGCACCTTATCTGCATAAATCTGGCATTTATGGCATTTTCTGGCATAAGCACAACAGTCGGCATCCATTGTGATCCAGTAATAGCCTGATCTTAGCAACTTTTTGGCCATGGCATGCCCTCCCGCATGGGTACCAAAGGATCCTTCGTGCACCTCGTGCATTAACAGGTCTGCTTCTGTTCTATCAACGCATCTGAGGAGTACCATATCAAAGTTTCTCTTGTACAGGGAACCATCAGTATTCAGGAAGAAACTACCAGCTAGCCTTCTTAAAGTCTTCTTATCATTGGAAGATGCCCCAGGTGGGTATGTTTGATCCTCCAAGAAGCACTTAATGTCGTGGAACCAAGGCTTATCATCTTTAACAACATCTGCTGAGAACACATATGTTGGTCTGTCAAGTCTGGACACTGAAATCCGAGGTACAAAGTTGGCAGCTTGAACTTTGATCATGGATGAAATGGTGGCAAGAGCATCTGCGAATTGATTCTTGTCCCGAGGGATATACTCAAGCTTGACCGTTGTGAAGAAAGTCAATAACCTTCTAGTATAATCCCTGTAAGGTATCAAATGATCTTGGTGGGTGTACCATTTACCGTTGGTTTGATTGATTACCAGAGCTGAATCTCCGAACACAGTCAAAGTCTTGATCCTGAGGTCAATGGCTTCCTCAAGACCCATAATACAAGCTTCGTATTTAGCTTCGTTGTTATTGCAGTTAAAGGTGAGTCTTGCCGAGAATGGCATGTGAACTCCTTTGGGTGTAATGAGTACTGCACCAACACCACGACCGTTCATATTAACAGCCCCGTCAAACATCATAGTCCATTCTTCTTCTGGGTCAGGCCCTTCAGTGTGAACAGGCTCTTCATGATCTTTTGCTTTTATGAACATGATGTCTTCATCAGGGAAGTCAAATCTCATAGGCTGGTAATCATCAATGGGTTGCTCAGCAAGGTAATCAGACAATATACTGCCCTTGATGGCTTTTTGAGATGTATATTGAATATCATATTCTGTGAGGATCATTTGCCATCTTGCAACCCGTCCGGTAAGCGCTGGCTTCTCAAAAATATACTTGACTGGGTCCATCTTTGAGATCAATAAGGTAGTGTGGGTCAACATATACTGCCTTAGTCGGCGAGCAGCCCACGCTAAAGCACAGCAAGTTTTCTCGAGCAGTGAATAACGCTGTTCACAGTCGGTAAACTTTTTGCTTAGGTAGTATATTGCATACTCTTTTCGACCAGACTCGTCATGCTGGCCCAACACACACCCCATTGACTCTTCTAATACTGTCAAGTACATTATCAGAGGTCTTCCTTCAACTGGAGGCATAAGGATTTGAGGCTCTTGTAAGTATTCCTTGATTTTGTCAAAGGCCCTTTGGCAGTCTTCGTTCCACCTGACCGTTTGTTCTTTTCTTAACAGCTTGAACAAAGGTTCACAAGTCGCTGTAAGGTGAGATATGAACCGTGAAATGTAGTTCAATCTACCTAGAAACCCCTGAACTTCATTCTCAGTCTTCGGTGCAGGCATTTCTTGAATGGCTTTGACTTTATCAGGGTCAACTTCAATCCCTTTCTCGCTCACAATAAATCCCAGCAGCTTACCGGATCGTACCCCGAATGTGAATTTGTTGGGGTTTAACTTCAGTTGGTATTTCCTCAGACGCTTGAATAACTTCAGCAGATTTACCAGGTGGTCTTCTTCCGTGAGGGACTTGGCAATCATGTCATCCACATAACATTCGATTTCTTTATGGATCATATCATGGAATAGTGTTACCATAGCCCGTTGATAGGTTGCACCAGCATTCTTCAGTCCGAATGGCATCACCTTATAACAGAACGTGCCCCAGGGTGTGATGAAAGTTGTCTTCTCCATGTCTTCAGGTGACATTTTGATCTGATTGTATCCTGAAAATCCGTCCATGAAGGAGAATACCGAGAACTGAGCCGTATTGTCAACCAGTACATCAATGTGGGGTAAAGGGAAATCATCTTTCGGGCTGGCTCTGTTCAGATCCCGGTAGTCCATACACATCCTCACCTTGCCATCCTTCTTAGGCATAGGTACAATATTAGCAACCCACGGCGGATAGCTAGTCACAGCAAGGAACCCGGCGTCCCACTGCTTTTGTACCTCTTCTTTGATCTTCATTGCCATGTCCGGGAGAGTACGGCGTAGCTTCTGTTTAACTGGTGGGCAGTCTTCTCTTAAAGGCAGCTTGTGCATAACAATATCGGTGTCCAACCCTGGCATATCTTGATAAGACCAAGCAAATACATCCACATATTCACGAAGCAGGTCAGTCAATTGTTTCTTCACTGAGTCTTGTAAGCAGGCCCCGATCTTAACCTCTTTCACATCTTCATCCGTACCAAGATTAATCGTTTCGACCTCCTCCTGATGAGGAGTGATAACCTTCTACTCTTGCCCTAACAACCTGGCTAGCTCTTCAGGAAGCTCATAATCTTCTTCAACCCCTTCATCAGCTTGATTGATTGGATTGTCAAAGTCATACGAAGCCATAGCTATGTTGTTGTCGGTGCAGTCTGAAAGGCACTCTCTGCAAGGGTTTAGATTGTTCATTTTAGTGACTGATTTTAATCTTGTTTTAGAAAAGTGAAATAAAGTTGTCATTTTGAAAACATTGCCATTTTATTTTTGTACAAAAAGAAAAATGGAAAAACAGTGAGCGGAAAAGAAAAAAAGACTCATTTGCAAAAGATGTCCGATATTCATTGATTGATCTGTTTGCACAAAATTACAGATGGCCTGATTACAAAATGAGTCTTGTCATCTTGGGCAAGATGCAAGACTTGATGCATGCTTAAAATATACAGGAAATAATAATTACTCTGCAGGAGTAACCCTTATAATTTCCTGGGAAGACCAGTTTGAGATACGGCTCCCCGGGGTCCTTGGACGTATCCAGCTCTCCAGGTTGCGCTCATCTTCCGACTCATCTTCCAAGTTGTTTACTGCATCCGGGGTGAGCATCCCCCCGCTGACAAAATTGGGCTTCTAAGCAGCCTCTGATTGATCTTGTTGAGTTGGTCTGTAACCCAACCCAAATCTGTCCTCCTTCTTCTCCACGGGCAGCAGCTTGCCCCAGCCTTGGGCAGTCCCCTCCTCAACAACCTTCCTGGCTTGCTGATAAGACGTCATGGAGGTTCCCAGTACAACAGATGCTTCATTTATGTTCAGGGCCTCAAACCCCTGGCTCATAGTTTCATGGATCTCTCCATCCATCTCAATGTATTTGTATGTAGCCAGATGGCTAACAAAGATATCTTCTTCACCACAGATAGTGATGATCTGACCCTCCCACTCGAATTTCAGCTTCTGGTGAAGGGTAGACGTAACTGCGCCAGCGGCATGGATCCAAGGTCTACCCAACAAACAGCTGTAGGCTGGCTGAATGTCCATCACATAGAAGGTAATCTTAAAAGTCTGCGGGCCAATCATCACTGGCAGATCAATCTACCCTAGCACTGATCTTTTAGAGCCATCGAATGCTCTCACCACTAAATTACTCGGGCGCAGTGCCAAGCCATCATATTCCAGCTTCACCAAGGCTTTCTTTGGTAGAACATTGAGTGAAGACCCAATGTCCACCAGTACATGAGATAGGACATCACCCTTGCATTCTAGAGTGATGTGTAAAGCCTTGTTGTGGTTACGTCCCTCAGTTGTTAAATCAGTGTTGGTAAAGCCTAGTCCATGACTGGTGTTGACATTTGCTACCACGGTTTCCAGCTGATTAACAGTGATCTCCTCTGGCACGTATGCCGCGTGCAACACTTTCAATAATGCGTTCCTGTGAGCTTCAGAACACATCAACAGGGATAATATGGAGATCTTTGAGGGAGTTTGGTGAAGCTGATCCACCACCATGTAATCACTTCTCTTTATGATTCTCATAAACTCGTCTACATCTTGCTCAAAAGATGTCTTCTGAGTTTCTTTGACAGCCGGCTCTTCAAGTACCACACTCTTTCCTTTTGCTTTTGCAGCAGCTTCTGCTTCGGCATCAGGTCTTTGAGTTTGTGAGGCAAAAAGGCGTCCGCTTATGGTGAAGCCTCCGCCTCCCCCAACATTATCAATCTGTGGAGAAGAGGTTGAAGAATCCAAAGTGATTTTCTCCCCATTACAGTAGAGGTCAGAGCCATAATGCCAAGGGATGGCATTACTGCTTTCATATGGAACGGGTCCAGGCACCGTGATGGTAACTGGACTGACTGCTGCAGAGGAGGGTGCTAAAATGGTGTGCGGATCGTAGTAGATGGTGACTGGTGACCTGGCAGGAGATGCCACTACTTGTTGATGAAAGTTGTTGTTAGGAGGAACATATGCTGGATCATAATAAATAGTGACTGCTGAGATGTCTGTTGGCGTTGTAGAAGATTCTGAATAAAGGGGTGCTGATGTTATAGAAGAAATGGTTGTTGATATCTGGTTTGTTGAAGTGATAGATGAAGCATTGGTTGATGAAATTGATGAATTGTTTGGAATGATTGTTGTTGCAGTTGTAGAAGAGTCAGGAATTGTTGTCAAAGGGATTGCTGGATTTGTAGGAGCTGAGGTTGTGATCTGAAGGATACCACTTTTGATAAGATCATCTATGCCGCTTCTCAAGTTATCACACCCGTTGGCCGAAATGTTGCAATAACCACAACCGAGCTCACACCCGGGGAACATCTGGCATTCTAGAAGCTGAGCTTTAATTTCTACCAGAGGTGTCCGAATCTGCCCAACACTGGTGATTAAGAAAGATGGCTTATCTTCCTCAATAACATTAATTCTTGGTCCTCCATGATTGGGCATGGGATTCTTGTTGACATTTAGCGGGGGTGCAAAGTTGAGAGCTTTGGAATCCACTAGATCCTGCACTTTCATTTGTAAAGCCCTGCATTTTTCTGTACTGTGGCCTGGTGCATTAGAATGAAAAGCACACCGGGCGTTGACATCATAATTTCTTGGAAGACTGGCAGGATCTGGAGGTGCCAATTTCCTTAGCTCAACTAGGTTGAGTTTCAGGAGTTGTGGCAATAAAGCGGCATAAGGCATATGGATAGGATCAATCACCCTATTTGCCTGTGATGGTCTTTGTTGAAAGGGTCTTTGCTGCTGATTGCTGTTGTTGTTGTTGTTGTAGTTTCTTTGTGGCGGATACTGAACTTGCTGCTGATAGTGTGGTTGTTGTTGTGGTTGATATGCTGGTTGCTGAGGAATTAGAGCTGGAATTGTGACAGCTGCTACTGATCTGTGGATATGCTGAGGTCTGCCCCTGTTGGCATAAATGGCATTGGTCTCACCAGTTCTTCTAGGTCCCACAAAAGGCCTCCTGGGATTGCTTGACGAACTTGCGCCATTATCAGAAATTTTGCCCATCTTTAATAGGCTTTCAATTCTTTCTCCAGCTATGACTACGTCAGCGAAGCTGGTGGAAGAAAAGGCAGCTAGCCTGTCAATATATGTCCCTTGGAGGGTATTCATAAAAATGTCGGCCATTTCTCTTTCCGACATGGGTGGTTGGACAGCAGCAGCAAGCTGTCTCCACCTCTGGGCATACTCCCTGAAGCTTTCTCTGGAGGACTGAGACATTACCATCAGGAGGGTTCTGTTAGGAGCCATGTCCAGGTTATATTGGTACTGCCTGATGAAAGCCTCAGCTAGGTCTTTCCAGCATCTGATTGTAGCTCTGGTCAAGTGGGAGTACCACTCCCTTGAAGCTCCAGTCAAGCTATCTTCAAAGTAAAACATCCACAATTTTTCATCCATGGTGTATGCCTTAAGTCTTCCCAGAAAATACTGCAAGTGAGTTCGTGGACAAGAAGTTCCGTTGTACTTTTCGAAGCACGGGGGCTTAAACTTGTGAGTAATCCTTACCCCATCCACTAAGCCCATATCCATGACATCAAAACCCAAAGAATTTTGAGACTCCAGGGATCTCAATTTCTCAGCAATTTCATCAAGCCTTCTGTCATAGGCTTCATCCCCAGCTCCCATTACAGTGAATTGATCCTCTTGGGGGTCTTCTTGCAAGACTCTGCCTGCAGTAGCATTCCCTTGCACATTAGTAGGGATGTTGATCTCTGGATGAAGATGAGGCCCATATACTAGTGGGTTAACATGAGGCTGAACCCTCTCATTGTTACTTGTTCCTCCAGTCCCCAGATGGGGTTCTTCCGGGGTCTGCCTTTCTACCAATGCCCTCAATCTTTCTTGGCTTTGAGCCAAGCCATTCATTACTTCCATGAACTGGGTCATTTGGTTTCTCATCTCCAGCCTTTCGTTAACCATCTGGGTCCTGACCTCTGTCAGCTCTTGCTGTACTTGATCCATCTGGATACCAGGAAGGTTGTTGCGAGTAGGATATCTGTGTGGACGGTTGAGAGGGAACACCCGACGGCGAGAAATAATTCCTGAATCACAACAGAGTTAGTAATAAACAAAACAAAAACCTACAAAACAAAACAAAAGTTAGTATGCAATGCAGTATGCTTATTTGTATCCAAGGTATCCGGCTTGGCACTTGGTTTTGACCTTTCCAGACCCTGAGGAAGATGCTTTGATGTTGCTTGAGGGAAAGAGAACTCAAATAAACAAACTAACAAATATATTACAAATGGTGAATAATACATAGTTTGTTTTTACAACACATGCCCCTGTGGGGTCAAAATACAACATAAACAGAAAAGTACATGAAATGGAAACAACAACAAGCAAATAAGTCAAACATTTAAGCCAAATTCATCCTCCTTAACTTCCTTCAAAAGTGCTTCAGTTACAGGACCAGCCGAATGCTCTGTAATGCTTCTGATAAGAAGGTTTCTGGTAGTAATAGTAGTGGTCAGCTTCTTGTGTCTGTCCTGGTCCTTTGACCTCTTCACACCATCCCTGAGCTTCAATTCTGAGATTTCCTTCTAGGCTGCTAGCGGAGCCTCCTGTTGCTTCTTTTCATTTGCCTCCAACTGCTCAATTCTGTCTTGAGTTCTCTTATCTTCTTGAGTGCGAGCTTCAGTGATCCTGACCCACCTAGCTTGACTTTCTTTCAGATAAAGATCAGTCCTAGCCTTCTGAAACTGGGCCTCTTTACAGGCATTCTTCAAAATTTGCTCTCCAGCTCTTGATTTCTTGATGTAGCCTTTTGCTTTCTCAATCCTGGCTAGATGCTCCACCTTTAGCCTTTCTAACCTTTCAATGTCTAGACGACCATCACTCCTCTCCCAGAGGGTCTTCTGCAGAGCTTGAGTCAGATTCTCATTCCTCTCTTTCAGTTTCTCAAATTCCTCTAGGCTGACAGTAGCTGGAGGGGTGCTGTGGATGGTCCAGGTGCATCCTCAATGGTGAAAGGCATCCCAGAAATCTGAGCTCTAGCATGAGACCATTCATAATACTGTGCTGAAGCAACATTGTTGCATTTCCCAAGAATGGCCATCCCTTTGGTCTGGATGTTGTCCCAAGCCCAGGATGCTTGTCTGACAACAACTAGATTAGGTTTTATCTCACAATACAGGGTTTCAGCCAAGTCTTGCACTTTAGGAGGGTGAACCAGAGCATAGCCCAACTGTCTTTTAAACAGCAAAGGATTGTAGTTGATGCAACCCTTCACTCCTATCAGAGGTACATTGGGAAACTGTCCACAACTAGTAATTATGTCTCTGCCCTTGGTGCTCTGGGTACACCACCTGATGTCATCTGAAGTCAAAGCAGTGAGTCTTTTAGCCCAATTCTTCTGTTGGTGAGGGTTCAGGAAAGCATCAGTCTTGGGTAGGTGTTTAAGCAGCATGGTATGAAATAGAGGAGCACAACATCTCACCAATCTCCCTCTCTGCTTCTCATTCCTCTGGTGAACAGAATAATAGAAGTCTCCCAGCAAGGTGGGCACTGGGTTCCTCAAAAGGAAGAGGTGGATAGCATTCTTGCTTATAAACTTGGGCTCATCTGCAAAAAGTATAACCCCATATATACTGAGGGTTAACAATGCACAAACTGCCTTCCATTCTTCCAAAGAGGCCTTCAGGATGGCCTGAGAAGTGAGAAAATCCAAATGTAGGCCAGGAATTCCAGCCTTTGTAGTCATGTTTTGCTCAATCAGAACAGGTTCCAAATACAGTGCCTTTGCCACTTCTTCATTACTGGTAGGGGCCATCTCTGGGTTGAAGGGGATACCACCCCTGACAGGTACTCCAATCAGTGATGAAAACTCCTCCAGCAGAGGTCCCAACTGAAAATCCTGAAAAGTGAAGCATCTCAAAGGAGGATCATAGAACTGTAAGCAAGTGTGAATCAAACTCCTCTGAGAAGGGTCTAAGTCCATAACCATATCAAGGATGCTTCCATAATGTTCTCTGAATAGTGGGATATGGTCTGGAGTGATAAGTGCCTGGACCTGCCTGATGCCAGCCAGCACAGGCTCAAAGAAGTGGTATGAAATGTTGCTCTTTTTGGGTGCCATGACTGCTGTTGAAGAGCTGAAAATAACTGCTGATGAAGACTGATACTAGTGATGAGCCACTGACAGGCTGAGACTGGTGATAACAGTAGCTAAAGCAGGAAACTGATGAAGATGGCTGAAGCAGATAGCTGATGAACAAGGGTCTATGCAGGTAAAAGGGGTCAAAACCAAGCCAAATGTGATATGGATACCCTGAAAAACAAATAGGCAAATGTTAAATGATGCAATGATGATGTATGCAAATGATATGCAAGGGTTTGTGATCAAGCTGGATCCGATTACTGCCTTGATATAAGTCCATGTATGTTTTAAGAAGTCCAGATGGAGGTTCAGAAGTCCAGTAACCAGGGTGGGGGACTCAAATAAAGAGTCACATGTCCTGGGTTAAATCACAAGAACTGTCCAAAGTGAAGCATTCTTAAACACAATAGGTAACAAGGTATGATGTGGCCAAAGGGTTCCTGCAAACCTGTAAACAACCCAACCCCCTCACAGGTGATGTTCTAAAACAAGGATCCTCAGACTTGGATCAGTTATGAGAAGTGTAAACACTTCTAACCCGGAGGTACAGTGTTTACAATAACCATAAAAGGTCCTCCTCTAATTCACCTCAGTTTCTGAAGGTCATAGTAAAGGTCATCCAGACTTAGCAGGCTTCCCAAATAGCCCTAGCACTACAGGAGATCTGTAGCACAGAGTTCTCAAGAAGAAACCCATATCTGAACCGTGTTTCATATTCCCGCACCAGACCGAAATGGAATGGGAAAGAACATGAACCACTCTAGCCTAGGTGTCACTCAGGTCCCAGGTATAGGACCTTATCTCTCAATGAACCCCACCCATCAAGACAGAAAACAGATCCAGCCAGAACAGTATGACAATATGATGCATATAAAGCTGTAAAGAAAGCAATAAATAACTGCACATAAAGCAATAAATGAAAGCAACAATATAAGCACAATTAGCACATAACACCCCAGTAAACACAAATCAAACAAGTGCTAGGAGGAACCCACAAAAAGAACCAGAAGCCCTGGTTACAACATATTCTCCCCAGCAGAGTCGCCAAGCTGTCGCTCCCACCAAATGACACCCGGGGCCAAGAGGGGTACAGACGCGAACGGTCGGCGAAAAGAGGAATGAGAAAACACAGGAGTGAACTCACAAGAAAAGAAAAAGAGTCGCCAGCTAGGCATTTTTATCCAAGGGGATAGGCAATGCTGCATAGACCTAGAAAGATATGGATAAGACGGTTGCGAACCAGAGAAACTGAGAAAGGGGGTTGGTTACAACCTGGGAAGGTATTGGCACCCAGATTGTCCGCCGTACTCGACGGGATCCACGCTTACAAGATTTGTGTTTTAAAGGGGTAGTGTCAGTGCAGACTGTGTATCAAAGCTGGAAAAGAATGCAAGTGTCAGTTTGAAAAGAATGTGAAGTGTATAAGTGAAGTGTCAGTGCTAGAACAGGAGCAAACTCAAGATAATGAGGCTAAAAGAATAATGCTGGAAGAAGGGGGGATATACAGAGACTTTTGTTCGATAACTGTTAAGTTATGCCTACGTATCCTCTCGTGCAATGAGGAAGTCAGAACACCGTAGTTCGACCCGAAGAGACTGAAAGGTGAATTGACTTGTGAACTGCTTACTTGTCTATGCTCAAGTGTATGACCTGTCTGGCTCAGGTGCAAACTGTCTTGCATTATACGGAAGAAGCGAGTTCTCGTTTGTGAATGAATGAGATGAGAAAAGAATCCCGGAGGAGACGATTATTTCTTGTTTTTGAGTTTTCAGTCTTTTATTACTTTTTGTGGTTTGTCATAAGTTAATGAGCTTAAGCCTAAACCAATGGGCTAGCAAACTCATCACATCTTCCCTCTGATTAGGGGTAATGAGAATACCTTAAGTATGAAGTCAGCATCTCACACTTAATCACCTTTGATGTAGGATTAAGATCATTAACCTACTTGTGATTATTTAGATGTTTTTGTTGTTTTTGTTTAGTGTTAGGTAATGAGATTAAGCCATAATCAGGGATTAAACAGACTTATTACACCATCCTAATAGAAGGATAATAGATGAGAATGTTTAAGCTGAGGAAAGCTCCCCAACTTAATCCATGATTAGGAATTAACCTCATGACAAAACAAAACCTTTATTAAGTGGATTTTAGTTAATGATATGATGAAGAAGTGAGTTTTATGATTTGTAAGACAACTTGAGGGGGACTTGTCCATTAACACTAGGGTTAGTCCTTCTTAACCAATTAAGGAAGAATTAGAACCCTGATGCAAGGCCCAAGTTACAAGCTTGATGTCTTAGTGATTATTAGGTGAATTGATTAAAGGATTTAAACACATAAAGGGTTTAACACTTAGGATTAAAGTTATACACTCCATCCTAATAGAAGGATGCAGGCATAAGCTTAATCACAAAGCCTTAAAGCCTTTAGGGTTTAGTCCCTGATTATGAGATGAGAAGAGAAAACTCAAAGAGACACAAAGGTAAAAACTAAGTGGGGGACTAATCAACCCTAATTATTATCATGCTTGGAAGTCCTAGGGTTTGTGAGGTTTAAGAGAAAGATCTTCAAAGAACCACCAAGGAGGGAAGCAGATGAAAGGAGCAAAGAGAAGCAAAACAACTTGCTTCACTTAAGAAGTCAAGTTGCTTGAAGAAAGAAAGATAAGATGAATAAGAATGAGCAAGCTCAATCCAAACACATACAAAAATGCAGCAATGATGCATAAGAGAGATGAAAAGAGATTGTGAGAAGTGAAGGCAAATTCACTTCTCTAAACAACTTACCACCTGAAAAGTTAGTGAAAGAAATGAGATGCAATGCAAATGAGATGAAATGGCATGGTACAAGACAAAGTCAGAAGCATGAGTATGATGTTAATGGTGCTAAGAGATGATGCAAACATATGACAGGAGATGAGAATGATCATACAAGCATGAGAATGCAAATGAAGCATGTATTGAACCATGGATGTTCATGAAAAGTTTATGAAATGATATGAATGCAAAACATGGCAAATGGAAGATGCAATGATCAAACCTGATTCTAATATGTCCTAAGATGTATTATGAATCAAATGGATGCACAAGATGTCATAGCAAGTCATGGTATGCAAGCAAATGGAAGATGGATACAAAGGAAGGCATGAATTAGGGTTTATGATCAATACACAATGCAAAAACCAAAACCATAAGCAAAAATCATGATAAAAATTTGAAAATGCATTCAAAGGAACCCTAAACCTATACAAACTCATTGCCCAAAGGAGAGGATCCAATTCTTAACCTAATGTAAGTTATGAATTTCCTAAGTTGGCTAGGGTTTTAAGGTACCTTGACAAGAAAAATGCAAAACAAAATAGGAAATGCAAGATCAATTCATGCCAATTTAATCCTATAAACTATATGCTATACAAGATGCAATGCACAAAGAATCATTGTCCAACTCTTAAGGGCTAGGCAGAAATGAATTTTTGAAGTTTGGATCAAAATAATGCCTTGAAATGAAATTAAATCCATTGAAAATTGTCAAAAGGCATCAAGATCAAAAAATAAATTTGGTTCGAAGGTTGGACAATGTTTCTAAATGATTTTAAATGTTTCATGAATTTTTTTGTGATTTTTAAATACCTAAAAGTATTTTTAATTAATTAATTCTCATTAATCAATTAAAAATAAACTTTTAAATGATTTAAAAATATTTTTCAATGCAAAAAATAAAAATAAAAATATTTTTGGTTTCTGAAAATTAATAAAATGTTTGACAAAAAATTTCAGAATTTTTTAAAGTGTTTTGCTATTTTTAAATAAATGAACAAAACAAATGAAATAAAATGAAAATAAAATTGAATTTAAACTGAAAAATGAGAAAGTCAGCAGAATCAAGGGCTGAGGTTCAAACTCAAGGACGCGGGAACTAACCACGCGCGCATCTGGACGGCCAGAATTCAAATTTACGTAATTAAGATTAAACCCTAATCAGAAACCCTAATGACTTTCAGATGACCGGAACAGTGTTCCGGTCATCTTCTCCAGCAGGCCACTTATGCTATCTCACTCCCTACGCATCCCCAAGCCCTCTAACTTTCCAGAAATGATCCCCATAACATCCCTAACAAGAATCACTCACCAAAAAGCATTTATTCAAACTCAAAATCATGAATCGAAGCAAAACGGAAAAAATGGCAGGAGTTTCAGAAGATCAATACATGCTCAATACTCAACTATTTTCAAAAATAAAAACATCATGGTGATCAGTGAGGCATGTAGAATTATTCTATAACATAAAATGAGAGTTCTTGAAAAATAAGTGCCATGGCTACCTGAGCTTGAGCTTTCGAATCAGGGACTTTCTGGCCAGTTCTTTGCTTCAAATCCCCTCCAATGAACCTCCTAAGAAGCTTGCAATGCTTGGTTGGAGTTTTAATAGCCTCTGGAGAGAGTTTGCAGAATCTCAGTTTGTGAAATGTGAAAATCGTGTTTTTGATTGTGGATGTTTTATGGCAAAATGGAGGGTGGGAAATGATCAGTGAGGTTTATGGAGTTGAATGGTGAAAAAAAGTTTGAAGGTTTGATGGCTGAATCAAGAGATTCGAAGGCTTTTGCAAATGAGAGGATTTTTGAGTGTGCTGTGTTCTTGGAGTTTCAGGCTGAGTTGTTCTGTGCTTTTGCTTGCCTTTGATCCACATAAAGAAGTGTGATAGGTCAGAGAGTGGGTGCTGGCCTATGTTGATTGGTATGGGCAAGTTGCCAAAATGTCAAACTTTGTGTAAGAGAGGTATGGGCTCATAGCTAGCCAAGGACAAATGGGGTGTCCTACGCAGCAAGAAGTGTGGAGAGCCCTAGGATCAATTATGAAGTCAGCAAGCAAGTGGATTAGGGTTTGAATGAGGTTTTGCAACTTGGTTCATCTTTGGCCCTTTTGAAGTTTCTTGCCCCACAAGTCACAAAAATGAGTGATTCTTTGATGCAATCTGACTTTTATGCCTTGGTTCATGTTTGTGTGAAGTTTAGAAGTCCATTTGGAAGTTCAGTTTGCCTTAGCAAGTGGTTTTGCAACTTTGCCTCTTTGGTAGAAAACTTCAAATTATGTGATTTTGGCCAACTTTGACAAGCCATAACTTTTGATCCAAAATGAATTAGGACAAGTTCTTGTACTTTTTGAAAAGGGAATGATACATTCTACAACTTTCATGACCGAAGTTTTCCCATTTGAAGCATTTTTGAATCAAAAAGCAAGGGTTGAAAAAGTTTCCCAAAATGGCAATTTTCCATTACAAGTCACTTTCCCAAAAAGTTAACTTTGCAAATGGCTTGAAATTCTTCAATTTTGTGAACATTTAACATATTCTATGATCAAATAAAGATCACACACAATCAAAATGATGAAGAACACCCTTTGGTTGGGTCATTGGGGGCCTCAGATGCCCTGATTTTACACTGACTTGCTCAAAAAGTCAACTCTTGATCAGATGACTTCCCCATTGAATTTCTTCATGAAAATTGATATGCATGATCCCTATACCATATAGAGACCAATAGAAACAAGAATGACCAAAAAATTTGGAGTTATGGCCTTTGAAACCAAAACCCTAATTCTAGGTCATATGTGCAGTCAAACCTGGCTCTGCTTCCATGCCATTCCCAGTTCTGGTGATTTTTTGACATTCTTGACTTTGTAGGGATATAATATGATGCTTGAACACACATGGACCCCTTTTAAGTGATTGATGACCTTTGGAGTGGCTCAAGAGGCTCTTGGATTGCTCAGATCACAAACCCTAGATGCAGATGACTTTGAACCAATGCAGTGAATCAAAAATGCAATATGAGATGGTATGATTTGAACTTATGCATATGAAAAGATCACAAGCCATGGTGTGAATGGGTGAGGGCAAATTTGGGGTGTTTACATTGGCCTATACCTCTTTAGATATTTTCCATTTACTTTCAAGACTCTTAAATCAGCTTCAATCTCATGTATCTCATAAGCATTGTCACTAAATATCTTAGCAATTTGAAAGGGACCCTCCCATTTGGGTGACCATTTCCCTAAAGATCTGCTTTTTTAATCCATGGACAAGATTACCTTCCAAACTAATTCACCAATTGAAAAAGTATTTAACTTGACCTTCTTGTTATATGACTTCTCTACCCTTCTCTTCTGCCTTTCTAGTAATTCTAAGGCATGAAATCTTTATTCATCCAAATCCACCAACTCATCTAGCATCATATTCCAATAAACATAAGATGTAATCTCATGATGCCTTTGAATTCCTATGGACTGAAGGTAGATTTCTAGAGGAAACATTGCATCATGTCCATAAGTGAGTCAAAACGGGGTAGCATTAGTTGCTTCTTTAGGTGAAGTTTGACATGCCCAAAGGATTTGGTCCAATGTCTTATGCCAATTTCTTAGCTTCTTATCCACATGTTTCTTAATCAAACCAATGACTATCTTGTTTGCTGCTTCGACCTGGGCATAGTAAGGTGTAGATGTCAAAAGTTTAAAACCCATTTTTGTGGCAAACTCCTGCATATTTCGACCAATAAACACAGACCATTGGTTTGTAGTGATTGTTTCTAGGATCCCATACCTATAGATGATATGCTTCTGAATGAAACCAATTACATCTTCCTGATCAACATTTGGAAATGGAATAACTTCAAACCATTTATAAAAATAGTTAATCCCTACCAAAATGTATTTGTGATTCTTTGAAGATGCTAGTCGAATTTCTCCAATCAGGTCCAAATCCCATCCTCTAAAGGGCCAAGGTTTCACAATGGAATGCAATTCACTTGCAGGAATATGTTGAATTCTAGCATGCACTTGACATTCTTGACATCCTTTATCATATTCAATGCAATCTTTCAACATAGTAGGCCAATACATACCCTGTCGAAATAACAACCATTTCATTTTATGGCCTACTTGGTGTGCTCCACATGCCCCATTATGGACAGTCGAGAGAGCTAAATATGCCTCAGCTTCACTAAGGCATTTAAGAAATACTTCCTCAGGAGTCTTTTTAAATAATTTATTCCCCAAGAGAACATAACTTAAAGCTTGGTATCTGATCTTTCTTTTTGTCGAAGCTGTTGGATTCTCAAGATAGTCCACTAAGGGCTTTCTCCAATCTTTGTCACTTATGCTATCGGCTACCAATATTTCAAAATTACCTTCATCAGCATACCCAACCTTAAACTCTTCTAAATCTGATGGAGTCAATCCTACTGACACACCTTTTCCTCTGACCTCAATTGCACTTTGTAATTTTTCTTTTGAAATTTTGTACCCTGAAGCAATTTGATCCAAGTCATTTGAAACTTGATTCTCTAGTCTCGGAATGTGCCGAAAGGTGACTGCTTCGAATTTTTTAAGCAGTCTATTCACCACCCAAAAATACATAAATAAATTTTCTTTAATGAATTTGTACTCTTTGGTGACTTATTTTATTACCAACTCAAAATCTCCTATTATTTCGACATGAATTGCCCCCAATCCCAACAATACTTCAAGTCCAGCTATTAAAGCCTCATATTCAGCTTCGTTGTTAGAAAAACGGCCATCAATTTTATACTTAAGTGTTGTTGGAATTTTATTAGAAGAAATAACAAATACCCTAATTCCAGTCCCATCTTTATGACTAGACCCGTCGAAGTATAACTTCCAGGGCTCAATCTCTAGATAATTTAAAGGACTTTCATTTATAGAGTGGTCGACTATGAAGTCTGCAACCACTTGCCCCTTAACATCTTTTAAGGGTATATAACTTAATGAATACCTAGTTAATGCTAGTGCCCATTTCCCAATCGACTTTGCAAAATAGGTTTGGACAATATATTTTTTATAACATCGAAACAAGAAGAAACATAAACATCAACTGGTTTTATATATTTCTTCAATTTAGTATAAGAGTTATACAAACATAGGCATAATTTCTCTATCATACTATACCTAGTTTCTCCATCATTTAAAACTCTTCTAAGGTAATAAATGGCCCTTTCGACACCATTATCATCCTCTTGGGCTAACATACTCCCTAAAGTTCCATCTGAAGCAGCTATGTACAATCTCATACTTTTCTTCCTACAAGGTGGAGAAAGAATTAGAGGATGTCTAAAGTACTCCTTGATCTTGTCGAAGGCTTCTTGTTGAGCTTTCCTCCATTCAAATCCTTTTTTCCCATTCGCAGCAAAGGTGAGAAGGCTTGCGTCTTTCCACTTAGGTTTGATATAAACCTCCTCAAGAAGTTTATTTTGCCTAGCAATGATTGCAACTCCTTCTTGGTTGAAGGCGCTTTAGCTTCCATGATAGCTTTGGTCTTATTTTGATTGATTTTGATCCCTTTCTTGTGGACCACAAATCCCAAAAAGTCCCCTGGTTGTACACAAAAATCACACTTTAGAGGATTCATTTTAAGACCATGTTTTCTTATTCTTTCAAAAGAACATTGAAGATGATTGACATGATCTAGTCCTGAAACAGACTTTACAACAATGTCATCAATATAAATTTTCATGGACGTATCTATGAAATCATGAAAGATTGAATTCATTTCTCTTTGGTAAGTTGCCCCTGCATTTTTCAAACCAAAGGGCATTACTACCCATTCATAGGTTCCCAAGGCTCATGGGCATCGGAAAGAAGATTTGGGGACATCTTCCTCAGCAATGAATATCTGGTTATATCCAGAGTATCCATCTTGCATGCTTAGATACTCAGGTCCTACAGGAGAATCAATTAACATTTCTACCACATGCATTGAATACTCATCTTTAGGGGTTGCTGAATTCAGATCTCTAAAATCTATGTAAACCCTTAGAAAGCCATTCTTTTTAATAAATGACATAATATTTCTAACCATTCGACATACCTAGTTGTACGGATGAACTTACATCGAAGCAACCTCTTAATCTCCTCTTTGATTTTAGTGAGGATTGCTGCGGCGAACCGTCTTGGATTTTGTTTGACTTGTTTTTTCCCAGGCTTGATTGGTAGCTTATGTTCGACAAGCTCTCTCTTTAAACCATGCATTTCATCATAGTCCCAAGAAAATTAATCCTTAAATTCCTTTTGCAGTTGGACCACTTATACCTTGAGTTCTGGGTTGAGATTGACACTAATATTGGTATGCCTTTTTATCTCCCTTTCACCTAGGTAAATTGCTTCTAAAGGATCCCGAGCAAGTATTTTTGGGCTTTCTGACAAAGGGTCCTTTTTGAATCCCAAAGCCTCACTATCATATATTGCATCAAGCCTTTGGTATGAGTCTTCTTGAGCCTTATCTGGAGGCTCTGAGTCGAAGTTCTTCATATTATTTTCTTTTGCAAACTTTGTAATAGCTTCAACAGCCATTTGGTTTCCTGCAGCCTCTAAGGCTGCTTGTATTCTTGTTTCGGCCACATAGACTGAAAGTCTTTTTAATGCGTCGGAGTCAGTCATTGTTACTACCTTCACTTCCCCATCCTGTGGGGCGAATTACAGGCTCCCCAAAGTAAGGTGGGTAATTGCCAGCTTCTTCTATGACCTCCCTACCCCAGCAGAAACCTTCGACATGATGAAGGTGTAATAAGAATAATGTGTGATCATCTGGTGTAAAATCAAATTCTGTAGGTGCACATGGGCCAATATGCGCTAAGTTCTTGTCGAACTCAATGCCTTAAACATGGTTGACTGGAACTTTGAAGTAACCTTGGTCAGCTACAATGTTTTTCACAATGTCATATGGTCTCTAAATGCTGACCTTTTGTTGCATTGAAGATGGCACTGCACCTATACCATGTATCCACTCCCTTCCTAACATAAGGTTATAGTTGGCCTTGCTTTTGACCACCATAAAAAAGAGTGGGACTTGTGACCGTTCCAACGGTCAAATCAATTTGTAGGACCCCAATTGTTGGTCTAATCTTGCCCTCATAATTTGACAAGATCATATTAGGAGGCTTGAGGTTTGTGTCAAACCTCCAAATTTTGGGTAGCAAGAAGTCCAGAATAAACCAAAATTTTATTGATGGACACATTCTCCATTTTGCTACTGATATATAGGGGTTTCAAATGCCCCCATATGGCCTTAGTGGGTCTCTCAGAGAAAGAATTATGCTCTTTGACACACCCATTGTTCATCACATAGTAGCACACTAGTTGATGTGCTGCCATTTCTGCCTCAGTATTGGCATCCAGGTTTTCAACTTCAGTAATTCGTCATATTCTCGGGGCATCACTGAGACCATATTTACTATGATGTCCAGAGAGGTTTCGGATTCACAATCGAAGTTGTCTGTCATGTCTTCATCTTCGACTGCCTTTAACTCAAGTTTTATCTCAGCTTTACTCTCATCCCCTTTGTTTCTTGCTGAAAAGAACTTGTGCCCCACAAGCACCTTGTTTGTTATTTTCGTTGTATGGTTGTTTCTTCCTTCACCAAGCATATTTTTGCTTGATTCAGCACAATCACCTTTGGAGGCTTCTCTCTGAGCCTTCCTTCTGCTCTACTCTCTGCGCCATTATGACTTAGACATAGGGTTCTTCCCCTTATAGTTTTCAGAAACATACACAACCTTGTTTGATGTTCTGACTTCCTTCCTATATCCCATTGAAGGACTTCTTTTGACATCAAACTTTCCCCATTTCTAACTTCCCC
Source organism: Lathyrus aphaca (assembly GCA_963966055.1). Lineage (NCBI taxonomy): Eukaryota > Viridiplantae > Streptophyta > Magnoliopsida > Fabales > Fabaceae > Lathyrus > Lathyrus aphaca. The sequence continues at coordinate 450,867,398 of OZ014522.1, read as the reverse complement.
TTTTGACTGATTCACTAGGATTGACCCACTTGTTGTTTGGGACTTCGCCACTTGGTTTGAAAGTGGGTTACCTCGACTTGAGGTGTTGGGGGTTTCCATCAGGTTGGTAAGGATTAACATGCCTAGGGTCGAAACGGTATGGATTTTGAGCAGCCTTCGGCTTCTGCACTTTATTGACCCTCTTAACTTGTTGAAGGCTTTCAACTTCTTCTTTATCGAAGATCGAATTTCATCTTGGACAAAGCATTACTCTTGACTTCTTATTTTGGCATCTATGTAAGAAGTCCACAGTTGTCTCACCCTCTTTAGGATAAGCCTTCTTGTATTGGTCTTTCTAGGATGTGGAGTCATCCACCTGGTCATCCTTTACTTTGACCATGTTGATATTAACTTCGTCCCTCAGTTCCATCTTGGAGAAGTATAAACCAAGGCCCTCAGCAGCCTCGTCCATCTTGGTGAAACTATCAGTAGTTTCCTTAGTAACCAATTGGAGGTTCGACTCTTCGACCTCCTCATATGGGACGATGGTAACTCCCACATTGAATCTCTTGACATCAGGTGATGTCTTGAAGAAACCCTCAGCTGCTATGCATACCAAGTGTTCCCATTGTTTGCTGCTTAGTTCCTCAGCAACTTTGACCATCACAACATCATTTGTGAAGCCTTTAGTGACTTCAACCCTCATTGGGTTTCCATTGGCTTCAACTGAATCGAGGTTGTAGGAGACATCGACAACTTGTTCAGCAACTTCGACCCAATTCACTTCATAGGGCTCAGAGTAGTTGGACTCAGCAGTCTGAAGAGGATCAGTGTTGATCTTCATTTGAGCATTGGGCTTATCCCCAAACTTGAGTCTTCCTTCTTGGATAGTGTAACACCCCAATATTTTCCCTCTATTTTTTCTATCTTTTTCTGCTTTTTGTTTTGCATTCATTCGCATCTTCCATTAGATCATACATTAGGTCATGTCATTTGCATAAGCTCCTGAGACATGGGATCAATATCGTCAGAATTAGGGTTTCATGTCCTATTTATGGTTACCAGAAGAACTCAAGTTTTCAGTTATGCATCCATCAATGGTATCATCATCATATTGCTTGTGTCATCTGAGAATTAGGGTTTATTTCCCTGGTTTAGTGGTCTTCAAGGATTTCATGTCTGCAAAGACTATTCACTATGCATCTGGTCCATCATCAGACTATTCTCTTCTTCATCAAGTTGCAAAGCTATTCTTCTTTCTCAATATCTCAAAAGGCTCTAGTTTCGGTTCAATTGTGTTTTTTTGTTCACGATCCAATTCAGATGGAAGTTTGACCTAATCTCGCTCAAACTATCAGGAGATGTCTTCAAGTGCGAGTTGTTCGTTTCAGTGGACTATTTCTCAATCAGTGTGCGTCCAAGATCAGATTGTCGTGTGTGGAACTTTTCAGTGGTCGTGTGAGTTTTATTGTGATCAGAGGTTGTCTTTTCAGTTGTGTTCAAATTGTGGATTTATTTTCCCAAGAGAATGATTCAGACAAATTTGAAAAGGTTAAGGATTCATTGGATTAGAGGCGTGTGGAATAGTGCGAGTTGGTTCATGACTGAATACGAGTTGTTGGTGGTCGGTTCATACCCATTATTCTTAAACCAATTTCCAAATTTATTTGTATTTCATCCTTATCCATATCATTTTCTTATAATCTATCTTAACATTCATTATTCATTTCCATTTTCATCCATTATTCGATTCATAACCATTTTTTTAATAATTCGATTTATTTCGATCGTCCATTAAAACCACTTGTCAATATCCATTTTATAGCCAATTATTTTTTTCCTAGAATCCACATACCAATATATATTTTCATTTTCATATCCAATATCCATATTAATATTTTTCAATTAACTATTTTTCTATATCCATTATTTTTAACCAAAATAATTCAATTCAAAATCCATTTCTTCAATTTCTATCCATTTTGTTTGTCATGTGTTCTAAAAAAGACATACAAGGTTCATATTTCATGTCCAAGGCCCATTATGAGAAATACATTGATAAAACTCATGAGATGTATATTATTAAGACCAGTTCCATTTTAAAATATATTTCAACAAATTCAAAAAAATAAAGAAAAATCATGAAGGAAGGAGGACTTCACGTTATCTCCTTCAGCAAATAAATTTCCACAAAAAGCATTTTGTATACGCACACACACTCGCAGCTTTTCCAACAAATTTCAGTAGACCCCACCTTCACAGGCTGTACACACCAAAGTGTGATCACACAAAAACTCCACTCGCACGAATTTTCCGCAAGAAAATAACAGAATTCTCACACACAACACTCAAGGCATCAATGTTTTATTCCTAATACTATCTTCACTCACTCGATTCACGAACGCTTCGCCTCAACCTCACCCTCATTACACAATGTTTTCACACTCTACTCATATTTTCAATAATTCCGCAAACACATTCTGCAAACCATCCTCAACCATTAAGCAATAACCTTCTACATCTCACAACAACCTTCAAACACAACCTTTAATCCACACCTTCATCACCAAATCATCTCACCACTACCATAACTCAGAATCCGCAACACCTCAATGTCGCTCCCTGGATTTCCATCCTGGTACAAACGCGAAAGTGGTGCGGAAGAGGGTAGAGTCGCCAGCCAGACAATTTTATCTCGAAGGAACAGGAATGGTAATGCTGCACAAACCGAAGAAATAAAAGGAAGGACAAAAAAGGTCCTGTGAACCAAAGAATCTGGGTTCGGGAGTCAGTTACGACCTAGGAAGGTATTAGCACCCCAGATTGTCTGTCGTACCCGACGGGATCCACGCTTGCATAGAAACTGTTTCAAAGGGTGAAGAAATGAAAGCTGCTGCAAAAGAAAGACTGGAACTTGATAAGAAAAGAAACGAAATGGGGAAAATGTAGGGAAAATAAAATAGTGCTCGAACGGTCCCTACCCCGCTGCCTACGTACACCATTTGGACATGAGGATCAGAGATGTCGTAGTTTCCCTAACTAGGGGTGGAAATATTGCTTGTGAATTAAGCTTGAACTGCTTATGTCAATGCTCAGGTGTTGCAGGCTCAGACAACGAGTGCATAACCGTCTTTTAAAGTGACAAGTAGTATCAAGTTCGTACGTAAAGAGTGAGTGGGATGAGAAAAGAAGTCCCGAAGGAGAGACGTTTATTCTTTGTTCCAGTCTTTTAAAGAAATGTTTTTGTTATTTTTGTTTGTGGTATTAATAAAAGAAATGGACTTAATTATTAAGGGAAAGAAAATGGAACTAATGGATAGTTAACTTGGGATTTAACAAAGAAAATATTTGAAAATTGGGTATAAACATGGCTTAAAAAAGGTTTTAATAATATTTTGTGATAGTATTTGTAGTAAGAAATTAAAGAGAACGGATTAAAATGCTAATAAAAATGAATATATAAAGTGGACGGCGAATAAAATTTGGATGAATGGAACTTGGATAAAGGGATATGAAGCAGGAATTTGGAAAAGCAATGGATTGAATATGGTAACTAGCTTATGAATATTTGTGGGTTTAATGAAATGAATCAGCTACCACCACACGCACACGGCCACAAACTTTGATCTTTCAACCCAAAATCAAACTTGCACTTGATTACTTGAAACCATACTGAAGAGGATAAATCCACAGACGAAACAACCACCTGGCACCAATAACTTACAATTGAACCGATCTTTTGATAGTTTGACCAAGATTAAGTCAAACTTTCATCTGAATTGAATCACAACTGAATAACCATACTTGAAATGACCATTGCCCTGCTCTATGTTATTCTATGGATGTTATACTTCATTTTTCTATGCAAAGATGCCATGCGAAATATGAGAATGATATGCTAGATTGTGTGAAAATGAGAGGGCTAATTTTGGGTGTTACACCCAACCCTTCAACAACTCATCATTGCCACCCTTCAAAAAAAACCTCGTGAACATTTTCCTCACCCTTTTCAACATAGAATCACAACCCTCACTTGTTCCCGTCGCTTTTCAGCCTCTATTACACAAAATCTTAATCACACCGAAAACATTCTTCTTCTTTAATCTTCAACCAAAATACCACAAACAACATCGACCACCTCTTCATCAACAACAACAACAACTGAGCAATAACAACAACATAGAACCGCACAAAAATAGATCCAAGAAAGGGAAGAAGTGAGATCATAAATCAAACCAAGAAGAAGTTGAAACAGAGAGATTTGAAACGAATCGAAGAACCACTGTGAGGAGACGATGCTGAGATGTTGATGATGAAATCAAGGTGGCCGAAGATTGAACCGCGAGATCACGACCAGAAGAGGACCGACGAAGCTTCGTCGGAGAGACAGAGAGAAGAAGATGATGCGCCATGATTTGAGTTTTGTAGGCTTCTTACTTGATTTTGATGATGGAGGATACTGCTTGACGATGGCCTGATGACTTATTATTTTTATAATCTTTCTGGACTGATGAGATCTCTGGATGAGAATTGTACTTAGGCTTTAATATCGTACGAACTGATTCTGGTGTTAATTATGTTTCTCTTTGTTGGTTGTCTTGGACGCTGAATGCTTACACTTAACTTTTGATACCCTGATAATTGACAATTGTGTTTGACTGTTAACTCCGTTCACTGGATTAAGATATTCTTGATTTCTCTTGCACTTATTAAAGAGGCAACAAACCGCCTCCATTAGGTACCACTGAGACCCGATTTTTTACCTTTTGCATACTGCTTGCATCTGAAGTCCTGCCTCATGCAGGCCCTGTCTGTGCATTGTCTGATTACCTGATGTTGCTCCTTCTTTGCTTACACACTTATTTCTTCCACATCCCAACTCCTTCATTCACTTTTTTTATGCTTTCTTAACTTGTGTTTTTTATGTGTCTTCTATTTTCTCTTTCTTCTTTTTCTTCCTTCCTTTTCTTCTTTCCTCCTTCTTCATTAGGATAGAATTCATACCACACTAATCTAGGACTTCCTATGCATGACAACATTAGGGTTTTGTTAGTCCCCCTTTAGTTCTTTTACCTTTGAGATCCTTTTGGTGCTCTCTCTTCTCACCTTCAAACAAAAACCTAAAAAACACTTAATAAAGGTTGAAATAGTCTTTTGTTTATGGCCTTATTCCATGGGACACTTATATTCATCCCATCTTGGGATAGTACAAGCTTGTCTAGCATGATGTACAAGTCTGATCATGAGACTATTTTCATCAAGAAAATCATTAAAAAAACACTTCTTCATTTTAACCACTAAAACATCTAATAACTTCAACAAGTTAGTGAGCTTAGGCCCTAATCCTTGGAACCAAGTCTTGGATAAATTCTCCTTACTTGGGTGTGCTTGTTCTATATTCCATCTTGGAATGTAGTAGCAAGTACAAATTCCATGGAAAAGAGTTTGAGTTCACTTACTTGTTCCACACTCATAAAAAACATTGGACAAAGAATAAATGTCTCTCCTTCGGGACTTCTTTTCTCACCTCATTCACTCCTTACATACGAACTTGCTTCTACTTGTCACCTTGCATTGACATAAGCAGTTCAAGCTTTTACAACACAGGCAATATTTCCACCCCTAGTTAGGGGAACTACGGTGACTCAGATCCTCATGTCCAGATGAGGTACGTAGGCAGAGGGGTAGGGCCCGTTTGAGCACTCTTTTATTTTCCCTACATTCCCCCCCCCCCCCCTTTTCTTTTCTTTGCTTATCCAGTTTCAGTCTTTCTTTTTGCAGCAACTTTCATTTCTTCACCCTTTAAAACAGTTTTCTTTGCAAGCGTGGATCCCTTCGGGTACGACGAATGATTTGGGGTGCTAATCCCTTCACAAGTCATAACCGACTCTTGAACCCAGTTCTTTGGTTTGCAAGACCTTGTCCTTTCCTTTCTTCTTTCGGTTTATGCAGCATTACCTTTCCCATTCTTACGGGATAAAAATGTCTGGCTGGCGACTCTATCCTTTTCCACGCCACTTTCGCGTTTGTACAAGGATGGAAATCCAGGGAGCGACAGTTGGCGACTCTGCTAGGGAATGTTGTATGGTAACATTTTCTTATTGACTGTTCAAATAACAACTTAAGAGTATTTTACAGAAGACCCGACATCTGAAATGCCCCGGCGTCTTCAAACTCTTAGCGATATTCATCGAATCTTGAAATATATATATATATATTGGACTGTCTGGACTGGTTTTCTGTTTGGCGGGACATGAGGGTTACTGTGATTTGTGAGATGAGGTTATCCAAATACCCGACTTGAGTGCACCATAGGACTTAGCATGGGTAATCACTTTGGCCCCATGGTATCTTGTCATGGGGGTATTAGTGGGTTCACACCCAGATTCGCGACCGTCTTGGAAGTGTCTTGATATAGGGGTCTTCTCTACTTCATAACATGACCTTGATAGTTATATGCGATTAGGGACCAATCATTGAGAACCTTGTGGAAACATCCCTCTCCAGTGGTGATAGTGGTAGACCACATTCTGTGGCAAACTCATTCGCGCCCGAGGGCCCACTTGGAACTCGCATAGGATGGAATAGTTCTCTTATAGGAACTCAGTCAAAGCATCCGGTCGTATGATGATTGTATTATACCCTTCGAGATAAACATACTATTGTTTCTTGATTTAAGCGCTCGAAGTTGAGGAATTATAAGGGATGCTTGTTTTTCCCGGACTCACACTAAGACCTCCCTGAGTAGTATATAATGCTAAATCGATTCCCTGATCTGGTCATGAGCCATTTCTCGAAAATGGTGAATGTATTATTGCTATTCGGCTTTGAGAGTCCGTGATGTTTGACCCAAGCACACTCGTGAGATTGGGAGGGGTTTACAGGTTTGCAGGAACCCTTAACCTCAACATACCCTGATTATCAGTGTGTTCTATGTTTTGATCCGATCACCATGGTTCTGGAGTTCTCGATATTTGATTCTGAGTTATTATCTAGGGTTATTCTTTAGAGATCCTATAGTTCCATACAGATTCCAGGCAGTTCTAGAGGTTGATCCCATGTCTTTGCATCTTTAGCATCATCATATTGCATCTGCATTCATAAACATTGCATATCCTTTTTCCAAAAAGCTCATCATTCCTCCTTTTTTCCATGACCAGCCAGCTGATTTCCCGGTACTCAGTTTGAACAAGTGGTAACCATTGGAAGAAGACTGAGTGTTTGAAGCTAGACTGAGCAGTCTCAAGAGGTAAGTAGGTCAGATTGGAAGCCGTTTGCAGCTATGTCAGAGAACAACCTTCAGAATGTTGATCTTCCACCTGGTTTCACTTTGAAGACCAATCCTTTGTATGGCCTTTCTCATGATGAGGATCTTTCGCAAGTGAACAATCTTACTCAAGCTCAGCCTGTGCAGAGCCAGATCGTGAATCAGGGTGTACATGAGTCATCTGTTGCTCGAGATGCACATTCATCTTCTTATGATACTACAGATTATCAGAGTTTTGCTTTCGCTATGTCGAACTTCCAAGGGGAAACCCATGTGGTGAAAACCAAGGATCCACAAACTATCAAGATTGCTTAAAGGTTTCGTGTGTTGGATGAGAAACTCAAAGCCTTAAAGGGTCGTGATGCTTTTGATTTTAATGCTCTAAACCTGTGTTTGGTGCCTGGTCTTGTCATTCCCCCAGATATAAAAACTCTTAAGTTCGAGAAGTACACTGGTGTCAGTTTCCCAAAGCGTAATTTGTTGATGTTCTGCAGTAAAATGACTTCTTATGCCCGCAACGATGAGTTGATGATTCACTTTTTTCAGGATAGTTTAAGCGGTGCATCCTTAAGTTGGTATATAGATTTGGAGAATAGTTGTATCTGTTCATGGAATGATTTATCCATAGCTTTCCTAAAGCAATACCAGTACAAATTGGATGTGACGCCCAGTCACACACATCTGCAAGACCTATCTCAGAGGAATGGAGAATCTTTCAGAGAATACACACAACGGTGGAGAGAATTAGCAGCCCAAGTGCAACCACCACTTTCAGACAGAGAATTAGTTGACCTGTTCGTGGACACCTTTCAAGGTCCGTACTTGGAAAGAATAAGTAGCATTGGGACATCAAACTTCTCTGATTTGATGATAGTTGGAGGGTGCATTGAGAGCCTACTAAAAAATGGAAAGATCCAAGACTCTTTGAACATCCCAACTAGTGAAATTGAATCTGTTGGTAGCTCCCAAGGGGAAGAAGAGTATGACGTCAGTGCAGTCATGGCCAATGTCAAATATTCTGGACCATCATCTTCTCAAAGATCATCTTTTCCTGTGTCTGGATATTCTTATGGACAACCAACAATGCTCGGAGAACCGTATCAGAAACCATTTACTCCTCCTCGCTCAAATCTGCAAGTTCATGGCCGAAGACCTCAGAATCAACTTTAGAGTCAGCATAGGCCTCGCAACAATATGGAAAGAAGGAATGCTCCTCTTCATCCAGATCCCATGGCATACAATCAACTCTTTCCACATCTTATTCGGAGCTCATTGGTGTTTCCTAAGCCTCTCAAGCCGTTTCCAGAGTCGTACCCTCCAGGGTACAATCCTCATGAGCAGTGTGGATATCATGGTGGATCGATGGGGCATTCAACTAAAGATTGCAAAGCTTTTCAGGACAAAGTACAACAGTTGATCGACAAGGGGTACATATCCTTTCCAGAAGGAAGATTGGTTGTGCACATCAACTTCTCACCTGATTGAGTCCGAGGACTTCGAAGGAGCGTTTCCTGAATTCATTGCTTATGACAAAAGAACATCATCAGAATTGGCAATCATTGTATCCTTTCTATCATTTTTATTGTAGTTTCTTTCCTTTTAATAGCTACTTGTCTTTTAAGCATTGTTATTTTGAATGGTAATGTTAATTAAGTGATCATGCACTTTTTGAATCAATTATGTCGCATTCGCTATCTTTTTTTCTTTCCTTGCATCGAAAAAAAAACAATAAAATGCATCTATTTACCTCCCACTTATTTCACTGTTGTTTAGCAGATATTCGAGGGAGGATGATGAAAACTGAATACCCATAATTGTTGAAGGTATGCTTTCGGATTAGAACTTGCTGACGATGTACAAGCGTTGCTTCAAATTCCCAAACACCAGAGATATAAGGGAGATAGACCCTCGTCAACCCCTTCGAGCCTTGAAGTATGGGTTTATTTTTTGAGCAAAAAAAACCCTCACATTCAACCCGGGGTAGGGTAGTCATCAGTTAGTTTGACCGAGCATTCAAATTTCCAAAGTAGTGTGCATCCGAGGATCCATTACCTTTTATTCATTACACCTCAAGAGGTCAAGGAACATAAAACCACAACGGTTACCCCTCAACAACAAAGGATGAGGCAGTCACAACCCTTTCAAACAAGTTAGACAACCAGTGTCACACGATTTGTTCAACAAAAAGATCAAAAAGAAAAAAGGAAAAAAAGAGAAATAAAGCCCGCTAAGTCGGAAAAAATGATGAAAACAAATGACTTAGGCAAAAGTTAGGGCATCCCGTTGGACTCCAAAAGCGAAAAAAATTCAAAAAAGAATCAATCCAGGCATAAGTTTGGGAGTAAAAAAAATCAGAAACAAAATCTTCCATAAGAACAAAGTCATGTGACTACAAACACAAAGACAAAAAGGGTGACTGTTACTCCAAAAACCTTATGGGTGCTTAAACTGTCAGCGTCATTGGTTCCTCAACCATCACAAAAACCTTTCGAGGGGTAGGCGCTTAGGCCAAATTATCTGAACGTAGGACTGGAGAATGCGTGGGCATAGAAAGAAAACTTTGAGCAAGGAGAATACGTGGGCATAGAAAGAAAACTTTGAGCATATATCCTTATTTCTAAAACCGTGAACCAGACCACGTCATAACCCTTGAAAGTCCTAAATGAAGTAGGGTCAAGTATGAAGGCATGCTACGACAAGGTTGCGTACACTGTCTCCTAAAGATTTGCTAATTCATCACTATGTTTGGACTAATAATCCATTCTTCACACACTATCACAACATTCAAATAAATAAATTTTCAAAATTTGCATGAGTATCGCATTAAAATTACCATTTGTAAATGAACAATTTTAATTGCAAGTCAGTCTGTGACATCAGGGGAGTTCCTACAAAGAGCAATCAAAGGAGAATATGATCGTTCGACAAGGATGACCAGAATCAAGAGCATATTGTAGGCCTATGAATTAGGGGCACGTTATCCGGTGGTTTTGTCGACTAGTGAATCAGTCAGTCTAAAGCAAGTCCTCAAGCATCAGTTGATTGAGGGAAACATCATTCAAGAGTAAGTTGATCAGAGTTGAATCTTCCAAATAGGGGCAGGACACCCGAAGTTTCTGTTGACTAAGGGTAAATTCTTCCAACGCTCAGTCAGAGTGAGTCAAGTCGCTTCCATACTCATGCTGGGGAAAAACACTTCCAGAGCTCACTAAGTGCAACTCTCCTCAAGAGAACATCCAAGTCTATTTTTGCAAGAATTGGATAATCAATGGCAGTCTGTTCAGAGACCTGTCAACTGGGGCAACTTTAGCTACATAGAGCAAGTTTCATTAGTAATCTTCGTGTTCAAGACAAGTGTCGGGAAATCATACTACCCACCCTTTCCATGTCACCCTTCTCACCAAGAAGCCTTTCCGCAAAAGATCTTCTTCCAACCTCAGGGGCATTTATGTTCTTTTATAATTATTGCATAAATCATTTGCATACATTATTCATGTCGCTTCGCTTGACCAAGAGCATACACATCATAAATGCATTGGGCATATCCCCACAACATCAATCTCATACCAAAGGGCCTCGCAACCCAACTTTTTGATAACTCAAAGTCTAGTTCTCGCTTGGCAAACCAATTCAAAGTCCAGTTCTCGTCTGGCAAACCAAATTCAAATACCAGTTCTCGTCTGGTAGGCGAACCTTTTAACTAGTTCTCGTCTGGTCATCTTTTCATTAACTTTGTCGAACTCCAGTTCTCGTCTGGCAGTCATTCTTTTTCAGAGTCAATTCTCGTTTGACAATGAACCCGAAGGAGTCAGTTCTCGTTGTCTCTCCTGGATTTCCATCCTGGTACAAACGCGAAAGTGGCGCGGAAAAGGTTAGAGTCACCAGCCAGGCATTTTTATCCCAGAGGAATGGGAATGGTAATTCTGCACAAACCAGAGAAAAGAAAAGAAAGAACACAGGTTTTGTGAACCAAAGAGACTGGGTTCGGGAGTCGGTTACGACCTGGGAAGGTATTAGCACCCTAGATCTTCCACCGTACCCGACGAGATCCACACTTGCAAAGAAACTGTTCCAAAGGGTAAAGAAATGAAAGATGCTACAACTAAATGACCGAAACTGGATAAGAAAAGAAAATCAAGGGGGGGAATGTAGGGAAAATAAAAGAGTGCGCTCGAACAGGCCCTACCCCGCTGCCTACGTACCTCATCTGGACATGAGGATCAGAGACGCCATAGTTCCCCTAACTAGGGGTAGAAAAGATTGCTTGTGTATTAAAGCTTGAACTGCCTATGTCAATGCTCAGGTGTTGCAAGCTTGAACGACGAGTGTGTTACCATCTTGCAAAATGACAAGTAGGAGCAAGTTCGCACCTAAAGAGTGAAGGTGATGAGAGAAGAAATCCAGAAGGAGAAGCTTATTATTTGTCTAGTGTTTTTTTAGGAATTTTCTTCTTGAAGGTTTGCATAGGTGAGTGTACCTAAGTTTTACTGAATGGGATGTGTACTTCTTACATCATCCCGAAATGGAATGTGCAAGAGGCACACCTAGCTATGAAGGAAATCCCCAAATCTAGTCCCTAAGAGGAAAGCTTAGACACACTGACCTACTGGCATTTATTAAGTGTTTTTGTGATTTTTGGTTAAGAAGTGTTTTTTAGCTTTTCTTTGTGAAGTAATCTCATGCTAAGATCTATCCACCACGAGGGATATCCTACACCTCGCCCCGAAATGGAACGCGTGCAAGTATCTCATAGCAAAGTCTCGCGTCACATGAGAAGACTCGTCATTTATTAAAGTGACTTGAAGATAAGTTTGAAGATGAGAAGAGAGAGCACCAAAAGGATCTCAAAGGTAAAATCCAAAGGGGAAGTTTAATCCTAAAGTTATCATGCAAAGGTGATCCTAGGGTTAGTGTGGTTCAAACTATCCTAAGAAAGAGAAGAAGAAAATAAGAGGAAGAGAAGAAAGAACAGTAGAGAAGTTAAAGAACAACTTACTCCTCTAAAGGAGATAAGTTGCTCCTAAAGGGGGGAGATGAAAGATTGAAGCACAAGATGGCATAAGGGACATCAAAAAATAGGAAGCAAAGTAAGAGAGGAGATAAAGAGTTGAAATGTGGATAACATCCACACTTCACTTATCATTGCACCTACATATGTTAGCAAAATTTACAGCACATATTCAACACATCAATCAAATGCTAACATATCAACACAATTCAAGCAATTAACATGTTCAAAGTTTCAAGAAAACAAAGTCATCAAACATGCCAAGATTTAAAAATACATAATTCACGTGTCGAGAAAATGAAAACATACATCAACCAGAAAGCAAACTACTCTAAACAAAGATATAAAATGATCACACAATGGTCCATGACGATTATGGAAAGTATGAGATGCAAACAAACTCAAAACAACCCAAAATGTCATTCTTCTTCAGTGTTAACCGGTTAACCAAAGCGTTAACCGGTTAACCAACCTAAACCTGCAGCAAAGAAGTCAGAAAACAGATGCGTTAACTGGTTAACCTAAAGCGTTAACCGGTTAACACTGTGCGAACAACAGCAAATTCCTACAGAAAAAGGCAGTCCAAATTAGCTTATTTCAAATAATCCACCAACAGTCAAACAATCAATTATGCACGAAATAACAAGATGGATTCACATTAATCAACCACAATTATGCTCATGAACATTAACATGTAGATCCACTAACAAATCAACCAAACAATACAAGCAAGACAAGCAATTAGCACAAGCACATGGTGGATCTACAACACAAGCATGCAAATAAGCTAAAAACAGAGATGGATCTGAACTTAACCAACCTACAAAGCCGAGATCTTCTTTGGGAAGTGTTGTTCAAGCTGGAAAAGATGAATCTCGCGGAAAACTTTGAAGATCCGGTGCTATTCTTCACACACAATGCAAAATAAATGCAAGCAAAGGATCTTGATGCAAGAACTTAGTTCCAAAAGCACTTCTAACCACCAAATCAGATCTGAACCAGTAGTAAAACCAGAAAATGGATGCAAAAAAGCTATGGATGAAGGTCTAGTTCCAAGATCAACAAACTTCAATGCAAAGTTTGATGATCTTCAAAGAAAAGGAACTTTGAGTGATTGGAAATTGGGAGAGAAAATGAGAGAATGGTGAGAGAGTGATGAAAATTCAAAAATGAAAAGTGTGAATTATGAGAGAGTTTTTTCTCTTGGTTTGGAGGGAATTGGGATAAATAGTCTCTAGGTTTGGGGCCCAAAAAATTGGTTTGGAGTCCAAAAAAATGGTTTCGATTTAGCTTAAAAAGGTGATTAGGATCTAGATTTGGAATTAGGCTTGGTATACTCTCTAGATCCTTCTCCATAATTCCCAATTAATTCAAAAGAAATAAATCAAAAAAAATGAAAAATGGAGCCAAACGACTACTGGCTTGTCACAAAAACGGTGGACTTTTAACGGTATTGTAATATCAAGCGACTTACAATCCAAGCAAGATTAAGCAATCTAATATGGGAATGGTATCAAGTGATCCATAACCAGGAAAATGAGCACATCTCAAACAACGAGGAGTAACATCAAGCGATTTACAACTCGGATAAGATCAAGCGATCTAACAAGGAAATGGTATCGAGCGATCCATAACCAGGAAGACAAGAACGTAATATCAAGAGATTTACGACTCAGACCACGAGGAGTAACATCAAGCGATTTACAACTCGGACAAGATCAAGCGATCTGACAAGGAAATGGTATCGAGCGATCCATAACCAGGAAAACGAGAACATAATATCAAGCGATTTACGACTCAGACCACGAGGAGTAACATCAAGCGATTTACAACTCGGACAAGATCAAGTGATCTGACAAGGAAATGGTATCGAGCGATCCATAACCAGGAAAACGAGAATGTAATATCAAGCGATTTACGACTCAAACCATGAGGAGTAACATCAAGCGATTTACAACTCGGACAAGATCAAGCGATCTGACAAGGAAATGGTATCGAGCGATCCATAACCAGGAAAACTAGAACATAATATCAAGAGATTTACGACTCAGACCACGAGAAGTAACATCAAGCGATTTGCAACTCGGACAAGATCAAGCAATCTGACAAGAAAATGGTATCGAGCGATCCATAACCTGGAAAATGAGAACGTAATATCAAGCGATTTACGACTCAGACCACGAGGAGTAACATCAAGCGATTTACAACTCGGACAAGATCAAGCGATCTGACAAGGAAATGGTATCGAGCGATCCATAACCAGGAAAACGAGAATGTAATATCAAGCGATTTACGACTCAAACCACGAGGAGTAACATCAAGTGATTTACAACTCGGACAAGATCAAGCGATCTGACAAGGAAATGGTATCGAGCGATCCATAACCAGGAAAACGAGAACATAATATCAAGCGATTTACGACTCAAACATGTCTTTTGGTACGACGCCAGACGACTACTGGCTTGCCACAACGAAAGTGGAATTTAATGGTGTTGCAATATCGAGCGATTTGCAAACCAAACAAGATTAAACAATCTGATATAAGAGAATGACATCAAGAGATCCATCCACAATAGGTCCGTTGACATGGGACAAAGCGATCAATACAAGATTAGTTGATTTGAGAAGAGAGTAACAACTCTGCAAAGGAGAATACCATTTGTAACTCCGCTGGGTATGAGAGCATTCTGACTAACATTCTGCTGAGGAAATGACCAAGATATCCTGGAAACACTTGGTTGAGGAATGAAATGTGAACAAATGTCTGTGTTACTTTGTCACACTGGCCAAAAATAAATTGGCGACCTCACTGGGGAAATTTCAATGATGGTTGCGTACCAATCATGAAACTCTGTGAGGAAATGAAGATCTTCCGACCCGGCTGGGGGAATACTTGGTCAAATAACCTTTGCTAGGGAAAATTATTCCGACGATTATAACTCTGTGGGGAATTAGGCATTCAACTGCTTGCTGGGAATAACCCACTCTGATACAAAGACTCTGCTTGGAGGTGAGAACTGTTCAGCTGGCTTTGAAGTTATGTTGGGGATACTGCCCTACTTTGACTCAGCTGGGGAAGATTCCATCTCAGACTTTACTGGGGATGTTGGGGATCTCCCTCTGCTGTAGATAGGAATTGTAAAACATTTCTCGCTGGGGAGAATAAAATTATTGGGGAAGGTTGTATGGAAACACCTTTCTTCCTGTACTAATTGATTGTTCATATGTCAACTCAAGAGGATTTTACAGAAGACTCGGTGTCCGTAGTTCCTTGGCGTCTTCAAACTCTTGGATAAATTCGTTGAATCTTGAAATAATTGCCCCAGACCTCCTGGTCTACAACGAGATTTGATTGAAGAAGACTCACGCCAGATCCTACATCATCGTGAGATATTCTGCCCCAGTATCCTGCATCAAGGATAAGCTGGATAATGGCATGCAAAGACTGACTTCATCTGATATTGAGAGTGATATGCTCCAGCATGGGCCCTAAAATGATTTCTTCAGACTAACCATGCTCTGGTAATTTCCCTAGCTTGGCTGAACTGTGAGAGATTACTCAACATGGTTACCCCGGATTGGCTGCATCTAACCCAACTGGTTAGAAGAAGAATCTTTATCTCATAGGAGTTTCTCTAAAAAAGTGCACTTTGACCCGATTGTCCTTCAGAAGCTTCGGACTCCTCGACCTGGAAAGATTTAAGTTTTTGGACTGAAATTCTTCGTGTGAACTTCTGTGATTGCAGAACTAATGTGTGCAAGCAGAAAATGTTTTATTCCGAGAATGATTATTTCAATGCAACACACATGTTAATCTTGAAGTTTTTATTGAAAAGATGTCATTTGTGAACGAATCACTGGTTAAGATATGGCATGATTGTTTATGAAAGAAACATGCATATGCAATACCAACAAGGCTCTTTTAGCACAACTCATAGGAGTCAGGAACGTTATCTCATGGTGGCACGCTCTCGAATTAACCCTGTTTCAATTAGGACTTTTGAGGGTTGTATTGTGGCCTGGTTCATGGTTACAAGAATAAAGGATATAGGCTCAAATTTTGATTTGTACCCACCCCTCTTCGTGATGTCCTTCCATTCCTATGTTCAGCTAGTTTTCACAAACGCACTACTCTCAAAAGGGTTTCGTGTTGGTTGAGGAACCATTTCTACTAACAATTTAAGCACCACTGAGGTTGTTGTTGGTATAACAGTCACCCTTATTGTCTTTTTCTTTTGTGTTTGTATCACACGACTTTGTTTTTTCTTAAGGATTTTCCTTGTGCAATCCTTTTTGTCTTTTCGCTTTTTCATTTTTTTTTTTTGCTTATCCCTAACTTTTGCCTGGACTGATCCTTTTGAATCTTTTGCAATTGGAGTCCAGTGGGATGCCCTAATTTTTGCCTAAGTCGCTTGTTTTCATGTTTCGACTTAGCGGGCTATTTTTTTCTCTTTTTTTTTCCTGAACAAATCGTGTGACATAGGTTTGTCCTGATTGTTTTATAAGGATTGTGACCATCTCACTTTTTGGTCGATGATGGATAACCGTTGTGGTTTCCGGTCTTTAGACCTCTTGATTGGTATAACCATTGTGGTTTCTGGTCTTTGGACCTCTTGATGTGATGGAAGGAAAGGTAATGGATCCTCAAATACACTCCTTTGTGAAAGTTTGAACGCTTGGTCCAACTAGCTGACACCTACCCTGCCCCGGATTAAATGTTATGGTTTTTATTTCCATGTGAAAAGAAACTCCTACTTCGAGGCTCAAAGGGGTTAACGAAGGTTTATCTCCCTTATATCTCTAGTGTTTGGGATTTGAAACAAAGCCTGTACATCATTAACAAGGTCTTATACAAGAGCACACAATTGGAGATTTTTGCGTTTTCCTTTTGTCATCCTCCATCATAGAGTTTAAGAACAACAATTGGTATTGCAATGCACATACACAAAATTATGAGTAAAATACGAATGAATTACTTCAAGAAAAACATGTGCCTTTCATTAATTAACATCCAAGAACAAACAAACTTCATGCATGCATACAAATGTTTAAACAAACATATAAAAGCTACACATGAAAATGCAGTAAAGAAAACTGAGCAATGCCATTGTTGAGGAGACTTGACTTAGTCTGGACCTGTTGATCTTGAATACCTTCAGTAGTCAGCTTCCTCTTCCTGATGGGATTTACAATCTTCAATAAAATGGCCACGTGCCCAGAACCATACTTCATTCTCAATTATTATGACCTTAAGCCTTCGACGTTCAAACATTGACACGAGACGTCTGAAGAAAAGAGTGACACATAAATGAAATTGTCACATAAGTTTGCTCGGAAAGACCTGACGATCTTCTGACTACATATCTCCATTGACCCAAGACCAATGAAGAATCAGAGCGACGTAGTTCCCCTCAATAGGGAGGAAATCCATACAAGAAAACAACTGACTGCCATCACTGATACTCCTGCTTTATTGCTTTAATTCTTTTTTAACACACTCTGACCAAGAGAAAACCTTCTTCTTTATCTGTACGGAGCGAAATTGACAGCTTTCGAATCAATCAAATCTTGTACCTTGCGGTGAAAAGCTTTACACCCATCAATATGGTGTCTTGGTGCCCCATAATGGAAATCACAATGGGAATTGGCATCCCATCCCTCTGGCAATGGATACGGAGATGGGGATAGCTTGCGAAGCTCAATCAACTTCAACTGAAGTAGATGCTGAAGTATATCAGTATAGGACATTGGTAGAGGATCAATAACTAATTCTCTCCTTTGCTGACGTTGACCCTGTTGAGGGTTCCTTTGTCATGTCTAACGCCTCGGCTGATTATTCGTAGTTATAGAAACTGCATGCTGATGGCGTGGATGATATCCTCTACCTTTCCCACGTTGATGAGATGTTGCCCCAACTTCCCCTCCATTATTGTTCTGACCACTGGCGAAGGGCTTCTTAGTGCCTGAACCTGAAGCACTGTAGTCTTGAATCTTTTCGAGCTTTAGCGAGAAAACTCTCAACTCGCTCACCGGCGATCACAATATCGGCAAATCCAGTAGATGGACAAACAGCTAGACGGTCCAGAAACACACCCTGCAAAGTGCTCATGAATATGTCAGCCATTTTCCTCTCAGGCAGTGGAGGTTGCACTTGGGCGGCCATCTCTCGCCATCTCTGAGCATACTCTTTGAAACTTTAAGACTTCTTCTGAGAAAGACTCTTGAGTTGAATGCGATTAGGCGCCATGTCAAGATTAAACTAGTATTGTTTCACAAAAGTTTCAGCCAAGTCCTTCCAGCTTTTAATAACAACCCTGTTCAGACTCATATACCAGTCCAAAGATGCCCCAGATATACTATATTGGAAGTAAAACATCCATAACTTCTCATCATCCGTGTGAGTAGAGGTCTTCCCAAAGTAAGACTGGATGTGAGTTTTCGGACAAGCATTGTCGTTGTACTTTTCAAAAGTATGAGGCTTGAATTTGTGAGGAATCTTCACTCCAGGAACTAACCCCACATCCGTAACATCAAAACCTATAGAGTTCTAAGATTTAATGGCCTCTATTTTCTCAGCAAGCTCGTCGAAACGACGATCCTCAGCAGCATTAGGTTGACCCATCTCATCATCAATCAAATTAAATTGATCTTCTTGTCCGTCCACGTAGCCAACATTACGGTCATTGTCTCTGCCCGGAGCTCTATTACGGTTTCTCTGACTGCCATCTTCAGGAATCTCATTTTCTGGCCGCTCGACCATCGACCTTAGTTGTTCTTGCCTCTGGGCCATCCACGTCATCAGGGTCATGAACTGCTCCATACGAGTCTTCAACTCTACGAGCTCAGCTGTTACTTGATCCGCCATTCCGGTTCTGCCTTGCTAACACTGTTGCCTGAAATGGAGTAGAGATCAGAAACTGCAAGGGTACCTGAAAAACAAAGATAAAATGATATGGTATGAAAGATGTTATGCTATGCAAATGCTCAGAAACACCGCAAATGAGAGAACACTCACAAAAGAAACTCTGCAAACAAGATCCGGTGTAAAAACCATCCTGCGACCAAGTGCCAGTGCATGAATAAGGAAACCACTGCCTCAGAAATCCAAACATATAACAGGGAAAAAACTCGCAAGAGCAAAGTCATACAAGGCACTGAAAACCAACACGAATAAGTACAACAACAAGGGTTCCCTCAACAAGCCTGAGGGTAACCAGATACATGAAAGAGCTAAAGCCTACAAGCATCAACTCTAGTCCAAAAGTCTCTGCCTCCCTAGCTGAACATCTGGTGTGATGACCTTCAAGTCGATAAGATCTTGAACATTCCATTGTAAAGCCCTGCATTCTTCTGTTGCATGCCCCGGGGAACTTGAGTGAAACTCGCAACACGCATTTTCATCGTATCCCTTTGGAAGATTTCCTGTTGGTGGTTCCAAAGTTCGCAACTGGATTAAATCAAACCTCAACAATTGATGCAACATGGTAGTGTAGGATATTGAAATGGGATCAAGAATACGATCAACTTGTGGAACTTTCTAGGTACAAGGCCTTCGTTGTGGTTGAGCAGTCTGTTGCTGATGTTGCTTTGAACGCCTAGCAGGCCACTGTACTTTCTTACCCAAATTTGGACGAGGAACCAAAGAAGATTGTTGTTGTAGCCTCTTAGAAGATTCAGCCTGAGTGATAACTCCGGAAGAATGAAACTTGACCACCTCCTCAGTGTTCACCTGGGACACTTTCAAGTTAGCTGGCTTAAAGTTAATTACTCTATCATCAACCAAGTCTTGCACCTGATGCATGAATGCCCTGAAATCATTGACATCATGTCCTTGAGCTCCAGAGTGAAAGACACAATAGGCATATGGATTCCAACCTTGGGGAAATTCACCAGTAGGAGGAGATAATTCACGACATTCAATCACTCCCATTTGGAGCAACTGTAGGCACAACTCAGCATAAGACATGGGCACAGGATCAATAACCCTCTCTTGCTTCTGTCGAGAATGGGTTGCTACCACTGAAGGAGATACACCTGACATCTGCTGAAATCCTTATTTTGGAAACCAAGGTGTAGGAGCTAAGGAAGTTCCTTGATACGGAAAGAAAGTGCTCACTTCTTTGGCCGCAACTAGCATAGGTTCACTCACCTCATGTGAATCAGGCAAGGAAAGATTAATCTTTGTTCTGGGCTCTTATGGAAAGCAAGTTGGTGACTCTTGGTGAGGAAACTCATGTTGTGGAGAAAATCCACCGGACAACTCTTGGTTTAGTGGAAATCCCAAAGAGATGGGAGAAATAATACCTTCTGGTGGAGAAACTGACGCCTGACCATTTTCTTTCTTCAACAAGGCATTCATGATCCCTGTCAGCAACTTCATTTGAGTTTTCATCACGTCAAACTCTTCCTTCAAGAATCTCTGGCCTTGTGACAAAGCTCGTACTTTTGCCCTGAATTTCCCCATCTAGGCCTTCATCTCAGCTACCTCTGCCCAAGTTGTTCAAAGTTCATGCCCTGGGAATTCTGACTCAAGTTGGTCATTTTGTCAAGAAATCTGATCAAGATAATAACCTGTCCTTGAAATCTTGTTGCAACGAAAGTGCCTGAAACAGAAAAGACATTAGGAACCTGTGGTTATACCTATAAAACAAGAAGAGTGGTGATATGTATGAAATGCAATTGTTTATGCTTTCAATCATAAAGTCATTCATGCCCTGGTTCCGGTATTTAGCAAAGAAATCCAGATGGATTTTGACCCCCGACCTTAAGAAAACCTTTCACACAGACATCAGATTCAGATAACCCTAACGGCCCAAATGGCAACATGTATAGGAAATAGGGAACTAAATAAAAACTGCATAACATAAATCAGCCCACAAGGCAAGAATAACAAAATTCCCCCGTAGGGTACAAGTCTTCCAAAAGAAAAAGGACATACAAAACCAAGATTTCTACAACATGTATGTAGGTAATCCGAATACAGAAAGAACAAACTAGAAAACAAGGCTGCTACTTGAAGACTCTGATCCCTCCTCACTAAGTCCTAGCTTAGACCTAACCTTCTTAATTCCAGCCATCAATTTGAGATCTTCAATCTCCTTAAGTGATTCTTCTAAGGCTTGTTGACTTTTCACCAACTGTTGAGTCTTCTCTCTCCGGATCTTATGAGCTTGTTCCAGCTCCTCCTTCTTGGAAGTCATCTGCAATTCATAGAACTCTTCCCTTTCTTTGTGTTTCTTCTGATCTTGTTTCCTCTGATCTTGCGACCAAGTGAGATATTCTTTGGCTTCTCTAAGGGTCTTCCGGGTCTTTCTGAATTATTCCATTCTCTTAATATCCATTAGACCTCTCCTTTGAAAGTAGGTTTCCCTTTCCACAAACTCTTTCTCCTTAGTCTCCTGAGCTACCTGCATTTTATGCAGCTTCTCTTCCAAAGATGTCTTGGAGTGAGCCATCTGATGATACAAGCTAGTCATCTCTTGTAGCTGAGCTTCCATCTTCTTGTATTCTTCTAAGGGAACAGTGATCTTAGGCTCAGTCACTGAAGGAACGGGAGGGGAAAATGGCAACAATACCATCCTAGCTCTATTCTTCAGCCAGACCTCGTACTCGGGAAAAGTTTGATTGTTTAACTTTCCAAAGCTATCCACTCCTTCTCCTTTGATGCACTTCTAAGCTCCAACAACTTTTCTCACCAACGACATATTATCCTTCACCCGGAAATAGAATATAGGAGCCAATTTCAACTCTTCTGGGACCTCTCTTAAAGCATACCCCAACTATCTCCTCAACAATACTGGGTTGTAGTTGATTCCCTGAGTCAATCCCAGCAGAGGTACACTGAGGTAACTCCCACAACTGGTGATGAAACGTGTACCTTGAAGCCTCTGAGTAATCCATCTAACATCTTTAGCAAACAACTTCTCCAGCTTCTGAGCCCAAACTAAAGTATGATCACTAAACACACCAGTACTAGGCAAGTGCCTCATGAACCACATATGGAACAAAGGAGCGCAACATCGGACTAAACCTCCCAGTTTCTTTTCAGTCTTATACTGCACCGAGTAATACAAATCTCCCAATAGTGTAGGCACCAGATTCTTCAGCAAGAAAAGATGGATGGCATTCATGTCTATGAACTTCTCCATGTCTGCAAACAAAATGATGCCATAAAAAGAGAGAGCCAGAATGGCACACACAGAATCCCACTCTGCTTTAACCGCCATCTCTTCAGCCTTCTTCACTAAAGCCAACAAAGAGAAACCAAGCACACCCCCTTTAGTAATAGTCAGAGAATCCACAACAGAAGGGATTAAATAAAGAGCCTTGGAAATTGCTTCAGGTGCAGGCCTAACCATCTCAGCATTGAACGAAATCCGGTCTTAAATAGGAACTCCCAAGATCAAAGCATACTCCTCCAGCAAAGGACCTAACTGAAAATTAGGAAATGTGAAACACCAAAACTGAGGATCATAGTACTGAAGTAGAGTATGAATGGAACTCCTTTCAGAGGGATCTAACTCTACCACCACATCCAGAATACTCCCATAAGCCTTCTTGAACCCCTCCACATGATTGGGTGTGATCAGATTCACCATCTTCTTTAACAGGCCAACCTTAGTGTCGAAAAACTTGAAATGAATGTTCTGCTTGCAAGAATCTTCCATCCCTGAACAGTATACCGAAACCGGGAACAGGGATATGAACTTGAGAATGAAAACAAAACATGATTAATGATGGAATGATGCAATGCAAATGCAAGAACATATGATCAATCTGGAACTGTCTGAATACTAGATGTCAGAGCCAAGTGATCAGAAACCCGAATCCTCTGAAGAATAACCCATAAGCACTCAGATAATCTCAGATAAACTAAATTAAGAACCAGATAAACTCAAGAACTCCGGGATCAAGATAACCGTATCAGAACATAAGACTGCACTGGTAATGAGGGTATGATAAGTTCAAGGGTTCATGAAAACCTGTAAACTCCTCCCAATCTCCCGGGTGTGCTCCGGGTCAAACATCACAGACTCTCAAAGCCAAATAGTAATCATACGTTCCCCATTTCCGAGAAATGGCTCATGACCAAATCAGGGAATCAGTTTGGCATTATGTACTACTCGGGGAGGTCTCAACGTGAGTCCGGGAAAACAAGCATCCCTTATAAGTCCCCAGCTTCAAGCGCAGAAATCGAGAAACAATAGTAAATTGAGCCTGTAGGATACAATACTGTTGTCATACGACCAGATGCTTTGACTGAGTTCCTATAAGAGAACCAGACCATCCTATGCGAGTCCCCAGTGGACCCTTGGGTGCGAATGGGTTTGCCTCAGAATATGGTCTACCACTGTCACCACTGGAGAGGGTTGTTTCCACAAAGGTTCTCAATGATCGGTCCCCATATGCACATAACTATCAAGGTCCTATCCCGAAGTGTAGGAAATCCCCACACAAGATATTTCTAAGACGGTCGCAGTCTGGGTGTGAAGCACATCGCCACTCATCATGCCACATGCGAGTACAATGTATCCACGCTAATCCTAGGGTGCACTCAAGCCGGGTATTTGGCTTATCTCACAGTAACAGTATCACCTGAGTCCCACCAAAATAGAAAACCAGCACAACCAGACAGTCCAGTATATACATATGATGTATGAAAGTTAAATACTGAAAACTGTAAATAAAGAAGTAAATAAACTGTAAATAAAATAACAGTAAAATACACATGCAACAACAAACAATCAACGCCCAATGTAACAGAAACACGCAAGCGCTAGGAGAGACTCTCAAGGGAACCAGAGATTTTGGGTTCGATCCCCAGTAGAGTCGCCAGCTGTCGCTCCCTGGATTTCCATGCTGGTACAAATGCGAAAGTGGCGCGGAAAAGGTTAGAGTCGCCATCCAGGAATTTTTATCCTGAATGAACGGGAATGGTAATGCTGCACAAACCAGAGAAAAGAAAAGAAAGGACACAGGTCCTACGAACCAAAGAGACTGGGTTCGGGAGTCGGTTACAACCTGGGAAGGTATTAGCACCCCAGATCATCCGCCGTACCCGACGGGATCCACACTTGCAAAGAAATTGTTCCAAAGGGTAAAGAAATGAAAGTTGCTGCAACTAAACGACTGAAACTGGATAAGAAAAGAAAATCAAGGGGGAAAATGTAGGGAAAATTAAAGAGTGCACTCGAACGGGCCCTACCCTGCTGCCTACATACCTCATCTGGACATGAGGATCAGAGAAGTCATAGTTCCCCTAACTAGGGGTGGAAAAGATTGCTTGTGTCTTAAGGCTTGAACTGCCTATGTCAATGCTCAGGTGTTGCAGGCTCGAACGACGAGTGCATTACCGTCTTGCAAAATGACAAGTACGAGCAAGTTCACACGTATAGAGTAAAGGTGATGAGAAAAGAAATCCCGAAGGAGACGCTTATTGTTTGTCCAGTGTTTTTTTTAGGAATTTTCTGTTTTAAGGTTTGCATAGGTGAGTGTACCTAAGTTTTACTCAATGGGATGTGTACTTCTTACATCATCCCGAAATGGAATGTGCAAGAGGCACACCTAGCTATGGAGGAAATCCCCAAATCTAGTCCCTAAGAGGAAGGCTTAGACACACTGACCTACTGGCATTTATTAAGTGTTTTTATGATTTTTGGTTAAGAAGTGTTTTTTAGCTTTTCTTTATGAAGTAATCTCATGCTAAGACCTGTCCACCACGAAGGATATCCTACACCTTGCCCCGAAATGGAACACGTGCAAGTATCTCATAGCAAAGTCTCGCGTCACATGAGAAGACTCGTCATTTATTAAAGTGACTTGAAGTTAAGTTTGAAGCTGAGAAGAGAGAGCACCAAAAGGATCTCAAAGGTAAAATCTAAAGGGGAAGTCTAATCCTAAAGTTATCATGCAAAGGTGATCCTAGGGTTAGTGTGGTTCAAACTATCCTAAGAAGGAGAAGAAGAAAATAAGAGGAAGAGAAGAAAGAATAGGAGAGAAGTTAGAGAACAACTTACTCCTCTAAAGGAGATAAGTTGCTCCTAAAGGGGGAAGATGAAAGATTGAAGCACAATATGGCATAAGGCACATCAAAAAATAGGAAGCAAAGTAAGAGAGGAGATAAAGAGTTGAAATGTGGATAACATCCACACTTCACTTACCATTGCACCTCCAAATGTTATCAAAATTTCCAGCACATATTCAGCACATCAATCAAATGCTAACATATCAACACAATTCAAGGAATTAACATGTTCAAAGTTTCAAGAAAACAAATTCATCAAACATGCCAACCTTTAAAAATATATGAATTCACGTGTCAAGAAAATGAAAACATACATCAACTAGCAAGCAAACTACTCTAAACAAGCATATAAAATGATCACACAATGATCCATGACGATTATGGTAAGTATGAGAAGCAAACAAACTTAAAACAACCCAAAAATACCATTCTGCTTCAGTGTTAACCGGTTAACCAAAAGCGTTAACCGGTTAACCAACCTAAACCTGCAGCAAAGAAGTCAGAAAACAGATGCGTTAACCGGTTAACCTAAAGCGTTAACCTGTTAACACTATGCGAACAGCAGCAAATTCCTGCAGAGAAAAGGCAGTCCAAACCAACTTATTTCAAATAATCCACCAACAGTCCAGCAATCAATTATACACGAAATAACAAGATGGATTCACATTAATCAACCACAATTATGCTCATGAACATTAACATGTATATCCACTCACAAATCAACCAAACAATACAAGCAAGACAAGCAATTAGCACAAGCACATGGTGGATCTACAACACAAGCATGCAAATAAGCTAAAAAAAGAGATGGATCCGAACTTAACCAACCTACAAAGCCGAGATCTGCTTTGGTAAGTGTTGTTCAAGCTGGAAATGACGAATCTCGCAGAAAACTTCAAAGATCCAGTGCTATTCTTCACACACAATGCAAAATAAATGCAAGCAAAGGATCTTGATGCAAGAACTTAGTTCCAAAAGCACTTCTAACCACCAAATCAGATATGAACCAGTAGTAAAACCAGAAAATGGATACAAAGAAGCTACGGATGAAGGTCTAGTTCCAAGATCAACAAACTTCAATGCAAAGTTTGATGATCTTCAAAGAAGAGGAACTTTGAGTGATTGGAAATTGGGAGAGAAAATGAGAGAATGGTGAGAGAGTGATGAAAATTCAGAAATTAAAAGTGTGAATTATGAGGGAGTTTTTTCTCTTGGTTTGGAGGGAAATGGGATAAATAGTCTCTAGGTTTGGGGCCCAAAGAAATTGGTTTGGAGTCCAAAACAAATGGTTTGGATTTAGCTCAGAAAGGTATTAGGATCTATCTTTGGAATTAGGCTTTGTATACTCTCTAGATCCTTCTCCATAATTCCCAATTAATTCAAAAGAAATAAATCAAAAAAACGAAAAATGGAGCCAAAACAAGCATGTTTCCCTTGCTGGAAAATTCAAATTTTCGCAGCCGTTAACCGATTAACCAAAAGTGTTAACCCGTTAACGCATGAAAATTTTGAATTTTCCCTCCTTTTGGTGGGAAACTCCAAGAATACATCTGCGCCAACTATTCCAATATGATCTTAATTCTCAATCCTCCTAGGGCTTTGACCATGATACGGAGCTTGTATAAAATGCCCTGTGAATTTCCTGCCAGGTTACCAGGCTCTTGACTTTGACTTGCAAAATCGTGAATTCCCAGATGAGTGATCATATGCCTTATGCTAGAATATGTGAATGTTATACTTCATTTTTCTATGCAAAAATGATAAGGATATGCCATGCTTATGATGCTTATGATATGATGATGATGCTAGAAAGAAGAGGGAAAATTTGGGGTGTTACACTTGCCTGACGATTTATTCTTTTCCCATAAGTTCTCGTCTATTGGACTACCTTTAATAAACCAGTTCTCGTCTGGTAATCCACTTTTTAAGTCCAATTGTTTGGCAACCAAAAAAGAAGAAAAACACTCTATCAACCTGGCCCCAGCCACCCAACCTTCCTTGTTTCATCTCCTACTTGCATATCATCTTATCCTCAGCATCCTGAGCATACATTTACATCTTGCATCATTTGCATTGCACCTTCATACTGTATGGTTTTTGTTTCTAGTGTGGGGCAATATCATTACAAGAGCGGTCTGGGGAAGTTATCTCGAGATCTGTTGAATTTCTACAAGAGTTTGAAGACACAGAGGCAATTTGGATGCCAGGTCTTCTATAAAATCCTCTTGAGACAATCTTTTGAAGACGATGCAGTCCTAGGCACAATTTGAGGAATAAAGGAATGTTTGTTCACTCATGGTAATCAGTATGCAAATGTTGAGCTCAGAAGCTTGAAGCACCATGTTAATTCTCAAGGAATGTCTGGTATTTCTTTTCCCAGCAGGGCTTTGGAAGTTCATTTCTTCCCCGAGCATAGGATCTTCCTTCAACCAATAAGGTTTCTTCATGAGGAATTGGTTATTCTCATTCAGTCAAGATCTAATTTTCATTGGCATATCTTCCCAACACAGTCGTCATACTATACCTGGGGCATAATTTGACTCAACTTGATCAACATGTGTGAGATTCAGAGGTCTTCCCTTACAGGAGACTTATTTTGATCTCTAATTCTCCAACAAAGTCTTTCCTCAGCAAAGCATTGCCAAATCTTTTTCTCAGCCAGGCCAAAATGTTGATATTTCCCCAGCTGAGTTAGAATATACGGTTTCCCCATCATAACTTCAAGGTTAATTGAACTGTGCTCATCCCCAAGCGAAGTTATCTTTCCAAAGTGAAGTATTCCCAGCAGACAGATGAAGGCCTTGCTTCCCCACAGAGCTTAGAATTTTCAGAATTCTATCCCCAGTTAGGTCTTGATAGATTGTTTCCCCAGCCGAGTTGGAAAGTTATCATTTCCCCACAGAGTTGTGTGATTGGGATTCAGCCCAATGATTGAAATATTCCCCAGGAGGTCTCCAATTTATTTTTGGAAGACATGACAGATCAAAATAGTGCATGCCCAGATGCAGTTTTGTTATTATCTCTCCCTAACAGATGGTTATCTCCAGCCAGGGTTTTCGAGATTGATTCAGTGTTTGTTTTTTATTCCCTAGAAAGAGGTGGTTATTGACAGAAGGTATGATCTCATTTCCTTAGCACAATGTTACCCATGACGTTTTCATTCCCCAACGGAGTTCCAGCAAGATTTTTCCCCTGCAAAAATATATCTATGTCCAGCCCAGTGGATAGATCTTTGAAGTGGTACGGATTCCAAGTCGGAGTCAAGACAACGTACAGGTTCTAAAAGAAGATCAGGACAGTGCAAAAGGCGAGATCCTGGTGTTAAATTTTACTATTAAGGTTTAATTTTCGAATCAAGACGGTGCATGCCCGGATGTGGATTCGAAGACAATAATAATCAAGACAGTGCATGGTTATATAGATTTTGAAGATCAGAATCAAGACAGCGTATTGTTATACTGATTTTGACAGTGATCCAGCCCAGTGGATCCTTTATTTGAAATACATATCTACTTGTTAGAATGGTTATTTCATATTCAAAATCAAGACAACGTACTGTTATACGGATTTTGAAGAGAAAAATCAAGACAGCGTATGGTTATACGGATTTTGAAGATCAGAATCAAGACAGTGCATGCCGAGATGCAGATTCTAAAAAAGGGTCAAGACAATGCATGCCTAGATGCAGATCCTGACAGTGGGTTATATTGTCGAAATGGCACAGAAAAACAAGACAACGCGTTGTTACATGGATTTTTGTAATTGCACATTTTTACCGTATACCTGACCTTAGGTTATACAAAGAGAATCAAGACAGTGCATGCCTAGATGCAGGTTCAAATCAAGATCAAGGCAGCGTATTTGTTAATACACATCTTGATGTCATACACGTCTATCCCACAGACTGAAGTGTACAAAGTCCACCTTCGTCATGGCAAGCTAGTAGTCTCCTGGCGTCCTACAAAAGACATTTTCTCGTTTTCAGCTGTTACTTTTGGTTACATTTATCATCAGGCAGTTTTTTTCCTTGGTTGGTTTTTTTTCCCTTTTCTTCTCCAACATCGTGCAAATTTCAGGGTCTTTTTGGTATTCAACCATAGTTCATCTTGAACGGTCGATAGTCGTTGCTCTCGTCCTTTTCAGATTAATAGATGTTTGAATATGGGCAGCTGTAACACCCTAAAATTTTCCCTCTGGTTTTTCTATCTTTTTCTGCTTTTCGTTTTGCATTCATTTGCATCTTCCATTAGATCATACATTAGGTCATGTCATTTGCATAAGCTTTGAGACATGGGATCAATATCGTCAGAATTAGGGTTTCATGTCCTATTTATGGTTATCATAAGAACTCAAGTTTTCGGTTATGCAGCCATCAATGGTATCATCCTCATATTGCTTATGTCATCTGAGAATTAGGGTTTATCTCCCTAGTTTAGTGGTCTTCAAGGATTTCACGTCTGCAAGGACTATTCACTATGCATTTGGTCCATCATCAGACTATTATCTTCTTCATCAAGTTGCAAAGCTATTCTTCTTTCTCAATATCTCAAAAGGCTTTGGTTTTGGTTTAATTGTGTTTGTTCGTTCACGATCCAATTCAGATGGATGTTTGACCTAATCTCAGTCAAACTATCAGGAGATGTCTTCAAGTGCGAGTTGTTCATTTTAGTGGACTATTTCTTAGTCAGCGTGCATCCAAGATCAGATTGTCGTGTGTGGAACTTTTCAGTAGTCGTGTGAGTTTTATTGTGATAAGAGGTTATCGTTTCATCTGTGTTCAAATTGTGGATTTATTTTCCCAAGAGAACGATTCAGAAAAATTTGAAAAGGTTAAGGATTCATTGGATTAGAGGCGTGTGGAATAGTGCGAGTTGGTTCATGACTGAATGTGAGTTGTTGGTGGTCGGTTCATACCCATTTTTCTTAAACCAATTTCCCAATTTATTTTTATTTCATCCTTATCCATATCATTTTCTTATAATCTATATTAACATTCATTATTCATTTCCATCTTCATCCATTATTCGATTCATAACCATTTTTTTTATTATTCGATTTTTTTCGATCGTCCATTAAAACCACTTGCCAATATCCATTTTATAGCCAATTCTTTTTTTCCTAGAATCCACATACCAATATATATTTTCATTTTCATATCCAATATCCAATATCCATATTAATATCATTAATCCATTTCTTTTTTCAATTAACCATTTTTCTATATCCATTATTTTTAACCAAAATAATTCAATTCAAAATCCATTTCTTCAATTTCTATCCATTTTGTTTGTCACGTGTTCTAAAAAAGACATACAAGGTTCATATTTCATGTATAAGGCCCATTATGAGAAATACATTGATAAAACTCATGAGATGTATATTATTAAGACCATTTCCATTTTAAAATATATTTCAACAAATTCAAAAAAATAAAGAAAAATCATGAAGGAATGAGGACTTCACGTTATCTCCTTCAGCAAATAAATTGCCAC
Source organism: Lathyrus aphaca (assembly GCA_963966055.1). Taxonomy (NCBI): domain Eukaryota; kingdom Viridiplantae; phylum Streptophyta; class Magnoliopsida; order Fabales; family Fabaceae; genus Lathyrus; species Lathyrus aphaca. Next base: position 450,836,628 of record OZ014522.1, on the reverse strand, counting down.
AAAAAGCATTTTGTATACGCACACACACTCGTAGCTTTTCCAACAAATTTCAGTAGACCCCACCTTCACAAGCTGTACACACCAAAGTGTGATTACACAAAAACTCCATTCGCACGACTTTTCCGCTAGAAAATAATTGAATTCTCACACACAACACTCAAGGCATCAACGTTTTATTCCTAATATTATCTGCTCTCACTCGATTCACGAACTCTTCGCCTCGACCTCACCCTTATTACACAACGTTTTCACACTCTACTCATATTTTCACAAATTCAGCAAACACATTCTGCAAACCATCCCCAACCATTAAAAAATAACCTTCTACATCTCACAACAACCTTCAAACACAACCTTTAATCCACAACTTCATCACCAAATAATCTCACCACCACCATAACTCAAAATCCGCAACACCTTTACCCTTCAATAACTCATCATCGCCACCCTTAAAAAAACCTCGTTAACATTTTCCTCACCCTTTTCAACACAGAATCGCAATCCTCACTTGTTCCCGTCGCTTTTCAGCCTCTCTTTCCAAAAATCTCAATCACACTATAAACATTCTTCTTCTTCAATCTTCAATCAAAATACCATAAAAAACATCCACCGCCTCTTCACAACAACAACATTCGAGCAACAACAACATAGAACCGCAAAAAAATAGATCCAAGAAAGGGTAGAAGTGAGAGCACAAATCAAACAAAGAAGAAGTTGAGACTGAGAGATTCGAAACGAATCGAAGAACCACATTGAGGAGACGATGCTGAGATGTTGATGATGAAATCATGGCGGCCGAAGCTTGAAACGTGAGATCGCGACTAGAAGAGGGCTGACAAACCTTCGCTGGAGAGACGAAGAGAAGAAGATGATGCGCCGCAATTTGAGTTTTGTAGGCTTCTTACTTGATTTTGATGATGGAGGATGCTGCTTGATGATGGCCTGGTGACTTATTATTTTCATAATCTTTCTGGACTGATGAGATCTCTGGATGAGAATTGCAGTTAGGCTTTGATATCGTACGGACCGATTCTGGTGTTAATTCTGGTTTTCTTTGTTGGTTGTCTTGGACGCTAGATGCTTATAGTTGACTTTTGATACCCTGATAATTGACAATTGTGTTTGATTGTTAACTCTGTTCACTGGATTGAGATATTCCTGATTTCTCTTGCATGTATTGAAGAGGCAACAAACCTTCTCAGTTAGGTACCAGTGAGACCCGATTTTTTACCTTTTGCATACTGCTTACATCTGAAGTCCTGCCTCATGCAGGCCATGTTTGTGCATTGTTTGATTACCTGATGTTGCTCCTTCTTTGCTTGCTCACTTATTTCTTCCACATGTCAACTCCTTCATTCACTTTTTTTTATGCTTTCTTAACTTGTTTTGTGATGTGCTTAGGCCATCAATGTTCAACTTCTCTTCCTCCCTCTTAGAAACAACTTATCTTCTTTAATAGAAGTAAGTTGTCTTCTATTTTCTCTTTCTTCTTTTTCTTCCTTCCTTTTCTTCTTTCCTCCTTCATCAGGATATAATTCACAACACACTAACCTAGGACTTCCTATGCATGACAACTTTAGGGTTTTGTTAGTCCCCCTTTAGTTCTTTTACCTTTGAGATCCTTTTGGTGCTCTCTCTTCTCACCTTCAAACAAAAACCTAAAAAACACTTAATAAAGTTTGAAATAGTCTCTTGTGTATGGACTTATTCCATAGGACACTTATATTCATCCCATATTGGGATAGTACAAGCTTGTCTAACATGATGTACAAGTTTAATCATGAGACTATTTTCATCAAGAAAATCATAAAAAAAAAAACCTTTTTCATTTTAACCACTAAAACATCTAATAACTTTAACATGTTAGTGAGCTTAAGCCCTAATCCTTGGAACCAAGTCTTGGATAAATTCTCCTTACTTGGGTGTGCTTGTTCTATTATTCCATCTTGGAATGTAGTAGCAGGTACACATTCCATGGAAAAGAGTTTGAGTTCACTTCCTTGTGCCACACTCATAAAAAACACTAGACAAAGAATAAGTGTCTCTCTTTCGGGACTTCTTTTCTCACCTCATTCACTCTTTACGTACGAACTTTCTCCTACTTGTCACCTTGCAAAACAGTTACGCATTATTCGTCCGAGCCTGTAACACCTGAGCATTAACATAAGCAGTTCAAGATTTTAAAACACAAGCAATATTTCAAGCCCTAGTTAGGGGAACTACGGCGACTCTGATCCTCATGTCCAGATGAGGTACGTAGGCAGCGGGGTAGGGCCCGTTCGAGCACTCTTTTATTTTCCCTATATCCCCCCTTTTCTTTTCTTTGCTTATCCAGTTTCAGTCTTTCTTTTTGCAGCAACTTTCATTTCTTCACCCTTTGAAACAGTTTTCTTTGCAAGTGTGGATCCCGTCGGGTACAACACACGATCTGGGGTGCTAATATCTTCCCAGGTCATAACCGACTCCTGAACCCAGGTTTTTAGTTCGCGGGACCTTGTCCTTGTCCTTTCTTCTTTAGGTTTGTGCAGCATTGCCTTTCCCGTTCTTTCGGGATAAAAATGTCTAGCTGGCGACTCTACCCTTTTCCGTGCCACTTTCGCGTTTGTACCACGATGGAAATCCAGGGAGCGACAGATAAATTTCTGCACCAAATCCCTGAAAAGAAAACATTGAGAAGTCTTATGACCCAAGAAATTGTGGTATTTACAAAAATCTCTTTTCTTTCTTTGATCTAAAGGTGGCATTTTAGCGCCCGGGGGCACAAGTATTTGACCATCCTTAACTAATAAATCAAAATTTTAGTCAAATTTAGTGATGTTGAAAGTATTTGTTTTCTTTGGAAATCGGTCATCCTTTTCAATTTCGACAGGATTCTTTCCATTTGAAGGGACTAACAGTTTACATGAATAAGGAGGACCCTGCTTGAGTTCAGCTAGGTCTATCTCATTATTATCAAGGGGTAGGGTTTCGTCCTAGAAATTTTCGACCCCATCATGATATTCAACGTAAGCTATTTTCTTATATTTGTTGGCCCTAGCTTTTTTGTCCTTCAGACATTCAAGTTGGCAAACTGTATCTGCTAATTGGGAAATGTCTCTCAAGTACTAGGTATCCAGCTTCTTCCTGATAGAACATTCATGGCCACCAGCAGCCATTTCGACTAGTTCACGCTCGGATACTTGAGTAAAACACCTGGCCTTGAGCAGTCGAAATCTGCTCAAGTAGTCATCAATTGACTCATTAAACATTCATTTAACACTAGCCAATTCTTCCAAACCGATCTTGGTCTATCCCATGTAGAATTGTTCATGGAATAAACGCTCCAACTGAGTCCAATTACAAACTGAACCAGGGGGTAATGTGGTGAACCAAGTAAACGCATTCATGGTGAGAGAACTAGGGAAGTATTTAATCCTCAAACTTTCGTCATTGGCAATTTCACCAACCTCTATTAAGTATTGTGCCACATGTTCGACTGTAGACTCAGTCGTATCTCCTGAAAACTTGGTGAACTTTGGAACCTTCTTCCTAGGAGGTAGTTCTAACTGAAGTATGTAATCCAGTATTGGTGAATTGAATTTTGGCCTAGAAAAACCTGTATTTATCCCACTTCTAGCCATTATTCGTTCGACAAGGGCTACTAAGTTGTTTTCTGCTGCCAAGTTGTTCTGTCGAACTTGTTGGACCACATGGTCAGCATCCTGATTCCTATTTACCATCATTACTCTTGGCCCATCCTCTATTGGAATTTGCCTTAAATTTATGATGGGTTCAATTCCTAATGGTTTGAATGTTGCCTGATTCCCTTAATTCACTAGCTGCACATAATCTTCAACATTCACCACTTGATTTTGACGTCAAACTGGTGCTGGGACTCCCATGAATTCTGATATATGCGCCATCTGAGTCACCATCTGTTGGTTTATCTGAGTTGTATTCTGAATCAAAGGCTAAAACATATCTCCCATGGTTTAAGATAAAGTGTGAACCATTTGCATGTTGCTCTCATCCATCTTCCACCTCAAATATGTTGCAGACTCATTTGTTAGAGCATGGCTCTGAGTCGAATGTCCCAAACCAACAGTTCGACTATTCCTCCCCATGTTTATTCCAGACCTAGATTCCTACAAAGGGGAAGGAACCACATTCTCTAAAAATACTTGAGGTGCATTCCTTAGGCCCATCATCATTGTTGTTGGCATACCATAAGGTGGATTTCTAGGAAAAGGCTGAGAAAATCCTGTAGGGACGAAAGCTCTAAATGTTGATGTATTTGATGGTGGAGTTTGATGGCTTGGGCCAACATACTCCAATTCTGGTTGGTCATAATATCTAGTATATGTTACTCCTGGCCTCGTCGTTGAAGGGATTGGTTTTGACACCATACTCAAAATTATTGCCCCCCCCCCCCGGTCGAAGGGTTGGAGATTGCAATGGCCTCACTCCTTGGCACATCTTATGGATCTACACTATGAGCATTTGAACTGCTCAATTGGGGATTCATCCCAATTGTATTGGTATTTGAATCATCTTGATTTCCTTGGCTAGACTCCATCATCCTTGTATTCATTCTCCTTGGTATATAATGATTTATGTTAGCTACTTTCCCACTTCTCAAATGCATGCAACAAAAAATAACCATTTCTTTTCGACCAATACACCCACGTAGGAAAAGAAGTTACAAAAGAAGTTACTAAAGAGAAGTTATAAAACTTCTAAAAACTAACTAGCACTATCCCAATGGGCGTGCCAATTTGTCTACCCCCAAAATTGGTAAACAACCGATGGTCCTCTATAGATACCAAAATACCCTTAGTTACTTGCAGGATCGACCAGATTGATCCTAGGGCATGTGCTAGTTGTTGGTTGATTATAATGTTTTTTGGGAAAAAGGTCATGAATCCTTCTATGGGATTCAGAAAGTAAAAGTAAGAAATTAAAGTAAAGAAAAACATTATAAAAGCAAATATTAAGTGCAAGAAATTTTTAAAAGGCTTTCAAAGTAAATGAAAAGATAACTGAAAAAGTAAATGCAAGGAAAGGAAGTTTAAATGGCTGGAAATGTAAAGAAAAGATAAGTGCAGGACAAGAATGTTAAAGAGCGAGAATTGTAAATGAAATGCAGTAAATTGCTGGCAAAGTAACTGACTTGAAGGATAAATGCTTTAACATAAAAGGCTTTGAAAGTTAAATGACTTTAAAGATAAATAACTTGAATGGTAAATAACATTGAAGATAAATTGTTGCTTTAACATAAAAGACTTTGAAAATAAGATGGTGGTGTTACATCATGTGCATTCTCACATCAGTCTTTTCTCTACACGCGGATACTTTGAGTGTTATACGGAGTTACTTAATACAATGTGATTTTCATGCACAATTATTCTAACACTTAGACTAAGATATTTATAGAAAAATACAAGATAACTATTTTCGACGGTTCTACTCTAAGATGATGACGCTTGTCCCACTACATGCTGAAGGAGCTTCATCTTGCGCCACTTGTCCCTGTCTTTGAATCGGAAATTACAGATTTTCCCTCCAAGGCTTGAACGTGCATCATTTAGGTAACTGCCATTTTGCGTCGAATCATGTGTTAGTCGAATCCCACTAACACTTAGAAAATATTCCAAACTTAGAATTTCTCTAAGTATAGAATCTGTAGGTGGGAGATTCCTTCGACTTTCACCCTTTCAATGAGTAAGGTCGAAAAGACCTCATTTTAGCTTATAACAAGAAAACTCTTTTCTAAGCCAAATAATCCAATTATGCTAGCATCGAAATTTGGAGATAACACGCACCCAACGCCAGCATCCCCTTTTCTTCCGAGCGTAGATGGATAACTTTGATGTTTGAAGAATCTTGGTCGACCAGGGGAGTTCAGTAGACATCATGTACTCTCGACTCTTTGCAACCCTGCAGTTCAACGAAACGCATCTGACACCCTACGTAGGGTCTGACCTAAAGGGGTTCAATGGATCGATATCCAAGCTATGGGGGTATATCGACCTGATAGTGATTTTCAGAGCAAGAGAGACTACGAGGGTAGTTAAGGTCCAGTTCCTCGTCATAGACTGCCCTTCGTTGTACCGATGCATCCTGGGTTGCCCAACTCTAGCTAAACTCATCGCGGTACCCTCCATGGTGCATTTAAAAATGAAGTATTACTCTCCCCAGCATTTCGGAGGAGCCAACGCCACTCCCTCATGTCGATTCAATCGACTTTGACAATAGGTTCATTGAGCAAGAAAAGGAGACACAATCGGCGGCAAGCAGTTCTTCCTCGATATGTTTGGTGCCCGACGGTGATTTTAAGCTGATCGTGCTCGGTGAAGACCCTTCCAAAGGGGTCAAGATTGGAGCAGGCCTCCCTAACCTGGTTAGACCAAGATACTACCTGGTTAGACCTGATTTTAAGCGATTAAAGGTGTGTCTCCGGGAGAACACAGATCTGTTCACGTGGAGCGCAGCTGCAATGCTCGGGTTAGACCTAGATACTACCTGCCACCACCTGACAATAGATCCATCTATCCGCGTTGTGGGACAACGCAGTAGGAAGCAGTCCCCAGTAAAGATAGAAGATGCCGAGTAGGCAGTTAAAGACCTCTTAGTGGCACAATTTGTAACTGAGTCCAGGTACACTACCTGGCTCTGAAACGTCGTACTAGTAAAAAAGAATAATGGAAAATGGCACATGTGTGTGGACTACACCAATCCCAACCGGACTTGCCCGAAAGATGCTTACCCTTTACCTAACATTAATAAATTGGTAGATAATTTTGCAGGTTTTAAGTTGTTGTCGTTGTTATACGCCTATTCCAGGTATAATCAAATACCCATGGTCGTGACCGACAAGAAATATATTTCCTTCATGACCAAATCAGACAATTATTACTACAACGTAATGCCTTTCGGCTTGAAAAACATAGGTGCAACTTACCAACGTATGATGAAAAAAATCTTTTGAGCAGAAATTGGGTACATACTCTATGTATACATGGATGACATGATCGTTAAATCCCACGAAGAAACCGATCATGCTCTACATTTAAAGAAAATTTTCGACCAAACACGTAAGTGCAAAATGCGATTTAATCCAAAAAAGTGCACGTTTGGGGTTCGCGCGAGCAAATTTCTCGATTTCTATCTAACCGAAAGAGGAACCGAAGCTAAACCTGACAAATGTCGAGCATTTTCTGAAACATCAATGCCAAAATCCAAAAAATCCATTCAGTCGCTAAATGGGGTCCTCACCTCTCTATCTCGCTTCGTAGCAAAATCAGCCTAGCACGCTCTCCCCCTTTTCAAGCTCCTCTGCAAAGAGGTTGCCTTCGAATGGACAGAAGAATGCGAGCAAGCTTTGACACACCTCAAGATGGCTCTATTTGAGCCCCCAGCTCTCTCTCGACCTGAGGTTGGTGAGACTTTGTTGTTGTACTTATCCGTCGCAAATGAGACCGTAAGCGCCGCCCTCATGCGAGAAATGTCAGAGGGGCAAAAACCCATTTATTTTACAAGAAAATCCCTACAGAGGCCCAAGCTCTAGTATCAGTAGATTGAAAAGGTTGCACTAGCCCTCCTCAATATAGCGAGGATACTCATGTCGCTCCCGATAGATGGGACTGGCCCAAATAAAGGTACAGACGCGAACGGTCGGCGAAAGAGAACAATGAGAACACACAACCGTGAAATCACTGGAGATGAAAAGAGTCGCCAGCTAGGCATTTTTATCCCGGAGGAAAGGCAATGCTGCATAGACCTAGAAAGATACGGATAAGACGGTTGCGAACCAGAGAGACTGAGAAAGGGGGTTGGTTACAACCTGGGAAGGTATTAGCACCCAGATTGTCCGCGGTACTCGACGGGATCCACGCTTAAAAGATTTGTGTTTTAAAAGGGGTAGTGTCAGTGCAACTTGTGTATAAAGAGCTGGAAAAGGATGTACATGTGTCAGTGTAAAGGAGTGCAAAGTGTGATATATATATACAGTGTCAGTGTAAGGATAAGAGTGAAATGCTCATGACTATGAGGCTGAAAGAATAAAGCTAGGAAGAGGGGGGAATATACAGAGACTTTTGTTCGATAACTGTTAAGTTATGCCTACGTATCCTCTCGTGCAATGAGGAAGTCAGAACACCGTAGTTCGACCCAAAGAGACTGAAAGATGAATTGACTTGTGAACTGCTTACTTGTCTATGCTCAAGTGCATGACCTGTCTGGCTCAGGTGCAAACTGTCTTGCATTAGACGGAAGAAGCAAGTTCTCGGTTAAGAGTGAATGAGATGAGAAAAGAATCCCGAAGGAGACGATTATTGTTTGTTTTTGTGTTTTCAGTCTTTTATTGATTTTTGAAGTTTGTCATAAGTTAATGAGCTTAAGCCTAAACCAATGGATTTAGTAAACTCATCACATCTTCCCTCTGATTAGGGGTAATGAGAATACCTTAAGTGTGAAGTCAGATTCTCACACTTAATCACCTTTGGTGTAGGATTAAGATCATTAACCTACTTGTGATTATTTAGATGTTTTTGGTATTTTTGTTTAGTGTTAAGTAATGAGGTTAAGCCATAATCAGGGATTAAACAGACTCATTACACCATCCTAATAGAAGGATAATAGATGAGAATGTTTAAGCTGAGGAAAGCTCCTCAACTTAATCCATGATTAGGGATTAAACTCATGACAAAACAAAACCTTTATTAGATGGATTTTATTTAATGATATGATTAAGAAGTGGTTTTTAGGGTTTGTAAGACAACTTGAGGGGGACTTGTCCATTAACACTAGGGTTAGTCCTTCTTAACCAATTAAGGAAGAATTAGAACCCTAATGCAAGGCCCAAGTTACAAGTGTGGTGTCTTGATGATTATTAAGTGAATTGATTAAGGGATTTAAACACAATAAGGGTTCAACACTTAGGATTAAAGTTATACACTCCATCCTAAGAGAAGGATGCAGGCATAAGCTTAATCACAAAGCCTTAAAGCCTTTAGGGTTTAGTCCCTGATTATGAGGTGAGAAGAGAAGACTCAAAGAGACACAAAGGTGAAAACTAAGAGGGGAGACTAATCAAAACCCTAATCATTGTCATGCTTGGTTGTTCCTAAGGTTTGTGAGGTTTGCAAGAGAAGTCTTCAATGGAACCACCAGGAAGCAGATGAAAGGATCAAGAGAAGCAAAGCAACTTGCTTCATTCAAGAAGTCAAGTCACTTGAAGAAAGAAAGTGGGAGGAAGAAGAATGAGCAAGCTCAAACTCAAACACAAAGTAAAATGCAGCAAGGATGCATGAAAAAGATGAGAAGAAGTTGTGAGAAGTGAAGGCAAATTCACTTCTCAAAGTCACTTACCACCTGAAAGGTTAGAAAAGGAAATGCAATGCAATGCAAAATGAGATGAAATAGTATGATGCAAAACCAAACCAGAAGCATGTATGTGATGTTAATGATGCTATGAGATGTTACAAACCAGAAACAACACATGTGGATGATCATACAAGTTCATGGATGCAAATGAAGCAAGTTAAAACACATGATCATGCATGAAAAGTTATGAGATGCATATGGCATACAACATGGCAAATGAGAGATGCAATGATCAAGCATGCTTCCAATATGTCTTATGATGTTAAATGAATCACATGGAGGCATGGAATGTCATGGCAAGTCATGTTATGTAAGAAAATGCAAGATGGATGCATATGGAAGCCCAAATTAGGGTTTATGAACAATACATCAAACACAAACCAAAATCAGAAGCAAACATTAAGATAAAAAATTGAAAATGCACTCAAAGGATCCCTAATCCTATACTAACCCACTGCCCAAAGGAGAGGTTTCAACTCCTAACCAAATTCAAGTTATGATTTTCACAAGTTTCCTAGGGTTTTAGGGTTCCTTAACAAGAAAATTACCAAACAAATGGAAAATGAAAGATCAAATCATGGCCATTTAATCTCACAAACTACATGCTAAACACAATGCAATGCAAATAGAATCAAGGTCCAACTCTTTAGGGTTAGGCAGAAATGATTTTTGGAAGTTTGGATCAAAATAATGCATAAAAATGATTTTAATTCAATGAAAAATTCTCAAAATGCATCAAGATCAAAAAAGAAATTTGGTTTGAGGGTTGGACAATGTTTCTAAATGTTTTAAAACATTTTATGAATTTTTTGGTGATTTTTAAATACCTAAAAGTATTTTTAATAAATTAATTTTCATTAATCAATTAAAAATAAACTTTTAAATATTTAAAAATACTTTTTTAATGCTAAAAATGAAAATAAAAAAAATTTTGTGTTTTAAAAATTAATGAAACTCTTGGTAAAAAATTTCATAATTTTTAAAGCATTTTTACTATTTTTAATAAATATGAGAAATAAAATATAAAAAAAATGAAATAAAAATACAAAGTATGCAGTATGAGTGGCTGAGATTGAAAGTTGAGAGATCCAAAGGCCCTGCGTGCAAGTCAACAAGACTGGGGGTAATCACAATCCAAGGCCCAGATTCAAAGTTCTTAAGCGCGCGTGATCTGATGGCTGAGGTTTGATGTTAATTTAATTAATTAAGATTTATTTAATTAAGCAAGATTAGGGCATAATGACTCATCTGGGCCTTCCAAACACGCGCGGGAGAAGCAAATCAAAGGCCAGAATTCAAAGTTGGTTAATTAATGAGATTAGGGCTTAAGCATTTTCAGGTGACCGGAGGGAAGCTCCGGTCATCTTCTCCGGCAACATCAAAACCTTAGATCATGATTCAGGCTTCCATTCATCAAATTAAAAGCAGGAAAATGTTCCTCTACTTAAACCTCACTCAAATCACCTCTCAAACCAAATTTCTCATGCTCAAATGAAGAGAATCGAAGCCATGAAGATTCACGGGCAAAGTTTCAGAGCCCTGGTAAATCCTCATTTCTTACTCATTTTTAATTCTAAACCCATCCCCATGATCAGCAAGACATACTCAATCAATTTATAACTTAAAATGCAAGCTCTGAGAGAAAAAGTTCATGGCCATACCTGAGATGGAAGATCCTGTTTCTGGGCTTTCTGGGCTTCTCCTTGATGCAGACTCACTCCAATGGTTCTCCTGATGCTAATGGTAGGCTTGGAATGAGCTTAAACAAGCTATTTTGGGAGGTCCAGTTCTGGTGTATCGGAAAATGGAGTCTGTGTGTGAGTGGTTTCAAGCTCTGTCAATGGCTGATTCTGGTTCCTTTTTGTGTGTTTGATTTGTTGGTGAAGAGAGTTTGGATGTTTTGTGGCTGGAAAATGAGATTCGAAGAGAGGAAGCTCTTTGACAGTTTTTGTGGGGACTGAGTTCTGGCTTGCTTCAATGCCCAATGCCTTGCTATAACATCTCCAAGTTGTGTGGATAGCCTGTGGGGCAGGTCAGTAGGGGTGGCTGCTCACTGTGCCATGAGTATGGGAACTTTTGCCAAAAAGTCTAGTTGGCTTGTACTAGCAGCATGGGTCATGGCAGCAGCAGTTTGAAGTCATGTCTTGCTTCAGCTTGAGTTGAGGAGGGTCCTTGGATTGCTTGTAGCTGACTGCAACATATGGATCACAAGCTATGCTAGCTTTTGCAACTTGTCCACTTGATATTTCCTCATGATTTTGTGCTATGTACATGAGAAAACTCTTGCTGAATTTTGTTGCATAATGTTACATTTAGTCATGGCAATGCATAGGAGTCATTTAGTGATCACATAACTCATGGGAAGATGATTTTGCCAAGAATCCCTCTTTGCACTCTTATGGAAAATGCTTTAGAAATCTTTGAAAACCAAAGTAATCAATGCAAAATCCCTTGGGCCAATTCTGTTTTTGGGGTCATGTATGATCATATGATGAAGTTTTGAAGTCATTTTGAAGTCACTAGAATGCTTGGTGCATGAATTTGCAAGTTTTCCATTTGGTGCATAACTTGAATTTTAATGATTTTTGCCAACTTTGATAAACCATAACTTTTGATCCAAAATGAATTAGGTCATGTTCTTGTACTTTTTGAAAAGGGAAAGATCTAATCTACAACTTTCATGACCAAAGTTTTTCCATTTGAAGCATTTTTGGATCAAAAAGTAAGGGTTGAAAAATTGCCTAAAATGACAAATTCCTTAAAAGTCAAACTTGCCCTAAAAAGTCAACTTTGCAAAAACTTCAAATTCTTGAATTTTGTGAACTTCAACCTCCTTCCATGATCAAATAAAGATCAAATACACTCAAAATGATGAAGATCAACCCTTGGTTGGGTCATTGGGGCCTCAGATGCCCTGATTTTGCACTGACTTGTTCAGAAAGTCAACCTTTGATCAGATGACTTCCCCAAGGAATTTCTTCATGAAAATTGATATGCATACTCCCTATACCATATAGAGACCAATAGAAACAAGAATGACCAAAAAATTTGGAGTTATGGCCTCTGAAACCAAAACCCTAATTTTAGGTCAACTGTGCAGTCAAACTTGGCTCTGCCTCCATACCAATCCCAGTTCTTGTGATTCTTTGGCATTCTTGACTTTGAGAGGATATAATATGATGCTTGAACACCCATGGACCCCTTTGAAGTGATTGTTGACCTTTGGAGTGGCTCAAGAAGCTCTTGGATTGCTCAAATCACAAACCTTAGATGCAGATGACTTGGAACCAATGCAAAGAGTCAAAATTGTGGTATGAGATGTTATGATTGTGTTTATGTATATGAAATGGTCACAAGCCATGGTGTGAATGGGTGAGGGCAAATTTGGGGTGTTTACAGCTGCCCCTATTCAAACATGAGTTAGTTGTGCAGGATGTAAGCGACGGCTTAACAGGCAAACAAGATAACTTGTGGTTGAATATCAAAGACAGTCCAACATTTGCACTCACAGAATGAAGAAGAAAAGGGATATAGATTGTAAAGGAAAATAAAGTATATTGTAAAGTGTGGGCGATGGAGGACGACCGTCGAGCAGAGGACGACCGCTGGGTAAAGAGCAATGACGGGGACGGCCGACATGCTGGGGATAAAAGAATTATGATGGGGACGGCCATCAAGATAAAGCTGTAAAATTCTCTGGGAATTAATGAAACATGACGGGGACGGCCATCAAGTTCATAAAGTAAAGTAACCAACGACGGGGACGGCCATCGGGCTAAACTGAAAGGAAAAGGGACCACGACGAGGACGGCCATCGGGTTAAAGAATAAATGAAATGAACAGATGATGAGGTACGGTCATCAAAGGTGAAGGACGATCACCTAGCAGGGGACGGCTGCTCTGTTGGGTTAAGATGAGGGACGGTCATCTAAGGTGGAGGACGACCACCTGGCAGGGTACGGCTGCCGAAAATATCGCGACATAGGACGAATGCCGGATAAAAGGTCAACGATGGGGACGGCCATCGGACGAGCATGATGGAGGACGACCATCAAGAGGTGGAGGACGACCACCTAGCAGGGGACGGCTGCTCTCAAGGTTTATCATGACATAGGACGAATGCCAGGTAACCAAAATCAACAATGGGGACGGCCATTGGATAAAATGATGAAGGACGATCATCAAAAGGTGGAGGACGACCACCTAGCAGGGGACGGCTGCTAAAATATCAACGATGGGTACGGCCATCGGACGAGCATGATGGAGGACGACCATCAAGAGGTGGAGGACGACCACCTAGCAGGGTACGGCTGCTCTCAGGGTTTATCATGACACAGGACGAGTGTCAGATAAAAGAGAAAAATGCTTTGTTGGCGATCTACTGGGGAGTAGTAAACACGGACGAGTGTTTATATCCAAGAAACAAAAGGTATAAGTGTTTAGATATTTGTGTATAGATTAAAGATGCGGACGAGCATCCTTAAGACTACGATACGGACGAGTATCGGGTAGAAACAAATACTGACACGTGTTCAGAGATGATGATACGGACGAGTATCAACTGGTTAACAGAGAACACGGACGAGTGTTGAATCTGAAGGGACTTTTCTGGGGACTAGTAGACACAGACAAGTGTCTATATTCAAGAAGACAAGAGTGTTTGACACAGTGTATGAATTAAAGATGCGGACGAGCATCCTTAAGACTATGATACGGACGAGTATCATGTAGAAACAAACGCTTGACGCATGTTCAGAGATGACGATACGGACGAGTACCATCTGGTTAACAAAGAACAAGGACTAGTGTTGAGTCTGTAGGGATATAAGTGGTATATGTAAGATACGGACGAGTATCAGTATAAGAGTGAGTGGTGTACAGATGAGTATTTAACTGCTGGGGAGAGCGACACAGACGAGTGTCCAAAAGGAGAAGAGTGTAATATAAACAAGTATCTGATATACAAAGTGTAGGCGACTGCGCTGGGGATATGACACGGACGGGTGTCAAAGGATTATCATATGCAAGTATATGTGAGTGCAAAGAGGACGTCTTTGGCTTTCTGCTAGGGTTATGACACAGACAGGTGTCAAAAAGTATCTGTAATACGAGTGGTACTGTTTGCACAGAGTGTCCGGGTGACTTTATTGGGGAGTATCGACACGGACGGGTGCCAAGGAGAGTATGTACTGGTGTTTGTGAATATGAGGCAACTGCTTTTGCTGGGGAATCTCTGCTGGGGATATGGGGGAAGTTTTCTGTATATTGATGGATTGTCACTAATCACAAATGTTGAGTCGAAACATGGCTTATGATTATGCTATATGTTTGATTTTTGCCGCAATGCTCTGTATTAAACGGAATGCTACGCTTTGTGGGTGAATATGATGCGAATGCTATGATTATGCAAAGATTACCAAACCGGGATTCGGATCCCGTTGCTACGAAGATCTTCGGCCGATCTGTTGAAATGGACATCCCAGCTGGGGGTGAGATCATTGGTAGATCTAATGAGGTGATATCTGCTTGGGGAAATGGGTCAATGATAGACCTATTCCAATAAATGAAAGACCCAGCTGGGGTTTGTAGAAGCTTTCGTCACTCTGTTGTGATCCTTCATGCGTTGCTCTTCTGGATAGAGGCTGAAATTCTATGGGGAGATAGCTCCTCGACTTTTGTACTCGGCTGAGGATGGAATGGCAACTCGGCTGGGGAGAAAAAGAGGAATCACTGAAAGACCTCCTTAGAAATTCTGTTGAGGTGGATTCTTGACTCAGCCGGGGATATAGGCGCCTTCTGTGATGCCTGGCAATCCTGATGGGGATGAGTAATAAGTGGCAACTCAGCTGGGGAGAAAACACTATGGGCGCTGAGGCTGAGTGTCGATTTGTCAGCTTGCCGGAGTGAAGCTTTCATGCCCCAAGTTGCATCCTGGATACCTGCAATCCTGCAAAGGTAGAGACGCACAAGTGTTCCCGGGGTATCCCTTACTGGATTTCTATGATAAAAGTTTAGACACTCCCGAGAGTAAATATATTTCCTGCAAGCACGTTTTTATTTGAAGATAAACATCTGTATTCTATGCAATCAGTGTTTCTTTTTAGATATCAGACATTTTTTGCAAATAGAATGTACAAGACGATACATGACTAAAAATCTAATTTTATTAATTCATATGCCCTGAATTGGCGAGATACAGTCAAAGAAACAAGTCTCCTGGAATGAGGAGATTGTTACAAATTGAGAAACAAAATGCTGGCAATGTTGATGACGCTTTAAGGGGCTTCCTCTCTTGCTATGACTCGTATGACTTTTGACGTTCTTCTCATCTTGCTATATGAGGAATGTTGATTCTGATTGAAGCTTGATCCTTTCAAAGCTTACCAAGTTGTAAGTGATACAGACGAATTCAGGATGCAGTTGTTCGCTTATTCCCTTATTTTGCATGGATCGCCCTTTCGGGTTTTCAATCCATCGGGATACCCATTTTTGCCTGAGTTGTCCAATGCGGCTTTTCAACTCAGCGGGTGTACGTTTTTTATTTATTTTCCCTTATTTTTGTCCGAGTCTTTTATTCTGTTTTTGACTCGCCGGGATGCCCTATTTTTGCCTGGACTTACATTCTGTTTTTATGTCCAGCGGGTCTTTTATGCGAAGTATTTTTTAACTGCATCTGAATTCACAGGGGACGGGAAATCTTCACCATCCATGGTGCTGAGCATCAGCGCTCCACCAGAAAAAACTCTCTTTACCACAAATGGTCCTTCATAGTTTGGAGTCCACTTACCCCTGTGGTCTGTATGAGGAGGGAGGATTATCTTCAGCACAAGATCTCCTACTTGGTACTCTCGGTGCCTGACTTTCTGATCGAAGGCTTTCTTCATTCTCTTCTGATACAACTGCCCATGACAGATTACAGCCAATCTTTTCTCTTCGATCAGACTCAGTTGTTCGTATCGGGCCCGAACCCATTCTGCTTCACTTAGTTTAACATCCATCAGTACCCGTAGAGAGGGTAATTCAACTTCAACCGGTAGGACTGCTTCCATAATGTACACAAGTTGATACGGTGTTGCCCCAGTGGATGTCCTGATTGACGTGCGGTACCCATGCAAGGCAAATGGTAGCATCTCATGCCAGTCTTTGTAAGTGACTACCATCTTCTGCACAATCTTCTTGATATTCTTATTTGCTGCCTCAACAGCGCCATTCATCTTTGGCCTGTAAGGAGAAGAGTTGTGGTGTTGGATCTTGAAGTCCCGGCACAGTTCTGCCATCATTTTTTTGTTTAGATTGGAACCATTATCAGTAATGATTCGCTCGGGCACTCCATAACGACAGATGATATATCTCTTCAGAAATCTGGCTACCACTTGTCTTGTAACATTTGCATAGGAAGCTGCTTCAACCCACTTGGTAAAATAGTCAATGGCAACCAGGATGAATCTGTGTCCTCCATCATGCTCATCCGATGGTCGTCCCCATCGTTGATTTTAGCAGTCGTCCCCTGCTAGGTGGTCGTCCTCCACCTCTTGATGATCGTCCTTCATCATTTTATCCAATGGCCGTCCCCATTGTTGATTTTGGTTATCTGACATTCGTCCTATGTCATGATAAGCCCTGAGAGCAGCCGTACCCTGCTAAGTGGTCGTCCTCCACCTCTTGATGGTCGTCCTCCATCATGCTCGTCCGATGGCCGTCCCCATCGTTGACCTTTTATCCGATGGTCGTCCCCATCGTTGATATTTTCGGCAGCCGTACCCTGCCAGGTGGTCGTCCTCCACCTTTGATGGCCGTCCCCATCATATTTCTTTTATTCCCCAACAGAGCAGCCGTACCCTGCTAGGTGATCGTTCTTCACCTTTGATGGCCGTACCCCATCATCTGTTTATTTCATTCATTCTTTAACCCGATGGCCGTCCCCGTCGTGGTCCCTTTCCCTTTTCTTTTAGCCCGATGGCCGTCCCCATCGTCGGTTACCTTGCTTTATGAACTTGATGGCCGTCCCCGTCATGTTTCATTAATCCCTAGAGATTTTTACAGTTTATCGTGATGGCCGTCCCCATCATATTTTCTTATTTTTCCCAGCTAGTCGGTCGTCCCCGTCTT
Source organism: Lathyrus aphaca (assembly GCA_963966055.1). Classification (NCBI taxonomy): domain Eukaryota; kingdom Viridiplantae; phylum Streptophyta; class Magnoliopsida; order Fabales; family Fabaceae; genus Lathyrus; species Lathyrus aphaca. Next base: position 450,819,156 of record OZ014522.1, on the reverse strand, counting down.
GGCTTTACCTTTTATCCCCAGCATGTCGGCCGTCCCCGTCATTGCTTTATGTTCAGCACCTTTCCCAGCATGTCGGCCATCCCCGTCGTTGCTCTTTACCCAGCAGTCGTCCTCTGCTCGACGGTCGTCCTCCGTCGCCCACACTTTACAATATACTTTATTTTCCTTTACAATCTATATCCCTTTTCTTCTTCATTCCGTGAGTGCAAATTTTGGACTGTCTTTGGTATTCAACCACAAGTTATCTTGTTCGCCTGTTAAGCCGTTGCTTACATCCTGCACAGCTAACTCATGCTTGAATAGGGGCAGTTGTAAACACCCCAAATTTGCCCTCACCCATTCACACCATGGCTTGTGATCATTTCATATGCATAAACTCAATCATAGCACCTCATATCACATTTTTAAGTCATTGCATTGGTTCTAGGTCATCTGCACCTAGGGTTTGTGATCTGAGCAATCCAAGAGCCTCTTGAGCCACTCCAAAGATCACCAATCACTTCAAAGGGATCCATGTGTGTTCTTATATCATATTACATCCTCTCAAAGTCAAGAATTCCAAAGAATCGCAAGAACTGGGATTGGTATGGATGCAGAGCCAAGTTTGACTGCACAATTGACCTAAAATTAGGGTTTTGGTTTCAGAGGCCAAAGCTCCAAATTTTTTGGTCATTCTTGTTTCTATTGGTCTCTATATGGTATAGGGAGTATGCATATCAATTTTCATGAAGAAATTCCATGGGGAAGTCATCTGATCAAGGTTTGACTTTTCAGACAAGTCAGTGCAAAATCAGGGCATCTGAGGCCCCCAATGACCCAACCAATGGGCATTCTTCATCATTTTGAGTGTATATTATCTTTATTTGATCATGGAAGAGGGTTGAAGTTCACAAAAATCAAGAATTTGGAGTTTTTGCAAATGTTGACTTTTTGGGCATAGTTGACTTTTCAAGAATGTGTCATTTTAGGTCATTTTTCAAGCCTTGATTCTTGATCCAAAAATGCTTCAAATGGAAAAACTTTGGTCATGAAAGTTGTAGAATACATCTTTCCCTTTTCAAAAAGTACAAGGACATGATCTAATTCTTCTTGGATCAAAAGTTATGGTGTGACAAAGTTGGCAAAAATCATTGATTTTCAAGACATGCTTCAAATGTGAATTTTGCAAAAATCATGAACCAAGGCTTTTTGTAACCTCTAGTTGACATCAAACCATGACACAAACATCACATAAACTCTAAAAGTCAGAATTGAACCAAGAATGCTCATGTTTCATGGCTTGTGGAATGAGAAAATCACATGTGAACCAAAGTTGCACCAACTTGCAAAACTCATGATCACACTCCCTACCACTTGCCACATTGGATGCTGAGCTTTGCTAGCCCTTCCCCTCACCCTTGCTGCGCCAGCCCATGCTTTGTACTAGCCTAGAACCAAGCCATACCTCTCTTACACAAAAAGTGTACTTTTGGCAAAAGCAAACTTACCAATCAATAGAGGCCATGTCAAATCATCTGACCTATAGGATTAAAATATACTATCCAAATGCAGGCCATAACACTCAAGAAGCAAGGCTGAAACAACACACAACATCACATACACAAACTCACTCCCTTTTGCAAAACTCTTCGAATTTCTCTGCCCAGCTCAAAAACATCCAAACTATTTCCACACTTCAACTCACCATGCCTCATTGAGTCCAAAGCATCAAAGAACCAAGCCAGAAACAAGCCATAACACCACTTCACCATTTTCACCCCAACTTGCAGTTTCTTTCGAAACTCTCTCCACAGCTCACAAACATCCAAACAAACTCCACAAACCTTCTCCACTCATCATCTGGACCACAAGCAACCCTTCACCATTGCCAGAAACAGCCTGAATCACCATTGCCATGTTCAACTGAGCTTGAGCAGAAGTTGTTCAAACTCTTCATCCAGCCAACATAAATTTCTCCCAAGCATTCAAGCATCATCAAGAGGTCATAAGGAGTGGATTTCACCAAAAGGGGAGGCCTGAAAGTTGCTGGAGTGAAAGCTTCGAATCTCAGGTAGCTCAAGAAATATTTTCCCAGAAATCATTTTTTAAGTTCTTAATCTGTTATATATGTCTTCCTGATCATGAATATGCCTTTGGTTTCGAAAATGGTGGAGAGATGAGAGTTTACCATGCTTCTGAAATTTTTTGCCCTAGAAATAGATTGATTCGATTCAGCCATTGTAGGAATGATAAATTTGTTTTGAGTTGGGGTTTTGATTCGTGAGTGAGTGGGGATCATTCCTGTGTTCTTAGATTTCATTTTAGATACGTGTGTAGAGAGTTAGCATTTTGGAGTGAACGGAGAAGATGACCGGAACACTGTTCCGGTCATCTGAAAGTGATTAACGGCAGGGTTAGGGTTTAAACATTAATTAGCCAGGTTTGAATGCTGGCCTTTGGATTTGGCGCCAGGTCAACGCGCACGTGTTTTCATTTGAATCTCCACCATCAGATTGCATGACTTTTATTTAATTCAGTTTATTTCATTTTTATTTTTTATTTAATTCATTTGTTTTATACAATTTATTAAAAATAGTAAAAAATGTCTAAAAATTATGAAACTTTTTCTCATGAGTTTTATTAATTTTTAAGACCCAAAAATATTTTTGTTTTTATTTTTATCATTAAAAAAGTATTTTTAAATATTTAAAAGATTATTTTTAATTGATTAATGGAAATTAATTTATTAAAAATACTTTTAGGTATTTAAAAAATCACCAAAAAATTCATAAAATGTTCTAAGACATTTAGAAACATTGTCCAACCCTCAAACCAAATTTCTTTTTTGATCTTGATGCTTTTTGAGAATTTTCTTTTGAATTAAAATCATTTTTGTGCATTATTTTGATCCTAAGTTCAAAAAATCATTCCTGCCTATCTATGAAGAGTTGGACATTGATTCTTCTTGCATTGCATTGTGTTTAGCATGTAGTTTTTGAGATTAAATGGCCTTGATTTGATTCCTCATTTTCAATTTGTTTGGCATTTCTTTTGTTTAGGAACCCTAAAAACCCTAATAACTTGTAAAAATCATATCTTGAAATTGGTTAAGAGTTGAAACCTCCCCTTTGGACATTGGTTTAGTATAAGATTAGGGGTCTTCTGAGTGGCATTTTCCATTTTTTATCTTAGGGTTTGTTTCTGTTTTTGGTTTTTGTTTGATGTTTGGTTCATAAACCCTAATTTGGGCTTCCATATGCATCCATCTTGCATTTTCCTTCATACCATGACTTTCCATGATATTTCAAGCATCCATGTGATTCATTTGACATCATAAGATATATTGAAAGCATGTTTGATCATTGCATCATGTGTTTGCCTTATTGTATGCCATGTGCACTTCATAACTTTTCATGTATGTCCTTGCTTCCTAGCTTGCATCATTTGCATCCATGAACTTATGTGATCATATCCATGTGCTGCCTCATGTTTGTAGCATCTCATAGCATCATTTTCATCATCAACATGCTTCTGGTTTTGTTTCTCATCATGCCATCTCATCTCATCTTGCATTGCATTGCATTTCTTTTCTAACCTTTTCAGGTGGTAAGTGACTTGAGAAGTGAATTTGCCTTCACTTCTCATAACTTTTCTTTTCATCTCTCTTGCATCCATTGCTGCATTTATGTTTGTGTTTGAGTTTGAGCTGGCTCATTCTTCTTCTCCTTACTTTCTTTCTTCAAGTGACTTGACTTCTTGAATGAAGCAAGTTGTTTTGCTTCTCTTGATCCTTTTCTCTGCTTCCTGGTGGTTCCATTGAAGATTGCTCTTGCAAACCTCACAAACCTTAGGAACAACCAAGCATGACAATGATTAGGGTTTTGATTAGTCTCCCCTTTTAGTTTTACCTTTGTGTCTCCTTTGAGTTTTCTCTTCTCATCTCATAATCAGGGACTAAACCCTAAAGGCTTTAAGGCTTTGTGATTAAGCTTATGCCTGCATCCTTCTATTAGGATGGAGTGTATAACTTTAATCCTAAGTGTTAAACCCTTAATGTGTTTAACTCCTTTAATCAATTCACTTACTAATCATCAAGACATCACACTTGTAACTTGGGCCTTGCATTAGGGTTCTAATTCTTCCTTAATTGGTTAAGAAGGACTAACCCTAGTGTTAATGGACAAGTCCCCCTCAAGTTGTCTTACAAATCATAAAATCCACTTCATCATCTTACCATTAAATAAAATCCACTTAATCAAAGGCTTGTTGTGTCATGAGTTTAATCCCTAATCATGGATTAAGTTGAGGAGCTTTCTTCAGCTTAAACATTCTCATCTATTATCCTTCTATTAGGATGGTGTAATGAGTCTGTTTAATCCTTGATTATGGCTTAACCTCATTACTTAACACTAAACAAAAACAACAAAAACACCTAAATAATCACAAGTAGTTTAATGATCTTAACCCTACATCAAGGGTGGTTAAGTGTGAGAAGCTGACTTCACACTTAAGGTATTCTCATTACCCCTAATCAGAGGGAAGATGTGATGAGTTTACTAAATCCATTTGGTTTAGGCTTAAGCTCATTAACCTACGACAAATCCAAAAGCAATAAAAGACTGAAAACTCAAAAACAAACAATAATCGTCTCCTCCGGGATTCTTTTCTCATCACCTTCATTCACAAACGAGAACTTGCTTCTTCCGTCTAATGCAAGACAGTTAGCATCTGTGCCAGACAGATCATACACTTGAGCATAGACAAGTAAGCAGTTCACAAGTCAATTCATCTTTCAGTCTCTTTGGGTCGAACTACGGTGTTCTGACTTCCTCATTGCACGAGAGGATACGTAGGCATAACTTAACGGTTATCGAACAAAAGTCTCTGTATATTCCCCCTCTTTCTAGCTTCATTCTTTTAGCCTCACGATCTTGAGCATTTCACTCCTGTTCTTACACTGACACATCATTTATACACTCCACTTCTTTTACACTGACACCTGTACATTCTTTTCCAGCTACTTTATACACAGATTGCACTGACACTACCCCTTTAAAACACAAATCCTTCAAGCGTGGATCCCGTCGAGTACGGCGGACAATCTGGGTGCTAATACCTTCCCAGGTTGTAACCAACCCCCTTTCTCAGTCTCTCTGGTTCGCAACCGTCTTATCCATTTCTTTCTAGGTTTATGCAGCATTACCTTTCCTCCGGGATAAAAATGCCTAGCTGGCGACTCTTTTCATCTCCAGTGAGTTCACTGCTGTGTGTTCTCATTGTCCCTCTCGCCGACCGTTCGCGTCTGTACCTTTATTTGGGCCATCCCCATTTATCGGGAGCGACACACCTTATCTGCATAAATTTGGCATTTATGGCATTTTCTGGCGTAGGCACAACAGTCGGCATCCATTGTGATCCAGTAATAGCCTGATCTCAGCAACTTCTTAGCCATGGCATGCCCTCCAGCATGGGTACCAAAGGATCCTTCGTGCACTTCATGCATCAACGAGTCTGCTTCCGTTCTATCAACGCATCTGAGGAGTACCATATCAAAGTTTCTCTTGTACAGGGAACCATCAGTGTTCAAGAAGAAACTACCAGCAAGCCTTCTCAAAGTCTTCTTATCATTGGAAGATGCCCCAGGTGGGTATGTTTGATCCTCTAAGAAGCACTTAATGTCATGGAACCAAGGCATATCATCTTTAACAACATCTGCTGCAAATACATATGCTGGTCTGTCAAGTCTGGACACTGAGATTTGAGGTACGAAGTTGGTAGCCTGAACTTTGATCATGGACGAAATGGTAGCCAGAGCATCTGCAAACTGATTCTCATCCCGAGGGATATACTCAAGCTTGACTGTTGTAAAGAAAGTTAATAACCTCCTTGTATAATCCCTGTAAGGTATCAGATGATCTTGGTGGGTGTACCACTTGCCGTTGGTTTGATTGATTACCAGAGCTGAATCTCCGAATACAGTCAATGTCTTGATCCTGAGGTCAATGGCTTCCTCAAGACCCATAATGCAAGCTTCGTATTCAGCTTCGTTGTTAGTGCAGTTGAAAGTGAGCTTTGCCGAGAAAGGCATATGAACTCCTTTGGGTGTAATGAGTACTGCACCAACACCACGACCATTCATGTTAACAGCCCCATCAAACATCATAGTCCATTCTTCTTCCGGGTCAGGCCCTTCAGTGTGAACAGGCTCTTCGTGATCTTTTGCTTTTATGAACATGATGTCTTCATCAGGGAAGTCAAATCTCATAGGCTGGTAATCATCAATGGGTTGCTCAGCAAGATATTCAGACAATACACTGCCCTTGATGGCTTTCTGAGAAGTGTACTGGATGTCATATTCTGTGAGAATCATTTGCCATCTTGCAACCCGTCCGGTAAGAGCTGGCTTCTCAAATATGTACTTGACTGGATCCATCTTTGAGATCAATAAGGTAGTGTGGGTCAACATATACTGTCTCAGTCGGCGAGCAGCCCACGCTAAAGCACATCAAGTTTTCTCGAGCAGTGAATAACGTTGTTCACAGTCGGTAAACTTTTTGCTTAGGTAGTATATTGCATACTCTTTTCGACCAGACTCATCATGCTGGCCCAACACACACCCCATTGACTCTTCTAATACTGTCAGGTACATTATCAGAGGTCTTCCTTCAACTGGAGGCATAAGGATTGGAGGCTCTTGTAAGTATTCCTTGATCTTGTCAAAAGCCTTCTGGCAATCTTCGTTCCACCTGACTGTTTGTTCTTTTCTCAATAATTTGAACAAGGGCTCACAGGTTGCTGTAAGGTGAGATATGAACCTTGAGATGTAGTTCAATCGACCTAAGAACCCTCGAACTTCTTTCTCTGTCTTCGGTGCAGGCATTTCTTGAATGGCTTTGACTTTATCAGGGTCAACTTCAATCCCTTTCTCGCTTACAATAAATCCCAGCAGCTTACCAGATCGCACCCCGAATGTGCATTTGTTGGGGTTCAACTTCAGTTGGTACTTCCTCAGACGTTTGAACAACTTTAGCAGATTTACCAAGTGATCTTCTTCAGTAAGGGACTTGGCAATCATGTCATCCACATAACATTCGATTTCCTTATGGATCATATCGTGGAATAATGTTACCATAGCCCGTTGATACGTCGCACCGGCATTTTTGAGCCCAAATGACATTACCTTGTAGCAGAACGTGCCCTAGGGTGTGATGAAGGTTGTCTTCTCCATGTCTTCAGGTGACATCTTAATCTGATTGTATCCTGAAAATCCATCCATGAAGGAGAATATCGAGAACTGAGTCGTGTTATCCACCAATACGTCAATGTGAGGTAAAGGGAAGTCATCTTTCGGGCTGGCTCTGTTCAGATCCCGGTAATCAACACACATTCTTACTTTGCCGTCCTTTTTAGGCACAGGTACTATATTGGCAACCCACGGTGGATAGCTAGTTACAGCAAGGAACCCGGCGTCCTATTGCTTTTGTACTGTCGCACCCGACAAATGAAAATGGATCATATGAAGGTACAGACGCGAACGGTCGGCGAGAGGGACAATGAGAACACACAGCCGTGAACTCACTGGAGATGAATAGAGTCGCCAGCTAGGCATTTTTATCCCGGAGGAAAGGCAATGCTGCATAGACCTAGAAAGATATGGATAAGACGGTTGCGAACCAGAGAAACTGAGAAAGGGGGTTGGTTACAACCTGGGAAGGTATTAGCACCCAGATTGTCCGTCGTACTCGACGGGATCCACGCTTAAAAGATTTGTGTTTTAAAGGGGTAGTGTCAGTGCAATTTGTGTATAAAATAGCTGGAAAAGAATGTACAGGTGTCAGTGTATGAGAAGTGTGAAGTGCATAAGTGAAGTATGAAAGTGTCAGTATAGGAACAGAATGAAATGCTCATGATAATGAGGCTAAAGAATGAAGCCGGAAAGAGGGGGAATGTACAGAGACTTTTGTTCGATAACTGTTAAGTTATGCCTACGTATCCTCTCGTGCAATGAGGAAGTCAGAACACCGTAGTTCGACCCAAAGAGACTGAAGATGAATTGACTTGTGAACTGCTTGCTTGTCTATGCTCAAGTGTATGACCTGTCTGGCTCAGGTGCTTACTGTCTTGCATTAGACGGAAGAAGCAAGTTCTCGATTGTGAGTGAAGATGATGAGAAAAGAATCCCGAAGGAGACGATTATTGTTTGTTTTTGAGTTTTCAGTCTTTTATTGCTTTTTGGATTTTTGTCATAAGAAAATGAGCTTAAGCCTAAACCAATGGATTTAGTAAACTCATCACATCTTCCCTCTGATTAGGGGTAATGAGAATACCTTAAGTGTGAAGTCAGATTCTCACACTTAATCACCTTTTGATGTAGGATTAAGATCATTAACCTATTTGTGATTATTTAGATGTTTTTGTGATTTTGTTTAGTGTTGAGTAATGAGGTTAAGCCATAATCAAGGATTAAACAGACTCATTACACCATCCTAAAAGAAGGATAATAGATGAGAATGTTTAAGTTGAGGAAAACTCCTCAACTTAATCCATGATTAGGGATTAAACCCATGACAAAACAAGCCTTTATTAAATGGATTTTAGATTAATGATGATGATGAAGTGAATTTTATTGTTTGTAAGACAACTTGAGAGGGACTTGTCCATTAACACTAGGGTTAGTCCTTCTTAACCACTTAAGGAAGAATTAGAACCCTAATGCAAGGCCCAAGTTACAAGTGTAATGTCTTGATAATTATTAGATGGATTGATTAAGAGATTTAAACACATAAAGGGTTCAAGACTTAGGATTAAAGTTATACACTCCATCCTAAGAGAAGGATGCAGGCATAAGCTTAATCACAAAGTCTTAAAGCCTTTAGGGTTTAGTCCCTGATTATGAGATGAGAAGAGAAGACTCAAAGAGAGACACAAAGGCAAAAACTATGAGGGGAGACTAATCAAAACCCTAATTCATTGTCATGCTTGGTTGATCCTAAGGTTTGTGAGGTTTCCAAGAGAAATCTTCAGAAGAACCACCAGGAAGCAGATGAACAGGATCAAGAGAAGCAAGGTGACTTGCTTCATTCAAGAAGTCAAGTCACCTGAAGAAAGAAAGTGAGAAGGAGAAGAATGAGCAAGCTCAAACTCAAACACATATAGAAATGCAGTAATGGATGCAAGAGAGATGAAAAGAAAAGTTATGAGAAGTGAAGGCAAATCCACTTCTCAAGTTTACTTACCACCTGCAATGTTAGAAAGAAAATGCAATGTAATGCAAGATGAGATGAAATGATATGATGCTAAGCAAAACCAGAAGCATGTTGATGATGATTATGATGTTATGAGGTGCTGCAAACATGAGGCAAGACAATGGGGATGTTCATACAAGATTATGAATGCAAATGATGCAAGCTAAGGAGCATGAACAAGCATGAAAAGTTATGAAGCATACAAGACAAATGACATGGCAAATATGCAATGCAATGATCAATGATGCTTTCTACATGTCTTAAGATGTCAAATGAATTACAAGAATGCACAAAATGCAAAGACAAGTCATGTTATGCAAGGAAATGCAAGAGGGATGCAAATGAAAGCCCAAATTAGGGTTCATGGATCAAACATCAAACACAAACCAAAAACAGAAGCAAACCTCATGATAAAAAATGGAAAATGGCACCCAAAGAAACCCTAGACCTATAATAAACCACTGCCCAAAGGGGAGCTCTCAACTCTCAACCAAACTCAAAATATGAATTTTCTAAGTTATTAGGGTTTTTTAGGGTTCTTAACAAAACAAAAGCCAAACAATTAGAAAATGTAAGAACAAATCATGGCCTTTTTATCCTAGGAACTACATGCAAAACAAAAGACAAAGCAAAAAGAATCAATGTCTCAACCTTCACCAATTGGCAGAAATGAATTTTTGAATTTGTGATCAAAATAATGCATAAAAATGATTTAATTCAATGAAAAATTCTTAAAATGCATCAAGATCAAAAAAAGAAATTTGGTTTGAAGGTTGGACAATGTTTCTAAATGTCTTAGAACATTTCATGAATTTTTTTGTAATTTTTAAATACCTAAAAGTATTTTTAATTAATTAATTCTCATTAATCAATTAAAAATAATCTTTTAAATATTTAAAAATACTTTTTTAATGATAAAAAAATAAAATAAAAATATTTTTGGGTCATAAAAATTATTAAAACTTTAGGGAAAAAGTTTCATAATTTTTATGTATTTTTTGCTATTTTAAAATAATTATGCAAGTTAATGAAATAAAATGAAATAAAAATCAAATAAATAGAAAAGTCTGCGCAAGGGATGGCCAGGATTTGATCTGGGCTTGGACTGGTTGACTGCGCGCCAGATCCAAGGGCCCAGATTCAAACCTGGCTAAAAATGGTTTATGAATTAATTAAGCTGGATTTAATTAATTAAACTAGGTTAGGGTTTCTAATGACACATCCTGACCATTCAATCACGCGCGGGAAGCAACATCCAAGGGCCCAGGTTTGAAGTTGGCTAATTAATGACAATTAGCCCTAATCACTCTCAGGCTGCCGGAGAAGACCTCCGGTCGTCTTCTCCGGCGAGCAGCTCACCTGAAAACCTCCCAAATCCCTCAAATCGTAACGAAAGTGAAATCTAAGCATACCAAAATGATCCCCATGATCTCCTGAATCAAAACCCTAACCCCAAACAAATTTATTCTTCATCAATCACATGAATCGAAAGCAAACATTTTTAGGGCAAACCAGTTTCAGAGTCAAATTAAATGTTCAAATCACAACCATTTCAAAAACTAAAAGCATCAGGATGATCAGTGAATCATGAGGAACAAGTTTGTAACAAGAAAAACAACTTCTGGAAAAATTATTTTCGAGCTACCTGAGATTTGGAGCTTTCAGTTTGGGAACTTTCTGGCCTTCTCTTTATGTGCAATCTACTCCTTAGAACCCCTTGATGATGTTTGAATGCTCAAAATGAGTTTGTGCTGGCTGGATAATGAGTTTCGACAGGAACTGCTTCAAGCTCAGTCAACAATGGCTATGGTGATTCTGACTGGTTCAGGCCATGGTGAGTGATTGCTTGTGGTCCTGATGATGAATGGAGAAGGTTTGTGGTGCTTGTTTGTGTGTTTGTGAGCTAGGATGAGAGTTTCGAATGAAACTGCAAAATGGAGTGTGAAATGGTTATGGAGTGTTCTTGCTATTACAGGCTTTGGTTCTTGGTGCTGGATGATCTATGAAGTGTGGTGAGATGATTGATGAAGATAGTTTGAGTGTTTGGTGGCTGTGGAGAGGGATTCGAAGGAACTTGCAAAATGGTGAGTTTTTGTGTATGTGTGTAATGGGATTGTTTCAGCCTTGCTTCTTCATATGTTTAGCTTGCAAACTGTCCACATATTTCTCTCTCATTGGTCAGTTGACAAGACATGCCCTTTATTGATTGGTAAGGCAACTTTTGCAAAAAGTCCACTTCTTGTAAGAGAGGGCATGGGCTAAACTCTAGCTAAGTACAATGAGCATGGGGCTGCGCAGCATGATGTGTGTATGGAGCTAGTTTGGTTCAGCAGCCAATGCATCAAGTTGGTGAGATGTGATCATGAGTTTTGCAACTTGGCTTCCTTTGTTCACATGGAAAGATTTTGCTCCAAAGACCATACAAACATGTGATTCCTTTGGTTCAAATCTGATTTTGGGACTTAGGGAATGTTTATGCAATGGTTTGAAATGAATTAGAGGTCACAATATGCATTGGTACAAGACTTTGCAAAATTCTCACTTAGGGCGTGCCTTGAAAATCAATGATTTTAGCCAACTTTGCATTGCCATAACTTTTGATCCAAGAAGAGTTTGATCATGTTCTTGTACTTTTTGAAAAGGGAAAGATGAGATCTACAACTTTCATGACCAAAGTTTTTCCATTTGAAGCATTTTTGGATCAAAAATCAAAGCTTGAAAAATGACCTAAAATGAGGCATTCTTGAAAAGTCAACTATGCCCAAAAAGTCAACACTTGCAAAAACCCTAAATTCTTGATTTCTATGAACTTCAACCTTCTTCCATGATCAAATAAAGATCATATACACTCAAAATGATGAAGATCACCCATTGGTTGGGTCATTGGGGGCCTCAGATGCCCTGATTTTGCACTGACTTGTCTGAAAAGTCAACTCTTGATCAGATGACTTCCCCATGGAATTTCTTCATGAAAATTGATATGCACACTCCCTATACCATATAGAGATCAATGGAAACAAGAATGACCAAAAAATTTGGAGTTATGGCCTCTGAAACCAAAACCCTAATTTTCAGTCAACTGTGCAGTCAAACTTGGCTCTGCATCCACTCAAACCCTAGTTCTTGTGATTCCTCTGCAATTTTGACTTTGAGGGGATGGAATATGATATAAGAACACACATGGACCACTTTGAGTTGATTGGTTTCCTTTGGAATGGCTCAAGATGCTTTGGGATTGCTCAGATCACAAACCCTAGGTGCAGATGCCTTAGAAACTATGCAGTGACTCAAGTTTGAGATATGAGGTGATATGATTGTGTTTATGCACATGAGAATGATCATAAGCCATGGTGTGAATGAGTGAGGGCAAATTTGGGGTGTTTACAGCTGCCCCTATTCAAACATGAATTAGCTGTGCAGGTTGTAAGCGACGGCTTAACAGGCAAACAAGATAACTTGTGGTTGAATACCAAAGACAGTCCAAAATTTGCACTCACAGAATGAAGAAGAAAAGAGATATAGATTGTAAAGGCAAAATAAAGTATATTGTAAAGTGTAGGCGACGGAGGACGACCGTCGAGCAGAGGACGACTGCTGGGTAAAGTGGTATATGAAGCCAAGCGATGACGGGGACGGCCGACATGCTGGTAAAGTGTATGAAAATAAAGCAATGACGGGGACGGCCGACATGCTGGGGATAAAAGGTAAAGCTAAGACGGGGACGGCCGACTAGCTGGGGAAAGTGGTAAAGCTAAGACGGGGACGGCCGACTAGCTGGGGAGAGAAAAGAAATTATGATGGGGACGGCCATCAAGATAAAGTTATAAAATTCTCTGAGAATTAATGAAACGTGACGGGGACGGCCATCAAGTTCATAAAGGTAAAGTAAACAACGATGGGGACGGCCATCGGGTTAGAAAGGAAAAGGGACCACGACGGGGACGGCCATCAGGTTGAAGAATGAATGAAATAAACAGATGATGGGGTACGGCCATCAAAGGTGAAGGACGATCACCTAGCAGGGGACGGCTGCTCTGTTGGGAATAAAAGAAACATGATGGGGACGGCCATCAAAGGTGGAGGACGACCACCTGGCAGGGTACGGCTGCCGAAAATATCAACGATGGGGACGGCCATCGGATAGAAAAGGTCAACGATGGGGACGGCCATCGGACGAGCAAGATGGAGGACGACCATCAAGAAGTGGAGGACGACCACTCAGTAGGGGACGGCTGCTCTCGGGGTTTATCATAACACAGGACGAGTGTTAGATAACCAAAGATCAACAATGGGGACGGCCATTGGATAAAGTTGATGAAGGACGATCATCAAAAGGTGGAGGACGACCACCTAGCAGGGGACGGCTGCTAAAAACAACGATGGGGACGGCCATCGGATGAGCATGATGGAGGACGAACATCAAGAAGTGGAGGACGACCACTCAGCAGGGTACGGCTGCTCTCAAAGGTATCATAACACAGGACGAGTGTTAGATAAAAAGAAAATTTGTTGGCGGTCTACTGGGGAGAAAGTAAACACGGACGAGCGCTTACATCCAAGAAACAAAAGGTATAAGTGTTTGGTATTGTGTGTAGATTAAAGATGCGGACGAGCATCCTTAAGACTATGATACAGACGAGTATCATGTAGAAACAAACTGACACATGTTCAGAGATGATGATACGGACGAGTATCAACTGGTTAACAAAGAACACGGACGAGTGTTGCATCTGAAAGGACTCTTCTGGGGAGTAGTAGACACGGACGAGTATCTATATTCAAGAAGACATAAGTGTTTGACACAGTGTATGGATTAAAGATGCGGACGAGCATCCTTAAGACTATGATACGGACGAGTATCATGTAGAAACAAACACTAGACGCAACGTTCTGAGATGATGGTACGGACGAGTACCAACTAGTTAACAAAGAACAAGGACTACTGCCGAATCTGTGGGGATATGAATGATGATGTATACAAGATACGGACGAGTATATGTATAAGCGTACCATGAGTAGTGAGTATTGTATTGTATTGATGAGTGTTTTAACTGCTGGGGAGAGTGACACGGACGAGTGTCAAGAGAGAAGAGTATAATATTAACAAGTGTATGGGTGATAAAGGTGTAAGCGACTGCGCTGGGGATATGACACGGACGGGTGTCAAGAAAATGTATATATAGGTATATGTGAGTGCAAAGAGGGTGTCTTTGGCTTTCTGCTGGGGTATGACACGGACGGGTGTCAGGACGTATCTGTAATACGGGTGATTTTGTTTGTAGAGTGTATTCAGGCGACCTGTTTGGGGAAAGATGACACGGACGGGTGCCAAAAGGTGTATATACTGGTGTTTGTGATTTGAAAGGGCAGCTGCTTTTGCTGGGACTCTGATGGGGATTTTTGTATATCATGATGACGAACGGTTTATTATTCACAAGTGTTTGATCCACAACATGACTTATGATTATGCTATGCATTTGATTTTTGCCGTAATGCTCCGTATTAGACGGAATGCTACGCTCTGAGGGGTGAATATGATGCGGATGCCATGATTATGCAAAGGGGCACGGATCCGGGATTCGGATCCCATTGCTGTGAAAATCTCGGGTTGATCTGCTTGAAGTGAACATCCCAGCTGGGGATGAGATCATTGGTAGATCTAATGAGGTATCTGCTTGGGGATATATGCCACCGATTGACATATCCTTATAAATGAGAAACCCAGCTGGGGTTTGCAGAAGCTTTCTGTACTCTGTTGTGACTTCTTCGTGCATTGCTCTTCTGGATAGAGGCTGAAGCTCTGTGGGGAGATGATTCCCTGATTTCTGCATTCTGCTGAGGAAGAATAGCAACTCGGCTGGGGAAGTGTGAGAGGCAACTCAGCTGGGGAGAGCAACAAGAGGCAACTCAGCTGGGGACAGAGCATTCTGAGTGTTAAGCCTGTTTGTTGATTTGGCAACTTTGCTGGGGCAGGCAATGGGGAGCTACTCAGCTGGGGAGAGCAGCAAGAAGCAACTCAGCTGGGGAAATGGGCACCTCCCTGTGCCATGTGAGTTGATAATGGTTCGCCAGTTTGCTGAGACGTAACTTGCATGCCCCAGGTTACGCTCTGGATACCTGCAATCCTGCAAAGATGAGGAAACGTACAAAAGGTCCCGAGGTATCCCTTACTGGATTCCGTCATAGGAGTTAAGTACTTTCGAGAATGATCACATTCCCTGTAAGCATGTGTTTTTTGTTTTTTAGAGAAAGGCATCTGTACTTATGCAATTGTATTTTTTAGAGATATCAGACAACTCTTCGCAAAACATAAATGTAAAAACGAAACATGACCGAAAATCTGATTTTATTAATTCATGTGCCCTGAATTGGCAAGATACAGTCAAAGAAACATATCTCCTGAAATGAGGAGATTGTTACAAATTGAGAAATAAAGTGATGGCGGTGTTGACGACGCTTTGAGGAGCTTCCTCTCCTGCTATGACTCGTATGACAATGACGTTCTTCTCGTCTTGCTTTCTGGAGAGAGTTGATTCTGACTGAAGCTTGATCCTTTGGAAGCTTACCAAGTTGTAGGTGATACAGACGAACTCAGAATGCAGTTGTTCGCTTATTCCCTTATTTTGCATGGATCGCCCTTTCGGGTTTTCAATCCATCGGGATACCCATTTTTGCCTGAGCTGTCCAATGCGGCTTTTCAACTCAGCGGGTGTACATTTTTTATTTATTTCCCTTATTTTTGCCCGAGTCTTTTATTCTGTTTTTGACTCGCCGGGATGCCCTATTTTTGCCTGGACTTACATTCTGTTTTTATGTCCAGCGGGTCATTTTATGCGAAGTATTTTTTAACTGCATCTGAATTCACAGGGGACGGGAAATCTTCACCATCCATGGTGCTGAGCATCAGTGCTCCACCAGAGAAAACTTTCTTTACAACAAATGGTCCTTCATAATTTGGAGTCCATTTTCCCCTGCGGTCTGTATGAGGAGGGAGGATTCTTTTCAGCACAAGATCTCCTACTTGGTACTCTCGGTGCCTGACTTTCTGATCGAAGGCTCTCTTCATTCTCTTCTGATATAACTGCCCATGGCAGATTGCAGCCAATCTTTTCTCTTCGATCAGACTCAGTTGTTCGAATCGGGACCGAACCCATTCTGCTTCACTCAGTTTAACATCCATCAAAACTCGCAGGGAGGGTAATTCAACTTCAACTGGTAGGACTGCTTCCATACCATATACAAGCATATACGGTGTTGCCCTAGTGGATGTTCTGATTGATGTGCGGTACCCATGCAAGGCAAACGGTAGCATTTCATGCCAGTCTTTGTATGTGACTACCATCTTCTGCACAATCTTCTTGATATTCTTATTTGCTGCCTCAACAGCGCCGTTCATCTTTGGCCTGTAAGGAGAAGAATTGTGATGTTGGATCTTGAAGTCCCGGCACAGCTCTGCCATCATTTTGTTGTTCAAGTTGGAACCATTATCAGTAATGATTCGCTCGGGCACTCCATACCGACAGATGATATCTCTCTTCAGAAATCTGGCTACCACTTGCCTAGTGACGTTTGCATATGAGGCTGCTTCAACCCACTTGGTGAAATAGTCAATGGCGACCAGGATGAATCTGTGACCATTTGAAGCAGTTGGCTCAATCTTGCCAATCATATCAATGCCCCACATAGCAAAGGGCCATGGTGAAGACATGATGTTCAAAGGATTGGGAGGCACATGCACCTTATCTGCGTAAATCTGGCATTTATGGCATTTTCTGGCGTAGGCACAGCAGTCTGCATCCATTGTGATCCAGTAATAGCCTGATCTTAGCAATTTCTTAGCCATGGCATGCCCTCCTGCGTGGGTACCAAAAGATCCTTCGTGCACTTCATGCATCAACAAATCTGCTTCCGTCTTGTCAACACATCTGAGGAGTACCATGTCAAAGTTCCTTTTGTATAAAGACCCATCAGCGTTCAGAAAGAAACTACCAGCAAGCCTTCTCAAAGTCTTCTTATCATTGGAAGATGCCCCAGGTGGGTATGCTTGATCCTCCAAGAAGCACTTAATGTCATGGAACCAAGGCTTATCATCTTTTACAACATCCGCTGCAAATACATATGCTGGTCTGTTGAGTCTGGACACTGAAATCTGAGGTACAAAGTTAGCAGCTTGAACTTTGATCATGGATGAAATGGTAGCAAGAGCATCTGCAAACTGATTCTCGTCCCGAGGGATATACTCAAGCTTGACTGTTGTGAAGAAAGTCAATAACCTCCTTGTATAATCCCTATAAGGTATCAGATGATCTTGGTGGGTGTACCATTTTCCATTGGTTTGATTGACTACCAAAGCTGAATCTCCGAATACGGTCAATGTCTTGATCCTGAGGTCAATAGCTTCCTCAAGACCCATAATGCAAGCTTCGTATTCAGCTTCGTTGTTAGTGCAGTTGAAAGTGAGTTTTGCCGAGAAAGGCATGTGAACTCCTTTAGGTGTAATGAGTACTGCTCCAACACCACAGCCATTCATGTTAACAGCCCCATCAAACATCATAGTCCATTCTTCTTCCGGGTCGGGCCCTTCAGTGTGAATTGGCTCTTCATGATCTTTTGCTTTAATGAACATGATGTCTTCATCAGGGAAGTCAAACCTCATAGGTTGGTAGTCATCAATGGGTTGCTCAGCAAGATATTCAGATAGTACACTGCCCTTGATGGCTTTCTGAGATGTGTACTGTATGTCGTATTCTGTGAGAATCATCTGCCATCTTGCAACCCGTCCGGTAAGAGCTGGCTTCTCAAATATGTACTTGACTGGATCCATTTTTGAGATTAATAAGGTAGTGTGGGTCAACATATACTGTCTCAGTCGGCGAGCAGCCCACGCTAAAGCACAGCAAGTTTTCTCGAGCAGTGAATAACGCTGTTCACAGTCGGTAAACTTTTTGCTTAGGTAGTATATTGCATACTCTTTTCTACCAGACTCGTCATGCTGGCCCAGCACACACCCCATCGACTCTTCTAATACTGTCAAGTACATTATCAGAGGTCTTCCTTCAACTGGCGGCATGAGGATTGGAGGTTCTTGTAAATACTCCTTGATCTTGTCGAAAGCCTTCTGGCAATCTTCGTTCCACCTGACCGTTTGTTCCTTTCTTAGCAGCTTGAACAAGGGTTCACAGGTTGCTGTAAGGTGAGATATGAACCGTGAAATATAGTTCAATCGACCTAAGAACCCTCGAACTTCTTTCTCAGTTTTAGGTGCAGGCATCTCTTGAATAGCCTTGACCTTATCAGGGTCAACCTCAATCCCTTTCTCGCTTACAATAAAGCCCAGCAATTTACCGGATCGCACCCCGAATGTGCATTTGTTGGGGTTCAGCTTCAATTGGTGTTTCCTTAGACGCTTGAATAACTTGAGCAGATTTACCAGGTGATCTTCCTCTGTAAGGGACTTGGCGATCATATCATCCACATAACATTCTATTTCTTTGTGGATCATATCGTGGAATAATGTCACCATAGCCCGTTGATACGTTGCACCAGCATTCTTCAGTCCGAATGGCATCACTTTGTAACAGAACGTGCCCCAAGGTGTGATGAATGTTGTCTTCTCCATGTCTTCAGGTGACATCTTGATCTGATTATATCCTGAAAATCCATCCATGAAGGAGAATACCGAGAACTGAGCCGTGTTATCCACCAATACGTCAATGTGAGGTAATGGGAAGTCATCTTTCGGACTGGCTCTGTTCAGATCCCGGTAGTCAACACACATTCTTACTTTGCCGTCCTTCTTAGGCACAGGTACTATGTTAGCAACCCACGGCGGATAGCTAGTCACAGCAAGGAACCCGGCGTCCCATTGCTTCTGTACCTCTTCCTTGATTTTCATAGCCATGTCTGGGCGAGTTCGGCGCAGCTTCTGTTTGACTGGTGGGCATTCTTCCCTCAGAGGCAGCTTGTGCACAACTATATCGGTATCCAACCCTGGCATATCTTGATACGACCAAGCAAACACATCAACATACTCTTGAAGCAGATCTATCAGTTGTCTCTTCACTGAGTCTTGCAGGCAGGCCCCGATTTTAACTTCTTTCACGTCTTCGTCAGTACCAAGATTAATCACTTCAACCTCCTCCTGGTGAGGGGTAATAACCTTTTCCTCTTGTCTCAACAACCTGGCTAGCTCTTCAGGAAGCTCATATTCTTCATCAACCCCTTCATCAGCTTGATTGATCGGATTGTCAAAGTCATACGATGTCATAGCCGTGCTGTTGTCGGTGCTGTCAGGAAGGCACTCTCTGCAAGGGTTAAGTTGGTTCATTTTAGTGATTGATTTTAATCTTGCTTTAGAAAAGTGAAATGAAGTTATCATTTTGAAAACACCGCCATTTATTTTTGTACAAAAAGAAAAATGGAAAAACAGTGAGCATAAAAGAAAAGGACTCGTTTGCAAAAAGATGTCTGATATTTCATTAATTTAATCTTGTTTGCACAAAAGTACAGATGGACCTGGTTACAAAATGAGTCTTGTCATCTTGGGCAAGATGCAAGACTTTGATGCATGCTTATAAAAATACAGGAAATAATAATTACTCTGC
This sequence comes from Lathyrus aphaca, assembly GCA_963966055.1. NCBI lineage: Eukaryota > Viridiplantae > Streptophyta > Magnoliopsida > Fabales > Fabaceae > Lathyrus > Lathyrus aphaca. The sequence goes on along the minus strand of OZ014522.1, from coordinate 450,799,328 downwards.
ATGAGTAACTCTTATAATTTCCTGGGAAGACCAGTTCGAGACACTGCTCCCCGGGATCTTCGGACGAATCCAATTCTCCAGATTGCGCTCCTCTTCCAGCTCGTCTTCCAGACAGTTGATAGCATCGGGGGTAAGCATTCCCCCACTGACAAAACCTGGCTCTGCAGCAGCCTTTGCTTGATGTTGAGTTGGTTTGTAACCCAACCCAAACTTGTCCTTCTTCTCCTCCACAGCTAATACCTTGCCCCAGCCTTGGGCAGTTCCTTCTTCAACAACCTTCCGGGCTTGTTGGTAAGATGACATTGGAGTACCAGATACAGCAGATGCTTCATTGACATTCAAGGCCTCAAAACCTTGGCTCATTGTTTCATGGATCTCTCCATCCATCTCAATGTACTTGTAGGTTGCCAGGTGGCTGACAAAAATGTCCTCCTCTCCACAGATTGTGACAACTTGACCTTCCCACTCAAATTTTAACTTTTGGTGAAGGGTAGACGTTATTGCGCCGGCGGCGTGAATCCAGGGTCTACCCAACAAACAGCTGTAGGCGGGCTGAATGTCCATCACATAAAAGATAGTTTTAAAAGTCTGTGGGCCAATTGTCACAGGCAGCTCAATCTCTCCCAGAACCGATCTCTTAGAACCATCAAAGGCTCTTACTACCAGGTTGCTGGGTCTCAATGCCAATCCATCATATTCAAGCTTCACCAGAGCCTTCTTTGGCAAGACATTCAGGGAAGAACCTGTGTCCACCAGCACATGAGAAAGGACAGCTCCTTTGCATTCCAGGGTTATGTGCAAGGCTTTGTTGTGGTTGCGGCCATCCGCTGTCAAGTCAGAATTGGTAAACCCTAGCCCATTGCTAGCAGTAACATTTCCAACCACGGTTTCCAACTGGTTGACAGTTATCTCCTCAGGCACGTAAGCTGCGTGCAGGACTTTAAGTAGTGCATTCCGATGGGCTTCGGAGCACATAAGCAGTGAGAGGATGGAGATTTTGGATGGCGTCTGGTGAAGCTGATCCACAATTTTATAATCACTCTTCTTGATGATTCGCATAAACTCATCAACTTCCTGATCGAATGGAGTTTTCAGGGCTTCTTTGGCAGCTAGATCTTCCTGCACTGGGCCTTTTCCTTTTGCCTTGGCAGAAGCTTCTGCTTCGGCAGTAGGTCTTTGAACTTGTGAAGCAAAGAGACGTCCGCTTCGAGTGAAGCCTCCGCCTCCCCCCACATTATCTATTTGTGGTGCAGGTGCTATTGTTTCAAGAGTGATTCTTTTTCCTTCGCAGTATACGTCAGAGCCATAGTGCCAAGGGATGGCCCTATTGCTTTCATATGGTACTGGTCCAGGCACCGTGACAGTGACCGGACTGATTGCTGCTGCTGAAGGGACTGTTATTGTTTGTGGATCATAAAAGATTGTAACTGGTGCTCTGGCGGGAGCAGCACCTTCTGAATGGTAGGCAGAATTATTTTCAGGATCGTAGAATATGGTGACGGTAGAGACATCTTCATGATTGATCGCTGGTGTTGTAGGAGGTTCTGTTGAAAGGACTGTTGTTGTTGCTGATGGAGATTCGAAATGGAATGAAGCTGAAGTTGTAGCAGGAGAAACTGTTGAAAACTAATCATTTGGGAGGACAGATGAAATACTTGTTGATGGTGCTGATGAATTGTCGGGAACAATAGTTGCTGCAGTTGTAGGAGGGTCTGAAACCGTTGTTGATGAAGTTGCTGGATTTACCGGAAATGATGTAGTGATCAGTAGCAGGCCACTCTGAATAAGGCTGTTAATGCCATTCCTCAGGTCCTCGCACCCATTCCATGAAATATTGCAATAGGGGCATCCTAGTTCACACCCCGGAAATATTTGGTTTTCACGGAGTTGAGCTTTGATTTCCACCAATGGTGTCCTGATCTGATCCACACTGGTTATTAAATAAGACGGTTGGTCTTCTTCAATAGCATTAATTCGGGGACCACCATGGTTTGGCATAGGGTTTTTATTGACATTGGGCGGAGGTGCAAAATTCAGAGCCTTGGAGTCTACCAAGTCTTGTACCTTCATATGCAGAGCCCTGCATTTTTCTGTACTGTGACCAGGTGCGTTCGAGTGAAAAGCACACCTAGCATTGGAGTCATAGTTTCTTGGTAGACTGTTGGGATCCGGAGGTGCCAACGTTCTTAGCTCAACCAGGTTGAGTTTCAGAAGTTGTGGCAACAAGGCAGCATACGGCATTGGGATCGGGTCGATCACTCGGTTAGCTTGAGATGGCCTTTGTTGGAATGGCCTCTGTTGATTGTTGTTGTTGGAGTTATTGTTGAAGTTCCTTGGAGGATACTGATTCTGCTGATACTGAGGTTGTTGTTTGAAGTTTTGTTGAGGAGGTTGATAGACTGGCTGAGGATGAGCTGGAGCAGGGATAGTGACTGCTGCTATTGACCTCTGAGCATATTGGGGCCTACCCCTGTTGGTGTGGATGGCATTAGTCTCACCAGCTCTTCTCGGGCCTGCAAAAGGCTTTCTTGTACTGCTGGACGAACTGGCACCATTGTCTGAGATCTTTCCCATTTTTAACAGGCTTTCAATTCTCTCCCCAGCTATGACAACATCTGCGAAGCTGGTGGAAGAGAAAGCAGCTAACCTGTCAATATACGTTCCCTGAAGAGTGTTCATAAACATGTCTGCCATTTCTCTCTCAGACATTGGTGGTTGAACAGCAGCAGCCAATTGCCTCCATCTCTGGGCATATTCTCGAAAACTTTCCCTTGACGACTGTGACATTCCCATTAGGAGAGTCCTGTTGGGTGCCATGTCTAAATTGTATTGATACTGTCGGATGAAGGCTTCTGCCAGGTCCTTCCAGCATCTCACAGTTGCCCTTGTCAAGTGGGAATACCATTCCCTTGATGCTCCAGTCAAGCTATCTTCGAAGTAGAACATCCAAAGTTTCTCATCCATTGTATAGGCCTTCAGCCTTCCCAGAAATGATTGCAAATGAGTCCGGGGGCATGAAGTCCCATTATACTTTTCGAAGCAAGGAGGCTTGAACTTATGGGGGATCCTGACCCCGTCTACCAGCCCCATGTCCATGACGTCGAAACCCAAAGAATTTTGAGATTCTAAGGACCTCAACTTCTCAGCTATCTCTTCCAATCGTCTATCATATGTTTCCTCTCCGGCACCCATTACTGTATACTGGTCCTCCTGAGGATCTTCTTGAAGTACTCTGGCTGCTGTGGCTGTCCCTTGAATGTTGACTGGGATGTTGGCCTCTGGATGGAGATGGGGTCCAAAAACTGGGGGATTGACATGAGGTTGGACCCTCTCGTTGTTACTTGTGCCAGCAGTTCCCACATGGGGCTCCTCTTGATTCCTTCCTTCTACCAAAACTCTGAGCCTCTCCTGGCTTTGAGCTAAATTGTTCATCACTTCCATGAATTGTGTTATCTGAGTTCTCATCTCCTGCCTTTCGTTGGCCATCTGGTTTCTGACCTCTGTAAGGTCTTGCTGCATCTGATCCATCTGGATTCCCGAAAGGTTGTTTCTAGTTGGGTACCTGTGAGGCCTGCTGAGAGGAAATACCCGGCGGCGAGCAATAATTCCTGAGATTCACAACAGAGGTTAGCAACAACAAAACAAAAAAAACCTACAAAACAAACAAAATGGTTAGCATGCAATGCAATTATGCTTATTTGTTCTCAAGGTATCCGGTTTGGCCTTCAGTTTTGACCCTTCCAGACCCTTGAAGATGCTGCTGTTGAAGTTGCTTTCGAAGTGGACTCAGACGGAAACCAACACAAATATATTACAAAGGTGAAATAATACAAATTGTTCAAATTACAACACAAGCCCTTAAAGGGGTCAAAATACATCACAAAAAGGTAAAAGTACATGAAATAGGAACAACAACAAGCAAATGATCAGACTCCAAGGCCAAACTCATCCTCACGAACTTCCTTAAGAAGTGCTTCGGTCACAGGATCAGCCGGATGCTCCGTGAGACTTCTGATGAGAAGGTTCCTTGTTGCAACAGCTGCAGTCAACTTCCTGTTCTGACTTTGGTCCTTAGACCTCTTCACTCCAGCTCTGATTTCTAGCTCTGATATTTTCTTCTGGGCTGCTGCCAGGGCTTTTTCCATCTGCTCCATCTTGTCCTGAACTCTCTTGTCTTCTAGAGTACGGGCCTCAGTGATCCGGACCCACCTGGCCTGACTCTCTTTCAAATACAAGTCTGTTCTTGCTCTCTGGAACTGGGCTTCTTTACAAGCATTCTTCAGAATCTGCTCACCAGCTTTAGACTTGTTGATATACTCCCCAGACTTCTCAATCTTAGTCAAGTGTTCCACTCTCAACTTCTCCAATCTCTCAATCTCCCTTACACCTTCACTTCTCTCCCGGAGGGTCTTCTGTAAAGCCTGGGTTAACTTCTCATTTCTTTCCTTCAAGCCCTCAAACTCTTCCAAACTGATAGTGGCAGGGGGTGGTGCTGAAGATGACTCAGGCATGTCTTCTATGGTAAAGGGCATTCCAGAGAACTGGGCCCTAGCATGGGACCACTCATAATATTGGACTGATGCCACATTATTGCACTTCCCCAGAATGGTGATTCCCTTGGTTTGAACATGATCCCAAGCCCAGGCAGCCTGCCTAACAACAGCCAAACTAATCTTGTTCTCACAGTAGAGGGTCTCCACCAAGTCTTGTTCCCTAGGAGTATGAACCAGTGCATAGCCTAATTGCCTTCTGAACAGCAGAGGGTTGTAATTGATACTTCCCTTAACTCCTATTAAGGGCACATTGGGAAAGTGCCCACAGCTGGTGATTATATCTCTGCCCTTGGTGCTCTGAGTACACCATCTGATGTCTGCTGAAGTGAGAGTAGTGAGCCTCTTAGCCCAGTTGCTTTGCTGATGAGGATTTAGAAATGCATCTGTCCTGGGTAGATGCCTGAGAAACCAAGCATGGAATAATGGAGCACAAATCCTCACTAATCTTCCCCTCTGTTTCTCATTTCTCTGATGTACTGAGTAATAGAGATCACCCAGTAAAGTTGGCACAGGGTTCTTCAGGATGAACAAGTGGATTGCATTCTTGCTAATGAAACGGGGCTCATCTGCAAACAACATAATTCCATATACACTTAAGGCCAACAGAGCACAAACAGCTTTCCACTCCCCCAAGGAGGCCTTCAAACTAGCTTGAGAAATTAAGAAGTCAAGATGAAAACCAGGGATCCCAGCTTTAGAGGTCATATGCTGCTCAATCAAAGCAGGTTCCAGGTGCAAAGCTTTTGCTATCTCTCCATTGCTGGGAAAGACCATTTCAGGGTTGAAAGGGATTTCCCTCTTGATAGGCAAACCAACCAAAGATGAGTATTCTTCCAAAAGAGGACCCAACTGAAAGTCTTGAAAGGTGAAACATCTCAATGGGGGGTCATAAAACTGAATACAGGTGTGGATGAGGCTCCTCTTAGATGGGTCCAGATCCATGACCAAGTCAAGTATATCTCCATAACTCTCCCTGAACAAGGGTATGTGATCTGGAGTGATCAGGGTTTGGATCCTCCTGATATCTGATAAGTCTGGTTGGAAGAAGTGATAAGTGATGTTGCTTTTCTTTGGAGCCATGATGCTGAGGACTGAGTAGGATAAGTGCTGATGAAGATGCTGAGGAGTGGGCCACTGGCTGGCTAGTGCTAGTAACTGAAGTATATGGCTGACAGGCTGAAGCAAATGCTGGTGGAGATAGGTCAATGATGCAGATGGGGTCAAAACCAAAACCAGATGAAAATGGATGCCCTGAAACACAAATAAGCACATGTTAATATGATGCAATGAGTATGTATGCAAATGAAATGCAAGGGTTTGTGACTGAGCTGGATCTGATTAACTGCCTTGATATAGATCCATGTGTGTTCAAGAATTCCAGATGGAGGTCAATAAATCCAGTAACCAGGGTAGGGGACTCAAATAAAGAGCCACAAGTCCAAGGTTTTAGAATCACAAGAACTGTCCAACATGGAGTACTCTTAACAAAGTCAAAGTAACAGGGTATTCTGAGGTCAAGGTACCTGCAAACCTGTAAACAGCCCAACCCTCTCACAGGTAGTGTTCTAAAACAAGGATCCTCAGACTTGGATCAGTTATGAGAAGTGTAAACACTTCTAACCCGGAGGTACAGTGTTTACAATAACCATAAAAGTTCCTCCTCTAATTCACCTCAGTTTCTGAAGGTCAATACTAAAGGTCATCCAGACTTAGCAGGCTTCCCAGATAGCCCTAGCATTGCAGGAAATCTGCAACACAGAGTTCTCAAGAAGAAACCCATATCTGAACCGTGTTTCATATTCCCGCACCAGACCGAAATGGAATGGGAAAGAATATGATTCACTCTAGCCTAGGTGTCACTCAGGTCCCAGGTATAGGACCTTAACTCTCAATGAAACACCCACCCACCAAAGCAAACAACCAGATCCAGCCAGCAGTACAGTATGATATAATGCAAAGCTATAAAGAAAGCAGTAAAGTATCTGTACATAAAGCAGAAATAAATACAAACACAAATAAGCACATAACACCCCAGTAAACACAAATCAAACAAGCGCTAGGAGGAACCCACAAAAAGAACCAGAAGCCCTGGTTGCAGTATAAGGTTCCCCAGCAGAGTCGCCAAGCTGTCGCACCCGACAAATGAAAATGGATCATATGAAGGTACAGACGCGAACGGTCGGCGAGAGGGACAATGAGAACACACAGCCGTGAACTCACTGGAGATGAATAGAGTCGCCAGCTAGGCATTTTTATCCCGGAGGAAAGGCAATGCTGCATAGACCTAGAAAGATATGGATAAGACGGTTGCGAACCAGAGAAACTGAGAAAGGGGGTTGGTTACAACCTGGGAAGGTATTAGCACCCAGATTGTCCGTCGTACTCGACGGGATCCACGCTTAAAAGATTTGTGTTTTAAAGGGGTAGTGTCAGTGCAATTTGTGTATAAAATAGCTGGAAAAGAATGTACAGGTGTCAGTGTATGAGAAGTGTGAAGTGCATAAGTGAAGTATGAAAGTGTCAGTATAGGAACATAATGAAATGCTCATGATAATGAGGCTAAAGAATGAAGCCGGAAAGAGGGGGAATGTACAGAGACTTTTGTTCGATAACTGTTAAGTTATGCCTACGTATCCTCTCGTGCAATGAGGAAGTCAGAACACCGTAGTTCGACCCAAAGAGACTGAAGATGAATTGACTTGTGAACTGCTTGCTTGTCTATGCTCAAGTGTATGACCTGTCTGGCTCAGGTGCTTACTGTCTTGCATTAGACGGAAGAAGCAAGTTCTCGATTGTGAGTGAAGATGATGAGAAAAGAATCCCGAAGGAGACGATTATTGTTTGTTTTTGAGTTTTCAGTCTTTTATTGCTTTTTGGATTTTTGTCATAAGAAAATGAGCTTAAGCCTAAACCAATGGATTTAGTAAACTCATCACATCTTCCCTCTGATTAGGGGTAATGAGAATACCTTAAGTGTGAAGTCAGATTCTCACACTTAATCACCTTTTGATGTAGGATTAAGATCATTAACCTACTTGTGATTATTTAGATGTTTTTGTGATTTTGTTTAGTGTTGAGTAATGAGGTTAAGCCATAATCAAGGATTAAACAGACTCATTACACCATCCTAAAAGAAGGATAATAGATGAGAATGTTTAAGTTGAGGAAAACTCCTCAACTTAATCCATGATTAGGGATTAAACCCATGACAAAACAAGCCTTTATTAAATGGATTTTAGATTAATGATGATGATGAAGTGAATTTTATTGTTTGTAAGATAACTTGAGAGGGACTTGTCCATTAACACTAGGGTTAGTCCTTCTTAACCACTTAAGGAAGAATTAGAACCCTAATGCAAGGTCCAAGTGTAATGTCTTGATAATTATTAGATGGATTGATTAAGAGATTTAAACATATAAAGGGTTCAAGACTTAGGATTAAAGTTATACACTCCATCCTAAGAGAAGGATGCAGGCATAAGCTTAATCACAAAGTCTTAAAGCCTTTAGGGTTTAGTCCCTGATTATGAGATGAGAAGAGAAGACTCAAAGAGAGACACAAAGGCAAAAACTATGAGGGGAGACTAATCAAAACCCTAATTCATTGTCATGCTTGGTTGATCCTAAGGTTTGTGAGGTTTCCAAGAGAAATCTTCAGAAGAACCACCAGGAAGCAGATGAACAGGATCAAGAGAAGCAAGGTGACTTGCTTCATTCAAGAAGTCAAGTCACCTGAAGAAAGAAAGTGAGAAGGAGAAGAATGAGCAAGCTCAAACTCAAACACATATAGAAATGCAGTAATGGATGCAAGAGAGATGAAAAGAAAAGTTATGAGAAGTGAAGGCAAATCCACTTCTCAAGTTTACTTACCACCTGCAATGTTAGAAAGAAAATGCAATGTAATGCAAGATGAGATGAAATGATATGATGCTAAGCAAAACCAGAAGCATGTTGATGATGATTATGATGTTATGAGGTGCTGCAAACATGAGGCAAGACAATGGGGATGTTCATACAAGATTATGAATGCAAATGATGCAAGCTAAGGAGCATGAACAAGCATGAAAAGTTATGAAGCATACAAGACAAATGACATGGCAAATATGCAATGCAATGATCAATGATGCTTTCTACATGTCTTAAGATGTCAAATGAATTACAAGAATGCACAAAATGCAAAGACAAGTCATGTTATGCAAGGAAATGCAAGAGGGATGCAAATGAAAGCCCAAATTAGGGTTCATGGATCAAACATCAAACACAAACCAAAAACAGAAGCAAACCTCATGATAAAAAATGGAAAATGGCACCCAAAGAAACCTTAGACCTATAATAAACCACTGCCCAAAGGGGAGCTCTCAACTCTCAACCAAACTCAAAATATGAATTTTCTAAGTTATTAGGGTTTTTTAGGGTTCTTAACAAAACAAAAGCCAAACAATTAGAAAATGTAAGAACAAATCATGGCCTTTTTATCCTAGGAACTACATGCAAAACAAAAGACAAAGCAAAAAGAATCAATGTCTCAACCTTCACCAATTGGCAGAAATGAATTTTTGAATTTGTGATCAAAATAATGCATAAAAAATGATTTAATTCAATGAAAAATTCTTAAAATGCATCAAGATCAAAAAAAGAAATTTGGTTTGAAGGTTGGACAATGTTTCTAAATGTCTTAGAACATTTCATGAATTTTTTTGTAATTTTTAAATACCTAAAAGTATTTTTAATTAATTAATTCTCATTAATCAATTAAAAATAATCTTTTAAATATTTAAAAATACTTTTTTAATGATAAAAAAATAAAATAAAAATATTTTTGGGTCATAAAAATTATTAAAACTTTAGGGAAAAAGTTTCATAATTTTTATGTATTTTTTGCTATTTTAAAATAATTATGCAAGTTAATGAAATAAAATGAAATAAAAATCAAATAAATAGAAAAGTCTGCGCAAGGGATGGCCAGGATTTGATCTGGGCTTGGACTGGTTGACTGCGCGCCAGATCCAAGGGCCCAGATTCAAACCTGGCTAAAAATGGTTTATGAATTAATTAAGCTGGATTTAATTAATTAAACTAGGTTAGGGTTTCTAATGACACATCCTGACCATTCAATCACGCGCGGGAAGCAACATCCAAGGGCCCAGGTTTGAAGTTGGCTAATTAATGACAATTAGCCCTAATCACTCTCAGGCTGCCGGAGAAGACCTCCGGTCGTCTTCTCCGGCGAGCAGCTCACCTGAAAACCTCCCAAATCCCTCAAATCGTAACGAAAGTGAAATCTAAGCATACCAAAATGATCCCCATGATCTCCTGAATCAAAACCCTAACCCCAAACAAATTTATTCTTCATCAATCACATGAATCGAAAGCAAACATTTTTAGGGCAAACCAGTTTCAGAGTCAAATTAAATGTTCAAATCACAACCATTTCAAAAACTAAAAGCATCAGGATGATCAGTGAATCATGAGGAACAAGTTTGTAACAAGAAAAACAACTTCTGGAAAAATTATTTTCGAGCTACCTGAGATTTGGAGCTTTCAGTTTGGGAACTTTCTGGCCTTCTCTTTATGTGCAATCTACTCCTTAGAACCCCTTGATGATGTTTGAATGCTCAAAATGAGTTTGTGCTGGCTGGATAATGAGTTTCGACAGGAACTGCTTCAAGCTCAGTCAACAATGGCTATGGTGATTCTGACTGGTTCAGGCCATGGTGAGTGATTGCTTGTGGTCCTGATGATGAATGGAGAAGGTTTGTGGTGCTTGTTTGTGTGTTTGTGAGCTAGGATGAGAGTTTCGAATGAAACTGCAAAATGGAGTGTGAAATGGTTATGGAGTGTTCTTGCTATTACAGGCTTTGGTTCTTGGTGCTGGATGATCTATGAAGTGTGGTGAGATGATTGATGAAGATAGTTTGAGTGTTTGGTGGCTGTGGAGAGGGATTCGAAGGAACTTGCAAAATGGTGAGTTTTTGTGTATGTGTGTAATGGGATTGTTTCAGCCTTGCTTCTTCATATGTTTAGCTTGCAAACTGTCCACATATTTCTCTCTCATTGGTCAGTTGACAAGAAATGCCCTTTATTGATTGGTAAGGCAACTTTTGCAAAAAGTCCACTTCTTGTAAGAGAGGGCATGGGCTAAACTCTAGCTAAGTACAATGAGCATGGGGCTGCGCAGCATGATGTGTGTATGGAGCTAGTTTGGTTCAGCAGCCAATGCATCAAGTTGGTGAGATGTGATCATGAGTTTTGCAACTTGGCTTCCTTTGTTCACATGGAAAGATTTTGCTCCAAAGACCATACAAACATGTGATTCCTTTGGTTCAAATCTGATTTTGGGACTTAGGGAATGTTTATGCAATGGTTTGAAATGAATTAGAGGTCACAATATGCATTGGTACAAGACTTTGCAAAATTCTCACTTAGGGCATGCCTTGAAAATCAATGATTTTAGCCAACTTTGCATTGCCATAACTTTTGATCCAAGAAGAGTTTGATCATGTTCTTGTACTTTTTGAAAAGGGAAAGATGAGATCTACAACTTTCATGACCAAAGTTTTTCCATTTGAAGCATTTTTGGATCAAAAATCAAAGCTTGAAAAATGACCTAAAATGAGGCATTCTTGAAAAGTCAACTATGCCCAAAAAGTCAACACTTGCAAAAACCCTAAATTCTTGATTTCTATGAACTTAAACCTTCTTCCATGATCAAATAAAGATCATATACACTCAAAATGATGAAGATCACCCATTGGTTGGGTCATTGGGGGCCTCAGATGCCCTGATTTTGCACTGACTTGTCTGAAAAGTCAACTCTTGATCAGATGACTTCCCCATGGAATTTCTTCATGAAAATTGATATGCACACTCCCTATACCATATAGAGATCAATGGAAACAAGAATGACCAAAAAATTTGGAGTTATGGCCTCTGAAACCAAAACCCTAATTTTCAGTCAACTGTGCAGTCAAACTTGGCTCTGCATCCACTCAAACCCTAGTTCTTGTGATTCCTCTGCAATTTTGACTTTGAGGGGATGGAATATGATATAAGAACACACATGGACCACTTTGAGTTGATTGGTTGCCTTTGGAATGGCTCAAGATGCTTTGGGATTGCTCAGATCACAAACCCTAGGTGCAGATGCCTTAGAAACTATGCAGTGACTCAAGTTTGAGATATGAGGTGATATGATTGTGTTTATGCACATGAGAATGATCATAAGCCATGGTGTGAATGAGTGAGGGCAAATTTGGGGTGTTTACATGTACCTCTTCTTTGATTTTCATTGCCATGTCTGGACGAGTACGGCGTAACTTCTGTTTAACCGGCGGGCATTCTTCTCTCAAAGGCAGTTTGTGCACAACAATGTCGGTATCCAACCCTGGCATATCTTGATAAGACCAAGCAAACACGTCCACGTACTCTTGAAGCAGGTCAATCAGTTGTCTCTTTACTGAGTCTTGCAGGCAGGCCCCGATTTTAACTTCTTTCACGTCTTCATCTGTACCAAGATTGATCGTTTCAACTTCCTCCTGGTGAGGAGTAATAACCTTTTCCTCTTGTCTTAACAACCTGGCTAGCTCTTCAGGAAGCTCATATTCTTCTTCAACCCCTTCATCAGCTTGATTGATTGGATTGTCAAAATCATACGAAGTCATAGCCATGCTGCTGTCGGTGCTGTCTGGAAGGTACACTCTGCAAGGGTTCAGTTTGTTCATTTTAGTGATTTGATTTTAATCTTGTTTAGAAAAGTGAAATAAAGTTCTCATTTTGAAAACACTGCCATTTATTTTTTGTACAAAAAGAAAAATGGAAAAACAGTGAACGAAAAAGAGAAAAGACTCGTTTGCAAAAAGATGTCTGATATTTCATTGATTAATCTTGTTGCACAAAAAGTACAGATGGCCCGATTACAAAATGAGTCTTGTCATCTTGGGCAAGATGCAAGACTTTGATGCATGCTATAAAAATACAGGAAATAATAATTACTCTGCATGAGTAACTCTTATAATTTCCTGGGAAGACCAGTTCGAGATACTGCTCCCCGGGATCTTTGGACGGATCCAACTCTCCAGGTTGCGGTCGCCTTCATCCTCGTCTTCCAAATTGTTGACAGCATCAGGGGTGAGCATTCCCCCACTAACAAAGTTGGGCTCCTTAGCAGCCTCTGCTTGATCTTGTTGAGTTGGTTTGTAACCCAACCCAAATCTATCCTCTTTCTTCTCCACCGGTAACAGTTTGCCCCAGCCTTGGGCATTTCCTTCTTCAACAACCTTCCGGGCTTGTTGATATGATGTCATTGAGGTTCCAGGTACAGCAGATGTTTCATTTACATTCAAGGCCTCAAACCCCTGACTCATTGTTTCGTGGATCTCCCCATCCATCTCAATGTATTTATAAGTAGCCAGGTGGCTGACAAAAATATCCTCCTCTCCACAGATAGTAATGACTTGACCCTCCCACTCGAATTTTAACTTCTGGTGAAGGGTTGAGGTCACGGCGCCAGCGGCGTGAATCCATGGCCTACCCAATAGACAGCTGTAGGCAGGCTGTATATCCATCACGTAGAAGGTCGTTTTGAAAGTTTGCGGGCCAATCGTTATGGGCAACTCAATCTCTCCCAGAACCGATCTCTTAGAGCCGTCAAAGGCTCTCACCACCAGGTTGCTGGGACGCAACGCCAATCCGTCATACTCTAGCTTCACAAGGGCCTTTTTAGGTAAGACATTGAGGGATGACCCCGTGTCTACCAGCACATGGGAAAGGACTGCACCTTTACATTCCATGGTTATGTGCAAAGCCTTGTTATGGTTGCGGCCTTCCGTAGTCAAATCAGTGTTGGTGAACCCTAGTCCATGACTAGCATTAACATTTCCAACCACAGCTTCCAACTGATTGACGGTGATCTCTTCAGGCACATAAGCTGCGTGCAAAACTTTTAATAGTGCATTCCGATGAGCTTCGGAGCACATAAGCAATGATAGGATTGAGATCTTGGAAGGCGTCTGGTGAAGCTGATCCACTATTTTGTAATCACTTTTCTTGATGATTCTCATGAACTCATCAACTTCTTGATCAAAGGGTGTTTTTAAAGCTCTTTTAACAATCTGCTCCTCCTGCACCAAGCCTTTCCCTTTTGCCTTGGCAGCAGCTTCTGCTTCAGCAGTGGGTCTTTGAATTTGTGGAGCGAAGAGACGTCCGCTTCGAGTGAAGCCTCCGCCTCCTCCCACATTGTCTATTTGTGGTGCAGGGGTTGATGATTCAAAAGTGATTTTTTGTCCTTCGCAGTATAAATCAGAGCCGTAATGCCAGGGGATGGCATTACTGCTTTCATAAGGTACTGGCCCAGGCACTGTGATAGTGACTGGACTGATTGCAGCTGCGGAAGGGATTGCGATAGTCTGTGGATCGTAGTATATCGTGACCGGTGCTCTGATGGGAGTAGCACTTTGTGAGTTGTATGCAAAATTATTTTCAGGATCGTAATAAATCGTAACGGTTGAGACATCTTCATTGTTTGTTGCTGATGTTGTAGGAGACATTGTCGGAAGGATGGGTGTGGTTGTTGTAGGAGTTTCAAAATAAAGTGGTGCTGAAGTTGTAGCAGGAATATTTGTTGATATCTGGTCAGTTGAGATGACAGATGAAGCATTTGTTGATGAAGCCGAGGAATTGTCGGGAACAATGGTTGTTGCAGTTGTAGGAGAGGCTGGAATTGTTGCTGATGAGATTGCTAGATTTGTAGGAAATGATGTGGTGATTTGAAGCTGGCCACTCTGTATGAGACCATCTATGCCATTCCTCAAGTTATCACACCCATTTACTGAGATGTTGCAGTAAGCACACCCTAACTCACACCCCGGGAACATTTGACATTCGAGGAGTTGAGCCTTAATCTCTACCAACGGTGTCCGGATCTGACCCACACTGGTTATTAAATAAGACGGCTTGTCTTCTTCAATAGCATTGATTCTGGGACCACCGTGGTTAGGCATAGGGTTCTTATTAACATTGGGTGGTGGTGCGAAATTCAGGGCCTTAGAGTCCACCAGGTCTTGTACCTTCATGTGCAAGGCTCTGCACTTTTCTGTACTGTGGCCAGGCGCATTCGAGTGAAAAGCACATCTGGCGTTGGAGTCATAATTTCTGGGTAGACTATTAGGATCTGGAGGTGCCAACGTCCTTAGCTCAACCAGGTTGAGTTTCAGGAGTTGTGGCAATAGTGTTGCATATGGCATAGGGATCGGATCGATCACCCTATTGGCCTGAGAAGGCCTCTGTTGGAATGGCCTTTGCTGATTGTTGTTGTTGGTGTTGTTGTAGTTTCTCGGAGGATACTGAGCTTGTTGATGGTACTGAGGTTGTTGCTGATAGTTCTGTTGCGGAGGTTGATAAGCTGGTTGTGGATGAGCTGGAGCGGGAATGGTGACTGCTGCCACAGACCTATGAACATACTAGGGTCTGCCCCTGTTGGTGTGGATGGCATTGGTCTCGCCAGTTCTTCTTGGGCCTGCAAAAGGCTTCCTTGTATTGCTGGACGAGCTGGCACCGTTGTCAGAAATTTTGCCCATCTTTAACAGGCTCTCTATTCTTTCCCCAGCTATGACAACATCTGCAAAGCTAGTGGAAGAGAAAGCAGCCAGCCTGTCAATGTATGTTCCCTGAAGGGTGTTCATAAACATATCTGCCATTTCCCTCTCTGACATAGGGGGCTGAACAGCAGCAGCCAATTGCCTCCATCTCTGGGCATACTCTCGGAAACTTTCCCTTGACCACTGTGACATTCCCATTAGGAGGGTCCTGTTGGGTGCCATATCTAAGTTGTACTGATACTGTCTGATAAAGGCCTCTGCCAGGTCCTTCCAACACCTGATAGTTGCTCTTGTCATATGAGAGTATCATTCTCTTGAGGCTCCCGTCAAGCTATCCTCAAAATAGAACATCCAGAGCTTTTCATCCATGGTATAGGCCTTCAGCCTCCCCAGAAATGATTGTAAGTGGGTCCGGGGGCACGAAGTCCCGTTGTATTTTTCAAAACAAGGAGGCTTAAACTTATGGGGAATCCTGACCCCGTCTACCAAGCCCATGTCCATAACATCGAAACCCAAAGAGTTTTGAGACTCTAAGGATCTTAATTTCTCAGCTATCTCATCCAACCTTCTGTCATAAGCTTCCTCCCCAGCTCCCATTACTGTGAACTGATCCTCCTGGGGGTCTTCTTGCAGTACCCTGCCTGCAGTGGCAGTCCCTTGAACATTGGCCGGGATGTTGATCTCCGGATGAAGATGGGGTCCAAATACAGGGGGATTGACATGAGGTTGGACCCTCTCGTTGTTGCTTGTGCCAGCAGTCCCTATATGTGGATCTTCTTGATTTTGCCTTTCCACCATGGCTCTCAATCTATCTTGGCTCTGAGCCATGTTGTTCATCACTTCCATAAACTGCATCATCTGGGTTCTCATTTCTAGTCTTTCGTTTTCCATTTGATTTCTGACCTCTGCGAGGTCCTGTTGTACCTGATCCATTTGTATGCCCGGAAGGTTGTTTCGGGTTGGATATCGGTGCGGACGGTTGAGGGGAAATACCCGGCGCCGAGCAATAGTTCCTGAACATCACAACAAAGTTAGTAACAATAAAACAAAAACCTACAAAACAAACAAAGGGTTAGCATGCAATGCAGTATGCTTATTTGTTTTCAAGGTATCCGGCTTGGCATTCAGTTTTGACCCTTCCAGACCCTTGATGATGCTGTTGATGTTGCTTTTGAAGTAAACTCGGATGGAACAAACTGATACATATATTACAAAAGGCAAATGGTACATAGTTTGTTTACAAATACAAGCCCTCTGAGGGGTCAAAATACATTACAAGAAAAATAAAAGTACATGAAATGAAAGCAACAACAAGCAAATGGTCAAACACCAAGACCAAACTCATCCTCCCGAACTTCCTTGAGAAGTGCTTCGGTCACAGGATCAGCTGGACGCTCCGTGAGATTCCTGATAAGGAGGTTCCGGGTGGTAACAGCTGCAGTTAGCTTCTTGTGTTGACTTTGGTCCTTTGACCTCTTCACTCCAGCTTTGATCTTCAGCTCTGAAATCTCCCTCTGGGCTGCTGCCAGGGCTTCCTGCTGCTCTTTTGCACTAGCTTCCAGCTGCTCTATCTTGTCTTGGACCCTCTTATCCTCCAGAGTACGAGCTTCGGTGATCCTGACCCACCTAGCTTGACTCTCCTTCAGATACAAGTCTGTCCTGGCTTTCTGGAACTGGGCTTCCTTGCAAGCATTCTTCAGAATTTGTTCTCCAGCCCTAGACTTCTTAATGTAATCCTCAGACTTCCCAATTTTAGCCAGATGCTCTACTCTCAGCTTCTCTAACCTCTCAATATCCATCCTACCATCACTCCTCTCCCGGAGGGTCTTCTGCAAAGCCTGAGTTAACTTCTCATTTCTCTCCTTCAAACCCTCAAACTCCTCCAAACTGACAGTGGCAGGGGGTGGTGCTGAAGATGATCCAGGCATATCCTCCATGGTAAAGGGCATTCTAGAGAATTGAGCCCTGGCATGGGACCACTCATGGTACTGTGCTGATGCTACATTGTTGCACTTCCCCAGAATGGTTACTCCCTTAGTCTGAACATTGTCCCAGGCCCAGGCTGCCTGCCTAACAATAGCCAGATTAGGCTTGTTCTCACAATAGAGAGTCTCAGCCAAGTCTTGTGCCTTAGGAGTGTGGACCAGTGCATAGCCCAGTTGCCTTCTGAACAGCAGAGGGTTGTAATTAATGCTACCCTTAACTCCTATCAGGGGTACATTAGGGATTTGTCCACAGCTGGTGATGATATCCCTGCCCTTGGTGCTTTGAGTGCACCACCTGATATCGGCTGAAGTCAGAGCAGTGAGCCTTCTAGCCCAGTTTCTCTGCTGATGAGGATTCAAAAATGCATCTGTTTTGGGCAGATGCCTGAGAAGCCAAGTATGGAACAAAGGAGCACAACACCTCACTAATCTTCCCCTCTGCTTTTCATTTCTCTGGTGCACTGAATAGTAAAAATCCCCCAACAAGGTTGGCACTGGGTTCCTTTGAATGAATAGATGGATTTCATTCTTGCTAATGAATCGAGGCTCATCTGCAAATAATATGACCCCATATATGCTCAGGGCCAGCAAAGCACAGACTGCTTTCCACTCTCCTAAAGAAGCTTTTAGGGTAGCTTGAGAGATCAAGAAATCCAGATGCAGGCCAGGGATCCCAGCCTTAGAAGTCATATGCTGCCCAATCAGAACTGGTTCCAGATGCAATGCCTTTGCTACCTCTTCATTATCAGGAAAGACCATCTCAGGGTTGAAAGGGACTCCACCTCTGATAGGTATACCAACCAATGACGAGTATTCTTCCAATAAAGGGCCCAGCTGAAAGTCCTGAAAGGTAAAACACCTCAGTGGGGGATCATAAAACTGAAGGCAAGTGTGAATCAGGCTTCTCTGTGAAGGGTCCAAATCCATAACCACATCAAGTATATCTCCATAGTGTTCCCTGAACAGTGGTATATGGTCTGGAGTGATCAGGGTCTGAATCCTCCTGATGTCAGCTAGCTCTGGCTGGAAGAAGTGGTAGGTGATGTTACTCTTTTTAGGTGCCATGATGTTGAGGATGAGTGGAGATAGGTGCTGATGATAACACTGAAGAATGGGCCACTGATTGGCTGATGCAGGTGACTGAAGCAGATAGCTGATAGCTGAAGCAGATGCTGATGAAGATAGGTCTATACTGATGATGGGGTCAAAACCAAGCCAAAAATGAAGATGGATACCCTGAAAAACAAATAAACAAAATTCAAAATGATGCAATGATTATGTATGCAAATGATATGCAAGGGTTTGTGACTGAGCTAGATCTGATCAAGCGCTCTGATATAAGTCCAAGTATGTTCAAGAAATCTAGATGGAGGTCTATAGGTCCAGTAACCAAGGTGGGGGACTCAAATAAAGAGTCACATGTCCAATGTTTAGAATCACAAGAACTGTTCCAACATGGAGTATTCTTAATCAAATCAAAGTAACAGGGTATGCTGAGGCCAAGGGTACCTGCAAACCTGTAAATAGCCCAACCCCCTCACAGGTGGTGTTCTAAAACAAGGATCCTCAGACTTGGATCAGTTATGAGAAGTGTAAACACTTCTAACCCGGAGGTACAGTGTTTACAATAACCATAAAAGTTCCTCCTCTAATTCACCTCAGTTTCTGAAGGTCAATACTAAAAGGTCATCCAGACTTAGCAGACTTCCCAGATAGCCCTAGCATTGCAGGAAATCTGCAACACAGAGTTCTCAAGAAGAAATCCATATCTGAACCGTGTTTCATATTCCCGCACCAGACCGAGATGGAATGGGAAAGAATATGAACCACTCTTGCCTAGGTGTCACTCAGGTCCCAGGTGTAGGACCTTAACTCTCAATGGAACACCCACCCACCAAAGCAAACAAACAGATCCAGCCAGCAGCACAGTATGACAATATGATATAATGCAAAGCTATAAAGGAAGCAGTAAAGCAACTGTACATAAAGCAAGAATAAATACAAATATACAAACACAAATAAGCACATAACACCCCAGTAAACACAAATCAATCAAGCGCTAGGAGGAACCCACAAAAAGAACCAGAAGCCCTGGTTGCAGTATAAGGGTCCCCAGCAGAGTCGCCAAGTGTCGCTCCCGATAGATGGGACTGGCCCAAATAAAGGTACAGACGCGAACGGTCGGCGAAAGAGAACAATGAAAACACACAGCCGTGAACTCACTGGAGATGAAAAGAGTCGCCAGCTAGGAATTTTTATCCCGGAGGAAAGGCAATGCTGCATAGACCTAGAAAGATACGGATAAGACGGTTGCGAACCAGAGAGACTGAGAAAGGGGGTTGGTTACAACCTGGGAAGGTATTAGCACCCAGATTGTCCGCCGTACTCGACGGGATCCACGCTTAAAAGATTTGTGTTTTAAAAGGGGTAGTGTCAGTGCAACTTGTGTATAAAGAGCTGGAAAAGGATGTACAGGTGTCAGTGTAAAGGAGTGCAAAGTGTGATATATATATATACAGTGTCAGTGTAAGGATAAGAGTGAAATGCTCATGACTATGAGGCTGAAAGAATAAAGCTGGGAAGAGGGGGGAATATACAGAGACTTTTGTTCGATAACTGTTAAGTTATGCCTACGTATCCTCTCGTGCAATGAGGAAGTCAGAACACCGTAGTTCGACCCAAAGAGACTGAAAGATGAATTGACTTGTGAACTGCTTACTTGTCTATGCTCAAGTGCATGACCTGTCTGGCTCAGGTGCAAACTGTCTTGCATTAGACGGAAGAAGCAAGTTCTCGGTTAAGAGTGAATGAGATGAGAAAAGAATCCCGAAGGAGACGATTATTGTTTGTTTTTGTGTTTTCAGTCTTTTATTGATTTTTGAAGTTTGTCATAAGTTAATGAGCTTAAGCCTAAACCAATGGATTTAGTAAACTCATCACATCTTCCCTCTGATTAGGGGTAATGAGAATACCTTAAGTGTGAAGTCAGATTCTCACACTTAATCACCTTTGGTGTAGGATTAAGATCATTAACCTACTTGTGATTATTTAGATGTTTTTGGTATTTTTGTTTAGTGTTAAGTAATGAGGTTAAGCCATAATCAGGGATTAAACAGACTCATTACACCATCCTAATAGAAGGATAATAGATGAGAATGTTTAAGCTGAGGAAAGCTCCTCAACTTAATCCATGATTAGGGATTAAACTCATGACAAAACAAAACCTTTATTAGATGGATTTTATTTAATGATATGATGAAGAAGTGGTTTTTAGGGTTTGTAAGACAACTTGAGGGGGACTTGTCCATTAACACTAGGGTTAGTCCTTCTTAACCAATTAAGGAAGAATTAGAACCCTAATGCAAGGCCCAAGTTACAAGTGTGGTGTCTTGATGATTATTAAGTGAATTGATTAAGGGATTTAAACACAATAAGGGTTCAACACTTAGGATTAAAGTTATACACTCCATCCTAAGAGAAGGATGCAGGCATAAGCTTAATCACAAAGCCTTAAAGCCTTTAGGGTTTAGTCCCTGATTATGAGGTGAGAAGAGAAGACTCAAAGAGACACAAAGGTGAAAACTAAGAGGGGAGACTAATCAAAACCCTAATCATTGTCATGCTTGGTTGTTCCTAAGGTTTGTGAGGTTTGCAAGAGAAGTCTTCAATGGAACCACCAGGAAGCAGATGAAAGGATCAAGAGAAGCAAAGCAACTTGCTTCATTCAAGAAGTCAAGTCACTTGAAGAAAGAAAGTGGGAGGAAGAAGAATGAGCAAGCTCAAACTCAAACACAAAGTAAAATGCAGCAAGGATGCATGAAAGAGATGAAAAGAAGTTGTGAGAAGTGAAGGCAAATTCACTTCTCAAAGTCACTTACCACCTGAAAGGTTAGAAAAGGAAATGCAATGCAATGCAAAATGAGATGAAATAGTATGATGCAAAACCAAACCAGAAGCATGTATGTGATGTTAATGATGCTATGAGATGTTACAAACCAGAAACAACACATGTGGATGATCATACAAGTTCATGGATGCAAATGAAGCAAGTTAAAACACATGATCATGCATGAAAAGTTATGAGATGCATATGGCATACAACATGGCAAATGAGAGATGCAATGATCAAGCATGCTTCCAATATGTCTTATGATGTTAAATGAATCACATGGAGGCATGGAATGTCATGGCAGGTCATGTTATGTAAGAAAATGCAAGATGGATGCATATGGAAGCCCAAATTTGGGTTTATGAACAATACATCAAACACAAACCAAAATCAGAAGCAAACATTAAGATAAAAAATTGAAAATGCACTCAAAGGATCCCTAATCCTATACTAACCCACTGCCCAAAGGAGAGGTTTCAACTCCTAACCAAATTCAAGTTATGATTTTCACAAGTTTCCTAGGGTTTTAGGGTTCCTTAACAAGAAAATTACCAAACAAATGGAAAATGAAAGATCAAATCATGGCCATTTAATCTCACAAACTACATGCTAAACACAATGCAATGCAAAAAGAATCAAGGTCCAACTCTTTAGGGTTAGGCATAAATGATTTTTGGAAGTTTGGATCAAAATAATGCATAAAAATGATTTTAATTCAATGAAAAATTCTCAAAATGCATCAAGATCAAAAAAGAAATTTGGTTTGAGGGTTGGACAATGTTTCTAAATGTTTTAAAACATTTCATGAATTTTTTGGTGATTTTTAAATACCTAAAAGTATTTTTAATAAATTAATTTTCATTAATCAATTAAAAATAAACTTTTAAATATTTAAAAATACTTTTTTAATGCTAAAAATGAAAATAAAAAAATTTTTGTGTTTTAAAAATTAATGAAACTCTTGGTAAAAAATTTCATAATTTTTAAAGCATTTTTACTATTTTTAATAAATATGAGAAATAAAATATAAAAAAAATGAAATAAAAATACAAAGTATGCAGTATGAGTGGCTGAGATTGAAAGTTGAGAGATCCAAAGGCCCTGCGTGCAAGTCAACAAGACTGGGGGTAATCACAATCCAAGGCCCAGATTCAAAGTTCTTAAGCGCGCGTGATCTGATGGCTGAGGTTTGATGTTAATTTAATTAATTAAGATTTATTTAATTAAGCAAGATTAGGGCATAATGACTCATCTGGGCCGTCCAAACACGCGCGGGAGAAGCAAATCAAAGGCCAGAATTCAAAGTTGGTTAATTAATGAGATTAGGGCTTAAGCATTTTCAGGTGACCGGAGGGAAGCTCCGGTCATCTTCTCCGGCAACATCAAAACCCTAGATCATGATTCAGGCTTCCATTCATCAAATTAAAAGCAGGAAAATGTTCCTCTACTTAAACCTCACTCAAATCACCTCTCAAACCAAATTTCTCATGCTCAAATGAAGAGAATCGAAGCCATGAAGATTCACGTGCAAAGTTTCAGAGCCCTGGTAAATCCTCATTTCTTACTCATTTTTAATTCTAAACCCATCCCCATGATCAGCAAGACATACTCAATCAATTTATAACTTAAAATGCAAGCTCTGAGAGAAAAAGTTCATGGCCATACCTGAGATGGAAGATCCTGTTTCTGGGCTTTCTGGGCTTCTCCTTGATGCAAACTCACTCCAATGGTTCTCCTGATGCTAATGGTAGGCTTGGAATGAGCTTAAACAAGCTATTTTGGGAGGTCCAGTTCTGGTGTATCAGAAAATGGAGTCTGTGTGTGAGTGGTTTCAAGCTCTGTCAATGGCTGATTCTGGTTCCTTTTTGTGTGTTTGATTTGTTGGTGAAGAGAGTTTGGATGTTTTGTGGCTGGAAAATGAGATTCGAAGAGAGGAAGCTCTTTGACAGTTTTTATGGGGACTGAGTTCTGGCTTTCTTCAATGCCCAATGCCTTGCTATAACATCTCCAAGTTGTGTGGATAGCTTGTGGGGCAGGTCAGTAGGGGTGGCTGCTCACTGTGCCATGAGTATGGGAACTTTTGCCAAAAAGTCAAGTTGGCTTGTACTAGCAGCATGGGTCATGGCAGCAGCAGTTTGAAGTCATGTCTTGCTTCAGCTTGAGTTGAGGAGGGCCCTTGGATTGCTTGTAGCTGACTGCAACATATGGATCACAAGCTATGCTAGCTTTTGCAACTTGTCCACTTGATATTTCCTCATGATTTTGTGCTATGTACATGAGAAAACACTTGCTGAATTTTGTTGCATAATGTTACATTTAGTCATGGCAATGCATAGGAGTCATTTAGTGATCACATAACTCATGGGAAGATGATTTTGCCAAGAATCCCTCTTTGCACTCTTATGGAAAATGCCTTAGAAATCTTTGAAAACCAAAGTAAGCAATGCAAAATCCCTTGGGAAAATTCTGTTTTTGGGGTCATGTATGATCATATGATGAAGTTTTGAAGTCATTTTGAAGTCACTAGAATGCTTGGTGCATGAATTTGCAAGTTTTCCATTTGGTGCATAACTTGAATTTTAATGATTTTTGCCAACTTTGATAAACCATAACTTTTGATCCAAAATGAATTAGGTCATGTTCTTGTACTTTTTGAAAAGGGAAAGATCTAATCTACAACTTTCATGACCAAATTTTTTCCATTTGAAGCATTTTTGGATCAAAAAGTAAGGGTTGAAAAATTGCCTAAAATGACAAATTCCTTAAAAGTCAAACTTGCCCTAAAAAGTCAACTTTGCAAAAACTTCAAATTCTTGAGTTTTGTGAACTTAAACCTCCTTCCATGATAAAATAAAGATCAAATACACTCAAAATGATGAAGATCAACCCTTGGTTGGGTCATTGGGGCCTCAGATGCCCTGATTTTGCACTGACTTGTTCAGAAAGTCAACCTTTGATCAGATGACTTCCCCAAGGAATTTCTTCATGAAAATTGATATGCATACTCCCTATACCATATAGAGACCAATAGAAACAAGAATGACCAAAAAATTTGGAGTTATGGCCTCTGAAACCAAAACCCTAATTTTAGGTCAACTGTGCAGTCAAACTTGGCTCTGCCTCCATACCAATCCCAGTTCTTGTGATTCTTTGGCATTCTTGACTTTGAGAGGATATAATATGATGCTTGAACACCCATGGACCTCTTTGAAGTGATTGTTGACCTTTGGAGTGGCTCAAGAAGCTCTTGGATTGCTCAGATCACAAACCCTAGATGCAGATGACTTGGAACCAATGCAAAGACTCAAAATTGTGGTATGAGATGTTATGATTGTGTTTATGTATATGAAATGGTCACAAGCCATGGTGTGAATGGGTTAGGGCAAATTTGGGGTGTTTACAACTCAGTCACTATTTCCTAGCGCACACGATCGTCGTTCGAACGGACCATCCCATCAGACAACTTCTTGGTCGAACAGATATGGCCGGAAAGATGCTTAAGTGGCCCCATGAACTATCTGAGTTTGAAATTAGATTATAAATCAGGCTATCCCTCAAAGCACAGACCTGTCGATTTTGTGGCCAAATGACCACCCCTGAAAATGTCGCTTGCGCATCTAAGAAATGGACTATTTTCGTGGACGGAGCATCGAGCTTAACATGCAACGGAGCAGGGATTTTTGGAAAACGAGGAAGGAATTCTAATAAAGGTATCCCTCGCACTTTCAATCCCCACCTCCAACAACCAGGAAGAATACAAAGTATTCCTCGCTGGCCTAAGGCTAGCCGACGATCTGGAAGCCGAGGAAATAATCATCTGTACAGACTCTCAACTTGTGGCCTTACAAGTCAAGGGAGAGTACCAGGTCAAGAACGACAACTTGTCAGAATACCTGACCCTAGTCAAAGAAAAAATGATGTTTGCATCAGTAGAAGTTAAACATGTTCCTCGTGAACATAACATACAGGCAGACGTGCTATCAAAACTAGCGAGCACAAATAGGAAAGGTGGAAAAAAATATGTCATACAAGAGATACTTCCTCGGCCATGCTTCGAAAAAGCATCCTCGATGATAGACGTAAACGTCATCGGCGACGCCAGCTGTTGGATGACCCCCGTTTACAACTATATAACAAACGATGAATTGCCCCCATATCCTAAGGAGGCTGGTATAGTCAAGAGAAGAGCTTGCTCATATGTATTGGTCGAGGGTAAACTCTACCGACAGGGATTCTCCATTCCTCTCCTTAAGTGCATCGAGGAGGAGTTGATCTTGCACATCCTGAGAGAGATCCACGAAGGCATCAACTCCCAACATCTGGGTGGGAGATCACTAGCAAGGAAGGCCCTGCGAGCAGGATATTACTGGTCAACAATGCAAAATAACGCTAAAGAACACGTGAAAAAATGCGATAAATGCCAAAGGCACGGGGATATACACCTGGAACCTCCAAACCAGCTCAAGACAATGTCTTCCTCGTGGCCCTTCACATGGTGGAGCCTAGTTATCCTCGGTCCCTTCGTTGTCGGTTCAAACCAGAACAATTACTTGATCGTCGGTGTAGACTATTTCACAAAATGGATAGAGGATGAAGCCTCGGCTAAAATGAAGGCACTCAGCATATTGCGTTTCTTCAAACGAAATATCCTCGCTCGTTTCGGGGTACCTCAAGCCATTGTCACCAACAACGAGACATAATTCACAGACAAGAACTTTCAGGAATTCGTTGCCAACATAGGAACCAAGCAACACTTCACTTCAGTCGAACACCCAAAAATCAATGGGCAGGAAGAAGCAGCGAACACGGTAATCCTATGAGGACTCTGTCACTCCCACCAAATGACACCCGGTCAAATGGGGTACAGACACGAACGGTCGGCGAAAGGAGAGAGAACACACAAGGGTGAACTCAGAAGACAAGAGTCGCCAGCTAGGCATTTTTATCCCGGAGGAAAGGTAATGTTGCATAAACCTGAGAAACGATGGATAAGACGGTCGCGAACCAGAGAGACTGAGAAAGGGGGTTGGTTTCACCCTAGGAAGGTATTAGCACCCAGATTGTCTGCCGTACTCGACGGGATCCACGCTTACAAGATTTGTGTTTTAAAGGGGTAGTGTCAGTGCAATTTGTGTATCAAAGCTGGAAAAGAATGCAAGTGTCAGTGTAAAAGAAGTGTGAAGTGTATAAGAGAAGTGTCAGTGTAAGAACAAGAGTAAGAAGCTCAAGACTATGAGGCTTAAAGAATGATGCTGGAAGAGGGGGAATATACAGAGACTTTTGTTCGATAACTGTTAAGTTATGCCTACGTATCCTCTCGTGCAATGAGGAAGTCAGAACACCGTAGTTTGACTCAAAGAGACTGAAAGATAAATTGACTGATGAACTGCCTGCTTGTCTATGCTCAAGTGTATGACCTGTCTGGATCAGGTGCAAACTGTCTTGCATTAGACGGAAGAAGCGAGTTCTCGTTTGTGAGTGAATGAGATGAGAAAAGAATCCCGGAGGAGACGATTATTGTTTGTTTTTGTGTTTTCAATCTTATATTGCTTTTTGTATTTGTCATAAGAAAATGAGCTTAAGCCTAAAACCAAGGGTTAGTGAACTCATCACATCCTCCCTCTGATTAGGGGTAATGAGAATACCTTAAGTATGAAGTAAGCACCTCACACTTAATCACCATGATGTAGGATTAAGATCATTAACCTACTTATATTTATTTAGATGTTTTTTTGGTTTTTGTTTAGTGTTAAGTAATGAGTTTAAGCCATAATCAAGGATTTAATGGACTCATTACACCATCCTAATAGAAGGATAATAGATGAGAGCATTTAAGCTGAGGAAGGCTCCTCAACTTAATCCATGATTAGGGATTAACCTCATGACATAACAAAGCCTTTATTAAATGGATTTTAGTTAATGATAAGATGAAGAAGTGAATCTTGTGGTTTGTAAGACAACTTGAGGAGGACTTGTCCATTAACACTAGGGTTAGTCCTTCTTAACCAATTAAGGAAGAATTAGAACCCTAATGCAAGGCCCAAGTTACAAGTTTGATGTCTTAATGATTATTAAGTGAATTGATTAAAGGATTTAAACACATTAAGGGTTTAACACTTAGGATTAAAGTTATACACTTCATCCTAATAGAAGGATGCAGGCATAAGCTTAATCACAAAGCCTTAAAACCTTTAGGGTTTAGTCCTTGATTATGAGATGAGAAGAGAAGGCTCAAGGATGACACAAAGGTAAAAACTAATGGGGGACTAAATCGAACCCTAATTGTTATCATGCTTGGTTGTTCCTAGGGTTTATGAAGCTTGCAAGAGATCTTCAGGAGAGAAGCCACCAGGAAAGAAGCAGATGAAAGGAGAAAGAAGCAGAGAGAAGCAAGACAACTTGCTTCACTTAAGAAGACAAGTCGCTTGAAGGAAGAAAGTGAGAAAGAGCATGAATGAGCAAGCTCACTCCAATGCACAAGATAAAATGCAGCAATGATGCAAGAGAGATGACAAGAGATTGTGAGAAGTGAAGGCAAATTCACTTCTCAAAACAACTTACCACCTGGAAAGTTAGCAAAAGAAATGAAATGCAATGCAAATGAGATGAAATGTCATGATGCAAACCAAAGTCAGAAGCATAAACATGATGTTAATGATGCTAAGAGATGATGCAAACACATGGAAAGAGATGAGAGTGGTCAAACAAGCATAAGGATGCAAAGGAAGCATGCTTTGAACCATAGAAGTTCATGAAAGTTTATGAAATGGAAGGGACATATAACATGGCAAATGAAAGATGTAATGATCAAACATGATTCTAATATGTCCTAAGATGTATTATGAATCATGTGGATGCATAAAATGTCATGGAAAGTTCTTAAATGCAAGCAAATGAGGGATGTATGCAAAGGAAGGCACAAATTAGGGTTTACATACAACATGCAATGCAAAAATTCAAAACCAGAAGCAAATGACATGACAAAAAATTGAAAATGGTATCAAAGGAACCCTAACCCTACACAAGTTCACTGCCCAAAGGAGGGGACATAACTCTTAAGCTAGTGCAAGTTATGAATTTCTCAAGTCAATTAGGGTTTTGGGATACCTCACAATGAAAAATACAAAACAAATTGAAAATAAAATATAAATTCAAACCAATTTTATCCTATAAACTACATGCTATGAAGGATGCAATGCAAGAAGAACCATCATCAAACTCAATGGTTAGGCAGAATGGATTTTTCAAAGTTTGAACAAAAATATTGCCTTTAAATGAATTTAATTCCAATGAAAATTGTCAAAATAGTTCAAGAACCAAAAATAAATTTGTTTTGAGAGTTTTATAATGTTTCTAAATGTTTTAAAATGCAATGTGAATTTTTTGGTGATTTTTAAATACCTAAATGCATTTTTAATTAATTAATTTTCATTAACTAATTAAAAATAAACATTTAAATGATTTAAAAATTATTTTTAATGCAAAAAATAAAAATAAAAATATTTTTGGGTTCTGAAAATTAATGAAATGCTTGACAATAAAATTCATAATTTTTAAATATGATTTGCTATTTTTTAAAATTCGTAGAAGTTAAATACAAAATAAATGAATTAAAAATGAAATTATGAGAAGTATGCAAGATCCATGGCTGAGATTCAAATGGTTTTGGAGGGAGTTGATTGGCGCCAGATCCATTGGCCCAGATTCAAACTGGCTGAAATTAAAATTAAACCTAATTAATTATGTTAATGACGTGGATTAGGGCTTAATGGGGTGATCTGAACCACACAAACGCGCGGGAGTCAACACAAGTCAAACAGATCTATGGCTCATATTCAAACTGAGCCCTAAACATCATTAATGCGCTAATGACTTTCAGGTGGCCGGAAATGACCTCCGGTCATCTTCTCCGGCCACACCTCTCCCTGAAAATTGCTATCTTCTTTCCTAGGCCTCTAAAATCCAATCTCTCTGCCCAGAAATGATCCCCATACATCATACATTAAGAATCAACAAACAAACCACATTTAAAACACATCAAAAGTGAGAATCGAATCAAAACAGTTTTAGGTCAAAAAATTTCAGAACATGAATACATACTCATTTCTCAACCAATTTCAAAACAAAACACATCAGCATGATCAGTGAAGCATAAAGAATCATTTAGTAACTTAAAAACAAGTTTCTGGAAAAATTGTTCTTGAGCTCACCTGAAATAGAGCTTTCAATCCAGGAGCTTTCTGACTGCTTCTTTGCTTCAAAATAGCTCCAATGATCTTCTTGAGGAAGCTTTGAGGCTTGGTTGGAGTTTAATGTGGCTGGTTTAAGAGTTTGATGAAGTTCTGTTCAGGAGGGGTGGAAAATCGTGTTTCTGCTTGTGGGTCTTTCAGAGAAAATTGATGGTTGGGAAATGATCAGAAGACTAGGGTGAGTTGTTCTGTGGGATTTGTTTTGAGGTTTGAAGCTTGTATGGAGAGATTCGAATGAAAATGCATAAGAGGTGAGTTTTGAGGATGCTGACTTGTGGGAGAGATTGGGCTGTGTTGTGTTATGTGTTGAGTCCCTTTTGGTACATGTATCAAGTTGGGATAGGTCAGAGAGTTGTTGTTGGCCTAGCTTGATTGGTATGGGCCATTTTGCCAAAAGTCAACTTTTGTGTAAGAAGAGGTATGGGCTGGTTCAGTCAAGGTACAAGGGCATGGCTTGGCTCAGATGTGATCAAGGAGAACCATGGAAATGAGTTTGAGGCAATGCAGCAAGTGGATTTGAGTTTATGTGAGTTTTTGCAATTTCACAAAGTTTTGGCCCTTTTGAAGTTTCTTAAAGATCAAGTCATGAAAATGAACAATTCTTTGGTGCATTCTGATTTTTAGGTCATGGTTCATGTTTGTGTAATGCATAGAAGTCCATTTGAAGTCACATTTTGCCTTGGCATGAGGTTTTGCAACTTTGCCTCTTTGGTGTAAAACTTGAAATTATGTGATTTTGTCCAACTTTGACAAGCCATAACTTTTGATCCAAAATGAATTATAATGAGTTCTTGTACTTTTTGAAAATGGGAAGATCCATTCTACAACTTTCATGACCAAAGTTTTCTCATTTGAAGCATTTTTGAATCAATTTGAGGAGGTTGAAAAACTTTCCCAAAATAGCAAGTTTACATTACAAGTCACTTTCCCAAAAAGGCAATTTTTCAAATGGCTTGAAATTCTTCAATTTTGTGAACTTCTAACATCTTCTATGACCAAATAAATATCATACACATTCAAAATGATGTAGAATACCCTTTGGTTGGGTCATTGGGGGCCTCAGATGCCCTGATTTTGCCCTAACTTGCTCAAGAAGTCATCTCTTGATCAGATGCCTTCCCCATTGAATTTCTTCATGAAAATTGATATGCATGATCCTCATATCATATAGAGACCAATAGAAACAAGAATGACCAAAAAAATTGGAGTTATGGCCTTTGAAACCAAAACCCTAATTTTAGGTCATCTGTGCAGTTAAACCTGGCTCTGCTTCCATGCCTTTTCAGTTCTTGTGATTCTTTGACTTCCTTGACCTTGTGAGGATATAATATGATGCTTGAACATACATGGACCCACTTGAAGTGATTGATGACCTTTGGAGTGGCTCAAGTGGCTCAGGGATGGCTCAGATCACAAACCTTAGATGCAGATGACTTTGAATCAATGCAGTGAAGCAAAAATGCAATATGAGATGATGTGACTGAATTTATGCAAATGAAAAGATCATAAGCCATGTTGAAATGGGTGAGGGAAAATTTGGGGTGTTTACAGACTCAAATGAAGATTAGATGAGATTAAGAAGCATTGGGTCGAGGAATTACACAATATCCTATGGACATACCGGACCATGCCTCATTCCATAACCAGGGAAACCCATTTCTGACTAGCATACGAAATAGAAGTCGTCACCCCAATTGAAATGCACATACTGTCCAGATGGGCAGAAGCTCCAATGGATGAAGATACCAATTCAGAGGCATTGCGCAAGGAGCTCGATCTGGTCGAAGAAGTTCGATCAGTATCAGCCCTAGGCGGGGCATCACTTAAACAAAAAATCGCCATTAGACATGACTCTAAGGTCATAAAAAAAGCATTTGAAGTCGGCAGTCTCGTCCTAAGGAGAAACCACAAGTACTCTAGAGAAGGTAAGCTTGTCGCGAATTGGGAAGGTCCCTACTATGTCCAAGCGAAAACGGAGAATGGGGCTTATTACTTAGAGAACTTGAATGGAGAAGAACTTGCTCGTCCTTGGAACACCTAGAAACTAAAACAATATTAGAGTTAAGGCATCTATCGGCTTGCTTGGATCTTAACGATGGAGCATAAGCACTGATCTAACATGCATGCCTAGGTACAATCATTTCATACCAACATTTCTAACCAACGGAGTCCCCTTCACGAATGAGGAGGACCACCTTCACACGATTGGATCCTCGACCGAGTATGTCATCGTCTTTGTACCACGGTCAGGCATAACACTTTGCTTGCAATGAGACGTTCACGTTGTGAAGCATGAGCCATCAACATGACTCGAGCACCGTTCCTCAACTAGAGCTACTCTAGCATTATGCCTAGTTCTCCAAACCATCTGACACACACACACACATATACACCGAGCACAATTTCCCCAAATATACAAACATACCACAATTCCCCCAGCGGACATACATAAGAACATTGCACACAAGTAAACACCTAAATGGTCAAGTACCATATAAACACTTAGTGAAAATAAAGAAATTAAAGTGTACCCTTCGACGGACGCACGTGCAAGCATACAAGATAAGTACGATTCAAAATAAAGAACGACCACTAAGGTTGGAAAAGGAATTATAAAATGCAGCCGCAAGGACCGACTTGTTCGGGTATTACATAGAGGAGGAAATAATTCCCCCGAACAAACCAAAAGGCCCTGACACGCAGGCCGACCATCAAAAATCAAAGGAAGGAAAACAAAGTCATCAGGCCTTCTCCTGCATATCTGCATCTCCAGTGGGTTGATCCTCGGTAGGGACTCCTTGAGCGGGATTTCTTTCATCCATGGTTATGTCATCCTGTTCCATCTGCCTAAGAAAGTCGGGCACAAAAATATTCCCGTCCATGTCATTGTAAAGGCAATCAATCCTCTCCTCGGTAATCTCGACCCCAGGATTAACTATCTTCAACCGAGCCACTGCATTCTTAAAGGTCACCGCTGCCATTTCCCCAAGGTCCTTGTCCCCTTGGTCAATCCTAGCGATTAGGTAAACTCGGGTCAGAAGCAGCTTTTGATCCCCGGTTTCACCTTCGTAAGGGGCCATGACAGCCTTTAGGCGGGAAACTTCCTCTTCTAATATCTTCTTTTGAGACTCAACATTGGATAGGGATTCCATTAGCTCTTTGTTCTTTGCAAGTGCATCATTCGCCGCCTCGAAAGCTTTACGGGCTTTATCGTCGGAAACGGACAGTGATAGCTTCAGCTTTTGAATTTCTTGCTCTTGGGTAGTTGTCCCTTCGACATACATAGACGCTATAGCTAGGACCCTCATAACCGCACTTGCATCCTGGCCCTGGAACAACATTTTGTATGGTCGGACTAGCTCCTTCAGGCGCAATGTCTAAGCCAAGTGAACCTGGAGGGAGTTCTCCTCAAAAAACTTTGGCTTGAGGAAGAAGGTGCGAAGCTCGAATGAAGGCTTTAGAGGATTCTCCGTCAGGTTCACAATATCATCGGACCGCGACCTCTTCCCCATTTTAGAGACAGTGCTCAGAGACCCATGAGGAGCTGAAATGGAGTTGCATGAACCCGTGCCCGTTAATACCAAACGATCATCCAACTAGGTTTACTTTAGTTTCTTCGCCCCTCTTCTCTTGGAAGCATTCGCCATCACTTTTTCTTGCACGTCTGACATAGAATCTGAAAAAGACAAAGGAAAACGTGTTAGAACATAAAGGTGTACGAGAAAAGAACTCAATACATACAGATAACTCTAAAAGACTACCAAGGTAGGCCAAAAGTTCCTTGTCCGTCTCACAGGCGAGGAGCTTTGCCAACTCTATAAACCGAGGGGTCACTTTTGCTCCTCCATCCTTATCTAAGAATGGACAACCCTGACCATCCACGTATTCAATCATAGTGAATCCTGAAATAAACTTCATTAGGACATCATAGCTAGTCCTGTCCTCGACACTCAAGTCAGAAGCAATTTCCAGGTATTTGTCTGTGTCGTGTAGGAAGTGTTCATGCGACCACGAAAAATGGAACTTCAACATAAGACGTGGCACCTGTCATTGAGCAAGATCCTTCCCTAGTCATCGGTATCTACTCCCCATTAGTATACGGAGTCTCAGGCACGTGTTGATATCGGTTCTACCAAGTAGTACATATCCTTGAAGTCCCTGATCGACTCCGAGTAAGCTTTATAGATTTTTCTCTTATGTTTAAGAGAGACCCAGTCATACCGACCTTGGATGACTTGCCTCTGTAGATGAAAAATGTGGAAGAACAGGGGGAGAGTTGCCCAATCTTCAAGTACCTACAAGTCAGCTCGAAGGCCTTCAAAAAGGCAAAAGAATTTTGGTGGAGTTGTGAGGGAGACAACTCTAGATGAACAAACATCGACGTCTGAAAGTCCGAAAGGGGGAGCCTGAACCTGAGCTCCTTAAAGATGAAGCCATACATGGCAAATTTATTGATACCATAAGGCGAGCATATGAGATCCCTGATGTGGGGATACCTAACACACCAGTCTTCAGGGTGCCTAATTACCGGACCAGGACCTTCTTGGGGCTCATCATATACCGACTTAATATTTAAAGGCTTTCCAGAAGCCCAGTCTTCAATGGGAACGTCCTACTCGACATCATTATCCTCATGATGGTTATCTTTGGTACAAGCAGAAGTGTTTTCCTCAGAATCAGTTTATGTAGAGGCAGCCTCCTCAGAGGTTGTTCCTTCGGAACCACTAGAAGACGAAGTCGTGTCGTCACAGAGTACCTCTACATGCATAAAGTCGGGGGCTTCCATGGACATATTTGTACCTAAAAAGCAGCGAAAGAAAACGTTAATTCAATGATTTAAATAAAATCCACCCTTCCACTGCTAATCAAGTGATAGAGCGTGTAGAGGAACGAGGATATTGGCCTTAACCTATGCCCTTGTTCAAAGTGACTTGTATCCATACCCTCGAAAGAACGCCCACATATTTACGCGAGGAGAGAAATTAGCAAGAGAAAAACTCTCAACTCACAAGGGATCCATCTCCCTCGGTATGAAAACCCAGAATTCCGGTTGAAGTTCAATTGGAGCCACCGTGAAAAAACTGGGGAGAACACCCTCAGAAGCTCTATTCACCGGAACGGTGACCAGTAACGTTTTCCCTCCACCGAAATAAGGTGGGAACACCATGACAGAAACCCTAATAGTCCAAATTACAAGTCATCTAAGCCCTAAAACTACCCTAACCACATGCATCTCTACTAAACGAAGATCAGAAGTGAACCTAAAGCCTAGAAGTTAAGAAACTTACATGTTTTTAAAAGATGAAGATGAGGTAAGTTGATTTTCCTCGGTAGCAGCGGTAGCAGACGGCGGTTCGCAGCGGAGTTTGGGAACTTAGCATTGTCGAGTAGAGAAACGATGATCGAAATAGTATGAAAATGGACTCCAAAGCCCTATTTATAACCTCCCTCAACACGTGCACGAGCACATGTGACCTAAGACCTATAAACGACACACTCATGACCTAGGGACAATCGTAGGCTAGCCATCATTACACATTAAATAGGCATGCTTCCCAAGGCGTGTGCGTGAGGTGAATTTTCTGGATACTTCAAACTGTTGAGATCCTCGTCTGTCGACCACATCTTAACGCCCATGTGCGATCGAGCAACATCCTGGTCGGGCTGACGACAAAAATATCTTATAATTCTTAGTTTCCACCCCTTATATAGCAAGCCACCCTTAAGTCATCACTTCTACGATCAGAAGCAATGAGTTTGGGGGCTCATGTTCTGGACTACCCCAATGACTAGGTATGGCCCAATCCACTAATAGCCCAATGCCAAAGGGGACCCACTGGCTTTGTGCCCCTGAACCGAGGAGGATTTGTTGACCACAATTATCTATGGTCAGTTTCCTCTGCTCTGTAAACACCCCAAATTTTCCCTCACTAAGTTCACACCATGGCTTGTGAATCTTCATGTTTGCATTAACATAAGCATACCATTTCATATTGCATTTTTGTTCCACTGCATAGTTCAAGTTCATCTGCATCTAGGTTTGTGATCTGGGCAATCCAAGGATCCATCTGAGCCACTCCAAAGGTCTCCAATTGTTCCAAGAGGGTCCATGTGTGTTCTATCATCATATTATATCCCTCAAAGTTCAAGGAAGTCAAGAAATCACAAGAACTGGCAAGACATGGAAGCAGAGCTAGGGTTTTCACTGCACAGATGACCAAAATTAGGGTTTTGGTTTCAGAGGCCATAACCCCAAATTTTTTGGTCATTCTTGTTCCTAATGTTCTTAAGATTTTATAAGGATCATATGTACCAAGTTTGATGAAGAAATGCAATGTGGAAGTCATTTGTTCATTAGGTAACTTCTTGAGCAAGTCAAAACAAAATCAGGGCATCTGAGGCCCCCAACAATGGAACCAAAGGGGTATTTTCATCAAATTGAAGTTATATGATCTTTATTTGACCATTGAAGTGCTTGGAAGTTCAAAAAATTGAATAAATTTGAGCTAAACCAAAAGTTGCCAAAAATGGAAATGACTTGTAATGGAAACTTTCCATTTTGGGAAAGTTCTTCAACCTCCTCTTTCTCAACCAAAAATGCTTCAAATGAAAAATTGTTAGTCATGAAAGTTGTAGATTAGGTCTTTCCCTTTTCAAAAAGTACAAGAACATGTTCTAATTCATTATAGAACTCAAGTTATGATCCTTCAATGTTGGCAAAAATCACATAATTTTCACATTCATGCCAAAGAGGGATTTTTGCAAATTCACTTGCCAAGCTTCTAAGTGACCTCTAATTGACTTCTAAACATCATAACAACATCACATGACTCATTTTGCTCAGAATTGCCCAAGGAATCACAATATTTCATGCCTTGCATCACAAGATACACCAAAGGGGGAAAATGTGCAAAACTCATAGAAACCCTAACATCAAGTGATCCAGCTGCATTGTTTCTATCCTATGGACCTCCTTGAACTCAGCTGAGGCCAAACACCCCTTGCAACCAAGCCTGCCATGACCCATACCTCAAGTACAACCAAACTTGACTTTTTGCAAAATCACCCATACCAATCAGCATAGCCCACACCCACTCTTCTGACCTATCAAGACATGATATGTGGACTTTATGCAAGCCATAACACACAACACATTGCCCTGAATCAACACACACATTCAGATTGCAAAAATCCTCAAGAAACTTCCTCTCTTCGAAACTTTCAAACCAACCATAAAAACTTCAAACAAACTTCATCATTCAACTCAGCATCACTCATAGATCATTTCCCACCCTTCACATTGGCCTGAAACCACCTCAAACAAAAACACGATTTCACTCACCTCTGAACTAAAACCTTCAAAACACTCCATATAAACTCCTTTCAAGCATTTCAGAGGCATAAGGGGATCAAGGGGAGTGGAAAAGCACCAAAGAAGAGCCCAGAAAGTCCCAGTTTCGAAAGGTTCAACTCAGGTAACCTCAAGAACATTTTTTCCAGAAATGTGTTTTTAAGTTCCTAATTGATTCTTTATGATTCACTAATCATGCTGATGTGTTTAGAATTGAAAATGGTTGAGTATTGAGTATTTCATAGCTGTCTGGAATTTTTCCCGTGAAAATGCTTTGATTCGATTCTCTTGATTCATGAAAAATAAATGTGTTTTGAGGGTAGATTCTTGCTTAGGGATGTTAAGGGAGTGATTCTGGAGCTTTAGAGCTCTTGATTTAACCTAGGGAAGAAGTTGGGTTGAAGGTCTCGCCGGAGAAGATGACCGGAGCTTGCTCCGGTCACCTAAAAGTCATTAGGGTTAATTTTTAGGGTTTAAGGCTCAGTTTGAATGTAGGTCGTAGGATCAAGTTTAGCGCATGAATGGAGGGCCAGGATTAGTTCATTAAAACCCTAATCAGATTAATTAATTTAATTAATTAGGTTTAATTTTAAAAATGCCAGATTGAATCCCAACCACTCATTAGCGCGCGCAGTCAATGGTCCCTTTCCCAGTTTGAATCTCATCCATCAGATTGTCATACTTTCATTTAAATTGATTTTTATTTCATTTTAATTGCTTTTTCTTGCATAATTATTTAAAAATAGTTAGAAAAATCCCAAAAATATTTCCTTTTGTATTTTTATTCCAAATGTTTTTCTTAATCAGAAAATGATTTTTATTTTATTTTTTGCATAAAATTTGTATTTTTAAATATTTAAATGTTTATTTTAATTAATTAATTGAATTTAATTAATTAAAATACCATTTAAGTTTCTAAAAATCACCAAAAAATCATGAATAATCCCTTTGCATTTAGAAACATTTTCAAACTCTTCATACAAATTTCTTTTTAGGTTTGATGATCATTTGAGAATTTTGTTTGAATTAAGGGTCATTTAAATCCTATTTTTGAACCCTAACTTAGAAAAATCTTTTCTGCCTAACCAAAAAGATTTTGAAGATGATTCGTTTTGCATTGTTTTGTGAATATCATGTAGTTTCTAAGATATTTTTGGCATGAATTTATCTTTCATTTTCAATTTGTTTAGCATTTTACATTGAGGATCACCCAAAAAACCCTAGAAACTTAGGAAATTCATAACGCCTTCTAGGTTTAGCTTCTGACCTCCCCCTTTGGATGGTAACCTAGTATAGTTTTAGGGTTCCTTTGAGTGCATTTTCATTTTTTTATCATGTTATTTGCTTCTGTCTTTTCCATTTGCATTTCATCCTTTCATGTAACCCTAATGTTGCATCTTCACTTGCATTCATCTTGCATATGCATCCATACATGAACTTGCCATGACATTTCATGCATTCATATGTCATCTTAGACATCTTAAGGCATGTTAGAATCATGATTGATAATTTCTTCATTCATTTTCCATGATTTGCATTCAATTCCTTTCATTAACTTTCATGAACTTTCAAACTTCAAAGCATGCTTCCATTTTCATCTCATCTTTGTATGACCATTCATTACACTTTGTATGCCTTTGCATCATGTCATAGCATCATTTTCATCATGTGATTGCTTCTGGTTTTGATCTTTTCCTTTGTATATGCATCATTTCATTTCATTTCTTTCTTTATGCATCTTGTGCTAACATTTTCAGGTGGTAAGTTAATTTGAGAAGTGGATTTTCCTTCACTTCTCATTTCTCTTCATCTTGTTCATATTGCATCTTTGCTGCATTTTTTATTGTCTTTGAGTGGGCTTGCTCACTTGTGTTCATTCTCTCACTTCCTTTCTTTAATTTACTTATCTTCTTCAATGAAGTAAGTAATTTATTTATTCTGCTTCTTCCTCCTTTCTTCTGCTTCTCCTTGGTGGCTTCCTTGAAGACTTCTCCTTTTAAGCCTCACAAACCCTAGGACTTCCAAGCATGATAACTTCTAGGATTGATAGTCCCCCTCTAGTCTTTCACCTTTGAGTCTTCTTTGAGTCTTTCTTCTCATCTTTTAATCAGAGACTAAACTCTTAAAGTTTTAGGACTTTGGAATTAGGGTTATGCCTGCATCCTTCTCTTAGGATGGAGTGTATAACTTTAATCCTAAGTGTTAAACCTTTAATTTGTTTAAATCTCTTAATCAATCCACTTAATAATCACTAAGACATTAACTTGTAACTTGGGCCTTACATTAGGGATCCAATTCTTCCTTTATGGTTAAGAAGGACTAACCCTAGTGTTTAATGGACAAGTCCTCCTCAAGTTGTCTTACAAACCATAAAATCCATTTCTTAATCTCACCTCTTAATTAAAATCCACTTAATAAAGGTTTTTTATATAATGACTTTAATCCCTAATCATGGATTAAGTTGAGGTATCTTCCTCAGCTTAAGTGTGCTTATCTATTATCCTTCTATTAGGATGGTGTAATGAGTTCACTAATCCTTGATTATGACTTAAACTCATTACTTAAAACTAAACAAAGACCCAAAAAACATATAAATAATCACAAGTAGGTTAATGATCTTAATCCTACATCATCATGGTAATTAAGTTGAGATACTTATCTCATACTTAAGTATTCTCATTATCCCTAATCGAGGAGGATATAATGAGTTTATAACCTTTGATTTAGGCTTAAAATCATTAACTTATGACAAATACCAAAAAGCAATAAAAGACTTGAAACAAAAAAACAAACAATAATCGTATCCTTCAGGATTCTTTTCTCATCATACTCATTCACAAGCGAGAACTTGCTTCTTCCGTCTAATGCAAGACAGTTAGCACTCGAGCCAGACAAGTCATACACTTGAGCATAGACAAGCAAGCAGTTCACAGTCAATTCATTCTTTCAGTCTCTTTGATTCGAACTACGGTGTTCTGACTTTCTCATTGCACGAGAGGATACGTAGGCATAACTTAACAGTTATCGAACAAAAGTCTTTGTGTCTTCCCCCTCTTTCAGCATGCTCTTTTAAACCTCATTCCTGAGCAATTCACACCTTTTGCACTGACACTTGTATATCCTTTCCCAGCTTTCGCACACAGACAACACATACACCTACCCCTTTTAAACACAATCTTTTAAGCGTGGATTCCGTCGAGTACGACGGACAATCTGGGTGCTAATACCTTCCCAGGTTGTAACCAACCCCCTTTCTCAGTTTTTCTAGTTCGCAACCGTCTTATCCATCTTTTCTAGGTTTATGCAGCATTACCTTTCCTTCGGGATAAAAATGCCTAGCTGGAGACTCTATTCATCTTCACCTTCATCTTCTCCTTTCGCCGACCGTTCGCGTCTGTACCCTATCTGACCAGGTGTCTTTTCGGGGGAGCGACATGCTCCTTTTGGGCTTATGCCCGACATACGAAGAAGTCATCCAGATTCAGCCAAATGCAGCTCCTACTCGGGTGTCCCTCTTCTTGATTCT
This sequence comes from Lathyrus aphaca, assembly GCA_963966055.1. Lineage (NCBI taxonomy): Eukaryota > Viridiplantae > Streptophyta > Magnoliopsida > Fabales > Fabaceae > Lathyrus > Lathyrus aphaca. The sequence goes on along the minus strand of OZ014522.1, from coordinate 450,759,180 downwards.
CACCCATCCGACCAAGTATGCTTGGTGTAACAGCTAGTTTCTGGAAATTAACTATTTTTGGGGAATCCACGATCTAGGCCCAAAATAGGAACCAATAGCCAAGTATTGGGGGCTATATATAAACCATCTCACTTGAGAGGGCCAAATATCTAATATTCACTCTCTTAACTCTCTTTACTCATACTTGCTCACTTTTCACCCCTGTCTTACTTTGGCATTAGAATGTCTTGTAGGTACACCCCCTTCTCTCCTCGACGACCGAGCATCACCATCATCATCCTCATTGACGTCCATGGTCCACCTCAGATCCTGATCGCTTGGAATGATCACAATGAATGTCATGAAAAGTTAATTTTCTTATAGTGAGGTCACACTCTATTGGAGTACATGTTTATGGTACAAAATGAGTTCTACATGGAAAGATGCATTCCATTAATTACATTCACATGTGACAATTTTGGGGGAGATATTTTTAACAGAACTTCACAGCCATGAAGTGTTCACTTTAGAATTGGCCAGGAAAACTTCAATTATATTGAAAGTATTACATCTATATAGGAAGGTCAAAAAGTTCTTTTTTACTAGAGCACGATAAAAAATTGATAATTACCATACTTAGAGTGTATAAGATTCTGTTGCTTCTGGAGTATATTTTAAATTAAGAAATGTTACCTAATTAACGGCAAGAATAATGGTTTTTTAAGCAAGGATTAGATTAATGGAGTACTAGGGGTACTCGAACCCGATTACAAAAGCGACAAAAAAATGATCGAGCAAAAATAAAGAGAAATTAAGAACCAATTGAATCAGGACTCAAAAATGCAAAAGAACTTTGCAAAAGTCGTAGAAATTACAATTGGAATGACTAATTTCTCCTAAAAACCACCACCTCCAAGTCATTTTTTTAATATTCCAAAGAAGATCGGAAACATTGCAAGCATTTTCTCTAAATAAAATTTTGTGCACAGATCCCAAATACACCAACATGTGGCCATCCAAACAATACCGACTCTACAGGGTTTGATATTCTTCGACTTGAAATAATCCAACCAATCTGTAAAATGACTATGAGTATCGGTGTCAACTGATAAATCCTCCCTTCATATCCAAGTTGAAATACCTCTCCACACTCTTTTGGATATCTCACAAGATAAAAAAACAAATGAACAAGACTTTCTATTACTCCACAACACAAAGGGAAAAGCATGATATTGGGATTAATAATACTTGTATCTAGGAGTGTTTCCTTCGACGGAAACCGATTTAACAATAATCTCCATCTGAATGTTTTGATGCGGTAAGGGATGGATGGTTTCCACAATTGTTCGTAAATAGAGACAGATATGTCTGAATCTGTCTGTTGCAACAGATCCGTGCAAAGGAGCACATAACCGTATTTAACTGTATAGCCTTTTGCACATGCCGCTGCCAAAAAATATCGTCTTTTGCATGTTTTGAAAGGTAAAACTGCTGCAATGACAGCTGCAAATAGTGAAATCTATCCAATAAAACAGGACCAGTTAAGTTTTCAAGACCAAAGTTTCTCCAAGACCAAGAAGCATCAGTCCAAACTCCCATGTCCACTACTTTGGAATTCTGCAGAATGCTACGGCGAAACAGCTCTTGAAAGATATCCAATAAAATGACTTCTTCAATCTAGGTGCTACCCCAAAATGAGAAATGATTGTCGTTACCCAAAGATAGCACGCAATTGTTCATCAATTTGTTACCATCGTGCTTTCTTTCAAGAGAAGCAATATCCTTCCACCAATAAGACCTGATACTGCCATTATAGCATCCCTTAACATAAGAAAACAAAGAAGAGTCCATGTATCTCGCCCCAAGAATATCGATCCACAAAGAATAAACACCTACCATGAGACGCCATCTCTATTTGAATAATAACGTGATGTTGAACTCCTCGGCTCTTTTGAAACAGAGACCTCCTTACCGAAGCGGAAAACATAAATTATCCCACCGAACCTAATTAACTTTCCTTTTACCCTCTTCTCACCAATAAGAAATTATTTTGCAACTTAGTGATGTTGTTGCAAACCTTTTTGGGAAGCCGATAAAGAGACAGCAAAAAAAGAGGAAGGTTGCTCCAAACAAATTTCAATAACATGATCCTTCTGTCGAGACGTAATATTCTCGCTTTCTAACTAGATAAATGATCTTCAAGTTTGCACATCAAGAAATTCCTAGAGGAAACGCGTCTAGGATTTATAATTACTGGAATGTCGAGGAATGTGAAAGAAACACCTTCTAGCCTGCAAGATAGAAAGTTTGTGGCTACATCCATGTAGCAAGGATTCAAATTGATGTTGATAAGCTTACTCTTCATGTAATTGACGCCAAGACCCGAAATGATTTTGAAGCCTCTAAGAACCTCCTTAAGAGCCCAAAGATGTTTCCAACTACCATCTCCTATAACTAAAGTGTCATCTACAAACTGAAGAATATCGACCACACAACTATCCTTGATCCGAAAACCTGAAAAATCATCGTTAGACATAGAATTTTTAACGAAACCGGCTAGCCCTTATGTGACAATAACCAAAAGGTACGGGGAGAGAGGATATCCTTGTCTTAGACCTCTTCCGACTTTGATTTCCCTAGTCGGACTGCCGTTTAGAAGAATCGACAAACAAATAGAGAACGTTGTAGCCTCCATCCTGAAACACCCCAAAATTTTCCATCTCATTTCCATCTCATTTTCATATTATCTAGCATACATTTTCATGCATTGCAATGCATTCATATCATGGAAAAATGAAGCATACATCATTGGTTGAATCATAAGGTATTTGATCAGTTGGTTTTCAAAGTGTTGATCATTCAAAGTAAAAGAACAAGAGCCAAGGGTCTCCTAACAATCCTTAAGGGTCTCTCACATCTCATATCACTTTATTTGATCCCTCAAGCCTTTGGAAGATGAGAATTGATTAAGAAAATGAAGCAGTGCATCACCTCTTAAGCAAAAGGGCCAAACTTAGGGTTTTTGATTCAAGAGGTTTTCTGATAAGGTTTTGGTCCAAACTGGATCTCAATGTTTTCTATATGATATCAAATATCTAAGGTTGGAAGATTTTCCATTGGATCATTTTAGAAGGTTTCCAATTGGTCAGTTACTTGAAAATCAAGAAATTAGGGAAAAGTCAACTCTGCAGAGGAAAAAGTCAAATCTTGACTTTTTGGGGTCAAATTCATGTTCCACAAGTTAAATATGTTCAATGGTTGAAATTTGTTCAAGAAAAGTCAAGAGATTCATGGAAAATTCAAGAAGTCACAAAACTGCCCAAAATAGAAACTTAGGGTTTCTAAATAAGGCAACTTTTGGCTATTTTGCATTCCACTTCCAAGCATTCTTTCTTCAAAATAAAGGCTTCAAACTTCAGGCCTAAGTTGATCCAATTAAAGATCACATCCTAAGCTTCAAATCCATAGCAAGAACATCTTTATTAGATCAAAATTAAGGGAGATATGATCAATCAAAGTTTGACAAAATCAAGGCAACTTTGCTAGGAAACCAAGTCATGGGTGAGCCAGATGCCTGACATTTCATCAAACATGTGGTGTGCCAAATGTAAAGCTATTTTCTCCATCAATAAAGCTTCAAATGAAATTTTTTTGAACATCAAAGTTGTTCATCTTAATTTCCTCTACAACTTTCATGTTCAGAGATTTTTCATATGGTCAATGGATTGAGAGCTATGATGCTTCAAAGAGGAGGCCTCATGACTGAATTTGGACCTAAGGTCTGAGGTCAATTTCATGCGCCCATAGGCCATTTTTGTGTGTCATGTTCCAAGTCATTTTCAAACACCTTAAATACCTCTATTGATCTTATTCCAAATTCCAAACTTATTCTATGATGTACCACCTTTCATGTACACACAAAAGCTCCGCATTTCATATCTTGTGCATGAAGCATTTCTCCATCAAACACCATGGTTTTCATTATGTTTCTTGGCTGCCAAGGCAAGGTGATTCATGACTTATTCTTGTTTGATTTAGTCACACATATATCAAACACCCTTCCCACTTCAATTGCATTTCCATTTTAGGCCAAGCATCCACCATACATACATGTACATATAATCACCTCATGCGTCAAAAGGGAAAAAAAAGAAACTTAGAAAATAAGCTTCATGCTATTGCAGTCATGTTGTATCACCACCATTCATCATCAAAGCCTCACTATAATATCATGAGCCTCTCCGTAGCACATAATCTGAGCTCATATCTTTCACTCATTTTGGTAAATTCTCATTTCACCCCTTAATTACTCATTCCACCTCAAATAACTATGGTTCTAACTCTCAACCAAGGTGGTTAACAGTTAACCATGTGTATAAAAGCCAAACTCTAACAGAGTTTCCCTCTAAGTTCATTTTGCATCAAAACTTCAGATCTCACTCTCAAATTCTCTCTGATTTTTCTCTTTGTACCACGAGTTTCTTAGTCTTCATCTTCAATCTTCCTCATTCATCTATCTCAAAGCATTGGTGTAGTGAATCTAGCTCAGATCTTCATCAACTTCTGAAGCATTTCACTGATTTTCCTCAAGGTTTGAAGATCTAAGAGCATTTATTTTACTCTTTGGAAGCTTAGAATTAAGTCTACATCTCTGGCTTTCTTTTGATCCACGATTCTTCAAATTACATGATCAAACTTCCTTCACTTTTTCTGCTTCGATTATCATTGATCTTGGTTTGTTTTGATGTTACTTGAGCTCAATAGGAGTTGTTGAACCTCTAGCTAGTTGATAGGCTTCTTAAAATCTTAGAGGAAATTTTTAGGGCATAATTATTTTGTTCGATTCACCTTGTATGTGCATGATCTGTGAGTTTTGTTGTTAGATTTGGATTGTACTTAAGCTCAGCTTTCGATTGGTACCATTTTAAAGAGTTTCTAAGGAATTTATTAGTTGCAGATGGCCAGAGTAGGCTGGAGAAGATGACCGGAGGTCCATCTCCGGTCATTGAGTTCAATTAGGGTTTATAGGATAAGTTTAAGTCGTAGTCGTTGATTTACTTTGATCCAACAGGTGATACAGTGCAACCACATTAATGAAGCATACTCCCCTCACGTAACTCTGACCTTTGTGGTTGTTGATTGTTGATTAATTGTGTGGATGCGCGTATATGCTTGATGTCGTGTGTTTGCATTGTGATACGTTGATATAGTGTATTTTCTTGGGGATCTCATGTTGACCAGGTCCTAAGGCTAAAATTAGGTCAATGATTTGACTAAGACTCACCATAAGATTGTGAACCACGCGCATGTATTGGATTGGGCTTCCCACTACTATTCACACACTACCTTTTTGAGCCCAACACGTTTTGAACTGAATAATTATTAATGTTGCACCCCTTCCCCAATTTTCTTGAATTTAAATTTTCTGTTTTGCATACTTTCTGAATTTTATTTCTTAAAAATAATAACACATGCATAAAATTTCATAGACCATCCAAACTCATTTTACTAATTTTCTATATTTTTACTTTCTTATTTTATTGATTTTTTGATTTTATTTGGAATTTCTTTCTTATTTCTTTTTTACTTTACTCCTTCTTTGATACTTCAATTTTCAAATTTTATTTCTTTTAGCTCCTGAAAAATTTTCCATCCATTCTTTTTGCATTGATTAAGTGTCATCTAAAAGCTTCTCAAAATTTTTTTATTTCATTTTTAAAGTCATTTTATCACGCATTTTGTGCATTATTTTGTTTTGTTTCAAGGTGACTTTGAGGTCTCTTTTGACTTAGTTTTCTTTTGAGTGTTGAGATGATTCTTTAATATGTTGTTTGCTTATGACTTAGGTCATTTGTGACCTATTTTCATAATTTTTACATGTTGTTTGATATTTGTTTGATACCTTGTGATTGAAGTAACATTTTGTGAACCCTTTCTCTAATCCTTTAACCCTAGTTCCTTAGAATGCACTTCTTCCATTATTTTAGGATCTGTTGGAGATTATAGGTCATCCTTTTGAGATTATATGTCCTCTCTTGACATTTATAGGTCATGTTGATTTTTTTTTTTAACTTGGTTTGTGTTTGTGCATCTTTGTTTGAACTTTGACCTAGTTTCACTTCACCTTTTCTCTAACACTTGATATGCTTCTTTTGTGCATAAATTATGATCATCCACTCATCTCATAAGCATCTCATCTTGTTTATGATACTGACCCAAACTCATATGCATTCATTCTTGTATGTCATCATTCATTTGTGACTTGTATCTCAAGTTATTGTCAGTTGTTCCTTATGTGACATCTTTTGCTTATTTGTTTAAATTGTCTTGACATGTTTTACATGTGAATTTGGTATGATCACACTTGCATTCTCATAACATCATAGTTTTCATGTGCTACTGACTTGCATTCATTTGAATCCATTTCTAATCTTTTACTTGTTACTTTAACTTGTTGTTTTCTTCTTATGTGAACATGAACTTGTCTTCTTCTTTTCATCTCATCTCATCTTCTTATGACCTAATTCATCTATTCTTTGTATGGTCATCTTATATCATCTTTAGGCATTCTTATAGGTCATGACATTTTGACTTTGGTTATTAGTCATGCATTCATTCAAGTTATATGCCATATGCATTCATACTTCATAAGTTGTGCATTATGTGAACTTGTTTGATCCTTTGGCTTCTCTTTTGACCTAGTTTGAGTTTATTTGGGTATCTTAGACCTTTTAGAGCTTTGATAGGATTAGGTTCTGACTTAGAAGGTTATAATACCTTAGGATCTCTTTCATTTGGTTTCTTTACTTGTTTGAGTTCTCTTCACTTCTTATGTGCGATTATGATTCATTTTGCTAACTTTTCAGGGGCTATGGTAAGTGTAAAGAGTGTGGGTGTGTATCCACACTCTAACTTCTTCTATCATATTTTAATCATCCAATTTGTGTTTGATTAATAATTTCAAGATAATTTTCTTGTATAATATTTTCTCATCCCTCTTAGAAACAACTTAACTTCCATCTTGGAAGTAAATTGCTTTCTTCTTCTTCTTCTTCTTCTTCTTCTTTCTTCTCCTCTCCTTCTCCTTTTCTTTTAGGATAGTGTTATTCAAACCTAACTATCCATAGAACATTCAAGCATGATACATAGGGTTGGTCTTAGTCCCCCTTAGATGTTTAACCATTTGTTCTCTTTGGGTCTCCTAATAAAGGTTGAAATAACTTCATGTGCCATGTGTCATACCCCAAATTTGTCCTACATATTTAATCATTTTCATCTTACTAATTATTATACAAAATTCCAAAAAATGTATGTTTGTTGTCTTGCTGGGTGATTTAAGATCAGGTATTGCAAGGATGAAACAAATTTTGTCAAGGCTATCAAGATAAGAGGTCCACATTGGAGAGCGGGTTTATTATAATTCAAGTGTATACGTGTGAAGGAATTTTCAATTGCATAGTGTATCTTGTGCTAAGATTGTTATTTGATCAAGAAATAGTTCACATGGTTTAAAATGGTCTAAACTTACATTGAAAAAGTTCCAAGGAGATGCGTGGGAATTCTTTTTTTATGATTCCTAAAACTAAGGATTGTCATGAGAAGTCATCTTAAGGATTAATTGAGTTTTGATTCACATTTTGGATTGTGATGTCGAGAAATCATCACTTGGTTTTACAGCAAAATTATTCGAGAGATCATCACTTCACAATTCTAGCATGAGATTTAAATACCATTTAAGGGTAATTCAAGTAATTGTTCTTACAAGACAAGCTCAAGTTGCATTCCAAAGGATCATTTACAAGAGGTATAGTCCATTTACATCACTTTGCTAAAATAAAAATAAGATCAAGGCTCAACCAACCAATGCAATACACAACTCCTAGTTAATCTACTGATGTCACACAACAAGAAGCAGCATCCATATTCAAATCATGACACCAATTGCGACAATTCATGAGAAATAATAAAGGTATTTCATTTCTTCAAAGTTCAAGAAATAATACAAATTGTTTAATGTTGAATCATAAAAAAAAAGAAGAAAAAGGGTATGCTAGAACTTCTACAAGTATCCTGAAGTAAAAGCTAAGCATTTCTAGAAATCTGTGAGAACTTGGTTCCTTGTGCCAAGTGGCCTCCGAGATACGCATGATATGGAGTGAATGCGTGTGTTTAGAAAAATGTCAAAAAGAAAGCAGCATGAAAACAGGGTCATCAAAACACCATCAATAAGGTTCTTGTGATTACCATGCAAGTTCAATTAAACCATAGCCCCAAAAAAAAATATCCTTTACTCCATGACTTTGCGACCAAACCGCCAGGATTCTTCCCCCTCAAGCAAAGTCACACAAAACAAAGAATAGACAGAATCAGTGCTAAATTATAATCCAAAATGCAAGGCATCAAATCATTGACGTCAACGAAACTTGCGGTTACCTCATGACAAACCAAAAGCCATCGCATTTTGTCGCCGTTATATGAGAGGAAGGTGCAATGAGGGTGATAGGTGCAAGTTCTCCCATGACACTGTTTCGGAAACAAAATCCAAGCCATGTGATGATTGTCCATATGAATACCAACTCTCCATCAAATAATCAAGAATTTTGTTCCTGTCATCGCGCAAGCCAAAACAATGTTAGAGCTTTGGTGATCGTGAAACCAGACAAGGAGAAATCAATTGTTAGAATTATAACAGAAAGAGATTACCTGAGGGAGATTAGTGTGCAAAGAAGATCATCCAAGTCCACCAAGCCGTCAGTTGGCAACATATATATACCAACCGCCACTACAGCTGTTGGAGTCAAATTCTCTCTACCACAATTCAAGGCTGGAACAAATACAGGAAGTATGGCTCATATCAGAATTCCTTCTGGATCATTAACGTCTTCGCCTACTGGGTATGCTCCTACTCCAATGGTGAATGCTAGAAGCTCCGTTGGTAAGGAAAATCTCGCAGCATCTTAGTTGAAAGAATACCAGCTATGTACAACAGGACAACTGAGTAAAGGTTCTGCTATACATGCACCAGGCCAAGATATGTCCAAATTGCAACTTCTTTTTCTATATAATCTCGCTCACCAGGGACAACATTTCGCCTTCCCCCAGACGCAGGCAGCTCCTGGAGCATTTCCTGGTATCTATCAACCAGGGCAGACATTAGCTTCACCTTCTACCCTCTTGCAGCAGTCTCAAGCTGTTGCTGGGCCTGTCAAAAGTGTAGTCCCTTCTCCTAGTTTATCTCCATCCCTTCCACTTGATAAAAAGATTTACGGGATCCAACAGTACTAGCACTCTTCTTATTATCATCAACTAGCTGCACACAAGGAAACTTGTTATATCAGTGTACATTAAGAGTGGACAAAAATGTAAAGAAAGCTAATTTCAATCGAAGCATGTCATGGTCACACAAGCAGTACAAATGAATGCGGTAAAAGTTTGCTGAGAATTAGGCAAGGGAGGTACCGATGAGAATCATGGAACATGAAATTCGAGTGAGTATCAGATATACATAAAAGGACAGCAAGTTAGAAGAAGAGAAGCAGGGAATTTAGTGCATAATACCATAATTCAAGTCACAAATTTGAGTTTGACACAAGCAGTAGACGCCGTGTTTGTTTTACACCATTTATGACATCGTTGTTGACTAAAGTACATGACAGAGTAACCAAAAGTCCCGTTCGAGAGGCCAGGCTTTGCACCCTGCAACATGCTTTCCGTTGAAGCAAAATCCAGATTGCATTAGCCCTTCACTTTGCCATTTGGTGCTTGACCCCACAATCAACTTGCCAAAGGCTACATTATAATCAGCTTGCCAAGGTTTTGGTCATTCGGCCATGTCGAGACCTGCGGAATACGGATACAAAGGTGTTAATAAAGTCATGTTCATTTTGAAGTGAGCAGCAAATTGAAGCCATCAATCCCACAAATTTAGAGACCTTCAGACTCATCAACACATACCATACAAAGAAAGCAGAAAAAACCTTACAGGCACAGCTCGGTATGCGAGTGTCAACATTCATCTTGGAATTGAGCAAAGCAGAAGGGGTGATCTGGAATCTCTCGGTTATGCTTTCATGTACTTCTTAAAAGGAAGCTTTCCTTGGCAGGGACTGAAGGCGGGTACTAAAAAATCCTAAAACATTTCCAAAACGTTTTCAATTAGATCCTCATAACAGCAAGCAGTGAAAATAAACTTTGTTGTGGTAAAGCAACAATTTACAGCAGTAAAAAACTCAGTGTAAAAGTCAGGAGACCATCATTTGAACTTCTAGAAGCAGTACAAACCTCATTCTCCATAGAACTTCTCCATTATTCCCCTAACGGATTTGCATTTGGTCCCCACCGAATCTGAGAAAGATCTCCACTCTAACAGAATAAATTTCACCGCTCATTCAAGATCAATCCTCACTCTTGGTTCTATAAATAGAGAGGAGCTATTCAAGAGAAAGGGAGAAAAGAATCGTCTCCTTCGATCCTTCCGCACCGCAACCCGAAAATAATCCAGAGGCGGAGAGATGAGAATCTGAAGCAAAAACATACACTTTTCATCACAAACCTACCAGAAATCAAAACAAACTCAAAACTTCGCCAACATAAAAAACTGAAACCACAAACCTTTATATCATGAAACTCGCCGTGAAAGATCCGAAGTGTTGAGCAACAACGAGCAGATTTGAGAAAGTTGCGAGTCGCAAACCGCGAGAGTGAGTCGTTGAGATTGATTCAGAGTCAAAACGTCGTTGTTTTCTTTCGGAGCGTGAAATCGTCGCCGACGGTTATAGCTCAAGGGTGGGTTTCGCAACTGTGTTGACCCTTCTCTTTATATTTGGTCATTTGGTTGAGCCTGTGTTGTTGATGCTGATTCACTTTGCACACAAGCACCTCTCCTTCTTTCACATGTATACTTTATTTTATTTTTTTAGATTTTGTTTATTAGTTGTTTATTTTTGTCATTTTTTATTTTCTTTAAGTTTTTTTAGAATATAGATTATGTTATCTTTCATTTTAATGTTCTATTGATTCTCATTTTATTATTTTGGGCCAATGAAATAATTATGACTTTTCGTTATTCGATTTTAAATCGACATTGTCAAAAGTTGTTATGAGGCCATTGTTATTCTTTGCTATTTGTTTTATCGATTATTCGATTTATTCGGTTAATGATAAAAATGAGATATTCGATTATTTAATCGACGTTATCCATTAAATTGAGACCGATTCATTATTTTTATCCGTTATTTTATTTTGGGGCCTATGATAAAAATACGGTTTATCGATATTCCGTTAAGCGACATTGTCTAAACCGATTTGAGGCCATTTTTCTATTTTTATTTATTTATCGATTTATTTCACATTTTTATTTGGTCTATGATATTATTATCCGATTTGTGATATTCCACTTTGCGACGTTGTCCAAATTGATATGAGACCGTTTCCTATTATTTCTTATGGTTTCTAATTAATTTTAGATCCATTATTATTTACCGACTTTATTATTATTCGGCCAATGATAAATGGTGATATTCGATTTCTAATAAATCGACGTTATCCCCTAATTTGAGGCCACACGTTTATTTTCCTTATTATTTCTCATTATTTCTATTTTATTTTATTCGGCCAATGAATAAATATTTAAATATTCGATTTCAAATAAATCGACGTTATTTAAATTAAATATGAGGCCAAACTCTTATTTTATTATTATTTCGACTTTATTTTATTTTTATGGTCAATGATATAACAAACGATCTAGATGTTCGATTTCGACAAATTGGTGTCATTTAGATCAATATGAGACCAATTGTACTCTTTCATCGCATTTCTTTTATTTAAATAATCATTTGATTATAAAGTAACGCTCGACTTCTCATAGAATGATTCTAACTTTGAATCGATTCTAAGACAGTTAAAGAGCTAAATTTCGACGCTTTCGGTTTAATTCGAGCTCCAACGGCTCCACCTTAGCTTAGTATTAGGAATCGTTTCCGCATATCGTTTAACCCTTAACCTCCATTTTGCATTCACCCTTCGCGATCGCTTTATGCCTCGCAATCGACCTACCAAGATGTCTCTTTAAATCCAAACCCTTGATCCAACGTCAAGTGGTCTTAGGTATTAAAACACTTTAAAAATATGAGAGAAATTGTACGCCACGAGCCTTAAGTGGTAGAAAGGAGGATTTCGAGCTCTCGTTATTCGCTCTGATTATTCCGTCGCAAGACACTCGGCTTGTTGGTTCGGAATAAACTATCCATAGTCTTTAGTGCAATTCGACTCCTAAAGAAAGATAATAAAACTTAATTCCTTTCCCTCTTTTAGCAAGTAATTCATTAGGCATAAACATACTTTCGCGCGTGACAACTTAGAAGGTTCCCATCGAGTACGATGGATGTAGGGGGTGCTAATACCTTCCCCCTGCATAACCGACTTCCGAACCCCGACAATGGTTACGATGACCTTGTCTTTATCCTTTCTTCTCGGGTTTTATCTATATTTTCCCTTTCCCTCTTTGGGAATAAATCAAAATTAGGTGGCGACTCTCAAGTCAGCCCAGCCGCGACCGCGTTCGCGAGGATCGTATTTTTCGAGGTACGACACCATGAGCCTTATTCCATGAGGCACTTGCATATATCCCATCTTGGGGTAATGTGAACCTGTCTAGCATGATGCACAAGTCTTCAACATGAAGTTTGTTTCACAAATAATCTAAAAAACACTTCTTCATTCAAAAGCAAAAAAAAAACACTTAATAAAGAAACTAGTCTAGTATGCTTGAGCCTTAATCATTGGAACTAAGTTTAGGGGTCTTTTCCATACTTAGTGTGCTTCTTCTTCATTCCATCTCGGAGTGATGTAGGAAGTACACACTCTATTGAATGAGACTTGAATACACTCTTTTATGCAAACTCTCAAATAAAAAGCTTCTAAAAACCTTCAAACAAACAATAAACGTCCTTCCTTCAGGAATTCTCTTCTTATCCCCCTCATTCTAAATGAAAGAATTTGCTATTACTTGTCATTTACAAGATGGTATGCACTCGATCCAGTCGAGTCAAACACATGAGCATAATCATAAGTAGTTCAAACCCTAAAAATACAAGCAAACTATGTCAGTCTTATTGAGTCGAACTACGGTGTTCTAACTTTTCCATTGCACAAAGGGAATAGGTAGGCACAAGCAAAGACTCTGGGCGAACACAATCCTTCAGTCTCTTTCTTCGTTCTTCATGTCATTTCATCTTCTTATCCTTTCGTATCACTTTTCCTCATTTCTTTTTCAGTCCTTTCTAGTAGCAGTAGCAGCAGTAGCAAATACCCTCACCCTTTGAAACAATGCTAGCAAACGTGGATCCCGTCGGGTACGATGGGCGATCTGGGTGCTAATACCTTCCCTTTTGTAACTGACTCCCTTAGACTTTCTCTTTGGTTCGTGAGACACCACTTTCTCCTTCTTCCGGGTTTGTGCAGCATTACCTTACTTCGGGATAAGAATGTCTGGCTAGAGACTCTTCCTTTTCTGCGCCACTTTTGCGTATGTACCAGGTTGGAAATCTCGGGAGCGACAGCTGGCGACTCTGCTAAGGACCCTGCCTTCCTCTATGCAATTAAATCTTAGCTCAAGTCTGTTTCTGTTGCTTTGGGTGTTTATATGTTTGTCATTGTGTGCTTTAGTTTAGTTTTACTATTTTATTTACAGTTTATTGCTTTAGTTTATTTATTGCTTTCCGCATTTACTTTTCATGCATCATATTATGCTAGACTGTATGGTTTTCTTGGTGGGATGGAAGTTACTGTGAGATGATCCTAATACCCAGGCTCGTGTGCACCATATACTTTAGCATGGACAACCACTTTGCTTTCATGATATCTTGTCATGCGATTAGTAGTGAGTTCCATACCTAGATTGCGGCCGTCTTGGAAATGTTTTGATATAAGTGTCTTCCCTATTCTAGGATACAACCTTGATAGTTATGTGCATCTGGCTAGGTTGTTTCTCTTGTAAAATCACAAAATCTTGAATGTAGTGATTCTGGCCAGGGCCTCAACTTCTATCCACTTGGTGAAGTAGTCCACAACCATGACCAGATATTTGTTTTGGAATGAATTTCCCTAGATTTCTTTACGAGTACAATGTTCGAGAGCCAAGTTGTGTACCTGACCTTCGTTACAAAATTGGCCACTAAGAGAGTCGCGTTGATGGCTTCGGCATTAATAGAAAGATATAAGTAGAGGATCTCCCTGGCTGTTGGTCTGGACAAAATTGGGGGCTATGATAGTGCTCATTTGAGGTGCTACAAGGCCTGCTCGCATTCCTCTGTCCATTCAAATGTTGCTTCCTTGCGAAGAAGTTTGAAGAGCGGTGAGGGCGTGTTGAGCAGATTTTGCCACAAAGCGAGATAACAAGGTGAGCACGCCGTTTAGGGACTGGATCAATTTCTTCGAGTTAGATGTAGGAAATTTTGAGAAGGCGTGGCACTTGTCGGGGTTTGCCTCGATTCCTCTTTCCGTAAGATAGAAACTGAGGAACTTTTTCGCCCTTAAACCAAAGGTGCATTTGTCAGGGATAAAGCGCATCATGCACTTCCTTGCATGGTCGAAAACTTCCTGGATATGAGAGGTATGATCGGATTCTTTGGTGGATTTGACGATCATGTCGTCCATGTAAACTTCGAGCATGTCCCCAATCCTTTATTGGAAGACCTTATTCATCATGTGTTGATATGTGGCTCTAGTGTTCTTCAACCCTAATGGCATTACGTTGTAGTAATAATTTCCCGTCAGGGTCATGAACACAGTATGCCTTTTATCTTTATCGGCCATGGGTACCTGATTGTATCCAAAGTAAGCGTCCATGAAGGACAGTAGTTTAAAACCTACAGAATTGTCTACCAACTTTTCTATGTTAGGTAGAGGGTAAGAATCTTTAGGGAAAGCCCGATTGAGATCGGTGTAGTCAATACAGAGGCGCAATTTCCCATTATATTTATTTAAGAATACAATGTTCGAGAGCCAGATTGTGTACCTGACCTTCGTTACAAAATTGGCCACTAAGAGGTCCTTAACTAATTTTTCAGCAACTAAAGTTTTTTCTTCAGACTGTTTGTGTTTATGCTGAGCAATTGCATGTGCTGAAGGGTTGATGGTGAGCTCGTGGCATGCGATCTCAGGGGAGATGATGGGCATATCAGCGGCACTCCAGGAAAAGAGGAATGTGTTGTTACGCAAGCATTTCTCCAGGTGCTCCTTCACATTGTCAGGGAGCCCTGTGCCGATGCAAACTCATTTGTTAGGGTTATCTCTAAAGGTTATAATTTTGAACTCACGTGCGGGCAACCAGCGTAAAATGGTTGCTTTGTCTGTAGCGATGTCATCCTCAGAATCATCTGGGATGTGAGAGTTGAGGTCGATTGTGTTAATCTAAAGAGTTGGTTTCTTCTCAGGCTGAACCTCTTCGGTTGGGGTGCCCTTGTTCCTTGCGCGCTTGTTGCTCTTTAGTGTTGTCTCTATCACGGTCTGGCCTTTGGTCGCTGCTTTAAAGCATCTTCGTGTTGCTTTAATGTCTCCGTGGAGAGTAGCTACGTGCCCTTTCTCTGTATAAAATTTCATTTTGAGATGGACCATAGATGGGACGGCAATGAGCTCGGCTAATGTTGGTCTCCCCATGACGCATTTATAAAGGGATGGACAATCGATCACCAGGAAATGTGTCTTGACTGTCGTAGAAGCATCTCCTTCCCCGAATGTGACCATCAACTCGACGTAACCCCGGGGTTTGGTGGTAGCTCCGTTGAATCCTTTCAAATCAAATCCAACATATGGAGACAAGTTCTTCTGATCGAGCTTTAATGCTCGGAAGAGAAATGTGTACATGATGTCGACCGAGCTTCCCTGGTCGACGAGTATCCTGCGAACATCCGTCTTTGCAATCTTGGCACGTATCAGCAAAGGGATGTGAGAGTTCGGAGAACCGCCGAGGAGTTCTTCCATGTAAAAAGTAATTGGTTGGGACTTCCCCCTGACTTTTTCGAGAGAAGAAAATTGGTTTGGTGATGAATTGACCAAATGCTCAAGCCTTCTTCAAACGGATTCGACGATCATCTCGTAGTAGCCCCCACCCGAGATGAGCATGGCCGATGGGAATTCCTCCCAAGGTCCATGTGTTGTAAAGTATCTTGCGTTTCTGATGTATCGAGGAATGAAGAAATCCTCGGGTCTGGTGATTGACAATGCGACCGACATAGGAGCAGCTTCTTCAAAGACTTCGTCGACCCTCTTTGTTTCCTCCTGTCGATGAGCTCTGTCTTTGACATACTTCTTGAGGTTACCCTCCTTGATGAGGATCTCAATAGTGTCTTTTTAGTGGATGCATTCCTCAGTGACATGTTTGTGACTGTGGTGAAATCGATAATATTTGCTTTTGTCGGTATTGGCCTTAAAAGTAGTCGGTTTAGGGAAACTATTGCCTCCCTATTTGAATTCGGTATTGATACATTCAGTCAAAATATTCTTGTGGGGATCTGTGAGGAGGGTATATTCAAAGAAACGACCTTCTAGCCCCCTGCTCTTGCGAGGACAATTGTCTTTGAGCTTTTCGCGCTGAGGAACTTCGTTGTTGTTTCTCTGCTTATGAGACCACAAATTCTACTTTTCGCGCCGTATCTTGTGTGTGGCCTCCTTTTCCTCATACTAGATATTTGCTTGAGCCTTGTGTATAAGCTCTGCGAGGGACTAGGGCTCGATCCCCACAATTTGACAGAATTAGATGTTGGTTCTCTAGGATGTACCGCTTCATGCGGTCAATAGTGTGTACTTCCATGGCTTCTTTTTGAATTTGTCGATGTACTCCCACAAAGGTTCTTCTTTGCCTTGTATGATCCCTTTGAGGGTGGCCTCGGACTTAGGATGATGTCTAGACGCAGTGAAATTCCTAGTGAACTGGTTCTTCAAGACTCTCCATGATGTGATAGATCCCGCAGAGAGGTCTTTGTACCATGACATGGCGCCTTTTCGTAACGTGATAGGGAAAAGCCTACACTTGATGGCTCCTTCCACGTTGTGATAGTGGATTATGTCCTCAAGGTTTTCTATGTCATCATCGGGATCGGGAGTCCCGTCGTAGGTGGCCAGTGGAAGGGGCTTCTCGAGACCGCGGGGGATGCGGGTTTCCATAATCTCGTGACTTAGTGGCCCACAATGAACTTTTTCGTCGCTGCTTCCGGATGAAGGATATGGAGACCTACTCCGGAAAGGACTCCTGCTACGCTGTTAGGGATGACGAACTTCCTCGTAACAAGACTTCTTGCTTTGATCTCTATCGTCTGGTGAACGTCTTGTTCTTCGGGGAGGAGATCGAGCTTTTTAACTGCAACAACTTAAATATACGCTATTGGAGCTGGAATTACCGCGGCTGCTGGCACCAGACTTGCCCTCCAATGGATCCTCGTTAAGAGATTTAGATTGTACTCATTCCAATTACCAGACTCAATGAGCCCGGTCTTATTGAGAATAATTTGCTTCTGACTGAGCTGATTTTGAAGAAGTATTGATTCATGTTAGCACTAATGCAGTTCAAGTTCCTCTTTTGACCGCCCCTTGTTGGGATTGCACTGATGTCGAGTGCTGATTTGCAATTAAATTGTTCATACACAAATGGTAATGTTAATGCAACGTTCATGCGAGTTTTGAAAAAGTCGTTTTACTTGAATGTTATGAAAGTGTGACGAATGGACCGTTAGTCCAAACGAAGTGCTGATTTAGAAAGTGCGTGAAAGATGCAGTAAGAATAATGTGCAATCGATATTGAAGATTTAGCAAATATATAGGAGTCAATTTACGCAACCTTTTTGGTAGCATGCTCTCAGAATAAACCCTGCCTCAATTAGGACTTTCGAGGGTTGTAACGTGGTCTGGCTAATGGTTTGAGAAATAAAGGATATAAGGCTCAAAGTTTGATTTGTACCCATCCCTCCTTCGTATTGTTCTCATGTCCTGTGTTCAGTTAACTCTACACATGCATTTGTTTTGATGTTGCAAGAGTGAAAATGAAGCTTTAAAGTTTGCTTGAAAATGACAGTCATCTTATTTTGCTGGTGACCCTTTTGATTTTTTTTGGGGGTCACTGATATTTGTTTTTTTGCTGAGGATTTGAGCTCCTTTTTTGATTTGTTCTATTTTTTTGTCAACTAAGTCTCCCTTCGGGTGCTCAACTTAGTGGTTTTTTCTTTTCTTTTCTTTTTGTTTGAATGTTGTGACTGCCAAGTCATTTGTTAATGGTCCTCTGACGGGATGTCTCATCTTACGATTTGAAAGTGTAGTCATGTTAACTGAACAACTACCCTGCCCCGGGTTAAGCGTAAGGGTTTGTATTCGAAAGAAACTCCTACTTCTAGGCTTTAAGTGGTTGACTAGGGATTAACTCCTTGTATCTCCAGTGTTTGGGGATTTGAAAGAATGCATGTACATCATTGACGAGGTTTTATCCGAAAGCACATCACAACAGTTATGGGTATTTCGTTTTCATCATCCTCCCTCAAATTTTTGCTAAAGTTAAGTGAGGAAATATTTTTGTGATTTTTTTGTGATAAATGGTAAATATGAGCGAATGCGAATAAATTGATTCAAAACATGCATAAACATAACATTAACATAACCAAGTACAAACAATAATAATGTTCAGAGCAAATAGTACTTAAACAAACATTACAAAACAACAGGAATGCAGAAATAATAAATGGCATTGGCTGCCTTGATTTGAGGAATGAACTTCTCTTGATTGAATGCTTCAAAGTTGGAGACTACTCAGCTTGGTCTTCAACAACCCCTTCAAATGTCTTCACTTGTTGGCACCGTGCGGCGGCAATGGATTGTTCTGGACATTTTCATTTCTCGGAGTGAGGGTGAGATCCTTAGAGTTGATCATATCCTGAACCATGTGTTTGAAGGAATGGCAGTTCTCAATTGTGTGACCTAGAGCGCCTTTGTGATACTCGTAGTGAGCATTGGCATCATAGTTCCGGGCATTACTAGTCTAAGGTGGCATATCTTTCAAAGTAAGAGATCCTTTTGCCATCAGCTGATTAAAGATTTCAGAATATGACATAGGCAGGGGATCAATGTGCCTATCATATCCTCTGTGTTGATATGGTAGACGTTGTTGACCAGGCCGTTGTGGGTAGGCCGGTTGCTGGTACGGAGTGGGCGCATACTGCGCAGCAGCGACCATAGGATATGGACGTGGTTGATAATCCATCTGAGGCGGAAATAGAGCTTGAATGGCCTGCTGATAAGGCATTGGAGGAACTGGTTGATATGGAACGGGAGCATATTGTGCAGCAGCAACATGGGGATACTGGTAGTAGGGAATTGGAGTAGGTACACTCTGTTGAAGATTCACACTTGCAGAAAAAATGGCATTTGTTTCGCCCTTCTTGTACCCGTTGAAAGGTTTCTTGACATTGGCTTGGTTTCTATAACCTCCTTGGATCTTTCCACTTTTCAAACCTTCTTCAATTCTTTCTCCGACCATCACCATGTCCGAAAATCTAGAAGATACGCTGCTGATCAGCTTCTTGTAGTATTGCCCCTGTAGGGTACCCATGAAGATATTGATCAATTCACGGTCAACCAATGGCGGATGCACTCTGGCCGCTAACTCCGTCCAGTGTTGGGCGTACTCCTTAAAGGATTCGCTATCCTTTTGAGACATACTCTGAAGTTGAGTATGGTTAGGAGCTAAGTCAGTGTTGTACTTGTACTTCTTTTTGAATGCATCAGATAAATCAAGCCAAGTACGAACATTGTTGCGTTCGAGCTGCATGTACCATTCTAGAGAGGCTCCAGACAGGCTGTCTTGGAAGCAATGGATCATGAGTTTATCATCTTTGGCATGAGCGGCCATTTTTCTACAGTACATTCTCAAATGAAGCTCCGGACAGCTGAGGCCTTTGTACTTCTCGAATTCTGGCAGTTTGAACTTAGCAGGGATCATGACATCTGGAACTAAGCACATGTTTGAGGCACTCAGAGAGGTTGAGTTGTGTCCTTCCATGATTCAGAGTTTTTCAGCTAACTCGCAACACATCTTCATAGCTTTAGGTTCTTGAACAGCATGAGGGTTGGGGATTGGAACAGCAATATGCATCTCATACTCAACTTGATGATCCTCTTCAGCATGAGGAAATTGGACTTGAGTTGGAATAGGTTGAGCTTGATGAATAGCACCAACAGTAACACCAGAGGTAGGTATTGGTTGGGAAGTGACCTCTTCAACAGCAGGAGTGAAGCCTGGAGGCAAACCATAGACCAAAGGATTTGGAACTGGAACTAAAGGCATTGCACGCGAGGCAGATCCTTGCACTAGAGCATTGTTCATTGCGGCAGCACCTTCACGACATTCTTCCATCCTAGCCAAAGCTTGTATGGTCTCATAAATCTGGTCAATCTTGTTCTTGACCGAGTCAATCTCTTCCCTCATAGCAGTTTGTTCTTCTTGAATCATGTCCATCAGTCTTCTAGTGTTGGCTCTAGTTAGATACGGGCGTCTAGCACGATACGGGCGTCGGGAAACCAGCTTGATTTACTGAAGATGGAGGAACATGAAATGAGTTTACGGCTTTGGAATGAAATGCAAGATGAACAAATAATGCAAATGAAATGAATATGCGTATGGATGCAATGCAAGATCCAGGATCACGAGTATAATCTGCTCTGAGGTTAACCATAGTAACGAATAAATAATCGGTATCACCGATAAAAGTAACCTTAACAGGTAGACTCTTATAGGATTGTTCTAAGTTCTTTTACCCGTAAAACCACTCGCAGGATATTTTCTATGGTTATGGATAAGATACTCAAGGTCACAGACGCTAATAGTACTAACGTCCTGCCACATGCTAGTTGTATTATGACGTTAATAACGATAGGGTCTACCTTGAGTGGAGTTCTAATGTTAGCCGTATGAGGAGCGGGTCCTCGGAGACTAACACTACACAACTGCCAACATTGAAACTGGTTCTAAAAGTGGGTCCCAGAGTCACAGCCCTTTCATGAATCAAGTCATGCGACAGGCTAGCTGCATTATGACGAGATCTATGAATAGGTCTACTCTCTAGGGGGAGCTTTCATGCTAGGCTTGCAAGGAGAGATTCCTTGGATACTAACACTAATAACTTCCAATTCTAAACTAGGTGTTTCCTCTTCTTTTTCGAAAACTCAGATGCCAACACAGGATCCAACAAGCAGGTATGATAAAAGATCATAATAAGAAAAGCGAACAAACAAGCAAAAAAAAGAAAGCATGGAGAAAACATATAGGCAAAGTAAACATTGATCGCAAAGTAAACTAAGTTAGGCTTGACTCTCTGATATGTCCCCAGCAGAGTCGCCATCTGTCGCACCTCGAAAAATACGACATCGCGATAAAAATACCGCGGATAAAAATTAAACAACAGAGTCGCCACCGAACTTGTTTTATTCCAATTAAGGAAAGGGATAATATCGAGAAACCCTTTTTAGAAAAATGGATAGAACAAGGTCTTTGAAACCAGATTCTAGGTTCGGGAGTCGATTCCGTAAGGGGAAGGTATTAGCACCCCTTACGTCCGTTGTACTCAACGGGAACCTCTTAGTTTAATTTGCGATTTAATGTTGACTTATGCTTTCGGTTTTGTTGATCCTCTGTGAGTGAGATACATTCTAACCCGAATTTGAGTTGAACTTATGATAGGACAGCGATATTTGAAGCGATACGCGATGGAGTAGTCCAAAGCTATATCAATTCGATAATCTCCACTCGGTTAGGCTCTCTTGGATTATCAATGTCATGATGAGTAATCGTACATGGCATTATTTTCCGACCTTGAGCTGATCATAATGAGGACCGTAGAACCCTTAACCCATCCAAGCCAATTTAGGAACGTAGTGCGGAAACTATTCGGGTGTAAACCTAAGGTGGTTGTCACGCGATACTACACTCGGACGAGGTCTATTTGAAGAATGTTATTGGTTGGGGAGTAATCCAATGTACCGATAATATTCTAAAGATGGTTGTTAACTCCGGGCACCTCTGTTAGAACCCTTTTGGTTTTCTGCAGGTACAATGAAGACAAAACCTTAGTACATGCCTTTGTGGGTTGTTGGTTCTTCTCCCTTGACTCCATGCTCGTGATCTAAACCTCTGAACCTGTGTTCTTTGCGTGATCTTGTTTGTGGTTGTTGCATCCATGCATTCATCATCATAACCATTTCTCAAGGAAAACAATTCTGATTATTGCAAATATTGGAAAAAGCAAATATTTATTTTTGTCAAGATGTTTCATAATCGTATTCTCGATGTTGACCATGTTTGCAATAATCGAGTTGTTTCCCTGAAAATGGAAGTGAACTTTGCATCTCATTACATTATGTCATATTCTTGCATTCATCCGAGTTGTGTGGGAACTCATCCCGATTGTTTCCTTCTTCAATTATTTGTTGATCCGTCAAGTTGTTTCCTCAACCCAAATACGGAACTAGAGCTGCTAACAGATTGAGAGCTATCAGATTGCGAATGGAAAACCAAGAACAACACAACCTAGAAGTCAGAATGGAAATTGATGAGTTGAAGGCCAGTATGACCAGGCTCACTGAAATGATGCAAGCTCTGATTGCTTGAGGTGAACCACCTCAAAGAACTGTTATCTCTAAAGATTCAACTACTGTTGTTGACCCTCCTATGATTCAGCAACTAGCTTCTATTTGGCCAGAATTTGGGTTACCTCCGGATTATGTGCCATTTTCTGCTACTACTCAAATGGTTGGTCCATCTGTTGTGCCAGTCTTTTCAGCTCCGACATTTGTCGAACCTCAACCTGTTGTGCACACTGTTGCTCAAGCTACTTATTAGAATTCTCCTTTCGTGTACCATGTTGCTGGTCCATAAGCTTAAATTCAGGGTGAACCTGGATACATGGATGAAGTTAGAGAGCAATGCTTGACTCTTGAGAAGAGGGTAAGAGTTTTAGAAGGCAAATATGTCTTTGGTGCTGCTGCAATGGACATGTGTTTGGTTTCCGACTTGGTTTTGCCTGATAAGTTCAAAGTTCCTGTATTCGAGAAATACAATGGGCATACTTGTCCTAAGATTCATCTGTTGATGTATTGTCGCAAAATGGTTGCACATGCCAAGGATGACAAGCTTCTTATTCACTGTTTTCAAGATAGTCTGAGTGGTGCTTCTATGAAGTGGTATGTGGGACTCGAGAAGAGTCACATCTAGAGCTGGAAGGATTTATCTGATGCTTTCGTAAAACAGTATAAGTACAATTTGGACATGGCGCCTAACCGTCGTCAACTTCAAAACATGTCACAGAAAGAGAAAGAATCATTCAAAGAGTACGCTCAGCGTTGGAGAGAGCTAGCTGCTCAAGTGGAGCCACCTTTGGCCGAAAAAGAATTAACTGGTTTGTTCATGGACACTCTTCAACCGTTCTTTTGGGAGAAGATGGTAGGAAGTGTTTCATCTGGTTTTGCCGAATGTAAACACCCCAAATTTGCCCTCACTAATTTCACACCATTGGCTTGTGATCTTTCATGTTTGCATTAGTATAAGCATACCATCTCATATTGTATTTTTATTTCACTGCATAGTTCAAGTTCATCTGCATCTAGGGTTTGTGATCTGAGCAATCCAAGGATCCATCTGAGCCACTCCAAAGGTCTCCAATTGTTCCAAGAGGGTCCATGTTTATTCTATCATCATATTATATCCCTCAAAGTTCAAGGAAGTCAAGAAATCACAAGAACTGGCAAGGCATGGAAGCAGAGCTAGGGTTTTCACTACACAGATGACCAAAATTAGGGTTTTGGTTTCAGAGGCCATAACTCCAATTTTTTTGTTCATTATTGTTTCTAATGTTCTTAATATGTTATAAGGGTCATATGTACCAAGTTTGATGAAGAAATTCATTGTGGAAGTCATTTGTTCATTAGGTAACTTCTTGAGCATGTCAGAGCAAAATCAGGGCATCTGAGACCCCCAACAATGGAACCAAAGGGGTATTTTCATCAAATTGAAGTTATATGATCTTTATTTGATCATTTAAGTTCTTTGAAGTTCACAAAATTGAATAAATTTGAGCTAAACCAAAAGTTGCCAAAAATGGAAATGACTTGTAATGGAAACTTTCCATTTTGGGAAGTTCTTCAACCTCCTCTTTCTTGATCAAAAATGCTTCAAATGAAAAATTCTTGGTCATAAAAGTTTTATATTAGGTCTTTCCCTTTTCAAAAAGTACAAGAACATGTTCTAATTCATTATGGAACTCAAGTTATGATCCTTCAAAGTTGGCAAAAATCCTATAATTTTCAAGAATACACCAAAGAGGATTTTTTGCAAAACAACTTGCCAAGCCATTTCATGACCTCTAATGCATCTCTAAACATCATACCATCATAGTACAACTCATTTTGATCAGAATTGGCCCAAGAATCATACACTTTCATGCCTTGAACTTCAAGAAATCTTAAAAGGGCCAAGACTTCTCAAATTTGCAAAATGGTATGAATCTTCCTATACACTTGTTCCAGCTCATCAAATTTGATCCATAAGCCTTCCTTGATCTCTGCTTAGCCAAGCCACGCCCAAATCCAGGCCTGCCATGTGCCCATACCTCAAGTACAACCAACCTTGACTTTTTGCAAATCACCCCATACCAATCAGCATAGCCCACACCAACTATTCTGACCTATCACAGCTTCACATACATGCCTCAAGGGACTCATTTCATACAACACATTGCCCTGAATCATCCCACAACACAAGAACACAAAAATCCTCAAGACGTTTTCCCTCTTCGAAACTCATAACACAGCCACAAAAACTTCAAGCAAACTTCACCATTCAACTCAGCATCACTCATAGAACATTTCCTACCCTCCATTACAGCCTGAAACATCACAAAACCAAAACACGATTTCTCACATTTCAAAACTGAAACTTCAAAACAGCCCAAATAAATTCATTCTAAGCATCAAAGCATACTCAGGAGGTCCATTGGGGTTGATTGACACCAAGGAAAGGCCCAGATAGCTCAAACTGAGAAAGCTCAAGCTCAGGTATCATCAAGAACTTTTTTTCCAGAAATGTATTTTTAAGTTCCTAAATGATTCTTCATGCTCCACTGATTGTGCTGATGTAATTTGTTTCGAAAATGGTTGAGTATTAAGCATGTATTGAGTTTCTGAAATTTATGTTTAGTTTCATGTTGTGCTTCGAATCTCATGATTGATGAATGATAAATGTGTTTTGAGGGTAGATTCTTACTTAGGGATGTTATGGGAGTGATTCTGGAGCTTTAGAGCTCTTGATTTAACCTAGGGAAGAAGATAGGGTGAAGGTCTCGCCGGAGAAGATGACCGGAGCACTGTTTCGGTCATCTGAAAGTGATTAGGGCTTAATTAGGGTTTTATTTGCCAGACGTGTTATGGGCCTTTGGATCAGGAATAGATTAGGAACGAGTGGTCAGGATTAGTTCACTTAGGGTTTAATTCTGATTAATTAAATTAATTAAATAATTAAGCCAGTTTGAATGTGAACCACTGGATCTGGCGCGCAGTCAATTCCCTCCATTTTCCCTTAGAATCTCAGCCACCAGATGTGATTACTTCCCATTTATTTGATTTTTAATTCATTTTCTTGCATTTTCTTTCCACATTTATTTTAAAATAACAAAACTCATTAAAAAAATCTGAAAATTTTTATCATGACTTTTATTAATTTTCAGAAACCAAAAATATTTTTATTTTTATTTTTTGCATTAAAAAAGTATTTTTAAATCATTTAAATGTTTTATTTAATTAGTTAATTGATTTTAATTAGTTAAAAATACATTTAAGTATTTAAAAATCACCCAAAAAATCAGAGAGCATTCTTAGACATTTACAAACATTTACAAACTCGCCATACAAATTTCTTTTTGGTTTTGATCATGCTTTGACACTTTTCAATGAATTAGGGTTCTTAAAAATGTTCATTTTCTAACCCTAACTTCAAAAATTCATAACTTTTAAGCCAAGTTGAGTTTGTGAATGGTTCTTTTTTCATTGTTCTATGCATGGCTTCTAGCATCCAAAAACATTTTTGTTTCATTTTTATCTTGCATTTTCAAATTATTTGACATTTTACATTGAGGATCACCAAAAAACCCTAGAAACTTAGGAATTCATATGTCCTTCTAGGTTTAGTTTCTGACCTCCCCCTTCGGATGGTAACCTAGTATAGGTTTAGGGTTCCTTTGAGTGCATTTTCAATTTTTTATCATGTCATTTGCTTCTGTCTTTTCCATTTGCATCTCATCCTTTCATGTAACCCTAATTTTGCATCTTCATTTGCATTCATCTTGCATATGCATCCATACATGAACTTGCCATGACATTTCATGCATTCATATGTTATCTTAGACATCTTAGGACATGTTAGAATCATGCTTGATCATTTATTCATTCATTTTCCATGATTTGCATTCATTTCCATTCATTAACTTTCATGAACTTTCAAACTTCAAAGCATGCTTCATTTGCATTCATTCTCTTGTATGAACACACACATGCACTTTGTATGCATTTGCATTATGTCATAGCATCATTAGCATCATGTGTATGCTTCTGGTTTTGATCTTTGTCTTTGCATATGCATCATTCCATTTCATTTCTTTCCTTATGCATCATGTGCTGACATTTTCAGGTGGTAAGTTACTTTGAGAAGTGGATTTGCCTTCACTTCTCATTTCTTTTCATCTCTTTCATATGCATATTTCTGGTTTTGAAGTGAACTTGTTCACTTGTGTTATTTCTCTCTCACTTTCTTTCTTTAAGTTACTTATCTTCTTTAATGAAGTAAGTAACTTATTTCTCCTACTTCTTCCTCCTTTCATCTGCTTCTTCCATTGGTGGCTTCCTTGAAGATCTTCATCAAGCCTTACAAACCATAGGAACATCCAAGCATGATAATAATTAGGGTTGTGATTAGTCCCCCTTAGTTTTTACCTTTGAGTCTTCTTTGTGTCTCTCTTCTCATCTCATCATTAGAGACTAAACCTTTAAGGTTTTAAGACTTTGGAATTAGGGTTATGCTTGCATCCTTCTCTTAGGATGGAGTGTATAACTTTAATCCTAAGTGTTAAACCCTTAATTTGTTTAAACCTCTTAATTAATCCACTTAATAATCACTAAGACATTAACTTGTAACTTGGGCCTTACATTAGGGTTCTAATTCTTCCTTTATGGTTAAGAAGGACTAACCCTAGTGTTTAATGGACAAGTCCCCCTCGAGTTGTCTTACAAATCATAAAACTCACTTCTTAATCTCACCCTTAATTAAAATCCATTTAATAAAGGCTTGTTTTGTCATGAATTTAATCCCTAATCATGGATTAAGTTGAGGTATCTTCCTCAGCTTAAGTGCTCTCATCTATTATCCTTCTATTAGGATGGTGTAATGAGTTCACTAATCCTTGACTATGGCTTAAACTCATTACTTAACACTAAATAAAAACCCAAAAAACATCTAAATAATCACAAGTAGGTTAATGATCTTAATCCTACATCATCATGGAAATTAAGTTGAGATGCTTATCTCACACTTAAAGTATTCTCATTATCCCTAATCAGGGAGGATATAATGAGTTTGCAAGCCCTTTAGGCTTAAGCTCATTAACTTATGCAAAACACCAAAAACAATAAAAAACTGAAAACACAAAAAAAAACAATAATCGTCTCCTTCGGGATTCTTTTCTCATAATCTTCATTCATAAACGAGAACTTGCTTCTTCCGTCTAATGCAAGACAGTTAGCACTTGAGCCAGACAAGTCATACACTTGAGCATAGACAAGAAGGCAGTTCACAGTCAATTTATTTTCAGTCTCTTTGAGTCGAACTACGGTGTTCTGACTTCCTCATTGCACGCGAGGATATGTAGGCATAACTTAACCATTATCGAACAAAAGTCTCTTTGACTTCCCCCTCTTTCAGTATTCTCTTCTAAGCCTCAGTTCCTGAGCATTCACCTTTTGCACTGACACTTGTACATTCTTTTCAGCTTTTGCACACAGATAGCATATACACCTAGCCCTTTAAACACAATCTTGTAAGCGTGGATCCCGTCGAGTACGACGGATAATCTAGGTGCTAATACCTTCCCAGATTGTAACCAACCCCCTTTCTCAGTTTCTCTGGTTCGCAACCGTCTTATCCATATATTTTCTAGGTTTATGCAGCATTACCTTTCCTTCGGGATAAAAATGCCTAGCTGGCGACTCAATTCATCTTTGCTTTATCTTCTCCTTTCGCCGACCGTTCGCGCTTGTACCGGGATGCAAATCTTCGGGAGCGACACCGACCTAATCACTCTTGGAGAAAGACTAGAAGAAGGTATCAAGAAGGGTAAGATTACCAATGTTGAATCTTCTAATGCTGCAAGAAGGTCTCATGGGAACTTTCAAAAGATAAGAGATGGTGGTGTTTATGTTATTTCAACTGAAAGAAAGCCTTATCGCCAGCAACAACGATATGTTAAACCATATGTAGCTGTAGTTGCTCCTGTTGTCAAAGCTCAACCAGCTCAAGCTTAAGCTCAAGCTCAGACTCCTCGTCCTGCTACCGGACAAAATCAGTATCATAATATGCCAAACTTTGATCCTATCCCAATGACTTACACTGATTTGTATCCTTCCTTGATGGTATGATTACAACTAGGCCTCTTCCTGCTGTTCCAGATCCTCTTCCAGCTAACTATAGAGCAGATCTTCGCTGTGAGTTTCATCAAGGTGGAACTAGTCATGACTTAGAACACTGCTTTGCACTGAAGGATAAAGTGCAAGAGCTTATGAGGAACAACATCCTTTCCTTTCATGACACAAATCCTAATGTTGTCAACAATCCTTTGCCAAATCATGAGAAATGAATCTTCAGATGACTTCAATAGTCAGATTATCTTCAAGGCCAGAATTATCATGCATGACAGCTCATCCTTGTTGTTGATGGATCACTAGGCCATTATTTCTTTATGTTTTCAATTTTCTTCAATTGTATTGACTTATTTGCTTTTAAACTTTTTTTGTACTTTCAGGTTGATTTTAATAAAATGAGCATTGCTTTGTTTTGATTCAATTTCATTTATTATTTGCATCTTTATGCTTTATATCTCAAGTTCATTTTTCTTTTCTCAAGTTTTTACAATGATTGGAGGGAGAATGATGAAAACAAGATACCCATAATTTTTGTTGGTATGCTTTCAATTGAGACTTGGCTGATGATATACAGACATTGTTTCAAATCCCAAACACTGGAGAAATAAGGGAGTTAATCCCTTGTCAACCTCTTTGAGCCTTGAAGTTGGAGTTTCTTTATGTTCGAAAAAAACCGCAATTTTAACCTGGGGATGGGTAGTTCTCAATTAATTCGAATGTGCATTCAAGTACAAAAGAATCATTCAAGACACCTTTCAATAAAGGTTGCAGTCTCAAGCTTTCCTTCACACATGACAAAGAAGTTTCGAAGATGTATCTCAATTCAGAAGCCAATGATGGTTCGTCGTAATCACTAAGCCAGACAGTCAATATCTTTAAAAAATGATATAAAAATGATGATAAAAAAATCAAAGCCCGCTAAGTCAAACCCAATGAAGGAGACTTAGGCAAAAACCGGGGCATCCTATTGACTGTAAGTTCAAATGATACAATTCAGGAAAAAGTTAGGGTCAATAAAAAGAAAGATCAATCAAGAGGTCATCAAAATCCTCAACAAAAATAAGATGAGTAGACCAAAGTCCTCACCAGAAATAACAAAAGGAAGATATGACTGTTATCTCAAAATCTCTTGGCTTATGAACCATCTTCATCTGTGCAATCCCAAAATGTCTTGGAACTTGAATTCATAGGCTGAATTAATTGAATGTAGGATTAGAGTTCATCATGAAGTTGGGTTGGGTACAAAAACACTTTGACCCTATATCCTTTGTTTCATAAACCATGAACCAGGCCACGTTACAACCTTCAAAAGACCTAATTGAATCCAGGTTTCTTTTGAAAAGCATACTACATCGAGGTTACATAAACTGACTCCCAAGTTTGTTACCAATCACTTGTTTCTTACATTTGCTTTATCTTTCACCTTTGTCTCAACCGTCGTGTTTTGACAATGTTTTCATTTACTTTACAACAATAAATTTCATTCCAAAAATGATTTTTGATTTCAAAATTTTGCATGAACTTTGCATTAAAATTACCAGGTTTGTACAAACACTTTTTATTTGCAAACAAACTTTCCTCATCAAGGAATTTTCAAACAATTGAGATACTTGGTCATCGATCTTATCAGGGGCAAGTTCCTTCCAGATACTATGATTCAAGAGTTATTGCTCAGTGCAAGTTATTCTCAGATTTGGTTAATTAGAAGATATCTTCAAGATTCATACTGGGTTTATTTTCTCAACATTCATTTCAAGAACTGAAGCCATGATATGTTTATTCTTTTGACAATCATTTCAATATTTGATCAATTTTCTCCGACAGTAGTCAGGAAATGAATCCATTATCAGTTTACCCACATCAATCATTGAATTTGGGGAAACTTTCTTCAAGGATCCCTAGGCAGCTTTTCATGACTTTTCTCAAGAGATTTTCAACTTGATACAGTTTACCAGTGTGACAGAGATTTGTTCAAGAGTAGCATCTCTAATCTCCGAGCAGAATGTCAATGATCTCCGTGTTGAGGAATCAGTCTTCCATCTTTCCACTCCCCTAAGAGTCTAAACTGGTTGTCAAGCATTTTCTATCATATTATTTTCTTGGGTGTTATTCCCTATTTTCGTATACGATTGTATATTTGAGTGTGTTATTCCTCATTATGCATTTTCTTGGGTGTGTTATTCCTTATTATGTATTTTCTTGGGTGTGTTATTCCCCATTTCCGTATACGTTTGCATATTTGAGTGTGTTATTCCTCATTATGTATTTTCTTGGGTGTGTTATTCCCCATTTTCGTATACGATTGCATATTTGAGTGTGTTATTCCTCATTATGCATTTTCTTGGGTATGTTATTCCCCATTTCCATATACGTTTGCATATTTGAGTGTGTTATTCCTCATTATGCATTTTCTTTGGTGTGTTATTCCCCATTTCCGTATAAGTTTGCATATTTGAGTATGTTATGCTTCATTATGCGTTGTCTTGGGTGTGTTACTCCCTATTTCTGTATACGTTTGCATATTTGAGTGTGTTATTCCTCATTATGAGTTATCTTGGGTGTGTTACTCCCCATTTTCGTATATGATTGCATATTTGAGTGTGTTATTCCTCATTATGCATTATCTTGGGTGTGTTATTCCCCCATTTTCGTAAATGATTGCATATTTGAGTGTGTTATTCCTCATTATGCATTTTCTTGGGTGTGTTAGTCCCCATTTCCGTATATGTTGGCATATTTGAGTGTGTTATTCCTTATTATGCATGTTCTTGGGTGTGTTATTCCCCATTTACATATATGTTTTGAGTGTGTTAGTCCTCATTATGCGTTTTCTCGAGTTCTTGTTGTTTTCAACATCTTACCTTGTGATCAAAGTCCAACTTACTTGGCATTTATCTTTGTCTCTCCAAAACTTTTTCTTCACTTACTTGTTATTTCTTCTCAATTTTTTTACACCTCTTTTATCAGATTGCCATTCTCGGATGTCCACAGTGGAGTCATCATTGATTTGATGTATTTTCCCGGACTTTTTCCCATCTCATTCAGTTATGTTCCTGGATGTTGTGATTCACATTTTTATCTGATTGTTATTCTTGGATGTTGTGATTCACCCATTTTCCGATTGCCATTCTCGGATTTCCATGTTGGAGTCATCATTAATTTGATATACTTTCCCGAACTTTTCCCACCTCATTCAGTTTTGTTCCTGGATGTCGTGATTCACATTTTTATCTGATTGTTATTCTCAGATGTTGTGATTACCTTTTTTCGATTGCCATTCTCGGATATCCCTTGTAAAGTCATTAATGTCATTCTTGGATGCTTCCGATGTAATTTTTCGGGACTTTTCTCACTTCATTCAGTGTCATTCTTGGATGTTGTGATCCTTTTTGTCCAATTTCCATTCTTGGACATTTTCGCCTCCGCTGAGCCATGTGGTGGTCTCTAGCATGTTGCTTTTCCCCGTCGGAGTTTTATGTTCCTTTTCCCCATCGTTTATTCTATTTTGTGTGTCGTTTTGTTCCTTACAGATTTCTCTGCATTTTCATATGTTTTCATAACATTTCATTTGTTTTGGTATCTTTTTCATATCATTTCATTTCATTCCAGTTTCATGGTATCTTAGGGCCAAAAATTGGGGTTTTTGATATTTAAGTAGCTTCCATCTTGTCGAAACGAAGATTTCAATCTTCATATCTCTGGATTAAAGAAACTTAAATAGGGGCATATGTCATACCCTAATTTTTTTCCTAAGATTTTTTCGCATTTCATCTGCATCTTGCATACAAACAAGATCACACACTGGTTCGTTTATCCTTTTCAGCTGCGGGTTTATGCCTCACAGGGGATCACCGTGTTTTTTTTTATTTTCTTTTATTTGTTTATGTTTACTAACCACTAATTAAAATCCAAAAAAAATATTTTGTTTGCTTTCATTAACATTTTTAGGAGGAAGAACAATTGAAAATGCAAAAATAGCAGTTCTGCCGCTCGAGCGAAAATTTCACAGACAAGAGTCGAAGTTGATCCGCAAATAATTCAAATTTATTTGATCAAGGATTTCCCGAGTTAATTGATTCATTCAAGGAATTCCAAGGTTCATGTGTTTATTTCCATGCCTTCTTCGGCGTACAAAAAGAATCGGTTCACAACAACCAAGCAATCACTTTTGAATAAAATATTCAAATTTTAGCTTGGTTAACGGGTTAACCATTTTCAGTACAATTTGGTTAACGGGTTAACCAGTGTTTTCTGTGCAGGTTTTGAAAGCTGGTTGTGTTAACGGGTTAACCATTTCCAATGCAGTTTGGCTAACCGGTTAACCAGTGCGAAATTTGAATTTTTCATTCTAATTCGGCACCCTTGGATCATTGATCTCATTGGAATATTCTAGATTCATTTCCCTCTGATTTCTCTACATCACTTTGATCATTTCCTACCATAAACCCTCACTAATCACCACTCTTTTCAATTTTCCACCAAATTTTCAATTACCAAACCTAATTTGAATTACCAAAGCAAGCTCCATTCCACCAAATTTCCATACCTAAAGTCTTAAATAGCACCCTAATTTCATTCATACAACAAGCTTTTGAGAGCCAAATTCACCTTGCAAAAATTTCTTGAAGCAATCATATCTCTTGCAAAATCCCCCAAAACCAAAATTTCACCAAAGCTCTTATTTCCTTCTTTTGAAGTTATCAAGAATTCACATTGAATTCTTGATTAACTTGAGCTAAACTTTCATCATATTCTTTTCTTGTTCATCAATCGCAGTAGATCTAGCTTGATTTGGTCCAATTTGAAGAAGTGCTTTTGGTAATTCACTATTTCCATAAACCCATACTCATCATCAACATTCAAGATGTAGATCTTTGGTGCCTTTGATTCTAGATCCTTTGGATCTTAAATTTTTGTTTGATTGCAGGGATTTCACTGTATTTTGGTTTTAAAATTCATACAAATTCAGATCATGATCATCAAGTGTTTGAAAAAAGGTTTTGAAAATGGATCATGCTGAATTTTAACATTTTTTCTGCTACTGGTTCAGTGTTAACGGGTAAACCATTTTCAGTGTATTTTGGTTAACGGGTTAACTAGTGTAAAATGGCGCAGGTTTTGAAAAATGGTTGCGTTAACGAGTTAACTATTTTCAGTGTATTTTGGTTAACCAGTTAACACATGTCAGAAGCTACTTTTTGGCTTATTTTAAGCTCCTTTTGGGTTCCTCTTTCTTCTTCTTCTTCTTCTTCCTCCTTTTTATTTTTGCCTTGGGAAGCACTTTTGGGAGTGATTTCTCTTTAATCTCAATGAACATTAGGTATAGATTAGAGTAGTTAATGTTCATTAATCCAAAACTACCTTTAAGTGGATTATTTAATTCATATAAGGTACTTTGCATTAGTGATACATTTTCATGCTTGAATCCACCGAGATGAGTGATTGAACTTAAATATGGAAGAAAACCATAAGTGTGACTCAATTTGGTATTCATCTTTAGTTTTGTGCGGTATTGCGTCCGGATAGCGATTTACATATCGTTTATCTCGCATGCATTAGCACTAACATTTTTCACCTTAATTG
Source organism: Lathyrus aphaca (assembly GCA_963966055.1). Taxonomy (NCBI): domain Eukaryota; kingdom Viridiplantae; phylum Streptophyta; class Magnoliopsida; order Fabales; family Fabaceae; genus Lathyrus; species Lathyrus aphaca. Next base: position 450,724,899 of record OZ014522.1, on the reverse strand, counting down.
GTGGTGGTCGACCTCATTTGTAGGGTAATTACGTCGTAAATTACTCGGCGATTGTTTAACATTGACCTAAATTTGTCCCGAATTCGGAATAAAAAATCAAATTGGATACTTGCACTTTCATGGACCGGACCTCTTGTTGGTCGCGTAATCCCAAAGTGGTTGATCATTTTGCATTAAGAATCGAAACTTATGAATGTTTGATGCATAGGTGCTTTGGGTCTCCCAATTTCCTTTCAAACTTCATTGAATTCCATCCTATTTTCCTTGATTGATCACTATAGTGTAAGATACTAAGCGGATCCGGTTGCCTTTCGATTTTGGTTACACTTTTTTTGTTGTGGTTGATTAAGTTCACCATACCATTATTATGTGAATGTTATTATACTATTACTACTATTAATATTTTAGATTCTTTCACTTTAATTGCTTTTGCTACTAACATTTAATTTCTGACACCTTTATTGCATTTATTTTATTATACTTTATTATGTTTTATTCATCCATTATCATATTTATTATTTTTACTCTTATTATTGTTGTATTGATTTTCCTTTTGTCCATTTGGACACAAAAATATTAATAAAGGATTAAAATCTATAAAAAAAACTTGTGACTTTAATTTTGGACTATGGACACTATCCTTATCATTGGACTTAGAGTTTTGGACTTAGATTTTAGGATCTTGCCCTTTGCTTGAGTTATTATGGATTGAAGACCTTGGCCTCGATTTGGTTCACTTGTTTATGAAGATGAAGTCCTATTGTTTCTAAGAATGTTCGCCACACGGTTAGATCGTTCTTCCTTTAACTTTTACTTTAAGTCTTAGGATAATCCCTCCATCTCCTCCCCTTCTTTAATTTTCAAAGCTTCTCCTTATTTCAAAAACCTTCTTTGTTTTCAAACTTCAAAATGTTTTCATAATCAAACCTTGACTTAGGTCAAGCGGTTTTAGTTTTTCAATTTTATTTCTTAATAAATGCTAAACCACATAAGCATATCGAAACTTTCTTTTCAAAATGCTTTAAAAAATGCAAAACTCATTAAATTGATTTTGTGCCCTCGTGCACTTTTCTTTTTAACCATTTTCATATGTTTAGATATGATTCATTCTTTTTAGCAGAATTATTCTCTAAAGAATGATTACTTATCTTTAGATTTTAAAATCAATTCAACACATTAACTTCTCATAATTTGTACCACGGACTACGGGGTTTTGATCTCACATTGCACGTCGTTGGTACGTAGGCATGAGACGAACATCTTTTCAAACACAAAAATCTTTAAAAAAACATTTCTCTTCTCATCTCTTCAATCACTTTTAAAACAAACCATTTTCAAACCAAAAGCAATAAATATTTCAAAGGGCTCCCGTGGAGTACCACAGACATTTTGGATGCGTAAAACTTTCCCAATTTGTAACCTATCCCCTTACCCGTTCTCTGCTTGATTCTTTTAGATTTTTTCTTTTAGATTCATTAGAATTTATTCGCTCTTTATTCCTTTTCCATTTGGAATAAAATAAAAGCGCGGTGGCGACTCTGTTTACTTTGAGTTAAGTTAACCAATATCTTACACTCATGATTTTACCGCTACAACCTGCACATCTCAAATCAACAAAATACGCACAATTGGATTAGTTTAAACACGCAAATAAATTGCCCATAAGTCATGGAGTTCAAATATATCATCTAATGCTCTTGAAATTGTCTTAATCATAAAGCCACAATTTCAACCTCAGAACCCTAGCAATGGTGAAACACGGTCCCTTCAATAAAGCTTCCAACAAAACATCCAGAAAGATTCTAAGACACATTATAAACAATATACAAGCATCAAAAACAGTTTATAGTTAAAGAATCAATGAAATCGAAAAATCAAGAAAAGTTTAAAAGTTCAATTCGGTTTATGCATATTGCTATGATTTTGATGAATGTAAGGATGAGGATATGTCTAGAATACTTCAATAGATCATTTGCAACCTTTAAAATGCTTTGAAAAGGCCTTGAATGATAAAACCGAAAATTGATTTTTTTTTGAAAAAAAATGAGTTTTGAAGGTGCCCTTTTGTCTGAATTTTCGTCCTCAATCCTTATGGCTTTGTTGTGGATATCTAGTGAGACATTTAGGTTAAGAAGATTGGACCTTTGGGTGGGTTTTATGTATTGCTTGAAGATGAAAACCACATTGCCAAAATTGTCCAAAAATCAAATTTTATCATGCTATATTGGTCTTGTACGAATTTGGCAATGATCAATCACTTTAAACAACAAATATTTGATCCAAAAAATAAATCTTAGATCAAATATTTGATTTTTCATAATTTATTTCAATTAAAATTGAATTTAAATGTTTAAAATTCAATATAATATAAAATAAATAATAAAAATCAGAAAAATTGATCATTGGGTCGTGAATAGTCTTATCTTCAAGTTTGGGTTGAAATATTATAGGCCGATTTGGGGAAATCTTGAGTTTATACCCTTTTTGCTTCATATACCTCCTCAAAATTGTCCAACTTCCTCAATGCATAACTCCCTCAATTTTTATCTCATGAAGGTGTTCTAGGACTTTTTAGAGAGCTTAGAGTAGGGGTGGCAAAATGGATGGATTGGATGGACATGGATTGGATTGTTAATTGATGGATCAAAACAATTCATTAGTCCAATAACCATCCACTAAAAATTATTTAAAAAAATCCAATCTAATCCATCCATTAAATGATATAATCCATCCAATTCATCCATTAATAACTTTTTGGTGGATGGATATCCATCCGTCCAAGACGAATTTAAATATTTTTTTTTATTTATAAAATTTCACAAAATAATATATTAAAAAAAATAGATTTTTCTTAGATAAAATTATTTTAAATATATTTTTTTATTTTAAAAATATAATATTTAAAAATATCTCTCACCGCTCTCCTCCATACTATCAACTCGATCAATGAATTTCTTTTCTTGTAAATTTCTTCAATTCTAGAAATTAAACTAGGAAAGTATATATTAATTTACTTACGACGTGAATGTCAATAATAAATCGTCTAATACAAAAAATTAATAAAAAAAATGTGTGAAAATGTAACATAATCATGTTTTTTTTATTGCTAAAGATAATGGGTGACTGAAATGATTTTTTTTTAATTTAATAACATTTAATAGTAAATTAATTTCGAAATTTATTCTTGTTGATTATAAAATATATTAAGTTTTTAATTATTATAAATTCATCAGTAACAATTATTATTTTAAATTTGATACCAAATTAATATGAATTTTAATAGAAACTTTTATTAATTTTACTCACATTGTATAATAAGCAGTAAATGCACAAGTATACCAACGACCACGTCGTAAAAAAAATGAGTGTGTATCACAGCTCAAATGTTTTAATTACGTTGTATAATATACATTATTTTTATTCACGTTGTACAATACAAATTTAAATTTAAAATTTTCAAATTCAAAATACATTAATACTTAACCATACAGACTGTAATTACTACTTAAATATTGTTAATCAGGTCAAATCTATTCAAGTTCAAAAAGATTAATTCTAAAAATATGTTATTTGTTTTGATATTTTCATAACAAAATAAAAAAAATTAAAAATATCAATTTTATTTTAATTATTTTACTTTAATTGCATAAATAATTTTTTTAGTATTTTAGTATAACACGATTTAAAAAATTTCAATTATAAAATAAAAATGATCCATTGGATTTTTTAAAAATGTTGGATGGATTGGATTCATCCAATTATATAAATGGATGGATTTGATCCAATCCATTAACTATTTTTTGGTGTATTGGATGGATTGGATGGATTTTTTAGTGGATGAATTGGATGAATTTTTGCTTAATGGATCTAATTGTCACCCCTAGCTTAGAGTGTCCTATAACTTTTCCTTTTGGTCCCATGTCCATATCATTTTCCATTTTTTAATTATGAGCTTTTGAAAAAGTTGACTTTTTGTTGACTTTCAAAATGACCTGTAATGTCTTGGCTCATATCTTTCAAATGAAACATTTTTGGACTTGGCTTGTGAGACACAAAGTTGTAGAGAATTGAATTTATTTCTAATGAGCTTTGGATGGGAAATTTTTGATGAAGTATGTGAAAGTTATGGCTGGTCAAAGTTCAGTTGACTTTTCCTGCACAAAACCCTAATTTAGTAACTCTTGATTTTTGATGATTCTGAGGTTTCCTTGATGAATCATGATCAACCCTTGATCAAATGATGAATTTCACCTCATAATATTGATGTTGACCAAAAATATTGAAGTTTGACTTTAAGTTGACCACAGTTGACTTGTTGACCAAATTAACTAATTTTTAAGTATCTGAGCATCTGACTAACCAAACTTGTGTGGAAGGCCTTGAAACTTGACATGAGAATTCTTTGAGGTATAGGGGATGTCATGAAGTCCACTTGAAGCTTTGGAAGTCCATTTTTCCTTGATAAATTCAAAACCCTAGTTTCAGATCCATTGCTTAGGACGAGGCTTTGTCTGATGAAACCTTGAATCCTTTTGAGCAATTGTGAATCTTGTGACCATTAGGAGACCTCTTGAAATACATTATCTTGAATATGCGAGGGCAAATTTTGGGGTACAACACCATGAAAATCAAAGAAGAGGTTCAGAATCAGTGGGATGCGGGGTTTCATTTTGTAACTTATTATCCACCTTGGATGGCTAACATTGTGCCCATGCCAAAGAAAGACGGCAAAGTTAGAATGTGCATTGATTACAGGACCTCAACATATCAAGTCCGAAAGATGACTTCCCTTTACCTCACATTGATGTATTGGTTGACAACGCCATTCAGTTCTCGGTATTCTCCTTCATGGATGGCTTCTCTGGATATAATCAGATTAAGATGGCACCGGAAGACATGGAGAAGACAATGTTGATTACCTCGTGGGGTACCTTCTGTTATAAGGTGTTGCCTTTTGATTTGAAGAACGTCAGGGAAACGTATCAACGAGCTATGGTAACATTATACCATAATATGATTCATCAAGAGATTGAATGTTATGTGGATGACATGATTGCCAAGTCAAGAACAGAAGAAAAACATTAATCTAAAATAGTTGTTTGAAAGGTTGAGAAAGTTTCGACTGAGGTTGAATTTGAACAAGTGCACTTTCGGAGTGCGTTTCGGTAAATTGTTGGGTTTATTGTGAGCCAAAAAGGAATCGAGGTTGATCCTGCCAAAGTGAAAGCTATACAAGATATGCCTGTACCAAAAACAGAAAAAGAAGTACGTGGTTTCCTAGGTAGATTGAACTACATTGCAAGGTTCATATCTCACCTCACAGCCACTTGTTAATCAATTTTTAAGCTATTAAGAATAGAACAAGTGGTCAGGTGGAATGACGATTGCCAATAGGCTTTCGAGAAAATAAAAGAATATTTGCAGGAACCTCCAATTATCATGCCTCCGGTTCCAGGGATGCCGCTCATCATGTATTTGACGATACTTGAAGGATCCATGAGTTGTGTTCTCGGTCAACACGACGAGACAGGTAGGAAAGAACATGTCATCTACTACCTGAGCAAAAAGTTCAATGACTGTGAATCTAGATGTTGAATGCTTTAGAAGACATGTTGTGCACTTTCATAGGATGCTAAGCGATTGAGACAGTATATGCTCACTCATACAACCTTGCTGATTTAAAAAATGGATCTTGTCAAGTATATTTTTGAGAAACCAGCGTTGATCGGAAGATTTGCACGATGGAAAATGGTGCTGACTGAATATGATATCCAGTACACTTCCCAGAAAGCCATAAAAGGAAGTATTTTGTCAGACTATCTTGTGTAACAACCTATTGATGATTACCAGCCGATGAGGTTTGACTTCCCTGATGAGAACATCATGTTCCTAAAAGCTAAAGACTGTGAGGAACTACTTGTGGAGGAGGGCTATGACCCTGAATCCAAATGGAGTTTGATGTTTGATGGGACTGTCAACTTGAACGGTCACGGAGTTGGTGCAATACTCATTACACCTGAAGGTGTTCATTTTCCCTTTGTTGACCGCATTACACCAACAATGAAGCGAAATATAAAGCTTACATCATGGGTATAAAGGAGGAGATTAATTTGTGAATTAAGACCCTCGGTATATTCGAAGATTCAGCTCTCGTGATTAATCAAATCAATGGAAAATGGTTCACTCGCCAACCTCACTTAGTTCTATACTGGGATTATGTGAGAAGATTGTTGACATTCTTTACAACAGTAAAGTTACACTATGTACCCCGTGAGGAGAACTAGTTTGCTGATGCGTTAGCAACTTTGGATTCTATTATCAAAGTGATGCAATGGAATTATGTGCCCGGGATTGATGTATCTTGCCTTGATATACATGCATATGTGTTTACGGTTGATGCAGTGGCCGATGATAAACCGTGGTTTCATGACATCAAATTCTTCCCGAAGAATCAGGAGTATCCAACTGGGGCATCTTCCAATGATAAGAAGACTTTGAGAAGACTTGTTGGTAGTTTCTTCTTGAATTCAGATGATGTGTTGTACAAGAGAAACTTTGACATTATATTGCTTAGATGTGTGGATAAGTAAGAAGCAGACCCATTATTGCAGGAGTGCACGAAGGCTCTTTCGGTACCCATGTGGGGAGACATGCTATGGCAAAGAAATTACTAAGGTTGGGGTATTATTGTATAACCATGGATTCAGATCGCTCGCAAATGCCACAAATGCTAGATCTACACAGACAAAGTACATGTGCCTCCGAGACTATTGAATGTCATGTCTCCTCCTTGGCCCTTTGCTATGTGGGGGCATTGACATGATCAGTAAAATTAAGCCTACCGCTTCCAACGGCCATTGTTTCATCTTGTTCACCATCGATTACTTCACTAAATGTATGGAAGCGACATCATGTGTCAATGTCACTAAGATGGTGGTAGCCAGATTTCTGAAAAGAGATATCATTTGCTGATATGGAGTTTCCAAGAGAATCATTATTGATAATGGTTCCAATCTTAACAACAAGATGATGGCATAACTTTGTCGGGACTTCAAAATTCAGCGTCACAATTCTTCACCATATCGTCTAAAGATGAGTGGCGTTGTTGAAGCGGCCAATAAGAACATCAAGAGGATTGTGTAGAAAATGGTAGTGACCTACAAAGATTGGCATGAGATGTTACTGTTTGCTTTGCATGGGTATCAGACATCAGTAAGGACATCTACTAGGGCAACACCGTTATCACTTGTGTATGGTATGGAGGCAGTCCTACCAGTCGAAGTCGAGATTCATTCACTACGAGTGATGATGGATGTCAAACTTGACGAAGTCGAATGGTTTCATGCCAATTTTAATCAGTTGATCCTGATTGAAGAAAAGAGACTTGCAGTTGTATGCCATGGTCAGTTGTATCATGGAAGAATGAAACTTGCATTTGATCAGAAAGTGCGTCCTCAGGAGTATCAAGTTGGCGAATTGGTACTCAAAGGATCCTTCCTCCAAACACAAATCACAGGGGAAAATGGACTCCCATTTATGAAGGTCCATTCATGGTTAAAAAGGTTTTCTCAGGTGGAGCCTTAATGCTTACAACCATGGATGACGAAGATTTTCCATCCCCTATCAACTCAAACGCAGTCAAAACATACTTCGCATAAGAGACCCGCTGGACAAAAAAAGAGAGTCTAGGAAAAAAAGGGCATCTCGACGAACCTAAGAAAGAGAAAAAAGAAAAGGTTCGGGAAAAAGTTAGGGAAATAAATAAAAAATGTACACCCGGTGAGTTGTAAATCCGCAAGGACAACTCAGGCAAAAAAGGGTATCCAGGTGGATTGAAAACCCAAAAAGGGCAGTCTACGCAAAAGAGGGATTAAGCGAACGAATGTGATATGATTCATCTGTACTACATCATCATTTCATTCAAACTGACAATCTCTAAAGGATAGGAATCAGTTCAATCATCCTCTTCAAAAAGCAAAGATGATTGGACGAATCTTGAAGACATACTGGTCATACCAAAATTGAAACTCACTGGAATATCGTTTCACATTGCAATTAGGATTGTTTCTTTTCTCAATTTACAATGATCACCTATTTCCAGGGTATTGCTTCCTAATGTACTTTGCCTATTCAGGGATTTGCAGTCAATAAAGTGTTTGATTCGGTCAAAAATCTATGTCATTGTTTTCATTTTACTATTTTGTTTGCAAAAACGTCTAAGTTTTGATAAAAAAAACATTGCATTTGAAAACATCGTGGCTTTACAATAACATGCGCAAGAAAAAAAATTAAAATTGATTTAAATGTTGAGTAATACCGGATGGTGAATTCAAATCATGCAATTCCCCGGAACATGTGTATGCATTTTGGTTGCAGGGTTCACAGTTAGAAGCTCAAAGGACAGGGTCGTCTTCAACACAAAGCATTGTTGAGATCTTTTTCCCATCAGAGTCTGTATAGATCTCAATCTTTCTCGAAAGTTCCTCATAGTTAAAGGGTGGTATTGCCCAACGAGATATGACTTAAAACTCTTATCCTTGGCAGAAGGCACCCTATTCGGTCCTCTCTGACAGAATATGGTTCAGACATGTCGTTCCTAGTGGAGCCCATGACTGAAATTTTCCCCACATGAGTCAAAGGAAGATGGTTTCCCCAGGAAAACTCCAAAGATGGTTGAACAGGTGATAGTCCCCCAAGCAGAGTTATCCTCCAATGGTGAGGTATTTCCCATAATAATCCAGGTATTCTCAATAGCCAGTTGAGTGCTTTCTTTCCCCAGAGAGATTTGGAAGTTAAGATTAACAGAGTTATCTCCTTAGATGAATATTGTCAAGATATTTCCCCAGTCGAGTCGGGAAATCGTTAATTCTCCAGCGAGTTTCACAATCGGGATCCATCCCTGGGTTATTGAAGCATCCCTAGAAGGATCCTCATATCTAAGCCCAATTTATATTTGGCAAGTGTGTGTGACAATTCGAAGCAAACAGATTGTTCACACTCTTCTCCAGCAGATATGTTATCCCCACATAGGTTTCTAAGATCAAATCCCTGATCATTTTTCCTCAGTAGAATGTCATTCAGGATATCCCCAATAAAGTTCTACAAACAGAATCTCTTCCCCAACAGGGTCATTACAGCGCATTTCTAGATGCGAGATCCTGATGTGAATCACTCTTTTTTTAAGCCAACTGGAAGTGTGGTAAGCCAATAGTCGTCTGGCATCGTATAAAAGACAAGGCAGTAGTCGTCTGGCATCATATAAAAGACAAGCCAGTAGTCGTTTGGCGTCGTACAAAAGGCAAACCAGTAGTCGTCTGGTGTCGTTCAAAAGACCATTTTCCAAGCCTAACACCAGATTGGCAAGCTAGTAGTCGCCTGGTGTCGCACAAAAGACAATTTTATCGCATATCTAGCCAAAGGATAACCAGATGCGAAGATCCAATCAGTGGATTAACCTTGGAATGCATATCTAGCCAGAGGATTGAATGCATACTCCAGGAGGAGGGTCGATACAGTGCATGTCCAGATGCGAGATCCTGATGGTGGGATTTATCATCAAAACAGTGCAGATCTTGCCAGAAGATCAAATGCACATTTTTTCCGCGTATCCAGCCAGAGGGTAACCAGACGCGAGATTCAGTGCATGTCTATCCCACAGACTAAAATGCACAATCTAGCCAGAGGACCAATGGGAAGCATATCTATCCAGAGGATAACCATACATAATATTCATACAATGAATCTCCCATTTCTAAAACCCACCAGTAGTCTGGCAGGCCAGTAGTCGTCTGGCGTCATTCAAAATACAAGCCAGTTGTCGTTTGGCATCGTACAAAAGACAGGTCTCAAGCCCACCAGCAGTGTGTCAAGCCATTAGTCATCTGGCGTCATTCAAAATAAAAGCCAGTAGTCGTCTAGCGTCTTACAAAAGACAGGTTTTCAAGCTCATCGGCAGCTGTCGCTCCCGGGATTTTCATCCTAGTACAAACGCGAAAGTGGCACGGAAAAGGTAGAGTCGCCAGCCAGACATTTTTATCCCGAATGAATGGGAAAGGTAATGTTTCACAAACCTGAGGAAGAAGGAAAGGACAAGGTCCTTGCGAACCAAAGATCTGGGTTCGGGAGTCGGTTACGAATTGAGAAGGTATTAGCACCCCAATCCGTCCGCCGTACCCGACAGGATCCACGCTTGTTAATTTGTTTCAAAGGGTGAGAAAATATAACTGCTGCTGAATAAAACTGCTGACAGGGATGGAAAATGAAATGAGAAAGAAACTGAAATAAGAAAATGGAAAGAAAGGGGAAATGTAGGGAAAATAAAGAATGTGCTCGAACGGGCCCTACCCCGCTGCCTACGTACCTCATCGGGAAAATGAGGATCAAAGTCGACGTAGTTCGCCTAACTAAGGCGGGAACTATTTGTATTTTTTAAGCTGATGTTGCCATAGCTCTAGCTCAGGTGTTACCGGCTCTGACTCGAGGGTGTTTACTGTATCGCTGTTTGAACTATCGAGACAAGTCATATTCGTCCGTAAAGAGTATGAGATGAGATGAGAAGACGTGACTTCTTGGTTTGTTGTTTTTTTAGAAGAAGTGTTTTGGAGTTTATTGTTTGTGAACATTCTCATACTAAGACTTATTCATCGTGGTAGGGACTTACACCTCGCCCCGAAACAGAACGTGTATAAGAACTCCGCAACAAAGTCTCGTGTCGTATGAGAACGTTTAACCTTTATTAGGTGCGTTTTATTGTTTGTCTCTATGGGATGAGAAAGAGACTCAAATCGAAAAAGGAAAAACTAAGGGTGACTAAGACCAACCCTAAGTTGTTTATTCAATATCAAGGAGATCCTAAAGGTTAGTGAGGTTTCTAATCCTAAGGAGGAGAGGAAAGAGGAAGAGAAAAGGAAGAAGAACACAACTTACTTTCTAATGAAGTTAAGTTGGTTCCAAAAGGGGAAAACCTAACAAGCACAAACATTATGTAAGGCAAAATGGTGCAAATTAAATGCATTAGAAATACCAAAGAGGATAGGTTTTTTAGACATACCTTGCCCTCCCTACAAAACAAAGGTTAGCATGGTAAACATGATAAAAATAAGGCAAACAAAATTACCTAATTAATTCCTAAGGGAACTAGGCCCTAAACTAGACTCAATCTATAGTTTAAAGGACCTAAATCTAATGCAATGCAAAATTCAGCAACTTATTTACAACACTTAATGCACAAACAGCTATGAAATGCACTATGCAATGCAACAGCTTTTTACAGCACCTATATGTATGCAAAAACAGGTGTTAAAAGTCACAAACAACATGAATTTTTAACAAATAGCATGTATTCTACAGCACTTATATGCAAAACAGCTATCAAATGCAAATTCTAGAATTTATGTTTTTCACTTGTAATGCGCAAGTTCAATGCAAAGTACACCAATCAATCATGATTATGCAATAATGAACATGGATCAAGCACATGATTTAGATGAACATTGTTATTCTTAATGGAGTATGCAAGAATGCATCACATGAATCATTATGCAACAAGCATGCAAAACATGAACATGGCATATGAAGATGATGAACATTGATCATGATTATGCAAAATGATGGGACAATGAAAGTGTTAAGCGTAATGTAAAAACCAGAACTTGATTGATGGAAGAATGTGATCAAAAATGCAATAAAAATGCAAAAAAATGCAACACACTGTGCTTATGCATAAACATGCTTGTGAATATGCAACATTTGGTGTATGATGCAAGGATGCGAATGCATTAACGATACATGCGAATGATGCGAGAATTGGAATGTAACATGATCATTTATATGCTAAAGAATGTATGGGTATGGCAAGAACATGCAATAATTCAAGTTATGCATTAATGGACACAAACATACATAACATGCGAAATGGACGGAATCGTGTCGAATCGACTCGAAATGGGGGAATGGGATGTCGAAACTAACCTAGAAATTTCCCTAAAATCAGTACCTAAACATATATGGGGGATGATAGGCATGAAGAATTAAGACTAAGCTATCAAATAAGCTAAAATCTAAATTCCTACGATGAGAACCGTTTTTCCTATTTACAAGGGATTCTTTACACCTATTAGGACCTAGATTAGACTACAAATCTAATTCCTAATAATCCAAATGCAAATTGCATGCAAGAAAGCAACGAAAACGAAAATGGACGGTACAACGCAAACATAATCGAAAATCATGCGGAGAATGCTGTTAAGGCGAGACGAAGAGGATAAATTAAGGTATAATGGTTAAATCACCAACCTACGAAATGGAGAAGCGTTTCGGTAATTGTTGCAATGAATCAGAGTGCGAATGGAGAAGAAAATCAGAGAATCCGCGAATGTAAAATAAATGCAATTCGGTCTTGACGTTTCTCGATTAATCACTTCCGATAAGTCGCAATCTCCACCAAAAACCAGTAGCTTCGTATTCCACAATGCTCAATTCAATGGAGGATGGAGGCTAAGCTTTAAGACCTTCAAGTTTCAATGTGACACTTGAAGAACTTTTGTTGAAAAGCTATGGTGAAAATGGTGGAAAAGTGGGAGAGAAAGTAATGGATTTTGAGATTGTGAAAATGGTGATTGAGTGAAGAATGAGGGAGAGAGTGATCTGTGGTGATTACCCTTAGCTTTGGGAGGAGATGGATTTATATAATGGCTAGGCTTGGCATGAGGTTTGGGCTTGGATGTAGCTTAGGTTAGGAGTTAGTTGGGATTCTAGAGAATTCTAGAACTCCTTGGAAGGTTGTAGAAAACTCTAGAATGTGGTAGAAGATGGTGAGTTGGCTCTTCTAGAACTTTCTTTAGTTGGGATCAATCCAATGCCTCAAACACCATGAAGCTTATGATGGAGATTAGTGAAGTGAAACACAAGCTTAGTTATTCAAGGACTGCATCTTGAGTTTGCTCTCTTGATTATGGAATGCACAATAATTAGAATGGACCTGCATACATTCCATGATAACTTGCTGATGTAGCAAAGATCAATGGCAAAATTCAGCTTGAAACCAATGAATCTAGTGTACACTAGCTCATGAACATTTGTGGTGAAGACCACTTTGATGTAGCAGCAATGGTGAAGCTTGAATTGAGGCCAAAGCGAAGCTAAATGAGCTATAGAATGTGTACCAATCATTTCCAAGTTCAACCCCAAAGATAGCATATTATTCCCCCTTGTTTTGCATTAAAAACAACAGCAAAATGGCAAAAAACAGCATCATGTATCGATACATAAGGTTATGCATCGATACATACTGAAGAAAAGGCTAAATTCAGCAAAAAACAAATTATGTATCGATACATAACACGGATGTATCGATACATAACAGTTTTTTAACTGTTATGTATCGATACATAACACGGATGCATCGATACATCCTGTTTATGTATCAATACATCCAGCTTATATATCAATACATAGCCAGCACACATGTATCGATACAAAACTCGTATGTATCGATACATGGCCCCCAAAAACTGTTTTTTCCTTGATTTTTCCACTCTTTCTTGCTCAAACTTCATCCACAAGTCCCTTATGACCAAGATTTCATGTCCTTGACCTCAAGAAGTCAAGAGTTGACTTTTTACTCATCCTGGTTGACTTTTCTCCAATTTTCTGATTTTCAATTAACTGAACAATTGAGGGCCTTCCAAAATGAGTCCAATGGTGAAATTTGAACCATAGGTACTTGACATCATGTAGAGAACCATGAAACCATGCTTGGACCAAAGTCTCATTGATAAGCCCAGTTCATTAGAAACCCTCATCTGACTCCTTTTTGCTGGGAAATGTTGCACTGCTTGCCTCCCTTGATCAAAGCACCTCTGTATAGGACTTGTGGCTTCAAGTGAATACTTGTGGGATGTTGTGGGCCATATACACAAGGTTGAGAAGCTTTGTGCCCCTTTGATTGCCTTTGTATAGCCTTCAGTTGCTTTGTTCACTGATCACAAACCTATGCCCCTGCTGTGATGGTTATGATGCAATGTTTTTGATTATTTTATGAAGCTATGAATGCAAAATGCTATGAAAAATTTTGAGGAAATAAGAGGGCAAATTTTGGGGTGTTACAGCAGCATGGCAAGCTAGTAGTCGTCTGGCGTCGTTCAAAAGACAGGCCAATAGTCACCTGGTGTCGTTCAAAAGGCAGCCCGTTTGTTATTCATATCATGGTTACTAGTCACCACATCAGAGTTATACCCAAGCAGAGTTTATTTGGTTGGGTTTATATCTATTTTCTTCTTCTTCACAGAGTGCAAATTTTCTGGTTTGTTTTGGTATTCAATCACAGTTTATCTCCAATGTCTGATAGTCGATGCTCTCATCCTTTTCAGATTAATAGATGATTGAACAGGGGCAGTTGTAACACCCTAAAATTTTCCCCCTCATTTCCATATCATTTTCATATCATCTAGTATACATTTTCATGCATTGCATTGTATTCAGATCATGGAAAAATGAAGCATACATCATTGGTTGAAGCATAAGGTATGTGATCAATTGGTTTTCAAAGTGTTTATATTTCAAAGCCAAAGAACATGAGCCAAGGGTCTCCCAACAATCCTCAAGGGTCTCTCACATCTCATATCACTTCATTTGATCCCTCAAGCCTTTGGAAGATGAGAATTGATCAAGAAATTGAAGTAGCGCATCACCTTCTGAACAAAAGGGCCAAAATTAGGGTTTTTGATTCAAGAGGTTTTCTAATGAGATTTATGTAAAAACTGGATATAAATGTTTTCTATATGATATCAAGTATCTAAGGTTGTAATATTGTCCATTGGATCATTTCAGAAGGTTTCCAATTGGTCAGTTACTTGAAAATCAAGAAATTTGGGAAAAGTCAACTATATATAGGAAAAAGTCAAATACTGGCTTTTTGGGGTCAAATTCATGTTCCACAAGTTAAATATGTTCAATGGTTGAAATTTGATCAAGAAAAGTCAAGAGATTCATGGAAAAATTAAGAAGTCACAAAACTGCCCAAAATAGAAACTTAGGGTTTCTACATAAGGCAACTTTTGGCTATTTTGCGCTCCACTTCCAAGCATTCTTTCTTCAAAATAAAGGCTTCAAACTTCAGGAATAAGTTGAGCCAATTAAAGATCACATCCTAAGCTTTAAATCAATCGCAAGAACATCTCTATTGGATCAAAATTAAGGGATATATGATCAATTAAAGTTTGACAAAATCAGGGCATCATTGCTAGGAAACCAAGTCATGGGCGAGCCAGATGCCTGACATTTCATCAAACATGTGGTGTGCCAAATGTCAAGCTATTTTTCTCCATCAAGAAAGCTTCAAATGAAACTTTTCTGAACATCAAAGTTGTTCATCTTTATCTCCTCTACAACGTTTCTCTATGGAGATTTTTCATATGGTCAATGGATTGAGATCTATAATGGTTCAAAGAGGAGGCCTCATGACTGAATTTGGACCTAAGGCCTGAGGCTAATTTCATGCACCCATAGGCCAGTTTTGGATGTCATGTTCCAAGTCATTTTCAAACACCTTAAAGACCTTTATTGATCTTATTCCAAACTCCAAACTTATTATATGATGTACCACCTTTCATGTGCACACAAAAGCTCCACATTTCATATCATGTGCATGAAGATTTTCTCCATCAAACACCATGGTTTTCATTATGTTTCTTGGCTGCCAATGCAAGGTGATTTATGACTTATTCTTGTTTGATTCAGTCACACATATATCGAACACCCTTCCCACTTCAATTGCATTGCCATTTTAGGCCAAGCATCCACCTTACATACATGTACATATCATCACCTCATGCATCAAAAGGGAAAATCATAAAAAGAAACTTAGAAAACAAGTTTCATGTTGTTGCAGTCATGTTGTATCACCACCATTCATCATCAAAGCCTCACTATAATATCATGAGCATCTCCATAACACATAATCAGAGCTCATCTTTTTCTCTCATTTTGGAAAATTCTCATTTCACCCCTTAATTAATCATTCCACCTCAAATAACTATGGTTCTAACTGTTAACCAAGGTGGTTAACAGTTAACCATGTGTATAAAAGAATTTCGCTCCAAGTTCATTTTGCACCAAAAATTCAGATCTCACTCTCAAATTATCTCTCTCAAAAGCTCTCTGATTTTTCACTTTGTGCCACGAGTTTCACAGTCTTCATCTTTAATCTTCCTCATTCATCTATCTCAAGGCATTGGTGTAGTGAATCTAGCTCAGATCTTCATCAACTTCAGAAGCATTTCACTGATTTTCCTCAAGATTTGAAGATCTAAGAGCATTTATTTTGCTCTTTGAAAGCTCATAATCAAGTCTACATCTCTAGCTTTATTTTGATCCACGATTCTTCAAATTGCATGTTCAAACTTCCTTCACTTTTTCTGTTTCGATTATTATTGATCTAGGTTTGTTTTGATGTTTCTTGAGCTCAATAGGAGTTGTTGAACCTCTGTCTAGTTTATATGCTTCTTAAAAGCATAGAGGAAATTTTTAGGGAAAAATTATTTTGTTCGATTCACATTGTGTGTACATGATTTGTGAGTTTTGTTGTTACATTTGGATTGTACTTAAGCTCAGTTTTCGATTGGTACCATTTTAGTGAGTTTCTAGAGAGTTTATTAGTTGTAAATGGTCGGAGTAGGCCGAAGAAGATAACCCGAGTTCCTTCTCCGGTCGGTGAGTTTAATTATGGTTAATAGGATAAGTTTAAGTCGTAGTCGTTGATTTACTTTGATCCAACGCGTGATATGGTGCCATCACATTAATAAAGCACACTCCCCTCATGTGACTCTGAACTTTGTGATTGTTGACTGTTAATTGATTGTGTGGATTCGCGTATATGCTTGATGTCATGTGTTTGCATTGTGATACGTTGATGTAGTGTATTTTATTAGGGGTCTCATGTTGGCCAGATCCTAGGGATCAGATTAGGTCAATGATTTGAATAAGACTCGCCATAAGATTGTGAACCATGCGCATGTATTGTATTGGGATTCCCACTACTATTCACACACTCCCTTTCTGAGCCCAACATGTTTTGAACTGAATAATTACTATTGTTGCACCCATTCCGCATTTTTATTGAATTTTAATTTTCTTTTTTGCATACTTTCTGATTTTTTTTGAAATCTTGGTATTCGGCCTTTTGATCGACTAATCCAAGAGGACGAATCCCACCGTCCACTAGCGGGGGTCCTGTTTAAAGCCAGAGCAAAGCTCCATATGGACGGGCCCACACAAGGATTGATTGCACCCAGTAGGATTCGAACCTGGGACCTTGAGCGAAGCATACTTTCTAATATTTATTTCTTAAAAATACTAACACATGCATAAAAATTCTATTAAAATTCGTAGAGCATCCAAGCTCATGTTACTAATTTTTCTGATTTTTATTTTTCTGATTTTATTGATTCTTGGATTTTGTTTCGAATTTATTTCTTAATTCTTTTATACTTGCTCCTTCTTTGATACTCCAATTTTCAAATTTTATTTCTTTGAACTCCTGAACAATTATCCATCCATTCTTTTTGCATTAATTAAGTGTCATCTTAAAGCTTCTCAAAACATTTTTATTTAATTTTTAAAGTCATTTTATCATGCATTTTGATCCATTCTTTTTAGCATTCTTTTGTTTTGTTTCAAGGTGACTTTGAGGTATCTTTTGACTTAGTTTTTGTTTGAGTGTTGAGATGATCTTTTAATATGTTGTTTGATTCTTACTTAGATAATTTATGACCTATTTTCATAATTTTAACAACTTGTTTGATATTTTTTTGATACCTTGTGATTGAAGTAACATTATGTGAATCCTCTCTCGTATCCTTTAAGCCAAGTTCCTAAGCAGGCACTTGTGCCATTGTTTCAGGATCTCTTGGAGATTATAAGTCATCCTTTAGATATTACATGTCTTCTCTTGACATTTATAGGTCATGTTAATTTGTGTTTGTGTTTGTGCATCTTTGTTTGAACTTTGACCTAGTTTCACTTCATCTCTTCTCTAACACTTGACATGCTTCTTTTGTGCATCAAGTATGATCATCCACTTATCTCATAAGCATCTCATATTGTGTATGATACTGACCCATACTCATATGAATTCATTATTTTATGTCATCATTCATTTGTAATTTATATCTCAAGTAATTGTCATTTGTTCCTTATGTGACATCTTTTGCTTATTTATTTGAATTGTCTTGACATGTTTTACATGTGCATTTGGTATGATCATACTTGCATTCTCATAAAATCATAGTTTACATATGATACTGACTTTCATTCATTTGCATCCATTTCTTATCTTTTACTTGTAACTTTAACTTGTTGTTTTCTTCTTATGTGAACATGAACTTGTCTTCTTCTTTTCATCTCATCTCATCTCCTTATGAACTAATTCATCCATAATTTGTATGATCATCTTATATCATCTTTAGGCATTCTTATAGGTTATTACATTCTGACTTTGGTGATTAGTCATGCATTCATTCAAGTTATATGCCATATGCATTCATACTTCATAAGTTGTGCATTACGTGAACTTATTTGATCCTCTGGCTTCTCTTTTAACCTAGTTTAAGTTTATTTGGGTATCTTAGAACTTTTAGAGGTTTGATAGGATTAGTTTTTTATTTGGAAGGTTATAATACCTTAGGATCTCTTTCATTTTCTTTCTTTACTTGTTTGAGTTCTCTTCACTTCTTATGTGCAATTATGATTTATTTTGCTAACTTTTTAGGGGCTATGATAAGTGTAACGAGTGTGGGTGTGCATCCACACTCTAACATCTTACCTCATCTTTTAATCATAAAATTTGTGCTTGAATAATAATTTCAAGATGCTTTTCTTGTATAATCTTTTCTCATCCCTCTTAGAACCAACTTAACTTCCATCTTGGAAGTAAGTTGCTTTCTTTTTCTTATTCTTCTTCTTCTTTCTTCTCCTCTCCTTCTCCTTTTCTTTTAGGATAATGCTCTTCAAACCTTAATAACCATAGGAAATTCCAAGTATGATAAAATAGGGTTGGTCTTATTCCCTCTTAGATGTTTAACCTTTTGTTCTCTTTGGGTCTCTTCTCTTCTCATCTCCAAAATTAAATCAAAAATACCTAATAAAGGTTAAAATAACTTCATGTGCCATGAGTCTTATTCCATGGGGAACTTGCATGTATCCCATCATGGGGTAACGTGAGCTTGTCTAGCATGATGCACAAGTCTTCAACATGAATTTTGTTTCACAAATAATCTTAAAAAAACACTTCTTCATTCAAAAGCAACAAAAACACTTAATAAAAAAAATAGGCTAGTGTGCTTGAGCCTTAATCATTGGAACTAAGTTTGGGTCTTCTCCATACTTAGTGTGCTTCTTCTTCATTCCCTCTTGGAGTGATGTAGGAAATACACACTCCATTGAATGAGACTTGAATACACTCTCCTATGCAAACTCTTAAATAAAAAGCTTCTAAAAAACATCAAACAAACAATAAACGTCTTTCCTTTGGGAATTATCTTCTCATCTCCCTCATTCGAAACGAAAGAACTTGCTCCTACTTGTTATTTGCAAGACAGTATGCACTCAATCCAGACAAGTCAAACACCTGAGCATATGTATAAGCAGTTCAAACCCTAAAAACACAAGCAAGTTGTGTCAGTCTTATTGAGTCGAACTACAGTGTTTTGACTTTTCCATTGCACAAAGGGAATACATAGGCACAAATGGTGACGCTTGGCGAACATAATCCTTCAGTCACTTTCCTCGTTATTTGTGTCATTTCATCCCTTTATCCTTTCGCATCACTCTTCCTCATTTCTTTTCAGTCTTTTCTAGTAGCAGTTGCAACAGTAGCAGATACCATCACCCTTTGAAACAGTGCTAGCAAGTGTGGATCCCTTCGGGTACGATAGACGATCTGGGTGCTAATACATTCCCTTTTTGTAATCGATTCCCTTACCCTTTCTATTTGGTTCGTGAGACCCCTCTTTCTCCTTATTCTAGCTTTGTGCAACATTACCCTTCCTTTGGGATAAGAATGCCTGGCTGGCGAGTCTTCCTTTTCCGTGTCACTTTCGCATTTGTACCAGGACGGAAATCCCGGGAGCGATACATCCACCTAAGCCATATCTCACCAAAACCCATCCTCCACATCATGTATCTCAAAAAAATCCAATTCACTTTGTCGTACGCTTTCTCAAAGTCCACTTTGAATAGCATATACCCTCTTTTCTCCTTTTCTACGAAATCCACAACTTCGTTTGCCACTAAAACACCTTCAAGTAAGTGCCTCCCCAGAATAAAGGCCGATTGGCACGACGAAATGATAGACGCGAGCACCACTTTCAGCCTGGCAACAAGAAGTTTCAAAACCGCTTTATAATTACATTTGACAAGACAAATCTGGTGATACTCCTTCAAACTCAAAGGAACATCCGTCTTAGGAATTAAAGTGAGAAAAAAAAAGTTGAAAGCCTTGGATAAAAGAGCATAACAGTGAAAATACTTGAAGCAGTGATTGATATCCTCCTTAATAAATTTCCAGCATTTCCTAAAAAATAAGAAGTTATAGCCATCAGGCCCCGGGCTTTACGAGCCTCCGTAACTCCAAAAATCTTCCTTTGTTTCCACCTCCGAAAATTCAGATTCCAAAAACTCCTTCTGAGATTCTTTTGAAATCAATCCCCTCAGGAATAGGTCACACCGAATCAGGTTCCTCAAAAACATCTGGAAAAAACCTGAAGAATTCCTCCTTGGCATCCTCCACCTTATCAAGCTTCCCTCTATCCGTCAACAAGTGGCCTAAGAAATTATGCCTCCTTCTAAAATTCAAGGAGCAATGAAAAAAATTCGGTATTCGCATCGTCGTTTCTCTCCTATTGCAGCCTAGATTTTTGCAGAAACATATTCTCCTTAAATTTCAAATTCTGGAAAAACCTATAGGAAGCTCCACTCCTTGGTTTAACGACTTTTTTAACCAAAATTTCTTCACAAGAAGTAAGCAACGCATTCGCCTCGTTGATGTCTATTCAACCTTCCTCAATATTGATATATACTCTCCCGATGACCTTTGTATTCCACTTTTGTAAATTATTTTTCAAGAGCCTCAGTTTTTCCTTTAACATAAAGACATTTCTACCAACCACATTGAACTTACGCCATTCTCTTTCGATGAAAGGAAGGAAATCCTTATTATTGAACCAACAATCATTGACACATAAAGGCTTAGGGCCCCAATCAGAGTAGTTGCTCACCACTCAAACCGAACAGTGGTCCGAGATATCCTTTTGGTCGGTCAATAGACAAGCAAGGCTCCAATTTTTAATCAAAGGTTCTTAAATAAGAAAGTGGTCAATACGACTCATCGTATGCCCATCACTACTAAACCAAGTTAACTTGCCACGCTTTCGAGGAAGGTCCACAAGTTTGAGTCAATGATGAATTCTGAAAAATCGCTCAAATCAAAAGATTTGTTGCGCTTGTTTATCAATAAAGAAATATTGGTTAATATAACAATCATGCAGATAATTATTTGAAATAAATAAGAGATCTAAGAAAATATATATTGAGCCAAATTACAAGACTATGACTGAAGTAAAATTTTACCATATTTTTTATTAACCATCTGGAAAAATTAGGCCAATTGTCGCTCCCAGCAGATGACACCCAGGTCAAGAGGGGTACAGACGCGAACGGTCGGCGAGAGAGGAGAGCACACACAGGGGTGAACTCAGAAGACAAGAGTCGCCAGCTAGGCATTTTTATCCCGGAGGAAAGGTAATGCTGCATAGACCTAAGAAAAGATATGGATAAGACGGTTGCGAACCAGAGAGACTGAGAAAGGGGATTGGTTATAACTTGGGAAGGTATTAGCACCCAGATTGTCCGCCATACTCGACGGGATCCACGCTTAAAAGATTTGTGCTTAA
Source organism: Lathyrus aphaca (assembly GCA_963966055.1). Lineage (NCBI taxonomy): Eukaryota > Viridiplantae > Streptophyta > Magnoliopsida > Fabales > Fabaceae > Lathyrus > Lathyrus aphaca. The sequence continues at coordinate 450,702,952 of OZ014522.1, read as the reverse complement.
AGGGATAGTGTCAGTGCAATTTGTGTATCAAAGCTGGAAAGAATGCAAGTGTCAGTGCTAAAAGAAGGGTGAAGTGTATAAGAGAAGTGTCAGTGCAAAGGACAAGAGTGAAATGCTCAAGACTATGAGGCTGAAGAATGATGCTAGAAAGAGGGGGAATATACAGAGACTTTTGTTCAATAACTGTTAAGTTATGCCTACGTATCCTCTCGTGCAATGAGGAAGTCAGAACACCGTAGTTCGACTCAAAGAGACTGAAAGATAAGTTGACTTGTGAACTGCTTACTTGCCTATGCTCAAGTGTATGACCTGTCTGGCTCAGGTGCAAACTGTCTTACATTAGACGGAAGAAGCAAGTTCTCGTTTATGAGTGAAGATGATGAGAGAAGAATCCCAGAGGAGACGATTATTATTTGTTTTTGTGCTTTCAATCTTTTATTGCTTTTGGATTTGCCATAAATTAATGAGCTTAAGCCTAAACCAAGGGTTAGTAAACTCATCACATCCTCCCTCTGATTAGGGGTAATGAGAATACCTTAAATGTGAAGTAAGCACCTCACACTTAATCACCATGATGTAGGATTAAGATCATTAACCTACTTGTGGTTATTTAGATGTTTTTGTTGTTTTTGATGTTTTTGTTTAGTGTTAAGTAATGATTTTAAGCCATAATCAAGGATTTAATGGACTCATTACACCATCCTAATAGAAGGATAATAGATGAGAGCATTTAAGCTGAGAAAGACTCCTCAACTTAATCCATGATTAGGGATTAACCTCATGACAAAACAAGGCCTTTATTAAAGTGGATTTTAGTTAATGATAAGATGAAGAAGTGATTTTTATGGTTTGTAAGACAACTTGAGGGGGACTTGTCCATTAACACTAGGGTTAGTCCTTCTTAACCAATTAAGGAAGAATTAGAACCCTAATGCAAGGCCCAAGTTACAAGCTTGATGTCCTGATGATTATTATGTGGATTGATTAAAGCAGTTAAACACATTAAGGGTTTAACACTTAGGATTAAAGTTATACACTCCATCCTAATAGAAGGATGCAGGCATAAGCTTTATCACAAAGCCTTAAAACCTTTAGGGTTTAGTCCTTGATTAAGAGATGAGAAGAGAAGACTCAAAGATGACACAAAGGTAAAAGCTAAATGGGGGACTAATCAAACCCTAAATATTATCATGCATGGTTATTCCTAGGGTTAATGAGGTTTGCAAGAAGATCTTCAGAGAAACCACCAGGAAGGAAGCAGATGAAAGGAGCAAGAAGCAAAGAGAAGCAGAACAACTTGCTTCACTTAAGAAGACAAGTTGCTTGAAGAAAGAAAGTAATATGAACATGAATGAGCAAGCCCACTCAAATACAAAGATAATATGCAGCAAGGATGCAAGAGAGATGAGAAGAGATTTGTGAGAAGTGAAGGCAAATTCACTTCCCAAAACAACTTACCACCAGAAAAGTTAGCACAAGAAATGAAATGCAATGCAAATGAGATGAAATGTCATGATGCAAACCAAAGTCAGAAGCATAAACATGATGTTAATGATGCTAAGAGATGATGCAAACACATGACAAGAGATGAGAGTGACCAAACAAGCACAAGGATGCAAATGAGGCATGCTTTGAACCATAAAGATTCATGAATGTTTATGAAATGAAATGAACATATAACATGGCAAAGGAATGATGCAATGATCAATCATGGTTCTAACATGTCCTAAGATGTCTTATGAATCATGTGGATGCACAAAATGTCAAGGCAAGTTCTTTAATGCAAGCAAATGAGATATGGATGCAAAGGAAGGCACAAATTAGGGTTTATATGCAACATACAATGCAAAAATCCAAAACCAGAAGCAAATGATGAGATAAAAAATTGAAAATGGGATCAAAGGAACCCTAAACCTACACAATTTCTCTTCCCAAAGGAGGGGATCCAACTCTTAACCTAGTGTAAGTTATGAATTTCCTAAGTTGGCTAGGGTTTTGGGGTGCCTCACAAAGAAAAATACCAAACAAATTGAAAATGCAAGATCAATTCAAACCAAATTTACCCTGTAAACTACATGCCATGAAGGATGCAATGCAAGAAGAACCAACATCAAACTCTCAAAGGTTAGGCAGAATGGATTTTTCAAAATTTGCACAAAAATATTGCCTTAAAATGAATTTAATTCCATGGAAAATTGTCAAAATGCATCAAGAACTAAAAAGAAATTTGCTTTGAGAGTTGGATAATGTTTCTAAATGTTTCTAAAGGCAATGTGAATTTTTTGGTGATTTTTTAAATACCTAAATGCATTTTTAATTAATTAATTTTCATTAACTAATTAAAAATAAACATTTAAATGATTTAAAAATAATTTTTAATGCAAAAAATAAAAATAAAAATATTTTTGGGTTTTGAAAATTAATGAAATCTTTGACAAAAATTTTCAGAATTTTTAAATTTATTTTGCTATTTTAAATAATTAGTGCAACTTAAATGAAAAGAAAATGAAATTAAAATGAAAATATGAGAAGTATGCAAATCCAAGGGCTGACATTCAAATGGTTTTGGAGGGAGTTGACTGGCACCAGATCCATTGGCCCAGATTCAAACTGACTCAATTAACCTAAAACCCTAATTAATTAACCTAATGGCGTGGATTAGGGCTTAATGGGGTGATCTGAGCCCTTCAAACACGCGGGAGTCAACATAGGTCAACAAAATCCATGGTCCAAATTCAAAGTTGGCTAATTACTCAGATTAGGGTTAATGACCCTCAGGTGGCCGGAGAAGACTTCCGGTCGTCTTCTCCGGCGAGACCTTCATCCTATCTCTCTCGAAACCTCACTAAAACGTGCCAAAATCTCCAGATTCACTCAACCAAACATCTTAAACAAGAATCCAACAACAAAATCTATTTATTTTTCATGAATCAAGAGAAACAAGCAAAAACCTATTTCACGGGCAAAGTTTCAGACAGACCATACATCCTCATCTCTCCATCATTTTTCAAAATTCAAAGCTCATTGCATTCAGGGGAGCATGTAGATCATTTTAATAACTTAAAACAAGGTTTCTGGAAAAATATTTTTTTGAAGCTACCCTAAGTGAAGCTTTCAGTTTGGAGCTTTCAGACTGCTACCCTACTTCAAAGATACTCCAATGATCTCCCTGATTATGCTTTGAGGCTTGGTTTGAGTGTATGGTGGCTAGTTTGTGAGATTGATGGAGTTCTGTTCAGAGAGGGGGGAAAATCGTGTTTGAGTTTCAGGGACTTTCAAGGCAAGGTGAAGGCTGGTTTATGCTCTATGAAGCCTTTCTGAATGAATGGTGAAGTTGGTTTTGAGGTTTGATGATTGTGTGATGAGATTCAAAGGAAAGTGCATAAGAGGAGAGTTTTGTGAACTATGGCTTGTGGGAGAGATCAGGCTTGCTTGTTGTGTGTTTTCAGTCTCTTTTAGTCCACATATCAAGCTGTGATAGGGCAGAGAGTTGTTGGTGGCACAGCTTGATTGGTATGGCCCCTTTTGCAAAAAGTCAAGTCTAGGTGTACTATGAGGTATGGGCTGTTTTAGGGCTAGAACAAAAGCATGTCTGCTGCAGCTTGAATCAAGGCAGACCATAGAAGTGAATTTGAGGCCAACTTGCAAGTGGATTAGGGTTTATGTGATGTTTTGCAACTTTGTGATCTTTTGGCCATTTTGTGATTACTTGAGGCATAAGTCATGAAAATGGGAGGTTATTTGGTGCAATCTGATTTTTAGGTCATGATTCATGTTTGTGTAAAGCATAGAAGTCAATTTGAAGTCACATAAAGGCTTGGCAAGAGGTTTTGCAACTTTGCCTCTTTGGTACAAAGCTTGAAATTATGTGATTTTGTCCAACTTTGACAAGCCATAACTTTTGATCCATGATGAATTAGAATGAGTTCTTGTACTTTTTGAAAAGGGAATGATCCATTCTACAACTTTCATGACCAAAGTTTTCTCATTTGAAGAATTTTTGAATCAATTTGAGGAGGTTGAAAAACTTTCCCAAAATGGCAAGTTTACATTACAAGTCATTTTCCCAAAAAGGAAACTTTGCAAATGGCTTGAAATTCTTCAATTTTGTGAACCTCTAACATCTTCTATGATCAAATAAAGATCATACACATTCAAAATGATGAAGAACACCCTTTGGTTGGATCATTGGGGGCCTCAGATGCCCTGATTTTGCACTGACTTGCTCAAGAAGTCAACTCTTGATTAGATGCCTTCCCCATGGAATTTCTTCATGAAAATTGATATGCATGACACTCATAACATATAGAGACCAATAGAAACAATAATGACCAAAAAATTTGGAGTTATGGCCTTTGAAACCAAAACCCTAATTCTAGGTCATCTGTGCAGTTAACCCTGGCTCTGCTTCCATGCCTTCCTCAGTTCTTGTGATTCTTTGTCTTTCTTGACTTTGTGGGGATATAATATGATGCTTGAACATACATGGACCCCTTTGAAGTGATTGATGACCTTTGGAGTGGCTCAAATGACTCAGGGATGGCTCAGATCACAAACCCTAGATGCAGATGACTTTGAATCAATGCAGTGAAGCAAATATGCAATATGAGGTGATATGATTGAACTTATGCACATGAAAAGATCACAAGCCATGGTGTGAATGGGTGAGGGAAAATTTGGGGTGTTTACATCTGCCCCTATTCAAACATGAGTTAGCTGTGCAGGATGTAAGCAACGGCTTAACAGGCAAACAAGATAACTTGTGGTTGAATACCAAAGACAGTCCAAAATTTGCACTCACAGAATGAAGAAGAAAAGGGATATAGATTGTAAAGGAAAATAAAGTATATTTATAAAGTGTGGGCGACGGAGGACGACCGTCGGGCAGAGGACGACTGCTGGGGATGAAGCAACGACGGGGACGACCGACATGCTGGGGAAGATGTGGGAAACAAAACAATGACAGGGGCGGCCGACAAGCCGGGGATATAAGAGATTATGATGGGGACGGCCATCAAAATAAAGCAACAAAGATTCTCTGGGGGTTAAGGGTAAATGATGGGGACGACCATCGGGTTCAAAGCATAAATGACATAAATGATGAGGTACGGTCATCAAAGGTGAAGGACGATCACTTAGCAGGGTACGGCTGCTCTGTTGGGGATAAGATGAGGGACGGTAATCTAAGGTGAAGGACGATCACCTGGCAAGGTACGGTTGCCAAAAGTATCGCGACATAGGACGAATGTCGGATAAAAAGGTCGACGATGGGGACGGCCATCGGATAAGCATGATGAAGGAAGATCATCAAGAGGTGAAGGACGATCACCTAGCAGGGTACGGCTGCTCCGAAGGTATCATGACATAGGACGAATGTCAGATAACAAGATCAACGATGGGGACGGCCATCGGATAAAATGATGAAGGACGATCATCAGGAGGTGAAGGACGATCACCTAGCAGGGGACGGCTGCTAAAAAGTATCGCGACATAGGACGAATGTCGGATAGAAAGGAGTTCTAATGAATAGAGACTCCACTGGGGGTGATGAAGGAGGATCATCGAAAAGGTGAAGGACGATCACCTGGAAGGATACGGCTGCCGAAAGGTATCATGACATAGGACGAATGTCAGATAGAAAGGAAATAATTTAATGGGATTTGCTGGGACTCTTCTGGGGAATGGTAGACACAGACGAGTGTCTAAGTTCAAGAAGACATAAGTGTTCGACACAGTGTATAGATTAAAGATGCGGACGAGCATCCTTAAGACTATGATACGGACGAGTATCAATAGAAACAAACGCTTGACGCATGTTCAGAGATGATGATACGGACGAGTATCAACTGGTTAACAAGGAACACGGACGAGTGTTGATTCTGAGGAGATTTAAGTGGTATGTACAAGATACGGACGAGTATCTGTATGGGTAAAAGGATGATGAGTAAAAAGTATGAGCGAAACACGGACGAGTGTTTAACTTTCTAGGGAGAGCATGACACGGACGGGTGTCGGAAAAAGTGTATTATAAATAAGTATTTGATTTCCAAAGTGTTCAGGTAACTATGCTGGGGGGTGACACGGATGGGTGTCAAGGAATTGTATATATATATATATATGTACACATATGTTGCGAGTGCAAAGGGGACGTGTAAACACCCCAAATTTTCCCTCACCCATTTCACACCATGGCTTGTGATCATTTCATATGCATAAACACAATCATGACATCCCATATCCCATTTTTGATCCACTGCATTGGTTCTAGGTCATCTGCATCTAGGGTTTGTGATCTGAGCAATCTAAGAGCTTCTTGAGCCTCTCCAAAGGCCATCAATCACTTCAAAGGGGTCCATGTGTGTTAAAGTATCATCTTATATCCTCTCAAAGTCAATAATGTCAAAGAATCACAAGAACTGGAAATGGTGTGGAGGCAGAGCCAGGCTTGACTGCACAGTTGACCTAGAAATTAGGGCTTTGGTTTCAGAGGTCATAACTCCAAATTTTTTGGTCATTCTTGTTTCTATTGGTCTCTATATGGTATAGGGAGTATGCATATCAATTTTCATGAAGAAATTCCATGGGGAAGTCATCTGATCAAGGGTTGACTTTTCAAGCAAGTCAGTGCAAAATCAGGGCATCTGAGGCCCCCAATGACCCAATCAAAGGGTATTCTTCACCATTTTGATTGTGTATGATCTTTATTTGATCATAGAAGATGTTGGAAGTTCACAAAATTCAAGAATCTCAAGTTTTTGCAAAGTTGACTTTTTGGGCAAGTTTGACTTTTAATGAAAATGTCATTTTATGCAACTTTTTCAACCCTTACTTTTTGGTCCAAAAATGCTTCAAATGGAAAAACTTTGGTCATGAAAGTTGTAGAATAGATCTTTCCCTTTTCAAAAAGTACAAGAACATGACCTAATTCATTTTTGATCAAAAGCTATGGCTTGTCAAAGTTGGCAAAAATCACTAAATTTCAAGTCATGCACCAAAGAGGCAAAGTTGCAAATTCACTTCTCAAGGCCAAATAAGTCAGCAAATGGGCTTCCAATTCATTCAATATGATCACACAACATTCAAAAATCAGAATGGGCCAAGAGATCACATGTTTATGGCCTATGGAGCAAGACTTTTTCATAGAAAACCAAAGACAAACCAAGTTGCAAAAACTCATGATGGCATTGCATCCACTTGCTAGCTACTTTGCTGATCAACCCTAGCCTTTTCCCTCACCATGCTACGCAGCCCACACCCCTTGTACTTGGCTAGAACATGACCCATGCTTTCTCTTACACAAAGTTGACAATTTGCAAAAGTAGCTACACCTATCACAAAAGGGCATGTCACATCTTCTGACCAATGGGATTTGTTTATACAAATCAATAGCAAGCCAAACACAATAACAAGCAAGCCTGAAGCCAGCCATAGCATCACATCCTCATTTTCACTCTCAAAAGCAAAAGCTTTCGAAACTCAGAAAACAAGCCACAAACACTTAAACAAACCTCATAGATCAACTCAACTCATCATCCTGGTCACAAAGCACCCCTCATCCTTGCCTTAAACTGCTTGAATCAAGAACACGATTCTCACCTGAGCTTGAACAGAAGTTGTTCAAACTCTCAAACCAGCCAACACAAATTCCTTCTAAGCATCAAGAGTGCATCAGGAGCATAAAAGGAGGTGATTGCACAAGGAGAAGAGGCCAGAAAGTTACAAACTGAAAGCTTCAAAACTCAGGTAGCTTCATGAACATTTTTTACAGAAACGATTTTTTAAGTTCCTGAGTTGTTCTTCATGATTCACTGATTATTCTGATGTCTTTGGTTTTGAAAATGGTGAAGAAATGAGGGTTTAATCATGTTCTGAAACTTTCTGACCTAGAAATGTTTTCTTTCGATTCATGCGATTGATGAAATATAAATGAGTTTTGGTTTGGGGTTTTGATTCAGGGAGGTTTGGGAAGGATTTTTGTTCTTTTAGATTTCATTTTAGTTACGTTTTGAAGGTTTTAGGAATTTTCAGGTGGGGTTCCCACCGGAGAAGACGACCGGAAGTCTTCTTCGGCCACCTGAAAATGATTAGGGCTTAATCATGTCATTAAGTGTAGTTTGAATCTGATGCGTTGGATCTGTTGACTTGGTTGACCTGGCGCGTGTTTGTGTGGCCCAGATGCACTCATTTTGCCCTAATCTCAATTAATTAATTCATAAACTCAGTTTAGTCAAGTTTGAATATGGACCATTGATTTGCGCGCGTAGTCAACAGGCTTCTCCCCAGAACCCATCCTGGCCATCCATTGCGTTTACTTTACTTTTTTTTAATTTTTATTCCATTTATTTTATATTTCTTTCTCCATTTATTTTAAAATAGTAAAATTTATTCAAAAATTCTGAAATTTTTTACACAAGTTATTATTTAATTTCAGAACACAAAAATATTTTTATTTTTATTTTTTGCATTCAAAAAGTATTTTTAAATATTTAAAAGTTTATTTTTAATTAATTAATGAGAATTAATTAATTAAAAATACTTTTAGGTATTTAAAAATCACCCAAAAAATTCATGAAACATTTAAAAACATTTAGAAACATTGTCCAACCCTCAAACCAAATTTCTTTTTCGATCTTGATGCATTTTGAGAATTTTTCATGGAATTAAAATCATTTTGATGCATTATTTTGATCCAAACTTCCAAAAATCATTTCTGCCTAACCATGGAGGATTGGACTTTGATTCTTTTTGCATTGTGTTTAGCATATCATGTAGTTTGTGAGATTAAATGGCCATGATTTGATCTTTCATTTTCCATTTGTTTGGCATTTTTCTTGTTAAGGAACCCTAAAACCCTAGATAACTTAGGAAAATCATAACTTGAATTAGGTTGAGAGTTGGAACTTCTCCTTTGGGCAGTGAGTTAGTATAGGATTAGGGATCCTTTAAGTGCATTTTCAATTTTTTATATTGATGTTTGCTTCTGATTTTGGTTTGTGTTTGATGCTTTGATCATAAACCCTAATTTGGGCTTCCATATGCATCCATCTTGCATTTGCATTCATACCTTGACTTGCCATAGCATTTTATGCATTCTTGTGATTCATTTGACATCTTAAGACATATTGAAAGCATGTTTGATCATTGCATCTTGCATTTGCCATGTTGTATGCCATTTGCCTTTCATAACTTTTCATGAATGTTCATGCTTCTTAACTTGTTTCATTTGCATCCATAAGCTTGTATGATCATCCCCATGTGTTGTTTCATGTTTGCACCATCCCCTAGCATCATTAACATCATTCATATGCTTCTGGTTTTGGTTTGCATCATGCCATTTCATTTCATTTTGCATTGCATTGCATTTCTTTTCTAACCTTTCAGGTGGTAAGTAACTTTGAGAAGTGAATTTGCCTTCACTTCTCATATTTTCTTTTCATCTCATTCATGCATCCTTGCTGCATTTTGTTATGTGTTTGAGTTTGAGCTTGCTCATTCTTCTTCTTCTTACTTTATTCCTTCAAGTGACTTGACTTCTTAAATGAAGCAAGTTACTTTGCTTCTCCTGATCCTTTCATCTGCTTCCTGGTGGTTCCATTGAAGACTTCTCTTGTAAACCTCACCAACCTTAGGAACAACCAAGCATGAGAATGATTAGGGTTTTGATTAGTCCCCCACTTAGTTTTTACCTTTGTGTCTCATTGAGTCTTCTCTTCTCACCTCATAATCAGGGACTAAACCCTAAAGGCTTTAAGGCTTTGTGATTAAGCTTATGCCTGCATCCTTCTATTAGGATGGAGTGTATAACTTTAATCCTAAGTGTTAAACCCTTAATGTGTTTAAATCCTTTAATCAATTCACTTAATAATCATCAAGACATCAAGCTTGTAACTTGGGCCTTGCATTAGGGTTCTAATTCTTCCTTAACTGGTTAAGAAGGACTAACCCTAGTGTTAATGGACAAGTCCTCCTCAAGTTGTCTTACAAATCATAAAAACCACTTCATCATCATATCATTAAATAAAATCCACTTAAATAAAGGCTTTGTTTTGTCACGAGTTTAATCCCTAATCATGGATTAAGTTGAGGAGCTTTCCTCAGCTTAAACATCCTCATCTATTATCCTTCTATTAGGATGGTGTAATGAGCCTGTTTAATCCCTGATTATGGCTTAATCTCATTACTTAACACTAAACAAAAACACCAAAAACATCTAAATAATCACAAGTAGGTTAATGATCTTAATCCTATATCAAAGGTGATTAAGTGTGAGAAGCTGACTTCACACTTAAGGTACTCTCATTACCCCTAATCAGAGGGAAGATGTGATGAGTTTACTAACCCATTGGTTTAGGATTAAGCTCATTAACTTATGACAAACTTTCAAAAGCAATAAAAGACTGAAAATTCAAAAACAAACAATAATCGTCTCCTTCGGGATTCTTTTCTCATCACATTCACTCATAAACGAGAACTTGCTTCTTCCGTCTAATGCAAGACAGTTTGCACCTGAGCCAGACAGGTCATACACTTGAGCATAGACAAGTAAGCAGTTCACAAGTCAATTCATCTTTCAGTCTCTTTGGGTCGAACTACGGTGTTATGACTTCCTCATTGCACGAGAGGATACGTAGGCATAACTTAACAGTTATCGAACAAAAGTCTCTGTACATTCCCCCTCTTTTCAGCTTCATTCTTTAGCCTCATGATCTTGAGCATCTCATTCCTGTTCTTACACTGACACTTTATATATCACACTTTGCACTTCTTTTACACTAACACCTGTACATCCTTTTCCAGCTCTTTATACACAAATTGCACTAACACTACCCCTTTAAAGCACAAATCTTTTAAGCGTGGATCCCGTCGAGTACGGCGGACAATCTGGGTGCTAATACCTTCCCAGGTTGTAACCAACCCCCTTTCTCAGTCTCTCTGGTTCGCAACCGTCTTATCCATCTTTTTCTAGGTCTATGCAGCATTGCCTTTCCTCCGGGATAAAAATGCCTAGCTGGCGACTCTTTTCTTCTCCAGTGAGTTCACTGCTGTGTGTTCTCATTGTTCCTTTTGCCGACCGTTCGCGTCTGTACCTTTATTTGGGCCATTTCCCATTTATCGGGAGCGACAGCTTGGCGACTCTGCTGGGGACATAGTAAACTGTAACCAGGGCTTCTGGTTCTTTTTGTGGGTTCCTCCTAGCGCTTGATTGATTTGTGTTTACTGGGGTGTTATGTGCTATTTGTGTTTGTATACTTGTCTTATTTTTGCTTTATGTACAGTTGCTTTATTATTTTTCTTTATAGCTTTGCATATATCATATTGTCATATTGTGCTGGCTGGATCTATTTGTTGCTTTGGTGGGTGGGTGTGCTATTGAGAGTTGAGGTCCTATACCTGGGACCTGAGTGACACCTAGGCTAGAGTGGTTCATGTTCTTTCCCATTCCATCTCGGTCTGGTGCGGGAATATGAAACACGGTTCAAATATGGGTTTCTTCTTGAGAACTCTGTGCTGCAGATTTCCTGTAGTGCTAGGGCTATCTGGGAAGCCTGCTAAGTCTGGATGACCTTTAGTATTGACCTTCAGAAACTGAGGAGAATTAGAGGAGGATTTTTTATGGTTATTGTAAACATTGTACCTCCGGGTTAGAAGTGTTTACACTTCTCATAACTGATCCAAGTCTGAGGATCTTTGTTTTAGAACACTACCTGTGAGGGGGTTGGGCTGTTTACAGGTTTGCAGGAACCCTTGACCTCAACATATCCTCATTGCCAGTGCAGTTCTATGTTTTGATCCGGTCACTATGATCCTGAAGTTATTGACCTCTGGTTTTCAGTTACTATTTTGGGTTACTATACAGATCTTGTGGTTACAGACACTTGATTCTTGACAGTATTCCAGATTCCAGGCAGTTTCCAACTGTGATCCCATGTCTTTGCATCTTTTGCATCATCATATTGCATTTCGCATTTGCATCAACATTGCATTTCCTTCTTCCAGAGAGCTCATCCTTCCTCTTTTGTCCATGACCAGCCAGCTGATTTCCCGGTACTCAGTTTGAACAAGTGGTAACAGTTAGAAGACGACAGAGTGTGTTGAAGCTAGACTGAACAGTGTCAAGAGTTAAGAAGGTTCAGTTTGAAAGCCGTCAGTAGCTATGTCAGAGAACAACCGTCAGAATGATGAGTTTCCACCTGGTTTCACTTCAATGACCAATCCTCTGTATGGTCTTCCTCCTGATGAGGATCTTCCACAAGTGAACAATCTTGCTCAAGCTCAGCCTGTACAGACCCCGATCGTGAATCAGAATGTACCTGAACCATCTGCTGTCCGAGGTGGACCTTCATCTTCTTCTGATTCTACAGATTATCAGAGTTTTGCCTTCCCTATGCCAGACTTCCAAGGGGCAATCCCTCTTGTGAAAACCAAGGATCCACAAGTTATTGATCCCGCTGAAAGATTTCGTGTGTTGGACGAGCGACTCAAAGCCTTAGCGGATCCTGATGCCTTCGGTTTTGATGCTCTAACCCTGTGTTTGGTGCCTGGTCTTGTCATTCCTCCAGATTTCAAAACTCCGAAGTTTGAGAAATACACTGGTGTCAGTTGCCCGAAGCGTCATTTGGTGATGTTCTGTAGAAAAATGACTTCTTATGCCTGCAATGATAAGTTGATGATTCACTGTTTTCAGGACAGTTTAAGTGGGGCATCTTTAAGTTAGTACATGGATTTGGAAAGCAGTCATATCCGATCTTGGAATGATTTATCCAGAGCTTTCGTAAAGCAATACCAGTACAATATGGACGTGGCGCCCAATCGCACGCACTTGCAGAGCCTATCCCAGAGGAGTGGTGAATCTTTCAGAGAATATGCACAGTGGTGGAGAGAATTGGCAGCCCAAGTGCTACCACCACTTTCAGACAGAGAATTAATTGACCTGTTCGTGGGCACCTTGCAGGGCCCATACTTGGAAAGAATGAGTAGCATTGGGATGACAAGCTTCTCTGATTTGATGATAGTTGGAGTGCGCATTGAGAGCCTGCTCAAAAGTGGAAAGATACAGGACTTTTCGAATATCCCAGCTAGTGAAGGTGAGTCTGTTGTTAGCTCCCAAGAGGAAGAATGGTATGATACCAATGCAGTCATGGCCAATGTTGCATATTCTAGAACAACATCTTCTAAGAGATCATCTTTTCCTGAATCTGATTACTCTTATGGGCATTCGACAATGCTCAGAGCACCGTGTCAGAAACCCTGGGCTCCTCCTCGTCCAAATCTGCAATCTCATGGTCGAAGACCTCAGAATCAACTTCAGGGCAGCCTAGGCCTCGTAACAATCTGGAAAGAAGGATTGCTCCTCTTCATCCAGTCCCCATGGCATACAGCGAACTCTTGCCACATCTAGTTCAGAGCTCTTTGGTGGTTCCTAAGCCTCTCAAGCCGTTACCAGGGCCGTACCCTCCAGGGTACAATCCTCATGAGCAGTGCGGGTATCATGGTGGATCAATGGGGCATTCAACTGAAGGTTGCAAAGCTTTTCAAGCCAAAGTACAACAGTTGATCGACAAGGGCTACATCTCCTTTCCAGAAGGAAGCTTGGTTGTGCACGTCAACCTCTCGCCTGATTGAGTTCAAAGACTTCAGAAGAAGCATATCTTGATTTCAGTGGCTCAGACAACAGTATGTCATCAGAGTTGGTGATCGCTGTATCCTTTTATCATTTGCATTGTAGTTTCTTTCCTGTTAGCAGCTACTTGTCTTTTAAGCATTGTTATTTTAAATGGTAATGTTAATGTAGTGATCTTGCACTTTTGAATCAATTATGTCGCATTCGCTCATTTTTCTTTACTTGCATTGAAAAAAGAAAAAACAAAAATTGCATCCATTTACTTCCCATCTATGTCACTGTTGTTTAGCAGGTTTGAGGGAGGATGATGACAACTGAATACCCATAATTGTTGAAGGTATGCTTTCAGGGTAGGACCTGCTGACGATGTACAGGCATTGTTTCAATTCCCAAACACCGGAGATATAAGGGAGATAGACCCTCGTCAACCCCTTTGAGCCTTGAAGTAGGAGTTTCTTTTCTGAACGAAAAAAAAAACCCTCACATCTAACCCGGGGCAGGGTAGTTATCAGTTAATTTGACCGAGCGTTCAAATTTCTAAAGGAGTGTGCATCCGAGGATCCATTACCTTTATTCATTACACCTCAAGAGGTCAAGGGACGTGAAACCACAATGGTTATCCCTCACCAACAAAGGAATGAGGCAGTCAACCCTTTCAGCAAGTCATGACAAGCCAGTGTCACACGATTTGTTCAACAAAAATCAAAGAAAAAAAAAAGAAATAAAGCCCGCTAAGTCAAAAAATGTGTGAAAACATATGGCTTAGGCAAAAGTTAGGGCATCCCGCTGGACTTCAAAATCGAAAAATTCAAAAAGAATCAGTCCAGGCAAAAGTTAGGGAGTAAAAAAAATCAAAAAAAAGAAAAATCTGCCATTAGAACAAAATCGTGTGACTACAGACACAAAGCCATAAGGGGTGACTGTTACTCCAAGAAACCTCATTGGTGCGTAAACCATCAACGTCATTGGTTCCTCAATCATTACAAAACCCTTGTGAGAAGCGAGCGTTTAAGTCGAATTAGCTGAACATAGGACTGGAGAACATCAAGGAGAATGGGTGGGCACAGATAAACTTTGAGCCATAAATCTTTCTTTCTAAAACCGTGAACCAGACCACGTTATAACCCTTGAAAGTCCTAATTGAATCAGGTTCAATTCTGAAAGCATACTGCGACAAGGTTGCGTAAACTGACTCCTAAAGGTTTGCTAATTCAACACTACGTTTGGACTAATCGTCCATTCGTCACACACTGTCACAGCATCAAAATAAATAAATTTTCAAAACTTGCATGTGTACCGCATTAAAATTACCATTTGTGAATGTACAGTTTTAATTGCAAGTTAGTTTGTGACACCCGGGAAGTTCCTACAAAGGACAATCAGAGGAAAACTTGATCATTCAACAACGATGACCAGAATCAAGAGCATCTTGTCAGCCTATGAATCAGGGGCATGTTATCCAGTGGTTTTGTTGATCAAGGAATCTGTCAGGGTAAAGAGAGTTCCCAAGCATCAGTTGATTGAGGAACATCATTCAAAGTCAGTTGTACAGAGTTGAATCTACCAAACAGGAGCAGGCCACCCTAATTTTCTGCTGACCAAAGATATATTCTTCCAATCCTCCGTCAGAATGGGTCAATTCGCTTCCACGCTCATACCAAGGCAGGACACTTCCAGAGATCACTAAGTGCAACTCTCCTCGAGAGAACACCCAAGTTTTCTATTCCAGAAATTGGATAATCAGCAACAGTCTGTTCAGAGACTCGCCCAACAGGGGCAAATTTTAGCTACACAGAGCAATTTGTATCAGTGATCTTCGAGTTCATGACGAGTGTCGGGAAATCATGCTACCCACCGTCGCCTTTGTCACCCTTCTCAACCAGAAGCCTTGTCACCTATGACTTTTTCCCCATCCTCGGGATTTCTTATAGCCTTTCATAATCATTGCATAAATTATATGCATACGTTATTCATGTCGCATCTCTAGAGCATACGCATCATAAGTGCATTGGGCATCCTAACCCCTCAAACATCAGATCTCACATCCAGGGCCCCGTAACCCCAACTTATCAAGCCGTTCAAAGTCCAGTTCTCGTCTGGCAAACCATTTAAAGTCCAGTTCTCGTCTGGCAAGCCATTTCAACGTATAGTCCTCGTCTGGCAGACAAACCCAAAGTCCAGTTCTCGTCTGGCAAACCAACTTCAAATACCAGTTCTCGTCTGGTAGGCGAATCTTTTAACCAGTTCTCGTCTGGTCACCTTTTCATTAACCTTTTGGACGCCAGTTCCCGTCTGGTAGTCATTCTTTTTCAAAGTCAATTCTCGTTTGATAGTGAACCCAAGGAGTCAGTTCTCGTCTGACGACTTATTCTTTGCCCATCAGTTCTCGTCTGTTGGCCTAACTTTAATAAACCAGTTCTCGTCTGGTAATTCACCTTCAAAAGTCCAATTGCTTGGCAACCAAAAAAAATATATATATATATCTATCAACCTGGCCCTAGCGCCCAACCATCCTTGTTTCATATCTTTGGTTATGAGCATACGTCTGCATTGTACATCATTTGCATTGCATCTTCATACCGCATGGTTTCTGTTTTAGCTCTGATGTGGGGCAAGAATCGTTTCAAGACGTAATCTGGGGCAGTTATCTCAAGACTTGTTGAATTTCTGCGAGAGTTGGAAGACACTGGGGCAATTCTGGATGCCAAGTCTTCTGTAAAATCCTCTGAAGACGATCTTTTTATGGATGATGTAGTACAGTATAATTGAGGAGTTAAGGGAATGTTAGTTCACTCAGGATGATCAGTAATGCTTTTGTTGAGCTCAGAAGTTTGAAGCACTGTGTTAATTCTCAGGGAATGTCTGGTATTTATTTTACCAGCAGGGCATTGGAAGTTTATTTCTTCCCCGAGCATAAAGATCTTCTTTCAGCCGACAAGATTCCCTCATGAGGAGTTGTTTATTCACATTCAGTCAAAGCCAATTTTCATTGGCACATCTTCCCAGCACAGTTGTCACGCTATACATGGGGCTTAATTTGGCTTATTTCGATTCTCCATCAAAGTCTCTCCTCAGCAGAGCATTGCCAAACCTTTTCTCAACCATGAAGGTTGACATCCCCAGCTGAGTTAGAGCAGATGATAACCCCAACAGAACTTCAAGGCTAATTGAATCGTTCTCTTCCCCAAGCGGACTTATCCTTCCACAGCAAAGTTTTCCCGACAGGAAGATGAAGGCCTTGCTTCCCCACAAAGTTAGAATTATCAGAATTCCCTCCTCAGCAGGATTGTGTGATCAAGCATCTTCCCTAGCCAAGTATAAAGATGATCTTTCCCCATAGAGTCATCGGGATTCTCATTTCCAAGGGATTTCCCCAGCAGAGCAAGAAGAAATTCTCCCCAGTGGAGTCAGAGCAGGATGATCAGATCCTCAGCAGATGTTCAAAGCAGTTAAACGAAGTATACCTCACGCAGAGTCATCTTTCCTCCAGTGAAAACCTCTCCAACAAGCATCAGGTTGCCAACACTTCGTTCCCATCAGAGTTAAAAGCTTTCAACCTGTCAGCAGTATACAGAATGCTTCCCAAATTCCCCAGCGGAGAGCTAAAGCTAAAGCAGTTGCCTTACATTCACAAACATCAGTATATACTCCTTGTGGCACCCGTCCGTGTCATATCCCTAGCATAAAGCCAAAGCGTCCCCTTTGCACTCACAGATACATATATGTACAATTCCTTGACATCCGTCAGTGTCACCTTCCCCAGCACAGTAACATAAACACTTTGTATATCAGATACTTGTTTATACTATACTTTCCTTTTCTTGACACTCGTCCATGTCACTCTCCCCAGCAGATTAAACACTCATCTATACATCACTCATACTCACCATTCATGTCACACTTATACAGGTATTCGTCCGTATCTTGTATATACCATTTATATCCCCACAGATTCGACACTCGTCCGTGTTCTTTGTTAACCAGTTGGTACTCGTCCGTACCATCATCTCAGAACATGCGTCAAGCATTTGTTTCTACCTGATACTCGCCCGTATCATAGTCTTAAGGATGCTCGTCCGCATCTTTAACCCATACATTGTGTCAAACACTTCCTTGTCTTCTTGAATATAGACACTCGTCCGTGTCTACTACTCCCCAGGAGAGTCCCTTCAGATTCAACACTCATTCGTGTTCTCTGTTAACCAGTTGATACTCGTTCGTATCATCATCTTTGAACACGTGTCAGTATTTGTTTCTACCCGATACTCGTCCGTATCGTAGTCTTAAGGATGCTCGTCCGCATCTTTAATCTATACACAAACATTTAAACACTTATACCTTTTATTTCTTGGATATAAACACTCGTCCGTGTTTATTATTCCCCAGTAGATCGCCAACAAAACAAATTTCTTTATCTGACATTCGTCCTATGTCATGATAAACTTTGAGAGCAGCCGTACCCTGCTAGGTGGTCGTCCTCCACCTCTTGATGGTCGTCCTCCATCAGGCTCGTCCGATGGCCGTCCCCATCGTTGATTTTCTATCCGACATTCGTCCTATGTCGTGATATTTAGCAGCCGTCCCCTGCTAGGTGGTCGTCCTCCACCCTTTGATGATCGTCCTTCATCATTTTATCCAATGGCCGTCCCCATTGTTGATTTTGGTTATCTGACCTTCGTCCTATGTCATGATAAACCTTGAGAGCAGCCGTCCCCTGCTAGGTGGTCGTCCTCCACCTCTTGATGGTCGTCCTCCATCATGCTCGTCCGATGGCCGTCCCCATCGTTGACCTGTTATCCGGCATTCGTCCTATGTCGCGATATTTTCGGCAGTCGTACCCTGCCAGGTGGTCGTCCTCCACCTTAGATGACCGTCTCTCATCTTAACCCAACAGAGCAGCCGTCCCCTGCTAGGTGATTGTCCTCCACCTTTGATGACCGTACCTCATCATCTGTTTATTTCATTTATTCTTTAACCCGATGGTCGTCCCCGTCGTTGTCCCTTTTTCTTTCAGTTTAGCCCGATGGCCGTCCCCATCGTTGGTTACTTTACTTTATGAACTTGATGGCCGTCCCCGTCATGTCTCATTAATCCCCAGAGAATTTTACAACTTTATCTTGATGGCCGTCCCCATCATGATCCATTTTATCCCCAGCATGTCGGCCGTCCCCGTCATTGCTTTATTTCCCGCACTTTTCCAGCGTGTCGGCCGTCCCCGTCATTTCTCTTTACCCAGCAGTCGTCCTCTGCTCGACGGTCGTCCTCCGTCGCCCGCACTTTATATTATACTTTGTTTTCTTTTACAATCTATATCCCTTTTCTTCTTCATTCTGTGAGTGCAAATTTTGGACTGTCTTTGGTATTCAACCATAGGTTATCTTGTTTGTCTGATAAGCCGTCGCTTACATCCTGCACAGCTAACTCATGTTTGAATAGGTGCAGCTGTAAACACCCCAAATTTTCCCTCACCCATTTCACACCATGGCTTGTGATCATTTCATATGCATAAACACAATCATGACATCCCATATCCCATTTTTGATCCACTGCATTGGTTCTAGGTCATCTGCATCTAGGGTTTGTGATCTGAGCAATCTAAGAGCTTCTTAAGCCTCTCCAAAGGCCATCAATCACTTCAAAGGGGTCCATGTGTGTTCAAGTATCATATTATATCCTCTCAAAGTCAAGAATGTCATAGAATCACAAGAACTTGAAATGGTGTGGAGGCAGAGCCAGGCTTGACTGCACAGTTGACCTAGAAATTAGGGCTTTGGTTTCAGAGGCCATAACTCCAAATTTTTTGGTCATTCTTGTTTCATTTGGTCTCTATATGGTATAGGGAGTATGCATATCAATTTTCATGAAGAAATTCCATGGGGAAGTCATCTGATCAAGGGTTGACTTTTCAAGCAAGTCAGTGCAAAATCAGGGCATCTGAGGCCCCCAATGACCCAATCAAAGGGTATTCTTCACCATTTTGATTGTGTATGATCTTTATTTGATCATAGAAGATGTTGGAAGTTCAAAAAATTCAAGAATCTCAAGTTTTTGCAAAGTTGACTTTTTGGGCAAGTTTGACTTTTAATGAAAATGTCATTTTATGCAACTTTTTCAACCCTTACTTTTTGGTCCAAAAATGCTTCAAATGGAAAAACTTTGGTCATGAAAGTTGTAGAATAGATCTTTCCCTTTTCAAAAAGTACAAGAACATGACCTAATTCATTTTTGATCAAAAGCTATGGCTAGTCAAAGTTGGCAAAAATCACTAAATTTCAAGTCATGCACCAAAGAGGCAAAGTTGCAAATTCACTTCTCAAGGCCAAATAAGTCAGCAAATGGGCTTCCAATTCATTCAATATGATCACACAACATTCAAAAATCAGAATGGGCCAAGAGATCACATGTTTATGGCCTATGGAGCAAGACTTTTTCATAGAAAACCAAAGACAAACCAAGTTGCAAAAACTCATGATGGCATTGCATCCACTTGCTAGCTACTTTGCTGATCAACCCTAGCCTTTTCCCTCACCATGCTGCGCAGCCCACACCCCTTGTACTTGGCTAGAACATGACCCATGCTTTCTCTTAAACAAAGTTGACAATTTGCAAAAGTAGCTACACCTATCACAAAAGGGCATGTCACATCTTCTGACCAATGGGATTTGTTTATACAAATCAATAGCAAGCCAAACACAATAACAAGCAAGCCTGAAGCCAGCCATAGCATCACATCCTCATTTCCACTCTCAAAAGCAAAAGCTTTCGAAACTCAGAAAACAAGCCACAAACACTTAAACAAACCTCATAGATCAACTCAACTCATCATCCTGGTCACAAAGCACCCCTCATCCTTGCCTTAAACTGCTTGAATCAAGAACATGATTCTCACCTGAGCTTCAACAGAAGTTGTTCAAACTCTCAAACCAGCCAACACAAATTCCTTCTAAGCATCAAGAGTGCATCAGGAGCATAAAAGGAGGTGATTGCACAAGGAGAAGAGGCCAGAAAGTTACAAACTGAAAGCTTCAAAACTCAGGTAGCTTCATGAACATTTTTTCCAGAAACGATTTTTTAAGTTCCTAAGTTGTTCTTCATGATTCACTGATTATTCTGATGTCTTTGGTTTTGAAAATGGTGAAGAAATGAGGGTTTAATCATGTTCTGAAACTTTCTGACCTAGAAATGTTTTCTTTCGATTCATGCGATTGATGAAATATAAATGAGTTTTGGTTTGGGGTTTTGATTCAGGGAGGTTTGGGAAGGATTTCTGTTCTTTTAGATTTCATTTTAGTTACGTTTTGAAGGTTTTAGGAATTTTCAGGTGGGGTTCCCACCGGAGAAGACGACCGGAAGTCTTCTTCGGCCACCTGAAAATGATTAGGGCTTAATCATGTCATTAAGTGTAGTTTGAATCTGATGCGTTGGATCTGTTGACTTGGTTAACCTGGCGCGTGTTTGTGTGGCCCAGATGCACTCATTTTGCCCTAATCTCAATTAATTAATTCATAAACTCAGTTTAGTCAAGTTTGAATATGGACCATTGATTTGCGCGCGTAGTCAACAGGCTTCTACCCAGAACCCATCCTGGCCATCCATTGCGTTTACTTTTCTTTTTTTTTTATTTTTATTCCATTTATTTTATATTTCTTTCTCCATTTATTTTAAAATAGTAAAATTTATGCAAAAATTCTGAAATTTTTTACACAAGTTATTATTTAATTTCAGAACACAAAAATATTTTTATTTTTATTTTTTGCATTCAAAAAGTATTTTTAAATATTTAAAAGTTTATTTTTAATTAATTAATGAGAATTAATTAATTAAAAATACTTTTAGGTATTTAAAAATCACCCAAAAAATTCATGAAACATTTAAAAACATTTAGAAACATTGTCCAACCCTCAAACCAAATTTCTTTTTCGATCTTGATGCATTTTGAGAATTTTTCATGGAATTAAAATCATTTTGATGCATTATTTTGATCCAAACTTCCAAAAATCATTTCTGCCTAACCATGGAGGATTGGACTTTGATTCTTTTTGCATTGTGTTTAGCATATCATGTAGTTTGTGAGATTAAATGGCCATGATTTGATCTTTCATTTTCCATTTGTTTGGCATTTTTCTTGTTAAGGAACCCTAAAACCCTAGATAACTTAGGAAAATCATAACTTGAATTAGGTTGAGAGTTGGAACTTCTCCTTTGGGCAGTGAGTTAGTATAGGATTAGGGATCCTTTAAGTGCATTTTCAATTTTTTATATTGATGTTTGCTTCTGATTTTGGTTTGTGTTTGATGCTTTGATCATAAACCCTAATTTGGGCTTCCATATGCATCCATCTTGCATTTGCATTCATACCTTGACTTGCCATAGCATTTTATGCATTCTTGTGATTCATTTGACATCTTAAGACATATTGAAAGCATGTTTGATCATTGCATCTTGCATTTGCCATGTTGTATGCCATTTGCCTTTCATAACTTTTCATGAATGTTCATGCTTCTTAACTTGTTTCATTTGCATCCATAAGCTTGTATGATCATCCCCATGTGTTGTTTCATGTTTGCACCATCCCCTAGCATCATTAACATCATTCATATGCTTCTGGTTTTGGTTTGCATCATGCCATTTCATTTCATTTTGCATTGCATTGCATTTCTTTTCTAACCTTTCAGGTGGTAAGTAACTTTGAGAAGTGAATTTGCCTTCACTTCTCATATTTTCTTTTCATCTCATTCATGAATCCTTGCTGCATTTTGTTATGTGTTTGAGTTTGAGCTTGCTCATTCTTCTTCTTCTTACTTTCTTCCTTCAAGTGACTTGACTTCTTAAATGAAGCAAGTTACTTTGCTTCTCCTGATCCTTTCATCTGCTTCCTGGTGGTTCCATTGAAGACTTCTCTTGTAAACCTCACCAACCTTAGGAACAACCAAGCATGAGAATGATTAGGGTTTTGATTAGTCCCCCACTTAGTTTTTACCTTTGTGTCTCATTGAGTCTTCTCTTCTCACCTCATAATCAGGGACTAAACCCTAAAGGCTTTAAGGCTTTGTGATTAAGCTTATGCCTGCATCCTTCTATTAGGATGGAGTGTATAACTTTAATCCTAAGTGTTAAACCCTTAATGTGTTTAAATCCTTTAATCAATTCACTTAATAATCATCAATACATCAAGCTTGTAACTTGGGCCTTGCATTAGGGTTCTAATTCTTCCTTAACTGGTTAAGAAGGACTAACCCTAGTGTTAATGGACAAGTCCTCCTCAAGTTGTCTTACAAATCATAAAAACCACTTCATAATCATATCATTAAATAAAATCCACTTAAATAAAGGCTTTGTTTTGTCACGAGTTTAATCCCTAATCATGGATTAAGTTGAGGAGCTTTCCTCAGCTTAAACATCCTCATCTATTATCCTTCTATTAGGATGGTGTAATGAGCCTGTTTAATCCCTGATTATGGCTTAATCTCATTACTTAACACTAAACAAAAACACCAAAAACATCAAAATAATCACAAGTAGGTTAATGATCTTAATCCTATATCAAAGGTGATTAAGTGTGAGAAGCTGACTTCACACTTAAGGTACTCTCATTACCCCTAATCAGAGGGAAGATGTGATGAGTTTACTAACCCATTGGTTTAGGCTTAAGCTCATTAACTTATGACAAACTTTCAAAAGCAATAAAAGACTGAAAATTCAAAAACAAACAATAATCGTCTCCTTCGGGATTCTTTTCTCATCACATTCACTCATAAACGAGAACTTGCTTCTTCCGTCTAATGCAAGACAGTTTGCACCTGAGCCAGACAGGTCATACACTTGAGCATAGACAAGTAAGCAGTTCACAAGTCAATTCATCTTTCAGTCTCTTTGGGTCGAACTACGGTGTTCTGACTTCCTCATTGCACGAGAGGATACGTAGGCATAACTTAACAGTTATCGAACAAAAGTCTCTGTACATTCCCCCTCTTTCCAGCTTCATTCTTTAGCCTCATGATCTTGAGCATCTCATTCCTGTTCTTACACTGACACTTTAAATATCACACTTTGCACTTCTTTTACACTGACACCTGTACATCCTTTTCCAGCTCTTTATACACAAATTGCACTGACACTACCCCTTTAAAGCACAAATCTTTTAAGCGTGGATCCCGTCGAGTACGGCGGACAATCTGGGTGCTAATACCTTCCCAGGTTGTAACCAACCCCCTTTCTCAGTCTCTCTGGTTCGCAACCGTCTTATCCATCTTTTTCTAGGTCTATGCAGCATTGCCTTTCCTCCGGGATAAAAATGCCTAGCTGGCGACTCTTTTCTTCTCCAGTGAGTTCACTGCTGTGTGTTCTCATTGTTCCTTTCGCCGACCGTTCGCGTCTGTACCTTTATTTGGGCCATTTCCCATTTATCGGGAGCGACAGCTTGGCGACTCTGCTGGGGACATAGTAAACTGTAACCAGGGCTTCTGGTTCTTTTTGTGGGTTCCTCCTAGCGCTTGATTGATTTGTGTTTACTGGGGTGTTATGTGCTATTTGTGTTTGTATACTTGTCTTATTTTTGCTTTATGTACAGTTGCTTTATTATTTTTCTTTATAGCTTTGCATATATCATATTGTCATATTGTGCTGGCTGGATCTATTTGTTGCTTTGGTGGGTGAGTGTGCTATTGAGAGTTGAGGTCCTATACCTGGGACCTGAGTGACACCTAGGCTAGAGTGGTTCATGTTCTTTCCCATTCCATCTCGGTCTGGTGCGGGAATATGAAACACGGTTCAGATATGGGTTTCTTCTTGAGAACTATGTGCTGCAGATTTCCTGTAGTGCTAGGGCTATCTGGGAAGCCTGCTAAGTCTGGATGACCTTTAGTATTGACCTTCAGAAACTGAGGAGAATTAGAGGAGGATTTTTTATGGTTATTGTAAACACTGTACCTCCGGGTTAGAAGTGTTTACACTTCTCATAACTGATCCAAGTCTGAGGATCTTTGTTTTAGAACACTACCTGTGAGGGGGTTGGGCTGTTTACAGGTTTGCAGGAACCCTTGACCTCAACATATCGTCATTGCCAGTGCAGTTCTATGTTTTGATCCGGTCACTATGATCCTGAAGTTATTGACCTCTGGTTTTCAGTTACTATTTTGGGTTACTATACAGATCTTGTGGTTACAGACACTTGATTCTTGATAGTATTCCAGATTCCAGGCAGTTTCCAGCTGTGATCCCATGTCTTTGCATCTTTTGCATCATCATATTGCATTTCGCATTTGCATCAACATTGCATTTCCTTCTTCCAGAGAGCTCATCCTTCCTCTTTTGTCCATGACCAGCCAGCTGATTTCCCGGTACTCAGTTTGAACAAGTGGTAACAGTTAGAAGACGACAGAGTGTGTTGAAGCTAGACTGAACAGTGTCAAGAGTTAAGAAGGGTCAGTTTGAAAGCCGTCAGTAGCTATGTCAGAGAACAACCGTCAGAATGATGAGTTTCCACCTGGTTTCACTTTAATGACCAATCCTTTGTATGGTCTTCCTCCTGATGAGGATCTTCCACAAGTGAACAATCTTGCTCAAGCTCAGCCTGTACAGACCCCGATCGTGAATCAGAATGTACCTGAACCATCTGTTGTCCGAGGTGGACCTTCATCTTCTTCTGATTCTACAGATTATCAGAGTTTTGCCTTCCCTATGCCAGACTTCCAAGGGGCAATCCCTCTTGTGAAAACCAAGGATCCACAAGTTATTGATCCTGCTTAAAGATTTCGTGTGTTGGACGAGCGACTCAAAGCCTTAGCGGATCCTGATGCCTTCGGTTTTGATGCTCTAACCCTGTGTTTGGTGCCTGGTCTTGTCATTCCTCCAGATTTCAAAACTCCGAAGTTTGAGAAATACACTGGTGTCAGTTGCCCGAAGCGTCATTTGGTGATGTTTTGTAGAAAAATGACTTCTTATGCCTGCAATGATAAGTTGATGATTCACTGTTTTCAGGACAGTTTAAGTGGGGCATCTTTAAGTTGGTACATGGATTTGGAAAGCAGTCATATCCGATCTTGGAATGATTTATCCAGAGCTTTCGTAAAGCAATACCAGTACAATATGGACGTGGCGCCCAATCGCACGCACTTGCAGAGCCTATCCCAGAGGAGTGGTGAATCTTTCAGAGAATATGCACAGCGGTGGAGAGAATTGGCAGCCCAAGTGCTACAACCACTTTCAGACAGAGAATTAATTGACCTGTTCGTGGGCACCTTGTAGGGCCCATACTTGGAAAGAATGAGTAGCATTGGGATGACAAGCTTCTCTGATTTGATGATAGTTGGAGTGCGCATTGAGAGCCTGCTCAAAAGTGGAAAGATACAGGACTTTTTGAATATCCCAGCTAGTGAAGGTGAGTCTGTTGTTAGCTCCCAAGAGGAAGAATGGTATGATACCAATGCAGTCATAGCCAATGTTGCATATTCTAGAACAACATCTTCTAAGAGATCATCTTTTCCTGAATCTGATTACTCTTATGGGCATTCGACAATGCTCAGAGCACCATGTCAGAAACCCTGGGCTCCTCCTCGTCCAAATCTGCAATCTCATGGTCGAAGACCTCAGAATCAACTTCAGGGCCAGCCTAGGCCTCGTAACAATCTGGAAAGAAGGATTGCTCCTCTTCATCCAGTCCCCATGGCATACAGCGAACTCTTGCCACATCTAGTTCAGAGCTCTTTGGTGGTTCCTAAGCCTCTCAAGCCGTTACCAGGTGTCGCTCCCAAAGATTTGCATCCAGGTACAAGCGCGAACGGTCGGCGAAAGGAACAGTGAGAACACACAGCCGTGAACTCACTGGAGATGAATAGAGTCGCCAGCTAGGCATTTTTATCCCGGAGGAAAGGCAATGCTGCATAGGCCTAGAAAAAGATGGATAAGACGGTTGCGAACCAGAGAGACTGAGAAAGGGGGTTGGTTACAACCTGGGAAGGTATTAGCACCCAGATTGTCCGTCGTACTCGACGGGATCCACGCTTAAAAGATTTGTGTTATAAAGGGGTAGTGTCAGTGCAATTTGTGTATAAATGAGCTGGAAAAGGATGCACAGGTATCAGTGTAAAGGTTGTGAAGTGTGATATGTATAAATGATGTGTCAGTGAAAGAATGAGAATGAATTGCTCATGATAATGAGGCTAAGAGAATGAGGCTGGAAGGAGGGGGGATGTACAGAGACTTTTGTTCGATAACCGTTAAGTTATGCCTACGTATCCTCTCGTGCAATGAGGAAGTCAGAACACCGTAGTTCGACCCAAAGAGACTGAAAGATGAATTGACTTGTGAACTGCTTACTTGCCTATGCTCAAGTGTATGACCTGTCTGGCTCAGGTGCGAACTGTCTTGCATCAGACGGAAGAAGCAAGTTCTCGTTTGTGAGTGAGTGTGATGAGAAAAGAATCCCGGAGGAGACGATTATTGTTTGTTTTTGTGTTTTCAGTCTTTTATTGCTTTTGAAAGTTTGTCATAAGATAATGAGCTTAAGCCTAAACCAATGAGTTAGTAAACTCATCACATCTTCCCTCTGATTAGGGGTAATGAGAATTACCTTAAGTGTGAAGTCAGATTCTCACACTTAATCACCTTTGGTGTAGGGTTAAGATCATCAACCTACTTGTGATTATTTAGATGTTTTTGTGGTTTTTGTTTAGTGTTGAGTAATGAGGTTAAGCCATAATCAAGGATTAAACAGACTCATTACACCATCCTAATAGAAGGATAATAGATGAGAATGTTTAAGCTGAGGAAAGCTCCTCAACTTAATCCATGATTAGGGATTAAACTCATGACAAAACAAGCCTTTGATTAGGTGGATTTTATTTAATGATATGATGATGAAGTGATTTTTAGGGTTTGTAAGACAACTTGAGGGGGACTTTTCCATTAACACTAGGGTTAGTCCTTCTTAACCACTTAAGGAAGAATTAGAACCCTAATGCAAGGCCCAAGTTACAAGTGTGATGTCTTGATATTTATTAAGTGAATTGGTTAAGAGATTTAAACACATTAAGGGTTTAACACTTAGGATTAAAGTTATACACTCCATCCTAAAAGAAGGATGCAGGCATAAGCTTAATCACAAAGTCTTAAAGCCTTTAGGGTTTAGTCCCTGATTATGAGGTGAGAAGAGAGGACTCAAAGAGAGACACAAAGGTAAAACTATGAGGGGAGACTAATCAAAACCCTAATCATTGTCATGCTTGGTTGATCCTAAGGTTTGTGAGGTTTTCAAGAACAATCTTCAGAAGAACCACCAGGAAGCAGATGAACAAGATCAAGAGAAGCAAAGTGACTTGCTTCATTCAAGAAGTCAAGTCACTTGAAGAAAGAAAGTAGGAGGAAGAAGAATGAGCAAGCTCAATCTCAAACACAAATAGAAATGCAGCAATGGATGCAAGAGAGATGAAAAGAAAAGTTATGAGAAGTGAAGGCAAATTCACTTCTCAAGTTTACTTACCACCTGAAATGTTAGAAAGAAATGCAATGCAATGCTAGATGGGATGAAATGGTATGATGCTAGACCAAACCAGAAGCATGTTGATGATGATGATGATGCTATGGAGTGCTATAAACATGAGGCAAGGCATGGAGATGATCATATGAACATGTTGATGCAAGAGAAGCATGCTTAGAACCATGAACATACATGAAAAGTTATGAAGCATACAAGACAAATGGCATGGCAAATGTGCAATGCAATGATCAAACATGTTTTCTATATGTCTTGAGATGCCAAATGAATCACAAGAATGCACAAAATGCAAAGACAAGTCATGTTATGCAAGGGAATGTAAGAAGGATGCAAGAGAAAGCCCAAATTAGGGTTCATGGATCAAACATCAAACAAAAACCCAAAACAGAAACAAATCCTAAGATAAAAAAATGGAAAATGGTACCCAAAGAAACCCTAAACCTATAATAAACCACTGCCCAAAGGGGAGCCCTCAACTCTTAACCAATCTCAAGATATGAATTTTCTAAGTTATTAGGGTTTTTTAGGGTTCTTAACAAAAGAAATGCCAAACAAAAGGAAAATGCAAGATCAAATCATGGCCATTTTACCCTAGAAACTACATGCCAAACACAAAACAATGCAAGAAGAATCAATGTCTCAACCTTCTCCAATAGGCAGAAATGAATTTTTGAATCCATGATCAAAATAATGCACAAAATATGATTTAATTCAATGAAAAATTCTTAAAATGCATCAAGATCAAAAAAGAAATTTGGTTTGAAGGTTGGACAATGTTTCTAAATGTCTTAGAACATTTCATGAATTTTTTTGTAATTTTTAAATACCTAAATGTATTTTTAATTAATTAATTCCCATTAATCAATTAAAAATAATCTTTTAAATATTTAAAAATACTTTTTTAATGATGAAAAATAAAATAAAAATATTTTTGTGTCATAAAAATTATTAAAACTCAGAGGAAAAAGTTTCATAATTTTTATGTATTTTTTGCTATTTTTAAAATAATTATGCAAGTTAATTGAAATAAAAATGAATTAAAAATCAAATAAAATAAAAGTAATCAGGATGGATGGCCAGGATGGAGCCTGAGTTCAAATGTGTTGACTGGCGCGTGAATGGAGGGTGTGGATTGCACCTGACTTAATTAATTTAATTACGAATTAATTAAAGCTAATGAGAGAGATTAGGGCAAATGAAATGATCTGGGCCATCCAAAAGAGAGGGAAGTCAACAGGTCAAAGGCCATCTACGGCTCAAATTCAAACTGGAGTTAATGACCTGAGATTAGGGTTTAATGACTCAGGTGGCCGGAGAAGACTTCCGGTCGTCTTCTCCGGCCAGCACCTCACCGGGAAACTCACCAACTCCCTCAAAACGTAACGAAAATGAAAACTAAGCACACCAAAATGATCCCCATGATCCCCTGAGCTAAAACCCTAAGTCCAAACAAATTTCTTCTTCCTCAAAACCATGAATCGAACAGAACAAGTTTTAGGGCAAAGCAGTTTCAGAGACAAATTAAATGCTTATTTCACCACCATTTCAAAAACTAAAAGCATCAGGATGATCAGTGAATCACATAGAACAAGTTTGTAACAAGAAAACTGATTTCTGGAAAAATAATTTTCAAGCTACCTGAGATTTGAAGCTTTCAGTTTGAAGACTTTCTGGCCACTTCCTTCAGTGCAAACTCCTCCACTTGGTCCCCAGAAGATGTTTGAATGCTCAAAGAGGATTTAAGTTGGCTGGATAGTGAGTTTCGAAAGCTTCTGCCCAAGCTCAGTCAAAAATGGCAATGGAGTTTTAGGCAGTTTCAGGTCATGGTGATGGGTTCTATGTGATCAGGACAATGAGTAGAGAAGATCTGAGGTGTTTGTTTTGGTGTTTGAGAGCTGTGGTGAGAGATTCGAATGAATCTGCAGCTTGAGGGGAGAAATGGCAATGGAGTGTTCTTGCTGTTTCAGGCTTGGTTCTTGGTTGCTGGGTGGTCTATGGAGCAAGGTGAGATGATTGGTGAAGGTGGTTGAAGTGTTTTATGGCTGTGTAAGCAGATTCGATAAAAAATGCAATGTGGTGTGTTTTTGTGAATGTTGTGAATGAGAGAGGTTCAGCCTTGCTTGAAGTGTGTTATGGCCAGCATTTGATCCACATAAACAAAGCCTATTGGTCAGTTGATGTGACTTGGCCTGCTGTGATAGGTGTGGCTACTTTTGCCAAAATGTCAACTTCTTGTAAGAGAGGCATGGGTCATGTTTCAGCCAAGTACAAGAGGTGTGGGCTGCGCAGCAAGGTGAGGGAGAAAGGCTAGGAGTGGTCAGCAGGCTAGGCAGCAAGTGGATGGAAGTGATCATGAGTTTTTGCAACTTGGCTTCCTTTGTTCACATGTGAAAAATCTTGCTCCAAAGGCCATACAAACATGTGATTCCTTTGGTTCAATCTGAGCTTTAGGACTTGGAGAATGTTTATGTGCTGGTTTGATACCAATTAGAAGTCACATAATGCATTGGTTTAAGGTTTTGCAAAATTCTCACTTAGGGCATGCCTTGAAAATTAATGATTTTTGTCAACTTTGCATTGCCATAACTTTTGATTCAAGAAGAGTTTGATCATGTTCTTGTACTTTTTGAAAAGGGAAAGATGAGATCTACAACTTTCATGACCAAAGTTTTTCCATTTGAAGCATTTTTGGATCAAGAATCATGGCTTGAAAAATGACCTAAAATGATGCATTCTTGAAAAGTCAACTATGCCCAAAAAGTCAACATTTGCAAAAACCCTAAATTCTTGATTTTCATGAACTTCAACCTTCTTCCATGATCAAATAAAGATCATATACACTCAAAATGGTGAAGATCACCCATTGGTTGGGTCATTGGGGGCCTCAGATGCCCTGATTTTACACTGACTTGTCTGAAAAGTCAACCTTTGATCAGATGACTTCCCCATGGAATTTCTTCATGAAAGTTGATATGCATACTCCCTATACCATATAGAGACCAATGGAAACAAGAATGACCAAAAAATTTGGGGTTATGGCCTCTGAAACCAAAACCCTAATTTTCAGTCAACTGTGCAGTCAAACCTGGCTCTGCATCCACTAAAACCTAAGTTCTTGTGATTCCTCTGCAATTTTGACTTTGAGGAGATGGAATATGATATAAGAACACACATGGACCCCTTTGAGTTGATTAGTGGCCTTTGGAATGGCTCAAGATGCTTTGGGATTGCTCAGATCACAAACCCTAGGTGCAGATGCCCTAGAAACTATGCAGTGAATCAAAAATGAGATGTGAGATGATATGATTGTGTTTATGCATATGAGATGATCACAAGCCATGGTGTGAATGGGTGAGGGCAAATTTGGGGTGTTTACAGCTGCCCCTATTCAAACATGAGTTAGCTGTGCAGGATGTAAGCAACGGCTTAACAGGCAAACAAGATAACTTGTGGTTGAATATCAAAGACAGTCCAAAATTTGCACTCACAGAAATGAAGAAGAAAAGGGATATAGATTGTAAAAGGAAAATAAAATGTATTGTAAAGTGTGGGCGACGGAGGACGACCGTCGAGCAGAGGACGACTGCTGGGCAAATAGCAATGACGGGGACGGCCGACATGCTGGGGAGGTGAGGAAAATAAAGCAATGACGGGGACGGCCGACACGCTGGGGATAAAAGGTAAAGCTAAGACGGGGACGGCCGACTAGCTGGGAAAAGAAAAGAAATTATGATGGGGACGGCCATCAAGATAAAGCTGTAAAATTTTCTGGGGATTAATGAAACATGACGGGGACGGCCATCAAGCTCATAAAGGTGAAGTAACCGACGATGGGGACGGCCATCGGGTTAAAAGGAAAAGGGACCACGACGGGGACGGCCATCGGGTTAAAGAATAAATGAAATAAACAGCTGATGGGGTACGGCCATCAAAGGTGAAGGACGATCACCTAGCAGGGTACGGCTGCTCTGTTGGGAATAAAAGGAATATGATGGGGACGGCCATCAAAGGTGGAGGACGACCACCTGGCAGGGTACGGCTGCCGAAAATATCAACGATGGGGACGGCCATCGGATAGAAAAGGTCAACGATGGGGACGGCCATCGGACGAGCATGATGGAGGACGACCATCAAGAAGTGGAGGACGACCACTCAGCAGGGGACGGCTGCTCTCGAGGTTTCTCATGACGTAGGACGAATGCCAGATAACCAAAATCAACAATGGGGACGGCCATTGGATAAAGTGATGAAGGACGATCATCAAAAAGGTGGAGGACGACCACCTAGCAGGGGACGGCTGCTAAAATATCAACGATGGGGACGACCATCGGATGAGCATGATGGAGGACGACCATCAAGAAGTGGAGGACGACCACTCAGCAGGGGACGGCTGCTCTCGGGGTTATCATGACACAGGACGAGTGTCAGATAAAAGAAAATGCTTTGTTGGTGATCTACTGGGGAATAGTAAACACGGACGAGCGTTTACATCCAAGAAACAAAAGGTATAAGTGTTTGGTATTATGTATAGATTAAAGATGCGGACGAGCATCCTTAAGACTATGATACGGACGAGTATCACGTAGAAATAAACTGACACATGTTCAGGGATGATGATACGGACGAGTATCAACTGGTTAACAAAGAACACGGACGAGTGTTGCATCTGAAAGAATCCTTCTGGGGAATAGTAGACACAGACGAGTATCTATATTCAAGAAGACATAAGTGTTTGACACGGTGTGAGGATTAAAGATGCGGACAAGCATCCCTAAGAGTATGATACGGACGAGTATCATGTAGAAACAAACACTAGACGCAATGTTCTGAGATGATGATACGGACGAGTACCAACTGGTTAACAAAGAACAAGGACTACCGTCGAATCTGCGGGGATATGAGTGATGATGTATACAAGATACGGACGAGTATCTGTATAAGTGTACCAATGGGTAGTGAGTATTGTATAATGTATAGATGAGTGTTTATCTGCTGGGGAGAGTGACACGGACGAGTGTCAAAGAGAAAAGTAAAATAATAACAAGTATATGGGTGATGAAGGTGTAAGCGACTGCGCTGGGGATATGACACGGACGGGTGCCAAGAAAATGTATATATAAGTATATGTGAGTGCAAAGAGGATGTCTTTGGCTTTCTGCTGGTGATTTGTGACACGGACGGGTGCCAGAAAGTATCTGTAATACGGGTGATCCTATTTGTAAAGAGTGTTCAGGCGACTTTACTGGGGAAAGATGGCACGGACGGGTGCCAAAAGGAGTAGATACTGGCGTTTGTGATTTGTGAGGCAACTGCTTTTGCTGGGACTCTGGTGGGAGTTTTTCTGTACAATGATGATGAACGGTTATTATTCACAAGTGTTACTTCAGAACATGGCTTATGATTATGCTATGCATTTGATTTTTGTCGTAATGCTCCGTATTAGACGGAATGCTACGCTCTGGGGGATAGTATGATGCAAATGCCATGATTATGCAAAGAGGCACAGATCCGGAATTCGGATCCCGTTGCCGTGAAGATCTCTGGTCGATCTGCTTGAAATGGACCTCCCAGCTGGGGGTGAGATCATTGGTAGATCTAATGAGGTATCTGCTTGGGGATATATGTCACTGATTGACATATCCTTATAATATGGGACCCAGCTGGGGTTTGTAGAAGCTTTCTGTACTCTGCTGTGACTTCTTCGCGCGTTGCTCTTCCGGATAGAGGCTGGGACTCTGTGGGGAGATGGTTCCCTGACTTCTGTATTCAGCTGAGGATGACATGGCAACTCGGCTGGGGGATTGCGAGAGGCACCTCAGCTGGGGAGAGCAACAAGAGGCAACTCAGCTGGGGATAGAGCATTTCAGATGCTGAGATTGAGTGCATGTCGATTTGGCAACTTTGCTGGGGAAATGGGCACTCTCCAGTGCCACGTGGAAGATAGACCGAGTTGATAATGATTCGCCTGTTTGCCGAGACGTAACTTGCATCCCCCAGGTTGCGTTCTGGATACCTGCAATCCTGCAAAGGTAAGGAAACGTACAAAAGGTCCCGAGGTATCCCTTACTGGATTCCGTCATAGGAGTTAAGTACTTTCGAGAATAATCACATTCCCTGTAAGCATGTGTTTTTATTTTTAGAGAAAGGCATCTGTACTTATTGTAAACACCCCAAATTTGCCCTCACCCATTCACACATGACTTGTGATCATCTCATATGCATAAACACAATCACATCATCTCATGTCTCATTTGGTTTCACTGGATAGTTTCTAGGTCATCTGCACCTAGGGTTTGTGATCTGAGCAACCTCAGGACATCTTGAGCCATTCCAAAGGCCACTAATCAACTCAAAGGGGTCCATGTGTGTTCTTACATCATGTTACATCCTCACAAAGTCAAAATTGCAGAGGAATCACAAGAACTAGGGTTTGAGTGGATGCAGAGCCAGGATGAACTACACAGTTGACTGAAAATTAGGGTTTTGGTTTCAGAGGCCATAACTCCACATTTTTTGGTCATTCTTGTTTCCATTGGTCTCTATATGGTATAGGGAGTATGCATATCAATTTTCATGAAGAAATTCCATGGGGAAGTCATCTGATCAAGGGTTGACTTTTCAGACAAGTCAGTGTAAAATCAGGGCATCTGAGGCCCCCAATGACCCAACCAATGGGTGATCTTCATCATTTTGAGTGTATATGATCTTTATTTGGTCATGGAAGAAGATTGAAGTTCATAAAAATCAAGAATTTAGGGTTTTTGCAAAAGTTGACTTTTTGGGTTTTGTTGACTTTTCAAGAATGCATACTTTTAGGTCAATTTTCAAGCTTTGATTTATGATCCAAAAAGGCTTCAAATGGAAAAACTTTGGTCATGAAAGTTGTAGATCTCATCTTTCCCTTTTCAAAAAGTACAAGAACATGATCTAACTCTTCATGGATCAAAAGTTATGGCCATGCAAAGTTGCCAAAAATCATTGTTTTTCAAGTTATGCACCAAGTGGAAATTTTGCTAAGTCTTGGATCAATGCATGATTGCTGCCTCAAATTCATGTCAAACCAGCATGTGAATGTTCTCTAAGTCCATAAAATCAGAATTGGACTAAGCTTTCCCATGATTTCATGCTTGGTTGGCCAAAAGATCACATGTGAACCAAAAGTACAACAAGTTGCAAAACACTCATGATCATTCCTCACAACTTGCAACATTGGCTGCTGAACCTTCCATAGTCTCTCACCATACCATGCTGCACCAGAACCCAAGTTGTCCTTGCCTAGATCAAGCCATACCCTATCTTACACATAAAGTGGTTTTTGAGCAAAAAGTGAACTACCTATCACAGCTGCACAAGTCACATCAGCCAACCAATCAGGATTGTTTATCATTTCATTTTGCAAGTGGAACATAACAAGAACAAGGGCTGAAAACACACACATTCACAACTTGCACAAAAACCTTCCAACTTGCAAGTTCTATCGAATCTCTTTACACAGCCACAAAACACAAAAACTTTGATCATCAATCATCTCACCACACTCCATAGGTCACCCAGCACCCAAAGCACAAGCCCAAAACAGCCTGAATACACCATAGCCATTGCTCACCTTCATTCTGCAACTTCATTCGAATCTCTTTTCACAAGCCACAAACATCAAAGCAAACTTTGCCAAACTTCTCAACACACTTCATAGATCACAAACAACCATCTTTCATAGCCTGAAAGTGCCAAGAACTCATCTGCCATTGTTGACTGAGCAGAAGCAGTTCTCTTCGAAACTCATCATCCAACAAACATAAATCCCATTTGAGCATTCAAGCAACTTTGGGGGACCAAGAGGAGCAGATTGAGCAAGGAGAAGAGGCCTGAAAGTTCCAGAATCAAAGTTTGCAAATCTCAGGTAGCTCCAAATTAATTTTTCCAGAAATCAATTTGATTGTTACAAACTTGCTCTACATGCCTTGCTGATCATTCTGGCACCATTGGTTTTGAAAATGGTTGCGTTTTGAGAGTTTAATTGCTGTTTGAAGCTCACGAACCCTAGTTTTTCTTTCCTTCGATTCAGATGATTTAGGTTAGATAAATTTGTTTTGAGAGAGGGGTTTAGTTCGTGAGGTGTTGGAGATCATTTCCCATAGCTTAGTTTTCATTTATTTTGCGTTTTGAGAGGTTTTGAAGATTTTCAGGTGACCCCCTGGCCGGAGAAGATGACCGGAGGTCTTCTCCGGCCACCTGAATGTAATTAGGGTTTAACCCCATAATTAATGTAAGTTTGAATTTTGGCCGTTGATGCGCGCTGACTTGTTGACTTCCCTCTCAATTCAATGGCCCAGATCCTTTCCATTAGCCCTAATCCTTTTCATTAATTTAATTAATTATTATTTAAGTTAATTTGATCAGATTGCATCCTGGCCTTCAATTCACGCGCGCGGTCAACACATTTGAACCAAGGATCAATCCTGGCCCCTCATTCCTTTGACTTCTCATTTTTATTTGTTTTAATTCATATTTATTTCAATTAATTTGTATAATTTATTTAAAATAGCTAGAAAATCATAAAAATTATGAAACTTTTTCTTTAAGGTTTTATTAATTTTTATGACACCAAAACATTTTATTTTATTTTTTATCATTAAAAAAGTATTTTTAAATATTTAAAAGATTATTTTTAATTGATTAATGAGAATTAATTAATTAAAAATACTTTTAGGTATTTAAAAATTACAAAAAATTCATGAAATGTTCTAAGACATTTAGAAACATTGTCCAACCTTCAAACCAAATTTCTTTTTTGATCTTGATGCATTATAAGAATTTTTCATTGAATTAAATCATTTTTGATGCATTATTTTGATCATATGTTTAAAAATTCATTTCTGCCTTTTGGTGAAGGTTGAGACATTGATTCTTTTTGCATTGTTTTCCATTTAGCATGAACTTTCAAAGATAAAAAGGCCAAGATTTGATCTTACATTTTCTAATTGATTGGCATTTCTTTTGTTACAAACCCTAAAAAACCCTAATAACTTGCAAAATTCATAACTTGAGTTTGGTTGAGAGTTGAGAGCTCCCCTTTGGGGCAGTGGTTCATTATAGGTCTAGGGTTTCTTTAGGTACCATTTTCCATTTTTCATATTAGGGTTTGCTTCTGTTTTAATTTTTGTTTGATGTTTGGTTCATAAACCCTAATTTGGGCTTCCATTTGCATCCATCTTGCATTCTCTTGCATAACATGACTTGCCATGACATTTCAAGCATCCATTTGATTCATTTGACATCATAAGACATATTGAAAGCATGTTTGATCATTGCATCATGTATTGGCCATGTTGTATGTCATATGCACTTCATAACTTTTCATGTATGTTCATGTGTCTTAACATGTTTCATCTGCATCCATAAGCTTGTATGATCATCTCCATGCCTTGTTTCATGTTTGTATCACTTCATAGCATCATTAGCATCATGTATATGCTTCTGGTTTTGTTTCTCATCATGTCATCTCATCCCATTTTGGCATTGCATTGCATTCCTTTTCTAACATTTCAGGTGGTAAGTGAACTTGGGAAGTGAATTTGCCTGCACTTCTCATAACTTTTCTTTTCATCTCTCTTGCATCCATTGCTGCATTCTACTTGTGTTTGAGCCTGAGCTTGCTCATTCTTCCTCCTCCCACTTTCTTTCTTCAAGTGACTTGACTTCTTGAATGAAGCAAGTCACTTTGCTTCTCTTGATCTTGTTCATCTGCTTCCTGGTGGTTCTTCTGAAGATTTGTTCTTGAAAACCTCACAAACATTAGGACCAACCAAGCATGATAATGAATTAGGGTTTTGATTAGTCTCCCCCATAGTTTTTACCTTTGTGTCTCTCCTTGAGTCATCTCTCCTCACCTCATAATCAGGGACTAAACCCTCAAGGCTTTAAGACTTTGTGATTAAGATCATGCCTGCATCCTTCTTTTAGGATGGAGTGTATAACTTTAATCCTAAGTCTTGGACCCTTAAGGTGTTGAACTCTCTTAATCAATCCACTTAATAAACATCAAGACAGTACACTTGTAACTTGGGCCTTGCATTAGGGTTCTAATTCTTCCTTAATTGGTTAAGAAGGACCAACCCTAAAGTTAATGGACAAGTCCCCCTCAAGTTGTCTTACAAATCATAAAAAAACACTTCATCATCATACCACTAATTAAAATCCATCTAATAAAGACTTGTTTTGTCATGGGTTTAATCCCTAATCATGGATTAAGTTGAGGAGTTTTTCCCCAGCTTAAACATTCTCATCTATTATCCTTCTTTTAGGATGGTGTAATGAGTCTGTTAAATCCCTGATTATGGCTTAACCTCATTATTTAACACTAAACAAAATCACAAAAACATCTAAATAATCACAAGTAGGTTAATGATCTTAACCCTGCATCAAAGGTGATTAAGTGTGAGAATTTGACTTCACACTTAAGGTAATTCTCATTACCCCTAATCAGAGGGAAGATGTGATGAGTTTACTAAATCCATTGGTTTAGGCTTAAGCTCGTTAACTTATGGCAAACTTTCAAAAGCAATAAAAGATTGAAAACTCAAAAACAAACAATAATCGTCTCCTTCGGGATTCTTTTCTCATCACCTTCACTCACAAACGAGAACTTGCTTCTTCCGTCTAATGCAAGACAGTAAGCATCTGTGCCAGACAGATCATACACTTGAGCATAGGCAAGTAAGCAGTTCACAAGTCAATTCACCTTTCAGTCTCTTTGGGTCGAACTACGGTGTTCTGACTTCCTCATTGCACGAGAGGATACGTAGGCATAACTTAACAGTTATCGAACAAAAGTCTCTGTATATTCCCCCTTCTTCCAGCATTATTTTTTTTTAGCCTCATGATCTTGAGCAATTCATCCTCTGTTCCTACACTGACACTTTCATACTTCATATCACACTTCACACTCCTTACACTGACACCTGTACATCCTTTCCAGCTTTGATACACAAATTGCACTGACACTACCCCTTTAAAACACAAATCTTCTAAGCGTGGATCCCGTCGAGTACGACGGACAATCTGGGTGCTAATACCTTCCCAGGTTGTAACCAACCCCCTTTCTCAGTCTCTCTGGTTCGCAAACCGTCTTATCCATCTTTTCCTAGGCTTATGCAGCATTGCCTTTCCTCCGGGATAAAAATGCCTAGCTGGCGACTCTATTCATCTCCAGTAAGTTCACGGCTGTGTGTTCTCACTGTTCCCTTCGCCGACCGTTCGCGTCTGTACCTTCATTTGATCCATTTTCATTTGTCGGGAGCGACAGCTTGGCGACTCTGCTGGGGAAGGACTTCTGCAACCAGGGCTTCTGGTTCCTTTTTGTGGGTTCCTCCTAGCGCTTGTTTGATTTGTGTTTACTGGGGTGTTAGGTGTTATTTGTGTTTGTATATTTGCTTTATTTACTGCTTTCTGCACAGCTTTATTTATTGCTTTCTTTACAGTTTTCATATATATCATACTGTCATGCTGTCTGTGTTGGATCTGGATTGTTTTGGTGGGTTGGGGTTCCATTGAGAGTTTAGGTCCTATACCTGGGACCTGAGTGACACCTAGGCTAGAGTGAATCATATTCTTTCCCAGTCAATTTTCAGTCTGGTGCGGGAATATGAAACACGGTTCAGATATGGGTTTCTTCTTGAGAACTCTGTGTTGCAGATTTCCTGCAATGCTAGGGGGATCTGGGAAGCCTGCTAAGTCTGGATGACCTTTTAGTATTGACCTTCAGAAATTGAGGTGAATTAGAGGAGGAATTGTTATGGTAATTGTAAACACTGTACCTCCGGGTTAGAAGTGCTTACACTTCTCATAACAGATCCAAGTCTGAGGATCCTTGTTCTAGATCACTACCTGTGAGGGGGTTGGGCTGTTTACAGGTTTGCAGGTACCTTGACCTCAGAATACCCTGTTACTTTGACTTTGTTAAGAATGCTTCATGTTGGATAGTTCTTGTGATTCTAAAACCCTGGACATGTGGCTCTTTATTTGAGTCCCCTACCTTGGTTACTGGATTTCTTAGACCTCCATCTGGAATTCTTAGACACACATGGATCTATACCAAGGCATTTATTCAGATCCAGCTCTGTCACAGACCCTTGCATTTCATTTGCATGCATACTCATTGCATCATATTAACATGTGCTTATTTGTTTTTCAGGGTATCCATTGTTCCTCAGGTTTTGGTTTTGACCCCATCTGCAGCTTTGACCCATTTTCATCAGCATCTGTTTCAGTTTTATCTGTCTGCTTCAGCACCAGCCAATCAGTGGCTCTCCCTGCTTCAGCATTCTGCTCAGTCTTCAACATCATGGCTCCAAAGAAGAACAACATCACCTATCATTTCTTCCAACCAGATTTGTCAGACCTCAGGAGGATCCAAACCCTGATTACACCAGATTACATCCCTGTGTTCAGGGAACATTATGGGGACATACTTGACCTAGTTATGGACATGGACCCGTCTCAGAGGAGCCTGATTCATACCTGCATTCAGTTCTATGACCCCCCATTGAGATGCTTTACATTTCAAGACTTCCAGTTGGGTCCTCTTTTGGAAGAATACTCATCTTTGACTGGTTTGCCTATCAAGAGGGAGATCCCATTCAATCCTGAAATGGATTTTCCCAGCAGTGGGGAGATAGCCAAAGCTTTGCACCTGGAACCTGCTTTGATTGAACAACACATGACCTCTAAATCTAGTGTCCCTGGATTACAGCTGGACTTCCTAATCTCTCAAGCTAGTCTGAAGGCCTCCCTGGGGGAGTGGAAAGCTGTTTGTGCTCTGTTGGCTTTAAGTGTGTATGGAATTGTGTTATTTGCAGATGAGCCCAGATTCATCAGCAAGAGTGCAATCCATTTGTTCATCTTGAAGAACCCAGTGCCTACCTTGTTGGGTGATCTCTATTACTCAGTACATCAGAGGAATGAGAAA
Organism: Lathyrus aphaca; assembly: GCA_963966055.1. Lineage (NCBI taxonomy): Eukaryota > Viridiplantae > Streptophyta > Magnoliopsida > Fabales > Fabaceae > Lathyrus > Lathyrus aphaca. Next base: position 450,661,870 of record OZ014522.1, on the reverse strand, counting down.
CAGAGAGGGAAGTTAGTGAGGATTTGTGCTCCACTATTCCATGCCTGGCTTCTCAAGCATCTACCTAAGACAGATGCATTCCTAAACCCTCACCAGCAAAGCAACTGGGCAAGGAGACTTTCTGTCCTAACTACAGCAGATATCAGGTGGTGCAATCAAAGTACCAAGGGCAGAGACATAATCACTAGCTGTGGGCATTTTCCTAATGTGCCTTTGGTAGGAGTCAAGGGAAGTATCAATTACAACCCCCTGCTGTTCAAGAGGCAATTGGGTTATGCACTGGTTCATGCTCCTAGGGAAAAGGACTTGGCTGAGACCCTCTACTGTGAGAACAAGGTTAGTCTGGCAACTGTTAGACAGGCTGCCTGGGCCTGGGATCATGTTCAAACCAAGGGAATCACCATTCTGGGGAAGTGCAATAATGTGGCATCAGCCCAATATCATGAGTGGTCCTATGCTAGGGCCCAAATCTCCGGATTGCCCTTCACCATCAAAGACATGCCTGAGTCATCTTCAGCACCACCTCCAGCAATAGTCAGCCTGGAAGAGTTTGAAAGCTTGAAGGACAGAAATGAGAAGTTATCCCAAGCCTTGCAGAAGACCCTCAGGGAGAGGAGTGAAGGTGTGAGGGAGATTGAAAGATTGGAAAAGTTGAGAGTGGAGCATTTGACCAAGATTGAGAAGTCTGGGGATTATATCAACAAGTCTAAAGCTGGTGAGCAGATTCTGAAGAATGCTTGTAAAGAAGCCCAGTTCCAAAGAGCAAGAACAGACTTGTACTTGAAGGAAAGTCAGGCCAGGTGGGTCCGGATCACTGAGGCCCGTGCTCTAGAAGACAAGAGAGTTCAAGATAAGATGGAGCAGATGGAAAAAGCCCTGGCAGCAGCCCAGGAGGAAAATTCAGAGCTAAGAATCAAAGCTGGAGTGAAGAAATCCAAAGATCAAAGTCAGAACAAGAGGTTGACTGCAGCTGTTGCAACAAGGAACCTTCTCATCAGAAGTCTCACGGAGCGTCCGACTGATCCTGTGACCGAAGCACTTCTTAAGGAAGTTCGTGAGGATGAGTTTGGCCTCGGAGTTTGATCATTTGCTTGTTGCTATTTCTTTTCATGTACTTTTGCTTTTTGATTATGTATTTTGACCCCTAGAGGGCTTGTGTTGTAAGAAAGAACAAGTTGTATTTGTTTCATCTTATGTAATATATTTGTTGGTTTCCATCTGAGCTCATTTCAGAAGCAACCTCAAGCAGTATCATCTTCAAGGGTCTGGAAGGGTCAAAACTGAAGACCAAACCGGATACCCTTGATAGCAAATAAGCACAACTGCATTGCATACTAACCCTTTTGTTTGTTTTGTAGGTTTTGATTTATTGTTACTAACCTCTGTTGTGAATCTCAGGCAGTATTGCTCGTCGCCGGGTGTTTCCTCTCAACAGGCCACACAGGTACCCAACTAGAAGCAACCTTCCGGGCATCCAAATGGACCAGTTGCAGCAAGATCTCAACGAGGCCAGAACCCAGATGGCTAACGAAAGGGTGGAGATGAGAACCCAGATCACTCAATTCATGGAAGTGATGAATAACTTAGCTCAGAGTCAGGAGAGGCTTAGAGTTTTGGTAGAGGGAAGAACTCAAGAGGACCCCCATGTAGGAACTGCTGGCACAAGCAACAACGAAAGGGTGCAACCACATGTTAATCCCCCAGTGTTTGGCCCACATTTACATCCTGAGATCCACATCCCCGCAAACGTTCAGGGAACGGCTACTGCAGCCAGAGTGCTTCAAGAGGATCCTCAGGAGGACCAATTCACAGTGATGGGTGCTGGAGAAGAGGCCTATGATAGGCGTTTGGATGAGATAGCTGAAAAATTGAGGTCACTGGAGTCTCAAAATTCTCTGGGCTTCGACGTCATGGACATGGGGCTGGTAGACGGGGTCAGGATCCCCCATAAGTTCAAGCCTCCATGTTTCGAAAAGTATAATGGGACTTCATGCCCCCGAACCCATCTGCAATCTTTTCTCGGAAGATTAAAAGCTTACACCATGGACGAGAAATTGTGGATGTTCTACTTCGAAGATAGCTTGACTGGAGCATCAAGGGAATGGTATTCCCATCTGACAAGAGCAACTGTAAGATGCTGGAAGGACCTGGCAGAGGCCTTCATCAGACAGTATCAGTATAATCTGGATATGGCACCCAACAGGACTCTCCTAATGGGAATGTCACAATCATCAAGAGAGAGCTTCAGAGAATATGCTCAAAGATGGAGACAGCTTGCTGCTGCTGTCCAGCCACCTATGTCTGAAAGAGAGATGGCTGATATGTTCATGAATACCCTTCAGGGAACCTATATTGACAGGCTAGCTGCTTTCTCTTCCACCAGCTTCGCAGATGTTGTTATAGCCGGGGAGAGAATTGAAAGCCTGTTAAAAATGGGTAAAATTTCCGATAATGGTGCAAGCTCGTCCAGTGGTACAAGAAAGCCTTTTGCAGGCCCGAGAAGATCTGGCGAGACCAATGCCATTCACACCAACAGGGGTAGGCCCCAGTATGTTCCAAGAACAATAGCAGCAGTCACAATCCCTGCTCCAGCTCATCCTCAGCCCGTTTATCAACCTCCTCAACAAAATTTCCAACAACAACCCCAGTACCAGCAAAATCAATATCCTCCAAGAAACAACTACAACAACAACTCCAACAACAACAATCAACAGAGGCCATTCCAACAGAGGCCCTCTCAAGCTAACAGGGTGATAGACCCGATTCCAATGCCATATACTGCCTTATTGCCACAACTTCTGAAACTCAACCTAGTTGAGCTAAGAACGTTGGCACCTCCGGATCCAAACAGTCTACCAAGAAACTATGACTCCAACGCTAGGTGTGCTTTTCATTCCAACGCACCTGGTCACAGTACAGAAAAATGCAGGGCTCTGCATATGAAGGTACAAGACTTGGTAGACTCCAAGGCTTTGAATTTTGCACCTCCGCCCAACGTCAACAAAAACCCAATGCCACACCATGGTGGTCCCCGGATTAATGCTATTGAAGAAGACCAACAGTCTTATTTGATAACTAGTGTGGATCAGATCAGGACACCATTGGTGGAAATCAAAGCTCAACTCCGTGAAAATCAAATATTTCCAGGGTGTGAGCTGGGGTGCCCTTATTGCAATATTTCATGGAATGGGTGTGAAGACTTGAGGAATGGCATTGACAGCCTTATCAAGAGTGGCCTCTTACAAATCACTACATCATTTCCGGCACATCCGGCAGCTTCATCAACAACGGTTTCAGACCCTCCTACAAATGCAACAACTATTGTTCCCAATAATTCAACAACCACATCAGCAAGTACTTCATCTGTCCTTCCAAATGACCAGTTTTCAACAGTTTCTCCTGCTACAACATCAGCTTCATTCCATTTCGACTCTCCATCTACAACAACAACAGTCCTTCCATCAGGACCTCCTACAACTCCAGCAAACGATCATGAAGATGTCTCTACTGTTACCATCTTCTACGATCCAGAAAATAACTCCGCCTACCATTCAGAGAGTGCTGCTCCCACTAGAGCACCAGTTACTATCTTTTATGATCCACAAACAATTGCAGTCCCCTCAGCAGCAGCAATCAGTCCAGTTACCGTCACGGTGCCTGGACCTGTACCATATGAAAGCAATAGGGCCATCCCATGGCACTATGGCTCCGACTTGTACTGCGAAGGGAGAAGAATCACTATGGAAACAACAGCACCTGCACCACAAATTGATAATGTGGGCGGAGGCGGAGGCTTCACTCGAAGCGGACGTCTCTTCGCTTCACAAGTCCAAAGACCTACTGCCGAAGCAGAAGCTGCTGCCAAGGCAAAGGGTAAAGGACCGGTGCAGGAAGATCCAGCTGTCAAAGAAGCCCTGAAGACTCCGTTTGATCAGGAAGTTGATGAGTTTATGCGGATCATCAAGAAGAGTGACTATAAAGTTGTGGATCAGCTTCATCAGACGCCGTCCAAAATCTCCATCCTCTCACTGCTCATGTGCTCCGAAGCCCATCGGAATGCACTACTGAAGGTACTGCACGCAGCTTACGTGCCCGAGGAGATTACTGTCAACCAATTGGAAACCGTGGTTGGTAATGTTACTGCTAGCAATGGGCTAGGGTTTACCAATTCTGACCTGACAGTGGATGGCCGCAATCACAACAAAGCCTTGCACATAACCATGGAATGCAAAGGAGCTGTCCTTTCACATGTGCTGGTGGACACAGGATCATCCCTGAATGTCTTACCAAAGAAGGCTCTGGTGAAGCTTGAATATGATGGACTGGCATTGAGACCCAGCAACCTGGTGGTTAGAGCTTTTGATGGCTCGAAGAGATCGGTTCTGGGAGAAGTAGAGCTGCCCGTGACAATTGGCCCGCAGACCTTTAAAACTATCTTTTATGTGATGGACATTCAGCCCGCCTACAGCTGTTTGTTGGGTAGACCCTGGATTCACGCCGCTGGCGCAATAACGTCTACCCTTCACCAAAAGTTAAAATATGAGTGGGAAGGCCAAGTTGTCACAATCTGCGGGGAGGAGGATATATTTGTTAGCCATCTGGCTACTTACAAGTATATTGAAATGGATGGAGAGATCGTTGAAACCATGAGCCAAGGTTTTGAGGCCTTGAACGTGAATGAAGCATCTGCTGTTTCAGGGATCTCCATGTCGTCATACCAACAAGCCCGGAAGGTTGTTGAGGAAGGAACTGCCCTAGGCTGGGGCAAAATTTTAGCTGTGGAAGAGAAGAAGGACAAGTTTGGGTTGGGTTACAAACCAACTCAACATCAAGTGAAGGCTGCTGGAGAGCCTGGTTTTGTCAGTGGGGGGATGCTTGCCCCCGATGCTATCAACTGTCTGGAAGACGAGCTGGAAGAAGAACGCAACCTGGAGAATTGGATTCGTCCAAAGATCCCGGGGAGCAGTGTCTCGAACTGGTCTTCCCAGGAAATTATAAGTGTTACTCGAGCAGAGTAATTATTATTTCCTGTATTTTTTATATAGCATGCATCAAAGTCTTGCATCTTGCCCAAGATGACAAGACTCATTTTGTAATCAGGGCCATCTGTACTTTTGTGCAAACAAGATTAAATTAATGAAATATCAGGCAATCTTTTTGCAAACGAGTCTTTTTCTCACTGTTTTTCCATTTTTCTTTTTGTACAAAAATAAATGGCGGTGTTTTCAAAATGATAACTTCATTTCACTTTTTTCTAAAGCAAGATTAAAATCAATCACTAAAATAAACAACCTAACCCTTGCAGAGAGTGCCATCCTGACCGCACCGACAACAGCACGGCTATGACATCGTATGACTTTGACAATCCGATCAATCAAGCTGACGAAGGGGTTGAAGAAGAATACGAGCTTCCTGAAGAGCTAGCCAGGTTGTTAAGACAGGAGGAAAAAGTTATTACTCCTCATCAGGAGGAGATTGAAGTGATTAATCTTGGTACGGAAGAAAATGTGAAAGAAGTTAAAATCGGGGCCTGCCTGCAAGACTCAGTGAAGAGACAGCTGATAGATCTGCTTCAAGAGTATGTTGATGTGTTTGCTTGGTCCTACCAAGATATGCCAGGGTTGGATACCGATATTGTTGTGCATAAGCTGCCTTTGAGGGATGAATGCCCACCAGTCAAACAGAAGTTGCGCCGAACTCGCCCAGACATGGCTATGAAAATCAAGGAAGAGGTACAAAAGCAATGGGACGCCGGGTTCCTTGCTGTAACTAGCTATCCACCGTGGGTTGCTAATATTGTGCCTGTGCCTAAGAAAGACGGCAAAGTAAGAATGTGTGTTGATTACCGGGATCTGAACAGAGCTAGCCCAAAGGATGATTTCCCATTACCTCACATTGATGTATTGGTGGATAATACGGCTCAGTTCTCGGTATTCTCCTTCATGGATGGATTTTCAGGATATAACCAGATTAAGATGTCACCTGAAGACATGGAGAAGACAACATTCATTACACCCTGGGGCACGTTCTGCTACAAGGTAATGCCATTTGGGCTCAAGAATGCCGGTGCGACGTATCAACGGGCTATGGTAACATTATTCCACGATATGATTCATAAGGAAATAGAATGTTATGTGGATGACATGATTGCCAAGTCCCTTACGGAGGAAGAACATCTGGTGAATCTGCTCAAGTTGTTCAAGCGTCTGAGGAAGTATCAACTGAAGCTGAACCCCAACAAATGCACATTCGGGGTGCGATCCGGTAAGCTGCTGGGGTTTATTGTAAGTGAGAAAGGGATTGAGGTTGACCCTGATAAAGTCAAAGCCATCCAAGAGATGCCTGCACCGAAAACTGAGAAAGAGGTTCGAGGTTTCTTAGGTAGATTGAACTACATTTCAAGGTTCATATCTCACCTCACAGCAACCTGTGAGCCCTTGTTCAAGCTGTTAAGAAAGGAACAAACAGTCAGGTGGAACGAAGATTGCCAAAGGGCTTTTGACAAGATCAAAGAGTATCTGCAAGAACCTCCAATCCTTATGCCGCCAGTTGAAGGAAGACCTCTGATTATGTATTTGACAGTATTGGAAGAATCAATGGGGTGTGTGCTGGGCCAGCATGACGAGTCTGGTCGAAAAGAGTATGCAATATACTACCTAAGCAAAAAGTTTACCGACTGTGAACAGCGTTATTCACTGCTCGAGAAAACTTGCTGTGCTTTAGCGTGGGCTGCTCGCCGACTGAGACAGTATATGTTGACCCACACTACCTTGTTAATCTCAAAAATGGACCCAGTCAAATACATTTTCGAGAAGCCAGCTCTTACCGGACGGGTTGCAAGATGGCAGATGATTCTTACAGAATACGACATACAGTACACATCTCAGAAAGCCATCAAGGGCAGTGTACTATCTGAATATCTTGCTGAGCAACCCATTGATGACTACCAGCCTATGAGGTTCGACTTCCCCGATGAAGACATCATGTTCATTAAAGCAAAAGATCGTGAAGAGCCTATTCACACTGAAGGGCCTGACCCAGAAGAAGAATGGACTATGATGTTTGATGGGGCTGTCAACATGAATGGCCGTGGTGTTGGTGCAGTACTCATTACACCTAAAGGGGTTCACATGCCTTTCTCGGCAAAGCTCACTTTCAACTGCACTAACAACGAAGCTGAATACGAAGCTTGCATTATGGGTCTTGAGGAAGCCGTTGACCTCAGGATCAAGACATTGACCGTATTCGGAGATTCAGCTTTGGTAGTCAATCAGACCAACGGAAAATGGTACACCCACCAAGATCATCTGATACCTTACAGGGATTATACGAGAAGGTTATTGACTTTCTTCACAACAGTCAAGCTTGAGTATATCCCTCGGGACGAGAATCAGTTTGCGGATGCTCTGGCTACCATTTCGTCCATGATCAAAGTTCAAACCGCCAACTTTGTACCTCAGATTTCAGTATCGAGACTCGACAGACCAGCATATGTATTTGCAACAGATATTGCTAAAGATGATAAGCCTTGGTTCCACGACATTAAGTGCTTCTTGGAGGATCAAACATACCCACCTGGGGCATCTTCCAATGATAAGAAGACTTTAAGAAGGCTTGCTGGAAGTTTCTTTCTGAACACTGATGGATCTTTATACAAAAGGAACTTTGACATGGTACTCCTCAGATGTGTTGACAAGACGGAAGCAGACCGACTGATGCATGAGGTGCATGAAGGCTCTTTTGGTACCCATGCTGGGGGGCATGCAATGGCTAAGAAGTTGTTAAGATCAGGCTATTATTGGATCACAATGGATGCAGACTGTTGTGCTTATGCCAGAAAATGTCACAAATGCCAGATCTATGCAGATAAAGTGCATGTGCCTCCAAATCCTTTGAACATCATGTCTTCACCATGGCCCTTTGCCATGTGGGGCATTGATATGATTGGCAAGATTGAGCCAACTGCTTCGAACGGCCACAGATTCATCCTGGTCGCCATCGACTATTTCACAAAGTGGGTTGAAGCAGCCTCATATGCAAATGTTACAAGGCAAGTGGTAGCCAGATTCCTGAAAAGAGACATCATCTGTCGGTATGGAGTTCCCGAGCGGATCATTACTGATAATGGTTCCAATCTAAACAACAAAATGATGGCTGAATTATGCCGGGACTTCAAGATCCAACATCACAATTCTTCTCCTTACAGGCCAAAGATGAATGGCGCTGTTGAGGCAGCAAACAAGAATATCAAGAAGATTGTGCAAAAGATGGTAGTCACCTACAGAGACTGGCATGAAATGCTACCATTTGCCTTGCATGGGTATCGCACATCAATCAGGACATCCACTGGGGCAACACCGTATCAGCTTGTGTATGGTATGGAAGCAGTCCTACCAGTTGAAGTTGAATTACCCTCGCTACGGGTATTGATGGATGTCAAACTGAGTGAAGCAGAATGGGTTAGGTCCCGATACGAGCAACTGAGTCTGATCGAAGAGAAGAGATTGGCTGCAATCTGCCATGGGCAGTTATATCAGAAAAGAATGAAGAGGGCCTTCGATCAGAAAGTCAGGCACCGAGAGTACCAAGTAGGAGATCTTGTGCTGAAAAGAATACTCCCTCCTCATACAGACCACAGGGGCAAATGGACTCCGAATTACGAAGGACCATTTGTTGTGAAGAAAGTCTTCTCTGGTGGAGCACTGATGCTCAGCACCATGGATGGTGAAGATTTCCCGTCCCCTGTGAATTCAGATGCAGTTAAAAAATACTTCGCATAAAATGACCCGCTGGACATAAAAACAGAATGTAAGTCCAGGCAAAAATAGGGCGTCCCGGCGAGTCAAAAACAGAATAAAAGACTCGGGCAAAAATAAGGGAAATAAGCAAAAAAATGTACACCCGCTGAGTTGAAAAGCCGCATTGGACAGCTCAGGCAAAAATGGGTATCCCGATGGATTGAAAACCCGAAAGGGCGATCCATGCAAAATAAGGGAATAAGCGAACGACTGCATTCTGAATTCGTCTGTATCACCTACAACTTGGTAAGCTCCAAGGGATCAAGCTGCAATCAGAATCAACTCTCTCCAGAAAGCAAGACGAGAAGAACGTCATTGTCATACGAGTCATAGCAGGAGAGGAAGCTCCTTGAAAGCATCGCCAGCACCGCCAGCACTTTATTTCTCAATTTGTAACAATCTCCTCATTTCAGGAGATATGTTTCTCTGACTGTGTCTTGCCAATTCAGGGCACATGAATTAATAAAATCAGATTTTCAGTCATGTCTCGTTTTTACATTTATGTTTTGCAAAGAGTTGTCTGATGTCTCTAAAAACACAATTGCATAAGTACAGATGCCTCTCTCTAAAAATAAAACACATGCTTGCAGGGAATATGCTTACTCTCGAAAGTACTTTTTTTTCCTATGACGGAATCTCAGTAAAAGATACCTCGGGACCATTTGTGCGTTTCTTTATCTTTGCAGGATTGCAGGTATCCAGAACGCGACCTGGGGCATGCAAGTTACGTCTCAGCAACTGGCAAATCATTATCAACTCACCTGGCACTGGGAGGTGCCCACTTCCCCAGCAAAGTTGCCAAATCAACATACAGCATCTGAAATGTTCTATCCCCAGCTGAGTTGCTCTCCCCAGCCGAGTTGCCTCTCACAACTCCCCAGCCGAGTAGCCATTATTCCTCAGCAGGATGCGAGAATCGAGGAATCATCTCCCCACAGAGCTTCAAGCCTTTATCCAGAAGAGCAACGCATGAAGAGGTCACAACAGAGAGAGAGAAAGCTTCTACAAACCCCAGCTGGGTCCCGTATTATAAGAATATGTCAATCGATGACGTATATCCCCAAGCAGATACACCAACAGATCTACCAATGATCCCATTCCCAGCTGGGATGTCTTCCTCAGCAGATTAACCAGAAATCTCCGCGGCAACGGGATCCGGATCCCGGATCGGTGCCTCTTTGCATAATCATAGCATTCGCATCATATTATACCCTCAGAGCGTAGCATTCCGTCTAATACGGAGCATTACGGCAAAAATCAAATGCATAGCATAATCATAAGTCATGATGTGAATCGAACACTTGTAAGTATTGACAACCTGTCAGCGTACAGAATATATACAGAATACATCCCCATCAGAGTCCCAGCAAAAGCAGTTGCCCCATATCACAAACACCAGTGCATATCCCTTTTTTTGATACCCGTCCGTATCACCATTTCCCAGCAGGTTGCCTGAATATACTTTACAAACAAGATCACCAGTATTGCAGATATTTCCTGACACCCGTCCGTGTCAAATCACCAGCAGAAAGCCAAAGACACCCTCTTTGCATTCACATATACCCATATATACTCATCCTTGACACCCGTCCGTGTCATATCCCCAGCATGGTCGCCTATGCCTGTATACACTTTCTTGACACCCGTCCGTGTCGCATCCCCAGCAAGTTCACTTACACTTTCATCACCCATATACTTGTTAATATTATACTCTTCTTTCTTGACACTCGTCCGTGTCACTCTCCCCAGCAGATAATGCTCATCTATACATATCCACTACCCATTGGTACACTTATGCAAATACTCGTCCGTATTTTGTATACATCATTTATATCCCCGCAGATTCGACAGTAGTCCTTGTTCTTTGTTAACCAGTTGGTACTCGTCCGTACCATCATCTCAGAACATTGCGTCTAATGTTTGTTTCTACATGATACTCGTCCGTATCATAGTCTTAAGGATGCTTGTCCGCATCTTTAATCCATACACCGTGTCAAACACTTATGTCTTCGTGAATATAGATGCTCGTCTGTGTCTACTATTCCCCAGAAGGATACTTTCAGATGCAACACTCGTCCGTGTTCCTTGTTAACCAGTTGATACTCGTCCGTATCATCAGCTCTGAGCACGTGTCAGTTTGTTTCTACATGATACCCGTCCGTATCATAGTCTTAAGGATGCTCGTCCGCATCTTTAATCTATACACAATACCAAACACTTATACCTTTTGTTTCTTGGATGTAAACGCTCGTCCGTGTTTACTATCTCCCCAGTAGATTGCCAACAAATTTTCCCTTTATCTAACACTCGTCCTGTGTTATGATAAACTTTGAGAGCAGCCGTCCCCTGCTAAGTGGTCGTCCTCCACTTCTTGATGGTCGTCCTCCATCATGCTCATCCGATGGCCGTCCCCATCGTTGATTTTAGCAGCCGTCCCCTGCTAGGTGGTCGTCCTCCACCTTTTGATGATCGTCCTTCATCACTTTATCCAATGGCCGTCCCCATTGTTGATTTTAGTTGTCTAACACTCATCCTGTGTTATGATAAACTTTGAGAGCAGCCGTCCCCTGCTGAGTGGTCGTCCTCCACTTCTTGATGGTCGTCCTCCATCATGCTCGTCCGATGGCCGTCCCCATCGTTGACCTTTTCTATCCGATGGCCGTCCCCATCGTTGATATTTTGGCAGCCGTACCCTGCCAGGTGGTCGTCCTCCACCTTTGATGGTCGTCCCCATCATATTTCTTTTATGCCCAACAGAGCAGCCGTCCCCTGCTAAGTGATCGTCCTTCACCTTTGATGGCCGTACCCCATCATCTGTTTATTTCATTTATTCTTTAACCCGATGGCCGTCCCCGTCGTGGTCCCTTTTCTTTTTTAACCCGATGGCCGTCCCCATCGTTGGTTACTTTACCTTTATGAACTTGATGGCCGTCCCCGTCATGTTTCATTAATCCTCAGAATTTTGCAGCTCTATGGCCGTCCCCATCATGATATTCTATTTTCCCCAGCTAGTCGGCCGTCCCCGTCTTAGCTTTACCTTTTTATCCCCAGCATGTCGGCCGTCCCCGTCATTGCTTTATTTTCCGCACCTTCCCCAGCGTGTCGGCCGTCCCCGGCATTGCTATTTACCCAGCAGTCGTCCTCTGCTCGACGGTCGTCCTCCGTCGCTTACACTTTACAATATACTTTATTTTCCTTTTACAATCTATATCCCTTTTCTTCTTCATTCTGTGAGTGCAAATTTTGGACTGTCTTTGGTATTCAACCACAAGTTATCTTGTTTGCCTGTTAAGCCGCCGCTTACAACCTGCACAGCTAACTCATGCTTGAATAGGGGCAGCTGTAAACACCCCAAATTTGCCCTCACCCATTCACACATGACTTGTGATCATCTCATATGCATAAACACAATCACATCATCTCATGTCTCATTTGGTTTCACTGGATAGTTTCTAGGTCATCTGCACCTAGGGTTTGTGATCTGAGCAACCTCAGGACATCTTGAGCCATTCCAAAGGCCACTAATCAACTCAAAGGGGTCCATGTGTGTTCTTACATCATGTTACATCCTCACAAAGTCAAAATTGCAGAGGAATCACAAGAACTAGGGTTTGAGTGGATGCAGAGCCAGGATGAACTACACAGTTGACTGAAAATTAGGGTTTTGGTTTCAGAGGCCATAACTCCACATTTTTTGGTCATTCTTGTTTCCATTGGTCTCTATATGGTATAGGGAGTATGCATATCAATTTTCATGAAGAAATTCCATGGGGAAGTCATCTGATCAAGGGTTGACTTTTCAGACAAGTCAGTGTAAAATCAGGGCATCTGAGGCCCCCAATGACCCAACCAATGGGTGATCTTCATCATTTTGAGTGTATATGATCTTTATTTGGTCATGGAAGAAGATTGAAGTTCATAAAAATCAAGAATTTAGGGTTTTTGCAAAAGTTGACTTTTTGGGTTTTGTTGACTTTTCAAGAATGCATACTTTTAGGTCAATTTTCAAGCTTTGATTTATGATCCAAAAAGGCTTCAAATGGAAAAACTTTGGTCATGAAAGTTGTAGATCTCATCTTTCCCTTTTCAAAAAGTACAAGAACATGATCTAACTCTTCATGGATCAAAAGTTATGGCCATGCAAAGTTGCCAAAAATCATTGTTTTTCAAGTTATGCACCAAGTGGAAATTTTGCTAAGTCTTGGATCAATGCATGATTGCTGCCTCAAATTCATGTCAAACCAGCATGTGAATGTTCTCTAAGTCCATAAAATCAGAATTGGACTAAGCTTTCCCATGATTTCATGCTTGGTTGGCCAAAAGATCACATGTGAACCAAAAGTACAACAAGTTGCAAAACACTCATGATCATTCCTCACAACTTGCAACATTGGCTGCTGAACCTTCCATAGTCTCTCACCATACCATGCTGCACCAGAACCCAAGTTGTCCTTGCCTAGATCAAGCCATACCCTATCTTACACATAAAGTGGTTTTTGAGCAAAAAGTGAACTACCTATCACAGCTGCACAAGTCACATCAGCCAACCAATCAGGATTGTTTATCATTTCATTTTGCAAGTGGAACATAACAAGAACAAGGGCTGAAAACACACACATTCACAACTTGCACAAAAACCTTCCAACTTGCAAGTTCTATCGAATCTCTTTACACAGCCACAAAACACAAAAACTTTGATCATCAATCATCTCACCACACTCCATAGGTCACCCAGCACCCAAAGCACAAGCCCAAAACAGCCTGAATACACCATAGCCATTGCTCACCTTCATTCTGCAACTTCATTCGAATCTCTTTTCACAAGCCACAAACATCAAAGCAAACTTTGCCAAACTTCTCAACACACTTCATAGATCACAAACAACCATCTTTCATAGCCTGAAAGTGCCAAGAACTCATCTGCCATTGTTGACTGAGCAGAAGCAGTTCTCTTCGAAACTCATCATCCAACAAACATAAATCCCATTTGAGCATTCAAGCAACTTTGGGGGACCAAGAGGAGCAGATTGAGCAAGGAGAAGAGGCCTGAAAGTTCCAGAATCAAAGTTTGCAAATCTCAGGTAGCTCCAAATTAATTTTTCCAGAAATCAATTTGATTGTTACAAACTTGCTCTACATGCCTTGCTGATCATTCTGGCACCATTGGTTTTGAAAATGGTTGCGTTTTGAGAGTTTAATTGCTGTTTGAAGCTCACGAACCCTAGTTTTTCTTTCCTTCGATTCAGATGATTTAGGTTAGATAAATTTGTTTTGAGAGAGGGGTTTAGTTCGTGAGGTGTTGGAGATCATTTCCCATAGCTTAGTTTTCATTTATTTTGCGTTTTGAGAGGTTTTGAAGATTTTCAGGTGACCCCCTGGCCGGAGAAGATGACCGGAGGTCTTCTCCGGCCACCTGAATGTAATTAGGGTTTAACCCCATAATTAATGTAAGTTTGAATTTTGGCCGTTGATGCGCGCTGACTTGTTGACTTCCCTCTCAATTCAATGGCCCAGATCCTTTCCATTAGCCCTAATCCTTTTCATTAATTTAATTAATTATTATTTAAGTTAATTTGATCAGATTGCATCCTGGCCTTCAATTCACGCGCGCGGTCAACACATTTGAACCAAGGATCAATCCTGGCCCCTCATTCCTTTGACTTCTCATTTTTATTTGTTTTAATTCATATTTATTTCAATTAATTTGTATAATTTATTTAAAATAGCTAGAAAATCATAAAAATTATGAAACTTTTTCTTTAAGGTTTTATTAATTTTTATGACACCAAAACATTTTATTTTATTTTTTATCATTAAAAAAGTATTTTTAAATATTTAAAAGATTATTTTTAATTGATTAATGAGAATTAATTAATTAAAAATACTTTTAGGTATTTAAAAATTACAAAAAATTCATGAAATGTTCTAAGACATTTAGAAACATTGTCCAACCTTCAAACCAAATTTCTTTTTTGATCTTGATGCATTATAAGAATTTTTCATTGAATTAAATCATTTTTGATGCATTATTTTGATCATATGTTTAAAAATTCATTTCTGCCTTTTGGTGAAGGTTGAGACATTGATTCTTTTTGCATTGTTTTCCATTTAGCATGAACTTTCAAAGATAAAAAGGCCAAGATTTGATCTTACATTTTCTAATTGATTGGCATTTCTTTTGTTACAAACCCTAAAAAACCCTAATAACTTGCAAAATTCATAACTTGAGTTTGGTTGAGAGTTGAGAGCTCCCCTTTGGGGCAGTGGTTCATTATAGGTCTAGGGTTTCTTTAGGTACCATTTTCCATTTTTCATATTAGGGTTTGCTTCTGTTTTAATTTTTGTTTGATGTTTGGTTCATAAACCCTAATTTGGGCTTCCATTTGCATCCATCTTGCATTCTCTTGCATAACATGACTTGCCATGACATTTCAAGCATCCATTTGATTCATTTGACATCATAAGACATATTGAAAGCATGTTTGATCATTGCATCATGTATTGGCCATGTTGTATGTCATATGCACTTCATAACTTTTCATGTATGTTCATGTGTCTTAACATGTTTCATCTGCATCCATAAGCTTGTATGATCATCTCCATGCCTTGTTTCATGTTTGTATCACTTCATAGCATCATTAGCATCATGTATATGCTTCTGGTTTTGTTTCTCATCATGTCATCTCATCCCATTTTGGCATTGCATTGCATTCCTTTTCTAACATTTCAGGTGGTAAGTGAACTTGGGAAGTGAATTTGCCTTCACTTCTCATAACTTTTCTTTTCATCTCTCTTGCATCCATTGCTGCATTCTACTTGTGTTTGAGCCTGAGCTTGCTCATTCTTCCTCCTCCCACTTTCTTTCTTCAAGTGACTTGACTTCTTGAATGAAGCAAGTCACTTTGCTTCTCTTGATCTTGTTCATCTGCTTCCTGGTGGTTCTTCTGAAGATTTGTTCTTGAAAACCTCACAAACATTAGGACCAACCAAGCATGATAATGAATTAGGGTTTTGATTAGTCTCCCCCATAGTTTTTACCTTTGTGTCTCTCCTTGAGTCATCTCTCCTCACCTCATAATCAGGGACTAAACCCTCAAGGCTTTAAGACTTTGTGATTAAGATCATGCCTGCATCCTTCTTTTAGGATGGAGTGTATAACTTTAATCCTAAGTCTTGGACCCTTAAGGTGTTGAACTCTCTTAATCAATCCACTTAATAAACATCAAGACAGTACACTTGTAACTTGGGCCTTGCATTAGGGTTCTAATTCTTCCTTAATTGGTTAAGAAGGACCAACCCTAAAGTTAATGGACAAGTCCCCCTCAAGTTGTCTTACAAATCATAAAAAAACACTTCATCATCATACCACTAATTAAAATCCATCTAATAAAGACTTGTTTTGTCATGGGTTTAATCCCTAATCATGGATTAAGTTGAGGAGTTTTTCCCCAGCTTAAACATTCTCATCTATTATCCTTCTTTTAGGATGGTGTAATGAGTCTGTTAAATCCCTGATTATGGCTTAACCTCATTATTTAACACTAAACAAAATCACAAAAACATCTAAATAATCACAAGTAGGTTAATGATCTTAACCCTGCATCAAAGGTGATTAAGTGTGAGAATTTGACTTCACACTTAAGGTAATTCTCATTACCCCTAATCAGAGGGAAGATGTGATGAGTTTACTAAATCCATTGGTTTAGGCTTAAGCTCGTTAACTTATGGCAAACTTTCAAAAGCAATAAAAGATTGAAAACTCAAAAACAAACAATAATCGTCTCCTTCGGGATTCTTTTCTCATCACCTTCACTCACAAACGAGAACTTGCTTCTTCCGTCTAATGCAAGACAGTAAGCATCTGTGCCAGACAGATCATACACTTGAGCATAGGCAAGTAAGCAGTTCACAAGTCAATTCACCTTTCAGTCTCTTTGGGTCGAACTACGGTGTTCTGACTTCCTCATTGCACGAGAGGATACGTAGGCATAACTTAACAGTTATCGAACAAAAGTCTCTGTATATTCCCCCTTCTTCCAGCATTATTTTTTTTTAGCCTCATGATCTTGAGCAATTCATCCTCTGTTCCTACACTGACACTTTCATACTTCATATCACACTTCACACTCCTTACACTGACACCTGTACATCCTTTCCAGCTTTGATACACAAATTGCACTGACACTACCCCTTTAAAACACAAATCTTCTAAGCGTGGATCCCGTCGAGTACGACGGACAATCTGGGTGCTAATACCTTCCCAGGTTGTAACCAACCCCCTTTCTCAGTCTCTCTGGTTCGCAAACCGTCTTATCCATCTTTTCCTAGGCTTATGCAGCATTGCCTTTCCTCCGGGATAAAAATGCCTAGCTGGCGACTCTATTCATCTCCAGTAAGTTCACGGCTGTGTGTTCTCACTGTTCCCTTCGCCGACCGTTCGCGTCTGTACCTTCATTTGATCCATTTTCATTTGTCGGGAGCGACACTTATGCAATTGTATTTTTAGAGATATCAGACAACTCTTTGCAAAACATAAATGTAAAAACGAGACATGACTGAAAATCTGATTTTATTAATTCATGTGCCCTGAATTGGCAAGATACAGTCACAGAAACATATCTCCTGAAATGAGGAGATTGTTACAAATTGAGAAACAAAGTGTTGGCGATGCTGACGACGCTTTCAAGGAGCTTCCTCTTCTGCTATGACTCGTATGACCATGACGTTCTTCTCGTCTTGCTTTCTGGAGAGAGTTGATTCCGATTGGAGCTTGATCCTTTGAAGCTCACCAAGTTGTTTATAATACAGACGAATTCAGAATGCAGTTGTTCGCTTATTCCCTTATTTTGCATGGATCGCCCTTTCGGGTTTTCAATCCATCGGGATACCCATTTTTGCCTGAGCTGTCCAATGCGGCTTTTCAACTCAGCGGGTGTACATTTTTCATTTATTTCCCTTATTTTTGCCCGAGTCTTTTATTCTGTTTTTGACTCGCCGGGATGCCCTATTTTTGCCTGGACTCACATTCTGTTTTTTTACGTCCAGCGGGTCATTTTATGCGAAGTATTTTTTAACTGCATCTGAATTCACAGGGGATGGGAAATCTTCACCATCCATGGTGCTGAGCATCAGTGCTCCACCGGAGAAAACTTTCTTTACAACGAATGGTCCTTCATAATTTGGAGTCCATTTGCCCCTGTGGTCTGTATGAGGAGGGAGGATTCTTTTCAACACAAGATCTCCTACTTGGTACTCTCGGTGCCTGACTTTCTGATCGAAGGCTCTCTTCATTCTCTTCTGATATAGTTGTCCATGACAGATTGCAGCCAATCTTTTCTCTTCGATCAGACTCAGTTGTTCGAATCGGGACCGAACCCATTCTGCTTCACTCAGTTTAACATCCATTAATACCCGTAACGAGGGTAGTTCAACTTCAACAGGTAGGACTGCTTCCATACCATATACAAGCTGATACGGTGTTGCCCCAGTGGATGTCCTGATTGACGTGCGGTACCCATGCAAGGCAAACGGTAGCATTTCATGCCAGTCTTTGTAAGTGACTACCATCTTCTGCACAATCTTCTTGATATTCTTATTTGCTGCCTCAACAGCGCCATTCATCTTTGGCCTGTAAGGAGAAGAATTGTGATGTTGGATTTTGAAGTCCCGGCACAGCTCTGCCATCATTTTGTTGTTCAAGTTGGAACCATTATCAGTAATGATTCGCTCGGGAACCCCATATCGACAGATGATGTCTCTTTTCAGAAATCTGGCTACCACTTGCCTTGTGACGTTTGCATATGAGGCTGCTTCGACCCACTTGGTGAAATAGTCGATGGCGACCAGGATAAATCTGTGACCATTTGAAGCAGTTGGCTCAATCTTGCCAATCATATCAATGCCCCACATAGCAAAGGGCCATGGTGAAGACATGATGTTCAAAGGATTGGGAGGCACATGCACCTTGTCTGCGTAGATCTGGCATTTGTGGCATTTTCTGGCGTAAGCA
This sequence comes from Lathyrus aphaca, assembly GCA_963966055.1. Taxonomy (NCBI): domain Eukaryota; kingdom Viridiplantae; phylum Streptophyta; class Magnoliopsida; order Fabales; family Fabaceae; genus Lathyrus; species Lathyrus aphaca. The sequence goes on along the minus strand of OZ014522.1, from coordinate 450,643,063 downwards.
CAACAGTCTGCATCCATTGTGATCCAGTAATAGCCTGATCTTAGTAACTTCTTAGCCATGGCATGCCCTCCGGCATGGGTACCAAAAGACCCTTCATGCATGTCGCTCCCGACAAATGAAACATGGATCAGATGAAGGTACAGACGCGAACGGTCGGCGAAGGGAACAGTGAGAACACACAGCCGTGAACTCACTGGAGAATGAATAGAGTCGCCAGCTAGGCATTTTTATCCCGGAGGAAAGGTAATGCTGCATAAACCTAGGAAAAGATGGATAAGACGGTTTGCGAACCAGAGAGACTGAGAAAGGGGGTTGGTTACAACCTGGGAAGGTATTAGCACCCAGATCGTCCGCCGTACTCGACGGGATCCACGCTTAAAAGATTTGTGTTTTAAAGGGGTAGTGTCAGTGCGATCTGTGTGTAAAATAGCTGGAAAAGAATGTACAGGTGTCAGTGCAAAAGAAGTGTGAAGTGTAATATGTATAGTGTCAGTGTAAGAAAGAGTATGCTCATGATTATGAGGCTTAAAGAATAATGCTGGAAGGAGGGGGAATGAACAGAGACTTTTGTTCGATAACTGTTAAGTTATGCCTACGTATCCTCTCGTGCAATGAGGAAGTCAGAACACCGTAGTTCGACCCAAGGAGACTGAAAGGAAAATTGACTTGTGAACTGCTTACTTGTCTATGCTCAAGTGTATGATCTGTCTGGCACAGATGCAAACTGTCTTGCATTAGACGGAAGAAGCAAGTTCTCGTTTGTGAGTGAAGATGATGAGAAAAGAATCCCGGAGGAGACGATTAATGTTTGTTTTTGAGTTTTCAGTCTTTTATTTCTTTTTGGAATTTGTCATAAGATAATGAGCTTAAGCCTAAACCAATGGGTTAGTAAACTCATCACATCTTCCCTCTGATTAGGGGTAATGAGAATTACCTTAAGTGTGAAGTCAGATTCTCACACTTAATCACCTTTGGTGTAGGATTAAGATCATTAACCTACTTGTGATTATTTAGATGTTTTTTGTGATTTTTGTTTAGTGTTAAGTAATGAGGTTAAGCCATAATCAGGGATTTAACAGGCTCATTACACCATCCTAAAAGAAGGATAATAGATGAGGATGTTTAAGCTGAGGAAAGCTCCTCAACTTAATCCATGATTAGGGATTAAACCCATGACAAAACAAGCCTTTGATTAAGTGGATTTTATTTAATGATATGAGGATGAAGTGAATTTTATGATTTGTAAGACAACTTGAGGGGGACTTGTCCATTAACTTTAGGGTTAGTCCTTCTTAACCAATTAAGGAAGAATTAGAACCCTAATGCAAGGCCCAAGTTACAAGTGTAATGCCTTGATGATTATTAGATGGATTAATTAAGAGAGTTCAACACCTTAAGGGTCCAAGACTTAGGATTAAAGTTATACACTCCATCCTAAAAGAAGGATGCAGGCATGATCTTAATCACAAAGTCTCAAAGCCTTGAGGGTTTAGTCCCTGATTATGAGGTGAGAAGAGAAGACTCAAAGAGAGACACAAAGGTAAAAACTATGAAGGGGGACTAATCAAAACCCTAATTCATTATCATGCTTGGTTGTTCCTAAGGTTTGTGAGGTTTCAAGAACAATCTTCAAAGGAGCCACCAGGAAGCAGATGAACAAGATCAAGAGAAGCAAAGTGACTTGCTTCATTCAAGAAGTCAAGTCACTTGAAGAAAGAAAGTGGGAGGAGGAAGAATGAGCAAGCTCAAACTCAAACACAAGTAAGAATGCAGCAAGGTATGCAAAAGAAGATGAGAAGAAAAGTTATGAGAAGTGAAGGCAAATTCACTTCTCAAGATTACTTACCACCTGAAATGTTAGAAACAAATGCAATGCAATGCTAGATGAAATGAAATGACATGATGCAAAGCAAAACCAGAAGCATGGTGATGATGATTATGATGTTATGGAGTGCTATGAACATGAGACAAGACAATGAGATGCTCATACAAGATTATGAATGCAAATGATGCAAGTTTAGAAGCATGAACAAGCATGAAATGTTATGAAACATACAAGACAAATGGCATGGCAAATATGTAATGCAATGATCAATGATGCTTCTAATATGTCTTAAGATGTCAAATGAATCACAAGGATGCACAAAATGCAATGGCAAGTCAAATTATGCAAGGAAATGCAAGAATGATGCAAAGGGAAAGCCCAAATTAGGGTTCATGGATCAGACATCACACATAAACCAAAAAACAGAAGCAAACCTTAACATAAAAAATGGAAAATGGCACCCAAAGAAACCCTAGGCCTATAATGAACCACTGCCCAAAGGGGAGCTCTCAACTCTCAACCAAACTCAAGTTATGAATTTTGCAAGTTATTAGGGTTTTTTAGGGTTTGTAACAAAAGAAATGCCAATCAATTGGAAAATGTAAGATCAAATCTTGGCCTTTTTATCTTTGAAAGTTCATGCTAAATGGAAAACAATGCAAAAAGAATCAATGTCTTAACCTTCACCAAGAGGCAGAAATGAATTTTCAAACATATGACCAAAATAATGCATCAAAAATGATTTAATTCAATGAAAAATTCTTAAAATGCATCAAGATCAAAAAAGAAATTTGGTTTGAAGGTTGGACAATGTTTCTAAATGTCTTAGAACCTTTCATGAATTTTTTTGTGATTTTTAAATACCTAAAGGTATTTTTAATTAATTAATTCTCATTAATCAATTAAAAATAATCTTTTAAATATTTAAAAATACTTTTTAAATGATAAAAAATAAAATAAAAATATTTTTATGTCATAAAAATTAATAAAACCTTAAAGAAAAAGTTTCATAGTTTTTATGATTTTCTAGCTATTTTAAATGAATTATACAAATTAATTGAAATAAATATGAATTAAAACAAATAAAAATGAAAAGTAAACAAGGTGGATGGCCAGGATTGCATCTGGGTTCAAAAGTGTTGACTGGCGCGCAATCTTGTGGCCAGGATTCAAACTGAATTAATCACAATTAATTAAAATTAACCACGTGGATTAGGGCAAATGAAATGATCTGGAGCGTTGGAAAAGGAGGGAAGTCAATGGGTCAACGCTTATCCACGGCCAGCATTCAAACTGACATTAATTATGGGATTAAACCCTAATTAATCTCAGGTGGCCGGAGAAGACCTCCGGTCGTCTTCTCCGGCCAGAGGGTCACCCGAAAATCACCCAACTCCCTAAAAACGTAAAATAAATGAAAACTAAGACCAGGGAAATGATCCTAACACTCCCACGAATCAAACCCCTAACCTAAAACAAATTTATCTAACCTAAACAAGCTGAATCGAAGCAACTAAGTTCTAGGGTTCGTAAGCTTCAAACTGAAATTAAACTCTCAAAACGCAACCATTTTCAAAACCAATGGTACCAGAATGATCAGCAAGACATGTAGAGCAAGTTTGTAACAATCAAATTGATTTCTGGAAAAATTAATTTGGAGCTACCTGAGATTTGCAACCTTTGATTTTGGAACTTTCAGGCCTCCTCTCCTTGCTCAATCTGCTCCTCTTGGTCCCCCAAAGTTGCTTGAATGCTCAAATGGAGTTTATATTTGTTGGATGATGAGTTTCGAAGAGAACTGCTCCAAGCTCAGTCAACAATGGCAGTTGAGATTCTGGCCCTTTCAAGTCATGGTGATGGGTTGTTTGAGGTCTATGCAATGTGTAGAGAAGGCTTGTGGTGGTGGTTTGTGTGTTTGTGACTTGAGGAAGGAGATTCGAATGAATCTGCAGAATGAGGGTTGGTGATGGCAGTGAGTGTTTCTGGCTGTTTCAGGCTTTGTCTCTTGGTGCTTTGTGTTCTATAGATCAAGGTGAGATGAATGAAGGCAAAGGTTTGGGTGTTTGCAGGCTGTGTAATGGAATTCGAAGGAAGTTGCAAGTTGGTGGCTTTTTGTGAAAGTTGTGTATATGTTGGTTTTTAGCCTTGGTTCCTAGTGATATGGCCAGCAAAATGAATGAATAAACTAATGCAAGTGGCTGTGAGATGTGACTTGTACTTTATGGATTGGTAGATCAACTTTTGCTCAAAAACCACTTTTGTGTAAGATAGGGCATGGCATGATACTAGGCAAGTACAAGTTGGGTGCTGGTGCAGCAAAAGGTGAGGGAGAGGCTAGCCCAAAGTCAGCAGCCAATGTCATAAGTTGGTGAAGTAGTCATGAGTGAAAATGCAAGTTGGCTAGCTTTATGGTTTTCCATGGAAATGCCTTGTTACATGAACCAAACCATGAGCAAACTTGGTCCATTTCTGATTTTTGTGACTTAGAGAACATTCACATGCTGGTTTGACATGAATTTGAGGCAGCAATCATGCATTGATTCAAGACTTAGCAAAATTTCCACTTGGTGCATAACTTGAAAAACAATGATTTTTGGCAACTTTGCATGGCCATAACTTTTGATCCATGAAGAGTTAGATCATGTTCTTGTACTTTTTGAAAAGGGAAAGATGAGATCTACAACTTTCATGACCAAAGTTTTTCCATTTGAAGCCTTTTTGGGTCATGAATCAAGGCTTGAAAATTGACCTAAAATGAGGCATTCTTAAAAGGTCAACAAAACCCAAAAAGTCAACTTTTGCCAAAACCCTAAATTCTTGATTTTTATGGACTTCAAACTTCTTCCATGATCATATAAAAGTCATATACACTCAAAATGATGAAGATCACCCATTGGTTGGGTCATTGGGGGCCTCAGATGCCCTGATTTTACACTGACTTGTCTGAAAAGTCAACTCTTGATCAGATGACTTCCCCATGGAATTTCTTCATGAAAATTGATATGCATACTCCCTATACCATATAGAGATCAATGGAAACAAGAATGACCAAAAAATTTGGAGTTATGGCCTCTGAAACCAAAACCCTAATTTTCAGTCAACTGTGCAGTTCATCCTGGCTCTGCATCCACTCAAACCCTAGTTCTTGTGATCCCTCTGCAATTTTGACTTTGTGAGGATGTAACATGATATAAGAACACACATGGACCCCTTTGAGTTGATTAGTGGCCTTTGGAATGGCTCAAGATGCCCTGAGGTTGCTCAGATCACAAACCCTAGGTGCAGATGACTTGAAAACTATGCTGTGAATCAAAAATGAGATATGAGATGATATGATTGTGTATATGCATATGAGATGATCACAAGCCATGGTGTGAATGGGTGAGGGCAAATTTGGGGTGTTTACAGCTGCCCCTATTCAAACATGAGTTAGCTGTGCAGGCTGTAAGCGGCGGCTTAACAGGCAAATAAGATAACTTGTGGTTGAATACCAAAGACAGTCCAAAATTTGCACTCACAGAAATGAAGAAGAAAAGGGATATAGATTGTAAAAGCAAATAAAGTATATTGTAAAGTATGGGCGACGGAGGACGACCGTCGAGCAGAGGACGACTGCTGGGTAAGGTGGTATGTGAAGCAAAGCGATGACGGGGACGGCCGACATGCTGGTAAAGTGTATAAAGCAAATGACGGGGACGGCCGACATGCTGGGGATAAAAGGTAAAGCTAAGACGGGGACGGCCGACTAGCTGGGGAAAACTGAGATAATATGATGGGGACGGCCATCAAGATAAAGCTGCAAAATTCTGAGGATTAATGAAACATGACGGGGACGGCCGTCAAGTTCATAAAGGTAAAGTAACCAACGATGGGGACGGCCATCGGGTTAAAAAAGAAAAGGGACCACGACGGGGACGGCCATCGGGTTAAAGAATAAATGAAATAAACAGATGATGGGGTACGGCCATCAAAGGTGAAGGACGATCACCTAGCAGGGGACGGCTGCTCTGTTGGGCATAAAAAGAAATATGATGGGGACGACCATCAAAGGTGGAGGACGACCACCTGGCAGGGTACGGCTGCCAAAATATCGACGATGGGGACGGCCATCGGATAGAAAAGGTCAACGATGGGGACGGCCATCGGACGAGCATGATGGAGGACGACCATCAAGAAGTGGAGGACGACCACTCAGCAGGGGACGACTGCTCTCAAAGTTTATCATAACACAGGATGAGTGTTAGACAACTAAAATCAACAATGGGGACGGCCATTGGATAAAGTGATGAAGGACGATCATCAAAAGGTGGAGGACGACCACCTAGCAGGGGACGGCTGCTAAAATCAACGATGGGGACGGCCATCGGATGAGCATGATGGAGGACGACCATCAAGAAGTGGAGGACGACCACTTAGCAGGGGACGGCTGCTCTCAAAGTTTATCATAACACAGGACGAGTGTTAGATAAAAAGGAAATTTGACTGCGATCTACCGGGGATATAGTAAATACGGACGAGCGTTTACATCCAAGAAACAAAAGGTATGAGTGTTTGGTATTGTGTATAGATTAAAGATGCGGACGAGCATCCTTAAGACTATGATACGGACGAGTATCATGTAGAAACAAACTGACACGTGCTCAGAGCTGATGATACGGACGAGTATCAACTGGTTAACAAGGAACACGGACGAGTGTTGCGTCTGAAAGTATCCTTCTGGGGAACAGTAGACACAGACGAGCATCTATATTCACGAAGACATAAGTGTTTGACACGGTGTATGGATTAAAGATGCGGACGAGCATCCTTAAGACTATGATACGGACGAGTATCATGTAGAAACAAACATTAGACGCAATGTTCTGAGATGATGGTACGGACGAGTACCAACGGGTTAACAAAGAACAAGGACTACTGTCGAATCTGCGGGGATATACATGGTGTATATAAGATACGGACGAGTATCTGAGTAGGTGTACCAATGAGTAGTGAGTATATAATGTAAAGGTGAGTGTTTATCTGCTGGGGACGTGACACGGACGGGTGTCATGAAAGTGTATATACAAGTATAGGCGACCACACTGGGGATATGACACGGACGGGTGTCAAGAAAGTGTATAGGTGTATGTAAGTGCAAAGAGGGTGTCTTTGGCTTTCTGCTGGGGATACGACACGGACGAGTGTCAGGAAGTATCTGCAATACTGGTGATCTTGATTTGTAAGGTGTATTCAGGCAACCTGCTGGGGAATGGTGATACGGACGGGTATCAAAAAGGAGATATGCATTGGTGTTTGTGATATGGAGCAACTGCTTTTGCTGGGACTCTGACGGGGATGTATTCCGTATGCCGACAGATTGTCAATATTTACAAGTGTTCAAATCACAACATGACTTATGATTATGCTATGCATTTGATTTTTTTGCCGTAATGCTCCGTATTAGACGGAATGCTACGCTCTGGGGGTGAATATGATGCGAATGCTATGATTATGCAAAGAGGCACCGATCTGGGATCCGGATCCCGTCGCTGCAAAGATCTCTGATCGATCTGCTTGAAGTGAACATCCCAGCTGGGGATGAGATCATTGATAGATCTATAGTTGTATCTGCTCGGGGATATACGTCATCGATTGACATATTCTTATAATGCGGGACCCAGCTGGGGTTTGTAGAAGCTTTCTCTCTCTCTGTTGTGACTTCTTCGTGCGCTGCTCTTCTGAATAGAGGCCTGAAGCTCTGTGGGGAGATGATTCCCTGATTTCCGCATTCTGCTGAGGAAGAATGGCAACTCGGCTGGGGAATTGTGAGAGGCAACTCAGCTGGGGAGAGCAACAAAAGGCAACTCAGCTGGGGATATAGCATTTCGGATGCTGAGATTGAATGTAGATTTGCCAGCTTGCTGAGACGTAACTTGTATGCCCCAAGTTGTGTTCTGGATACCTGCAATCCTGCAAAGATAAAGAAACGCACAAATGGTCCCGAGGTATCTTTTACTGAGATTCCGTCATAGGAAAAAAAAGTACTTTCGAGAGTAAGTATATTCCCTGCAAGCATGTGTTTTATTTTCAGAGAGAGGCATCTGTACTTATGCAATTGTATTTTAGAGATATCAGACGACTCTTTGCAAAACATAAATGTAAAAGACGAAACATGACTGAAAATCTGATTTTATTAATTCATGTGCCCTGAATTGGCGAGATACAGTCAAAGAGACATATCTCCTGAAATGAGGAGAATGTTACAAATTGAGAAACAAAGTGCTGGCAGTGTTGATGACGCTTTGAGGAGCTTCCTCTCCCGCTATGACTCGTATGACAATGACGTTCTTCTCGTCTTGCTTTCTGGAGAAAGTTGATTCTGATCGGAGCTTGATCCTTTGGAGCTTACCAAGTTGCTAACGATACAGACGAATTCAGAATGCAGTTGTTCGCTTATTCCCTTATTTTGCATGGATCGCCCTTTCGGGTTTTCAATCCATCGGGATACCCATTTTTGCCTGAGTTGTCCGATGTGGCTTTTCAACTCAGCGGGTGTACATTTTTTGTTTATTTCCCTTATTTTTGCCCGAGTCTTTTATTCTGTTTTTGACTCGCCGGGATGCCCTATTTTTGCCTGGACTTACATTCTGTTTTTATGTCCAGCGGGTCATTCTTATGCGAAGTATTTTTTAACCGCATCTGAATTCACAGGGGATGGAAAATCTTCACCATCCATGGTGCTGAGCATCAGTGCTCCACCAGAGAAAACTTTCTTGACGACGAATGGTCCTTCATAATTCGGAGTCCATTTGCCCCTGTGGTCTGTATGAGGAGGGAGGATTCTTTTTAGCACAAGATCTCCCACTTGGTATTCTCGATGCCTGACTTTCTGATCGAAGGCTCTCTTCATTCTCTTCTGATATAACTGCCCATGGCAGATTGCAGCCAATCTTTTCTCTTCAATCAGACTCAGTTGTTCGTATCGGGACCTAACCCACTCTACTTCGTTCAGCTCAACATCCATCAGTACCCGGAGAGAGGGTAACTCAACTTCAACAGGTAGGACTGCCTCCATACCATACACAAGTTGATACGGTGTTGCCCCGGTGGATGTCCTGATTGATGTGCGGTACCCATGCAAGGCGAATGGTAACATTTCATGCCAGTCTCTGTAGGTGACTACCATCTTCTGCACAATCTTCTTGATATTCTTATTTGCTGCCTCAACAGCGCCGTTCATCTTTGGCCTGTAAGGAGAAGAATTGTGATGTTGGATCTTGAAGTCCCGGCATAATTCAGCCATCATTTTGTTGTTTAGATTTGAACCATTATCAGTAATGATTCGCTCGGGCACTCCATATCTACAGATGATATCTCTTTTTAAGAATCGGGCTACCACTTGCCTGGTGACATTTGCATATGAGGCTGCTTCCACCCACTTCGTGAAATAGTCGATGGCGACCAAGATGAATCTGTGGCCGTTCGAAGCAGTTGGCTCGATCTTGCCAATCATGTCAATGCCCCACATTGCAAAGGGCCATGGAGAAGACATGATATTCAGAGGATTTGGAGGCACATGCACTTTATCTGCGTAGATCTGGCATTTGTGACACTTTCTGGCATAGGCACAACAGTCTGCATCCATTGTGATCCAGTAATAGCCTGATCTTAACAACTTCTTGGCCATGGCATGCCCTCCGGCATGGGTACCAAAAGATCCTTCGTGCACTTCGTGCATCAATAAATCTGCTTCCGCTTTATCAACGCATCTGAGGAGTACCATATCAAAGTTCCTTTTGTATAGAGACCCATCAGTGTTCAGAAAGAAACTTCCAGCAAGCCTTCTTAAAGTCTTCTTATCATTGGAAGATGCCCCAGGTGGGTATGTTTGATCCTCCAAGAAGCACTTAATGTCGTGAAACCAAGGCTTATTGTCCTTGACAACATCTGCCGCAAATACATATGCCGGTCTATCAAGTCTCGATACTGAAATCTGAGGTACAAAGTTGGCAGTTTGAACTTTGATCATGGATGAAATGGTAGCAAGAGCATCTGCGAACTGATTCTCGTCTCGAGGGATATACTCAAGCTTGACTGTTGTAAAGAAAGTCAATAACCTCCTTGTATAGTCCCTGTAAGGTATCAGATGATCCTGGTGGGTGTACCATTTGCCGTTGGTTTGATTGATTACCAGAGCTGAATCTCCGAATACGGTCAATGTCTTGATCCTGAGGTCAATGGCTTCCTCAAGACCCATAATGCAAGCTTCGTATTCAGCTTCGTTGTTAGTGCAGTTGAAAGTGAGCTTTGCCGAGAAAGGCATGTGAACCCCTTTAGGTGTAATGAGTACTGCACCAACACCACGGCCATTCATGTTGACAGCCCCATCAAACATCATAGTCCATTCTTCTTCTGGGTCGGGTCCTTCAGTGTGAATAGGCTCTTCATGATCTTTTGCTTTAATGAACATGATGTCTTCATCGGGGAAGTCGAACCTCATAGGCTGGTAATCATCAATGGGCTGCTCAGCAAGATATTCAGATAGTACACTGCCTTTGATGGCTTTCTGAGAAGTGTACTGTATGTCGTATTCTGTGAGAATCATCTGCCATCTTGCAACCCGTCCGGTAAGCGCTGGCTTCTCAAATATGTATTTGACCGGGTCCATCTTTGAGATCAACAAAGTAGTGTGGGTCAACAAATACTGTCTCAGTCGGCGAGCAGCCCACGCTAAAGCACAACAAGTTTTCTCGAGCAGTGAATAACGTTGTTCACAGTCGGTAAACTTTTTGCTTAGGTAGTATATTGCATACTCTTTTCGACCAGACTCGTCATGCTGGCCCAGCACACACCCCATTGACTCTTCCAATACTGTCAAGTACATAATCAGAGGTCTTCCTTCAACTGGAGGCATGAGGATTGGAGGTTCTTGTAGATACTCTTTGATCTTGTCAAAAGCCCTTTGGCAATCTTCGTTCCACCTGACCGTTTGTTCTTTTCTTAGTAGCTTGAACAGAGGTTCACAAGTTGCGGTAAGGTGAGATATGAACCTTGAGATGTAGTTCAATCTACCTAGGAACCCTCGAACCTCTTTCTCTGTTTTCGGTGCAGGCATCTCTTGGATGGCTTTGACTTTGTCAGGGTCAACCTCAATCCCTTTCTCGCTTACAATAAAGCCCAGCAGCTTACCAGATCTCACCCCGAATGTGCATTTGTTGGGGTTCAACTTCAGTTGATACTTTCTCAGACGCTTGAACAACTTGAGCAGATTCACCAGATGGTCTTCCTCTGTAAGGGACTTGGCGATCATATCATCCACATAACATTCGATTTCCTTATGGATCATATCATGAAATAATGTCACCATAGCCCGTTGATACGTTGCGCCAGCATTCTTCAGCCCGAATGGCATCACCTTGTAACAGAACGTGCCCCAAGGTGTAATGAATGTTGTCTTCTCCATGTCTTCAGGTGACATCTTGATCTGATTATATCCCGAAAATCCATCCATGAAGGAGAATACTGAGAACTGAGCCGTGTTATCCACCAATACATCAATGTGAGGTAATGGGAAATCATCTTTCGGGCTGGCTCTGTTCAGATCCCGATAATCCACACACATTCTTACCTTGCCATCCTTCTTAGGCACAGGTACTATGTTAGCAACCCACGGCGGGTAGCTAGTCACAGCAAGGAACCCGGCGTCCCATTGCTTTTGTACCTCTTCCTTGATTTTCATAGCCATGTCTGGACGAGTTCGGCGTAGTTTCTGTTTGACGGGAGGGCACTCTTCTCTCAAAGGCAGCTTGTGCACAACTATATCAGTATCCAACCCTGGCATGTCCTGATACGACCAAGCAAACACATCAACATACTCTTGAAGCAGATCTATCAGCTGTCTCTTCACTGAGTCTTGCAGGCAGGCCCCGATCTTGACTTCTTTCACATCTTCGTCTGTACCAAGATTAATCACTTCAACCTCCTCCTGGTGAGGGGTAATAACCTTTTCCTCTTGCCTCAACAACCGGGCCAGCTCTTCAGGAAGCTCATACTCTTCATCAACCCCTTCATCAGCTTGATTGATTGGATTGTCAAAGTCATACGATGTCATAGCCGTGCTGTTGTCGGTGCTGTCAGGAAGGTACTCTCTGCAAGGGTTTAATCGGTTCATTTTAGTGATTGATTTTAGTCTTATTTAGAAAAGTGAAATGAAGTTATCATTTTGAAAAACACTGCCATTTATTTTTGTACAAAAAGAAAAAATGGAAGAACAGTGAACATAAAAGGAAAAGACTCGTTTGCAGAAAGATTGCCTGATATTTCATTAATTTAATCTTGTTTGCACAAAAGTACAGATGGCCCTGATTACAAAATGAGTCTTGTCATCTTGGGCAAGATGCAAGACTTGATGCATGCTAATAAAAATACAGGAAATAATAATTACTCTGCTCGAGTAACACTTATAATTCCCTGGGAAGACCAGTTCGAGACACTGCTCCCCGGGACCTTTGGACGGATCCAATTCTCCAGGTTGCGTTCCTCTTCCAGCTCGTCTTCCAGACAGTTGATAGCATCGGGGGTTAGCATCCCCCCGCTGACAAATCCTGGCTCTGCAGCAGCCTTCACTTGATGTTGAGTTGGTTTGTAACCCAACCCAAATTTGTCCTTCTTCTCCTCCACAGCTAAAATCTTGCCCCAGCCTAGGGCAGTTCCTTCCTCAACAACCTTCCGGGCTTGTTGGTATGACGACATGGAGATCCCCGAAACAGCAGATGCTTCATTCACATTCAAGGCCTCAAAACCTTGGCTCATGGTTTCAACAATCTCTCCATCCATTTCAATATACTTGTAAGTAGCCAGATGGCTAACAAATATATCCTCCTCCCCGCAGATTGTGACAACTTGGCCTTCCCACTCATATTTTAACTTTTGGTGAAGGGTAGACGTTATAGCGCCAGCGGCGTGAATCCAGGGTCTACCCAACAAACAGCTGTAGGCGGGCTGAATGTCCATCACATAAAAGATAGTTTTGAAGGTCTGCGGGCCAATTGTCACAGGCAGCTCAACTTCTCCCAGAACCGATCTCTTCGAGCCATCAAAAGCTCTAACCACCAGGTTGCTGGGTCTTAATGCCAGTCCATCATATTCAAGCTTCACCAGAGCCTTCTTTGGTAAGACATTCAGGGATGATCCTGTGTCCACCAGCACATGTGAAAGGACAGCTCCTTTGCATTCCATAGTTATGTGCAAGGCTTTGTTGTGGTTTCGGCCATCCACTGTCAGGTCAGAATTGGTAAAGCCTAGCCCATTGCTAGCAGTGACATTTCCAACGACCGTTTCCAACTGGTTGACAGTAATCTCCTCCGGCACGTAAGCTGCGTGCAGTACTTTCAGTAGTGCATTCCGATGGGCTTCGGAGCACATAAGCAGTGAGAGGATGGAGATTTTGGATGGAGTCTGATGAAGTTGATCCACAACTTTATAGTCACTCTTCTTGATGATCCGCATAAACTCATCAACTTCCTGATCAAATGGAGTTTTCAGGGCTTCTTTGGCAGCTGGATCTTCCTGCATCGGGCCTTTCCCCTTTGCCTTGGCAGCAGCTTCTGCTTCGGCATTAGGTCTTTGGACTTGTGAAGCAAAGAGACGTCCGCTTCGGGTGAAGCCTCCGCCTCCGCCCACATTATCAATTTGTGGTGCAGGTGCTGATGTTTCCAGAGTGATTCTTTTCCCTTCACAGTACACGTCAGAGCCATAGTGCCAAGGGATGGCCCTATTGCTTTCATACGGTACAGGTCCAGGTACTGTGACGGTAACCGGACTGATTGATGCTGCTGAAGGGACTGCAATTGTTTGTGGATCATAGAAGATGGTAACTGGTGCTCTAGTGGGAGCGGCACCCTCTGAATGATAGGCGGAATTATTTTCTGGATCATAAAAGATGGTAACAGTGGAGACGTCTTCGTGATCGTTTGCTGGTGTTGTAGGAGGTTCTGTTGGAAGAACTGTTGTTGTTGATGGAGAGTCGAAGTGGAATGAAGCTGAAGTTGTAGCAGGAGAAACCGTTGAAAACTGATCATTGGGTAGAACAGATAAAGTACTTGCTGATGTTGCTGGAACAGTAGTTGTTGCATTTGTAGGAGGATCTGAAACCGTTGCTGATGAAGCTGCCGGATGTGCCGGAAATGATGTAGTGATTTGTAGGAGGCCACTCTTGATAAGGCTGTCAATGCCATTCCTCAGGTCTTCACACCCATTCCAAGAAATGTTGCAGTATGGGCACCCCAGCTCACACCCCGGAAATATGTCGTTTTCACGGAGCTGAGCTTTGATTTCTACCAATGGTGTCCTGATCTGATCCACACTAGTTATCAAATAAGACTGTTGGTCTTCTTCAATGGCATTAATTCGGGGACCACCATGGTGTGGCATTGGGTTTTTGTTGACATTGGGCGGAGGTGCAAAGTTCAAAGCCTTGGAGTCTACCAAGTCTTGCACCTTCATATGCAGAGCCCTGCATTTTTCCGTGCTGTGACCAGGTGCGTTTGAGTGAAAAGCACACCTAGCGTTAGAGTCATAGTTTCTTGGTAGACTGTTTGGATCCGGAGGTGCCAACGTTCTTAGCTCAACCAGGTTGAGTTTCAGAAGCTGTGGCAATAAAGCAGCATACGGCATTGGAATCGGGTCAATTACTCGACTAGCTTGAGAGGGCCTCTGTTGAAATGGCCTCTGTTGATTGTTGTTGTTGGAGTTGTTGTTGTAGTTGTTTCTAGGAGGATATTGATTCTGATGATACTGAGGTTGTTGTTGGAAGTTTTGTTGCGGAGGTTGATAGACGGGCTGAGGATGAGCTGGAGCAGGGATTGTGACTGCTGCTATTGACCTTTGAGCATATTGGGGCCTACCCCTGTTGGTGTGAATGGCATTAGTCTCGCCAGTTCTTCTCGGGCCTGCAAAAGGCTTCCTTGTACCACTGGACGAACTAGCACCATTATCAGATATCTTACCCATCTTTAATAGGCTTTCAATTCTCTCCCCGGCTATAACAACATCTGCGAAGCTGGTGGAAGAGAAAGCAGCTAGCCTATCAATATACGTTCCCTGGAGAGTGTTCATGAACATGTCTGCCATTTCTCTCTCAGACATTGGTGGTTGAACAGCAGCGGCCAATTGCCTCCATCTTTGGGCGTATTCACGGAAACTTTCCCTTGACGACTGTGACATGCCCATCAGGAGAGTCCTGTTGGGTGCCATGTCTAAGTTATACTGATATTGACGGATGAAGGCCTCTGCCAGGTCCTTCCAGCATCTTACAGTTGCCCTTGTCAAGTGGGAATACCATTCCCTTGATGCTCCAGTCAAACTGTCTTCGAAGTAGAACATCCAAAGTTTCTCATCCATTGTGTAGGCCTTCAGCCTTCCCAGGAACGACTGTAGATGAGTCCTGGGGCATGAAGTCCCATTATACTTTTCGAAGCATGGAGGCTTGAACTTGTGGGGGATCCTGACCCCGTCAACCAGCCCCATGTCCATGACGTCAAAGCCCAGAGAATTTTGAGACTCCAGTGATCTCAACTTTTCAGCTATCTCATCCAAACGCCTATCGTAGGCCTCTTCTCCTGCACCCATGACTGTGAATTGATCCTCCTGAGGATCCTCTTGAAGCACTCTGGCTGCAGTGGCAGTGCCCTGAACATTTGCGGGGATGTTAATTTCAGGATGCAAATGTGGTCCAAACACAGGGGGATTAATGTGGGGTTGCACCCTTTCATTATTACTGGTGCCAGCAGTCCCTACATGAGGCTCCTCTTGATTTTGCCTCTCCACCATGGCCCTCAGTCTCTCCTGGCTCTGAGCCATATTGTTCATAACCTCCATGAACTGCGTCATCTGTGTTCTCATCTCCAATCTCTCATTGGCCAGTTGATTCCTAACATCAGCAAGATCTTGTTGAACTTGATCCATTTGAATTCCCGGAAGGTTGTTTCTGGTGGGATACCTGTGTGGCCTGTTGAGGGGGAACACCCGGCGACGAGCAATACTGCCTGTATCACAACAGAGGTTAGTAACAATAAAACAAAACCTACAAAACAAACAAAAAGGGTTAGTATGCAATGCAGTTATGCTTATTTGCTATCAAGGTATCCGGTTTGGTCTTCAGTTTTGACCCGTCCAGACCCTTGAAGATGATGCTGTTGAAATTGCTTTTGCCATGCACTTGGGTGGAAACCAACATAAATATATTACAAAGGTAAAATAATACAAATTGTTCACTTCTTACAACACTAGCCCTCCAAGGGGTCAAAAATACATCACCAAAAAGCAAAAGTACATGGAAAAGGAACAACAACAAGCAAATAATCAGACTCCAAGGCCAAACTCATCCTCACGAACTTCCTTAAGTAGTGCTTCGGTCACAGGATCAGCCGGACGCTCCGCAAGATTCCTGATGAGAAGGTTTCTTGTTGCAACAGCTGCAGTCAATTTCTTGTTCTGACTTTGATCTTTGGATTTCTTCACTCCAGCTTTGATTCTTAGCTCTGAAATTTCCTCCTGGGCTGCTGCCAAGGCTTTTTCCATCTGCCCCATCTTGTCTTGAGCTCTCTTGTCTTCTAGAGTACGGGCCTCAGTGATCCGGACCCACCTGGCCTGACTCTCTTTCAAGTACAAGTCTGTCCTTGCTCTTTGGAACTGGGCTTCTTTACAAGCATTTTTCAGAATCTGCTCGCCAGCTTTAGATTTGTTGATATACTCCCCAGACTTCTCAATCTTGGTCAAGTGTTCCACTCTCAACTTTTCCAATCTTTCAATCTCCCTCACACCTTCACTCCTCTCCCTGAGGGTCTTCTGCAAGGCTTGGGATAACTTCTCATTTCTGTCCTTCAAGCTTTCAAACTCCTCCAAACTGATAGTGGCAGGGGGTGGTGCTGATGATGACTCAGGCATGTCTTTGATGGTGAAGGGCAATCCTGAGATTTGGGCCCTAGCATAGGACCACTCATGATATTGGGCTGATGCCACATTATTGCACTTCCCCAGAATGGTGATTCCCTTGGTTTGAACATGATCCCAGGCCCAAGCAGCCTGTCTAACAGTTGCCAGACTAACCTTGTTCTCACAGTAGAGGGTCTCAGCCAAGTCCTTTTCCCTAGGAGCATGAACCAGTGCATAACCCAATTGCCTCTTGAACAGCAGGGGGTTGTAATTGATACTTCCCTTGACTCCTACCAAAGGCACATTAGGAAAATGCCCACAGCTAGTGATTATGTCTCTGCCCTTGGTACTTTGATTGCACCACCTGATATCTGCTGTAGTTAGGACAGAAAGTCTCCTTGCCCAGTTGCTTTGCTGGTGAGGGTTTAGGAATGCATCTGTCTTAGGTAGATGCTTGAGAAGCCAGGCATGGAATAGTGGAGCACAAATCCTCACTAACTTCCCTCTCTGTTTCTCATTCCTCTGATGTACTGAGTAATAGAGATCACCCAACAAGGTAGGCACTGGGTTCTTCAAGATGAACAAATGGATTGCACTCTTGCTGACGAATCTGGGCTCATCTGCAAATAACACAATTCCATACACACTTAAGGCCAACAGAGCGCAAACAGCTTTCCACTCCCCCAGGGAGGCCTTCAGACTAGCTTGAGAGATTAGGAAGTCCAGCTGAAATCCAGGGACACTAGATTTAGAGGTCATGTGTTGTTCAATCAAAGCAGGTTCCAGGTGCAAAACTTTGGCTATCTCCCCATTACTGGGAAAGTCCATTTCAGGGTTGAATGGGATCTCCCCCTTGATAGGCAAACCAATCAAAGATGAGTATTCTTCCAAAAGAGGACCCAACTGGAAGTCTTGAAATGTAAAGCATCTCAATGGGGGGTCATAGAACTGGATGCAGGTATGGATCAGGCTCCTCTGAGATGGGTCCATGTCCATAACTAGGTCAAGTATGTCCCCATAATGCTCCCTGAACAAAGGTATGTACTCTGGTGTAATCAGGGTTTGGATCCTCCTGATGTCTGATAAGTCTGGTTGGAAGAAATGATAAGTGATGTTGCTTTTCTTTGGAGCCATAAGTGCTGAGACTGAGTAGAGTGCTGATGACAATGCTGAAGTAGAGAGAGAGCCACTGATTGGCTGGTGCTGAAACAAACAGCTAAAAAATTGAAACAGATGCTGGTGAAGATGGGTCAAAGCTGCAGATGGGGTCAAAACCAAAACCTGATGAACAATGGATACCCTGAAAAACAAATAAGCACATGTTAATATGATGCAATGAGTATGTATGCAGATGAAATGCAAGGGTTTGTGACTGAGCTGGATCTGATAACTGCCTTGATATAGATCCATGTGTGTCTAAGGATTCCAGATGGAGGTCTAAGAAATCCAGTAACCAAGGTAGGGGACTCAAATAAAGAGCCACATGTCCAGGGTTTTAGAATCACAAGAACTATCCAACATGAAGCATTCTTAACAAAGTCAAAGTAACAGGGTATTCTGAGGTCAAGGTACCTGCAAACCTGTAAACAGCCCAACCCCCTCACAGGTAGTGATCTAGAACAAGGATCCTCAGACTTGGATCTGTTATGAGAAGTGTAAGCACTTCTAACCCGGAGGTACAGTGTTTACAATTACCATAACAATTTCTCCTCTAATTCACCTCAGTTTCTGAAGGTCAATACTAAAAGGTCATCCAGACTTAGCAGGCTTCCCAGATCCCCCTAGCATTGCAGGAAATCTGCAACACAGAGTTCTCAAGAAGAAACCCATATCTGAACCGTGTTTCATATTCCCGCACCAGACTGAAAATTGACTGGGAAAGAATATGATTCACTCTAGCCTAGGTGTCACTCAGGTCCCAGGTATAGAACCTTAACTCTCAATAGAAAACCCACCCACCAAAGCAAACAAACAGATCCAGCCAGCAGCACAGTATGACAGTATGATATATGTAAAGCTATAAAGAAAGCGATAAACAAACTGTACATAAAGCAAAAATAAAGCAAATATACAAACACAAATAGCATATAACACCCCAGTAAACACAAATCAATCAAGCGCTAGGAGGAACCCACAAAAAGAACCAGAAGCCCTGGTTGCAGTACACACTTTCCCCAGCAGAGTCGCCAAGCTGTCGCTCCCGACAAATGAAACATGGATCAGATGAAGGTACAGACGCGAACGGTCGGCGAAGGGAACAGTGAGAACACACAGCCGTGAACTCACTGGAGAATGAATAGAGTCGCCAGCTAGGCATTTTTATCCCGGAGGAAAGGTAATGCTGCATAAACCTAGGAAAAGATGGATAAGACGGTTTGCGAACCAGAGAGACTGAGAAAGGGGGTTGGTTACAACCTGGGAAGGTATTAGCACCCAGATCGTCCGCCGTACTCGACGGGATCCACGCTTAAAAGATTTGTGTTTTAAAGGGGTAGTGTCAGTGCGATCTGTGTGTAAAATAGCTGGAAAAGAATGTACAGGTGTCAGTGCAAAAGAAGTGTGAAGTGTAATATGTATAGTGTCAGTGTAAGAAAGAGTATGCTCATGATTATGAGGCTTAAAGAATAATGCTGGAAGGAGGGGGAATGAACAGAGACTTTTGTTCGATAACTGTTAAGTTATGCCTACGTATCCTCTCGTGCAATGAGGAAGTCAGAACACCGTAGTTCGACCCAAGGAGACTGAAAGGAAAATTGACTTGTGAACTGCTTACTTGTCTATGCTCAAGTGTATGATCTGTCTGGCACAGATGCAAACTGTCTTGCATTAGACGGAAGAAGCAAGTTCTCGTTTGTGAGTGAAGATGATGAGAAAAGAATCCCGGAGGAGACGATTAATGTTTGTTTTTGAGTTTTCAGTCTTTTATTTCTTTTTGGAATTTGTCATAAGATAATGAGCTTAAGCCTAAACCAATGGGTTAGTAAACTCATCACATCTTCCCTCTGATTAGGGGTAATGAGAATTACCTTAAGTGTGAAGTCAGATTCTCACACTTAATCACCTTTGGTGTAGGATTAAGATCATTAACCTACTTGTGATTATTTAGATGTTTTTTGTGATTTTTGTTTAGTGTTAAGTAATGAGGTTAAGCCATAATCAGGGATTTAACAGGCTCATTACACCATCCTAAAAGAAGGATAATAGATGAGGATGTTTAAGCTGAGGAAAGCTCCTCAACTTAATCCATGATTAGGGATTAAACCCATGACAAAACAAGCCTTTGATTAAGTGGATTTTATTTAATGATATGAGGATGAAGTGAATTTTATGATTTGTAAGACAACTTGAGGGGGACTTGTCCATTAACTTTAGGGTTAGTCCTTCTTAACCAATTAAGGAAGAATTAGAACCCTAATGCAAGGCCCAAGTTACAAGTGTAATGCCTTGATGATTATTAGATGGATTAATTAAGAGAGTTCAACACCTTAAGGGTCCAAGACTTAGGATTAAAGTTATACACTCCATCCTAAAAGAAGGATGCAGGCATGATCTTAATCACAAAGTCTCAAAGCCTTGAGGGTTTAGTCCCTGATTATGAGGTGAGAAGAGAAGACTCAAAGAGAGACACAAAGGTAAAAACTATGAAGGGGGACTAATCAAAACCCTAATTCATTATCATGCTTGGTTGTTCCTAAGGTTTGTGAGGTTTCAAGAACAATCTTCAAAGGAGCCACCAGGAAGCAGATGAACAAGATCAAGAGAAGCAAAGTGACTTGCTTCATTCAAGAAGTCAAGTCACTTGAAGAAAGAAAGTGGGAGGAGGAAGAATGAGCAAGCTCAAACTCAAACACAAGTAAGAATGCAGCAAGGTATGCAAAAGAAGATGAGAAGAAAAGTTATGAGAAGTGAAGGCAAATTCACTTCTCAAGATTACTTACCACCTGAAATGTTAGAAACAAATGCAATGCAATGCTAGATGAAATGAAATGACATGATGCAAAGCAAAACCAGAAGCATGGTGATGATGATTATGATGTTATGGAGTGCTATGAACATGAGACAAGACAATGAGATGCTCATACAAGATTATGAATGCAAATGATGCAAGTTTAGAAGCATGAACAAGCATGAAATGTTATGAAACATACAAGACAAATGGCATGGCAAATATGTAATGCAATGATCAATGATGCTTCTAATATGTCTTAAGATGTCAAATGAATCACAAGGATGCACAAAATGCAATGGCAAGTCAAATTATGCAAGGAAATGCAAGAATGATGCAAAGGGAAAGCCCAAATTAGGGTTCATGGATCAGACATCACACATAAACCAAAAAACAGAAGCAAACCTTAACATAAAAAATGGAAAATGGCACCCAAAGAAACCCTAGGCCTATAATGAACCACTGCCCAAAGGGGAGCTCTCAACTCTCAACCAAACTCAAGTTATGAATTTTGCAAGTTATTAGGGTTTTTTAGGGTTTGTAACAAAAGAAATGCCAATCAATTGGAAAATGTAAGATCAAATCTTGGCCTTTTTATCTTTGAAAGTTCATGCTAAATGGAAAACAATGCAAAAAGAATCAATGTCTTAACCTTCACCAAGAGGCAGAAATGAATTTTCAAACATATGACCAAAATAATGCATCAAAAATGATTTAATTCAATGAAAAATTCTTAAAATGCATCAAGATCAAAAAAGAAATTTGGTTTGAAGGTTGGACAATGTTTCTAAATGTCTTAGAACCTTTCATGAATTTTTTTGTGATTTTTAAATACCTAAAGGTATTTTTAATTAATTAATTCTCATTAATCAATTAAAAATAATCTTTTAAATATTTAAAAATACTTTTTAAATGATAAAAAATAAAATAAAAATATTTTTATGTCATAAAAATTAATAAAACCTTAAAGAAAAAGTTTCATAGTTTTTATGATTTTCTAGCTATTTTAAATGAATTATACAAATTAATTGAAATAAATATGAATTAAAACAAATAAAAATGAAAAGTAAACAAGGTGGATGGCCAGGATTGCATCTGGGTTCAAAAGTGTTGACTGGCGCGCAATCTTGTGGCCAGGATTCAAACTGAATTAATCACAATTAATTAAAATTAACCACGTGGATTAGGGCAAATGAAATGATCTGGAGCGTTGGAAAAGGAGGGAAGTCAATGGGTCAACGCATATCCACGGCCAGCATTCAAACTGACATTAATTATGGGATTAAACCCTAATTAATCTCAGGTGGCCGGAGAAGACCTCCGGTCGTCTTCTCCGGCCAGAGGGTCACCCGAAAATCACCCAACTCCCTAAAAACGTAAAATAAATGAAAACTAAGACCAGGGAAATGATCCTAACACTCCCACGAATCAAACCCCTAACCTAAAACAAATTTATCTAACCTAAACAAGCTGAATCGAAGCAACTAAGTTCTAGGGTTCGTAAGCTTCAAACTGAAATTAAACTCTCAAAACGCAACCATTTTCAAAACCAATGGTACCAGAATGATCAGCAAGACATGTAGAGCAAGTTTGTAACAATCAAATTGATTTCTGGAAAAATTAATTTGGAGCTACCTGAGATTTGCAACCTTTGATTTTGGAACTTTCAGGCCTCCTCTCCTTGCTCAATCTGCTCCTCTTGGTCCCCCAAAGTTGCTTGAATGCTCAAATGGAGTTTATATTTGTTGGATGATGAGTTTCGAAGAGAACTGCTCCAAGCTCAGTCAACAATGGCAGTTGAGATTCTGGCCCTTTCAAGTCATGGTGATGGGTTGTTTGAGGTCTATGCAATGTGTAGAGAAGGCTTGTGGTGGTGGTTTGTGTGTTTGTGACTTGAGGAAGGAGATTCGAATGAATCTGCAGAATGAGGGTTGGTGATGGCAGTGAGTGTTTCTGGCTGTTTCAGGCTTTGTCTCTTGGTGCTTTGTGTTCTATAGATCAAGGTGAGATGAATGAAGGCAAAGGTTTGGGTGTTTGCAGGCTGTGTAATGGAATTCGAAGGAAGTTGCAAGTTGGTGGCTTTTTGTGAAAGTTGTGTATATGTTGGTTTTTAGCCTTGGTTCCTAGTGATATGGCCAGCAAAATGAATGAATAAACTAATGCAAGTGGCTGTGAGATGTGACTTGTACTTTATGGATTGGTAGATCAACTTTTGCTCAAAAACCACTTTTGTGTAAGATAGGGCATGGCATGATACTAGGCAAGTACAAGTTGGGTGCTGGTGCAGCAAAAGGTGAGGGAGAGGCTAGCCCAAAGTCAGCAGCCAATGTCATAAGTTGGTGAAGTAGTCATGAGTGAAAATGCAAGTTGGCTAGCTTTATGGTTTTCCATGGAAATGCCTTGTTACATGAACCAAACCATGAGCAAACTTGGTCCATTTCTGATTTTTGTGACTTAGAGAACATTCACATGCTGGTTTGACATGAATTTGAGGCAGCAATCATGCATTGATTCAAGACTTAGCAAAATTTCCACTTGGTGCATAACTTGAAAAACAATGATTTTTGGCAACTTTGCATGGCCATAACTTTTGATCCATGAAGAGTTAGATCATGTTCTTGTACTTTTTGAAAAGGGAAAGATGAGATCTACAACTTTCATGACCAAAGTTTTTCCATTTGAAGCCTTTTTGGGTCATGAATCAAGGCTTGAAAATTGACCTAAAATGAGGCATTCTTAAAAGGTCAACAAAACCCAAAAAGTCAACTTTTGCCAAAACCCTAAATTCTTGATTTTTATGGACTTCAAACTTCTTCCATGATCATATAAAAGTCATATACACTCAAAATGATGAAGATCACCCATTGGTTGGGTCATTGGGGGCCTCAGATGCCCTGATTTTACACTGACTTGTCTGAAAAGTCAACTCTTGATCAGATGACTTCCCCATGGAATTTCTTCATGAAAATTGATATGCATACTCCCTATACCATATAGAGATCAATGGAAACAAGAATGACCAAAAAATTTGGAGTTATGGCCTCTGAAACCAAAACCCTAATTTTCAGTCAACTGTGCAGTTCATCCTGGCTCTGCATCCACTCAAACCCTAGTTCTTGTGATCCCTCTGCAATTTTGACTTTGTGAGGATGTAACATGATATAAGAACACACATGGACCCCTTTGAGTTGATTAGTGGCCTTTGGAATGGCTCAAGATGCCCTGAGGTTGCTCAGATCACAAACCCTAGGTGCAGATGACTTGAAAACTATGCTGTGAATCAAAAATGAGATATGAGATGATATGATTGTGTATATGCATATGAGATGATCACAAGCCATGGTGTGAATGGGTGAGGGCAAATTTGGGGTGTTTACAATGCACTTCATGCATCAATAAATCTGCTTCCGTCTTGTCAACACATCTGAGGAGTACCATATCAAAGTTTCTTTTGTATAAAGACCCATCCGTGTTCAGAAAGAAACTTCCAACAAGCCTTCTTAAAGTCTTCTTATCATTGGAAGATGCCCCAGGTGGGTATGTCTGATCCTCCAAGAAGCACTTAATGTCATGGAACCAAGGCTTATCATCTTTTACAACATCCGCTGCAAATACATATGCTGGTCTATCGAGTCTAGACACTGAAATCTGGGGTACAAAGTTAGCCGCTTGAACTTTGATCATGGATGAAATGGTAGCAAGAGCATCTGCAAACTGATTCTCGTCCCGAGGGATATACTCAAGCTTGACTGTTGTGAAGAAAGTCAATAACCTCCTTGTATAATCCCTGTAAGGTATCAGATGATCCTGGTGAGTGTACCACTTCCCGTTGGTCTGATTGACTACCAAAGCTGAATCTCCGAATACAGTCAAAGTTTTGATCCTGAGGTCAATGGCTTCCTCAAGACCCATAATGCAAGCTTCGTATTCAGCTTCGTTGTTAGTGCAGTTGAAAGTGAGTTTTGCCGAGAAAGGCATGTGAACTCCTTTAGGTGTAATGAGTACTGCACCAACACCACGGCCATTCATGTTAACAGCCCCATCAAACATCATAGTCCATTCTTCCTCCAGGTCAGGCCCTTCGGTGTGAATAGGCTCCTCGTGATCTTTTGCTTTAATGAACATGATGTCTTCGTCAGGGAAGTCAAACCTCATAGGCTGGTAGTCATCAATGGGTTGCTCAGCAAGATATTCAGATAGTACACTGCCCTTGATGGCTTTCTGAGATGTGTACTGTATGTCGTATTCTGTGAGAATCATCTGCCATCTTGCAACCCGTCCGGTAAGAGCTGGCTTCTCAAATATGTACTTAACTGGGTCCATCTTTGAGATCAACAAGGTAGTGTGGGTCAGCATATACTGTCTCAGTCGGCGAGCAGCCCACGCTAAAGCACATCAAGTTTTCTCGAGCAGTGAATAACGTTGTTCACAGTCGGTAAACTTTTTGCTTAGGTAGTATATTGCATACTCTTTTCGACCAGACTCGTCATGCTGGCCCAACACACACCCCATCGACTCTTCTAATACTGTCAAGTACATAATTAGAGGTCTTCCTTCAACTGGCGGCATGAGGATTGGAGGTTCTTGTAAATACTCCTTGATCTTGTCAAAAGCCTTCTGGCAATCTTCGTTCCACCTGACCGTTTGTTCTTTTCTTAACAGCTTGAACAAGGGTTCACAGGTTGCCGTGAGGTGAGATATGAACCTTGAAATGTAGTTCAATCGACCTAAGAACCCTCGAACTTCTTTCTCAGTTTTCGGTGCAGGCATTTCTTGTATAGCCTTGACTTTATCAGGGTCAACCTCAATCCCTTTCTCGCTTACAATAAAGCCCAGCAATTTACCGGATCGCACCCCGAATGTGCATTTGTTGGGGTTCAGCTTTAGTTGGTACTTCCTCAGACGCTTGAACAACTTCAGCAGATTCACCAGGTGATCTTCCTCTGTAAGGGACTTGGCGATCATATCATCCACGTAACATTCTATTTCCTTATGGATCATATCGTGGAATAATGTCACCATAGCCCGTTGATATGTTGCACCAGCATTCTTCAGTCCGAATGGCATCACTTTGTAACAGAACGTGCCCCAAGGTGTGATGAATGTTGTCTTCTCCATGTCTTCAGGTGACATCTTGATCTGATTATATCCTGAAAATCCATCCATGAAGGAGTATACCGAGAACTGAGCCGTATTATCCACCAATACGTCAATGTGAGGTAATGGAAAGTCGTCTTTCGGGCTGGCTCTGTTCAGATCCCGGTAATCAACACACATTCTAACTTTTCCGTCCTTCTTAGGCACAGGTACTATGTTAGCAACCCATGGCGGATAACTAGTCACAGCAAGGAACCCGGCGTCCCACTGCTTTTGTACCTCTTCTTTGATTTTCATAGCCATGTCTGGGCGAGTTCGGCGCAGCTTCTGTTTAACTGGTGGGCATTCTTCCCTCAAAGGCAGCTTGTGCACGACTATATCGGTGTCCAACCCTGGCATATCTTGATACGACCAAGCAAACACGTCAACATACTCTTGAAGCAGATCTATCAGTCGTCTCTTCACTGAGTCTTGCAGGCAGGCCCCGATTCTAACTTCTTTCACGTCTTCATCTGTACCAAGATTGATCACCTCAATCTCCTCCTGGTGAGGAGTAATAACCTTTTCCTCTTGTCTCAACAACCTGGCTAGCTCTTCAGGAAGCTCATATTCTTCATCAACCCCTTCATCAGCTTGATTGATTGGATTGTCAAAGTCATACGATGTCATAGCCGTGCTGTTGTCGGTGCTGTCAGGAAGGCACTCTCTGCAAGGGTTAAGTTCGTTCATTTTAGTGATTGATTTTAATCTTGCTTTAGAAAAAAGTGAAATGAAGTTATCATTTTGAAAACACCGCCATTTATTTTTTGTACAAAAAGAAAAATGGAAAAACAGTGAGCATAAAAGAAAAAGACTCGTTTGCAAAAAGATGTCTGATATTTCGTTAATTTAATCTTGTTTGCACAAAAGTACAGATGGCCCTGATTACAAAATGAGTCTTGTCATCTTGGGCAAGATGCAAGACTTTGATGCATGCTATAAAAATACAGGAAATAATAATTACTCTGCATGAGTAACTCTTATAATTTCCTGGGAAGACCAGTTCGAGACACTGCTCCCCGGGATCTTTGGACGAATCCAATTCTCCAGATTGCGCTCCTCTTCCAGCTCGTCTTCCAGACAGTTGATAGCATCGGGGGTAAGCATCCCCCCACTGACGAAACCAGGCTCTGCAGCAGCCTTTGCTTGATGTTGAGTTGGTCTGTAACCCAACCCAAATTTGTCCTTCTTCTCCTCCACAGCTAAAACCTTGCCCCAGCCTAGGGCAGTTCCTTCTTCAACAACCTTCCGGGCTTGTTGGTATGACGACATTGGAGTACCAGATACAGCAGATGCCTCATTCACATTCAAAGCTTCAAACCCCTGGCTCACTGTTTCATGGATCTCTCCATCCATTTCAATGTACTTATAGGTTGCCAGGTGGCTGACAAAAATGTCCTCCTCTCCACAGATTGTGACAACTTGGCCTTCCCACTCAAATTTTAACTTTTGGTGAAGGGTAGACGTTATTGCGCCGGCGGCGTGAATCCAGGGCCTTCCCAACAAACAGCTGTAGGCGGGCTGAATGTCCATCACATAAAAGATAGTTTTAAAGGTCTGCGGGCCAATTGTCACAGGCAGCTCAATCTCTCCCAGAACCGATCTCTTCGAACCATCAAAGGCTCTTACCACCAGGTTGCTGGGTCTCAATGCCAATCCATCATATTCTAATTTCACCAGAGCCTTCTTTGGTAGGACATTCAGGGAAGAACCTGTGTCCACCAGCACATGAGAAAGGACAGCTCCTTTGCATTCCATGGTTATGTGCAAGGCTTTGTTGTGGTTGCGGCCATCCGCTGTCAAGTCAGAATTGGTAAACCCTAGCCCATTGCTAGCAGTAACATTTCCAACCACGGTTTCCAATTGGTTGACAGTAATCTCCTCAGGCACGTAAGCTGCGTGCAGGACTTTGAGTAGTGCATTCCGATGGGCTTCGGAGCACATAAGCAGCGAGAGGATAGAGATTTTGGATGGCGTCTGGTGAAGTTGATCCACAATTTTGTAATCACTCTTTTTGATGATTCTCATAAACTCATCAACTTCCTGATCGAATGGAGTCTTCAAGGCTTCTTTAACAGCTTGATCTTCCTGCACAGGGCTCTTTCCTTTTGCCTTGGCAGCAGCTTCTGCTTCGGCTGTAGGTCTTTGGACTGGTGGAGCGAAGAGACGTCCGCTTCGGGTGAAGCCTCCGCCTCCCCCCACATTATCTACTTGTGGTGCAGGTGTTGACGTTTCAAGAGTGATTCTTTTTCCTTCGCAGTACACGTCAGAGCCATAGTGCCAAGGGATGGCCCTATTGCTTTCATATGGTACTGGTCCAGGCACCGTGACAGTGACTGGACTGATTGCTGCTGCTGAAGGGACTGTGATTGTTTGTGGATCATAAAAGATTGTAACTGGTGCTCTGGCGGGAGCAGCACCTTCCGAATGGTAGGCGGAATTATTTTCAGGATCGTAGAATATGGTAACAGTGGAGACATCTTCATGATTGATTGCTGGTGTTGTAGGAGGTGTTGTTGGAAGGACTGATGTTGTTGTTGATGGAGATTCGAAATGGAATGAAGCTGAAGTTGTAGCAGGAGAAACTGTTGAAAACTGATCATTTGGGAGGACAGATGAAGTATTGGTTGATGTTGCTGGTGAATTATCGGGAACAATAGTTGCTGCGGTTGTAGGAGGTTCTGAGACTGTTGCTGATGAAGTTGTTGGGTTTGTCGGAAATGATGTAGTGATCTGTAGCAAGCCACTCTGAATAAGGCTGTCAATGCCATTCCTCAGGTCCTCACACCCATTCCATGAAATATTGCAGTAGGGACACCCTAGTTCACACCCCGGAAATATTTGGTTTTCTCGGAGTTGAGCTTTGATTTCCACCAATGGTGTCCTGATCTGATCCACACTGGTTATTAAATAAGACGGTTGGTCTTCTTCAATAGCGTTAATTCGAGGACCACCATGGTTTGGCATTGGGTTTTTATTGACATTGGGCGGAGGTGCAAAATTCAGAGCCTTGGAGTCTACCAAGTCTTGTACCTTCATATGCAGAGCCCTGCATTTTTCTGTACTGTGACCAGGTGCGTTTGAGTGAAAAGCACACCTAGCATTGGAGTCATAGTTTCTTGGTAGACTGTTGGGATCCGGAGGTGCCAACGTTCTTAGCTCAACTAGGTTGAGTTTCAGAAGTTGTGGCAGCAAGGCAGCATCCGGCATTGGGATCGGGTCGATCACTCTGTTAGCTTGGGATGGCCTCTGTTGGAATGGCCTCTGTTGATTGTTGTTGTTGGAGTTGTTGTTGTTGTAGTTTCTTGGAGGATATTGATTCTGCTGATACTGGGGTTGTTGTTGGAAGTTTTGTTGCGGATGTTGATAGACTGGCTGAGGATGTGCTGGAGCAGGGATGGTGACTGCTGCTATTGACCTTTGAACATACTGGGGCCTACCCCTGTTGGTGTGAATGGCATTGGTCTCGCCAGTTCTTCTCGGGCCTGCGAAAGGCTTTCTCGTACTACTGGACGAGCTTGCACCGTTATCAGAGATCTTACCCATTTTTAACAGGCTTTCAATTCTTTCCCCAGCTATGACAACATCTGCGAAGCTGGTGGAAGAGAAAGCAGCCAACCTGTCAATATACGTTCCCTGGAGAGTGTTCATAAACATGTCTGCCATTTCTCTCTCAGACATTGGTGGTTGAACGGCAGCAGCCAGTTGCCTCCATCTTTGAGCATATTCTCTGAAGCTCTCCCTCGAAGACTGTGACATTCCCATCAGGAGAGTCCTGTTGGGTGCCATGTCTAGATTATACTGATACTGTCTGATGAAGGCTTCTGCCAGGTCCTTCCAGCATCTTATAGTTGCTCTTGTCAGATGGGAATACCATTCCCTAGAAGCTCCAGTCAAGCTATCTTCGAAGTAAAACATCCAAAGTTTCTCATCCATTGTATAGGCCTTCAGCCTTCCCAGAAATGATTGTAGATGAGTCCGGGGGCATGAAGTCCCATTATACTTTTCGAAACAAGGAGGCTTGAACTTATGGGGGATCCTGACCCCTTCTACCAAACCCATGTCCATGACGTCGAACCCCAGAGAGTTTTGAGATTCTAAGGACCTCAACTTCTCAGCTATTTCTTCCAATCGTCTATCATATGTTTCCTCTCCAGCACCCATTACTGTATACTGGTCCTCCTGAGGATCTTCTTGAAGTACTCTGGCTGCTGTGGCTGTCCCTTGAATGTTGACTGGGATGTTGGCCTCTGGATGGAGATGGGGTCCAAAAACTGGGGGATTGACATGAGGTTGGACCCTCTCGTTGTTACTTGTGCCAGCAGTACCCGCATGGGGCTCCTCTTGATTCCTCCCTTCTACCAAAGTTCTGAGCCTCTCCTGGCTTTGAGCTAAGTTGTTCATCACTTCCATGAATTGTGTTATCTGGGTTCTCATCTCCAGTCTTTCGTTTGCCATCTGGTTTCTGACCTCCGTAAGGTCTTGCTGCATCTGATCCATCTGAATTCCCGGAAGGTTGTTTCTAGTTGGGTACCTGTGTGGCCTGTTGAGAGGAAATACCCGGCGGCGAGCAATGATTCCTGAGATTCACAACAGAGGTTAGTAACAAAACCTACAAAACAAACAGAAGGGTTAGTATGCAATGCAGTTATGCTTATTTGTTCTCAAGGTATCCGGTCTGGCCTTCAGTTTTGACCCTTCCAGACCCTTGAAGATGATGCTGTTGAAGTTGCTTTTGAAGTGAACCCAGATAGAAACCAACACAAATATATTACATAAGATGAAATAATACAACTTGTTCATTTTACAACACAAGCCCTTAAAGGGGTCAAAATACATCACAAAAAGGTAAAAGTACATAGAATGGAAACAACAACAAGCAAATGGTCAAACTCCAAGGCCAAACTCATCCTCACGAACTTCCTTAAGAAGTGCTTCGGTCACAGGATCAGCCGGACGCTCCGTGAGACCTCTGATGAGAAGGTTTCTTGTTGCAACAGCTGCAGTCAACTTCTTGTTCTGACTTTGATCCTTAGACCTCTTCACTCCAGCTCTGATTTCTAGCTCTGATATTTCCTTCTGGGCTGCTGCCAGGGCTTTTTCCATCTGTTCCATCTTGTCTTGAACTCTCTTGTCTTCTAGAGTACGGGCCTCAGTGATCCGGACCCACCTGGCCTGACTCTCTTTCAGGTACAAGTCTGTTCTTGCTCTCTGGAACTGGGCTTCTTTACAAGCATTCTTCAGAATCTGTTCACCAGCCCTAGACTTGTTGATATAATCTCCAGACTTCTCAATCTTAGTCAAGTGTTCCACCCTCAATTTCTCCAATCTCTCAATCTCCCTCACACCTTCACTCCTCTCCCTGAGGGTCTTCTGCAAGGCTTGGGTTAACTTCTCATTCCTTTCCTTCAAGCTCTCAAACTCCTCCAAACTGATGGTGGCAGGGGGTGGTGCTGAAGATGACTCCGGCATGTCTTCTATGGTAAAGGGCATTCCAGAGAATTGGGCCCTAGCATGGGACCACTCATAATATTGGACTGATGCCACATTATTGCGCTTCCCCAGAATGGTGATTCCCTTGGTTTGAACATGATCCCAGGCCCAAGCAGCCTGCCTAACAGCAGCCAAACTAAACTTGTTCTCACAGTAGAGGGTCTCAACCAAGTCCTGCTCCCTGGGAGTATGGACCAGTGCATAGCCTAATTGCCTCCTGAACAGCAGAGGGTTGTAATTGATACTTCCCTTGACCCCTATTAAAGGCACATTGGGAAAGTGCCCACAGCTTGTAATGATTTCTCTGCCCTTGGTGCTCTGAGTACACCATCTGATATCTGCTGAAGTGAGAGTAGTGAGCCTCTTAGCCCAGTTGCTTTGCTGATGAGGATTTAGAAATGCGTCTGTCCTGGGTAGATGCTTAAGAAGCCAAGCATGGAATAATGGAGCACAACACCTCACTAGCCTTCCCCTCTGCTTTTCATTCTTCTGATGTACTAAGTAATAGAGATCTCCTAGCAAAGTTGGCACTGGGTTCTTCAGGATGAACAAATGGATTGCATTCTTGCTGATGAATCGAGGCTCATCTGCAAACAACACAATTCCATATACACTTAAGGCCAACAGAGCACAAACAGCTCTCCATTCCCCCTGGGAAGCCTTCAGACTAGCTTGAGAAATCAGGAAGTCAAGATGAAAACCAGGGATCCCAGCTTTAGAGGTCATATGCTGCTCAATCAAAGCAGGTTCCAGGTGCAAAGCTTTTGCTATCCCTCCATTGCTGGGAAAGACCATTTCAGGGTTGAAAGGGATTTCCCTCTTGATAGACAAACCAATCAAAGATGAGTATTCTTCTAAAAGAGGCCCCAACTGAAAGTCTTGAAAGGTGAAACATCTCAATGGAGGATCATAAAACTGAATGCAGGTGTGGACGAGGCTCCTCTGTGAAGGGTCCAGATCCATAACCATGTCCAGTATATCTCCATAACTCTCCCTGAACAAGGGTATGTGATCTGGAGTGATCAGGGTTTGGATCCTCCTGATGTCTGATAAGTCTGGCTGGAAGAAATGATAG
This sequence comes from Lathyrus aphaca, assembly GCA_963966055.1. Taxonomy (NCBI): domain Eukaryota; kingdom Viridiplantae; phylum Streptophyta; class Magnoliopsida; order Fabales; family Fabaceae; genus Lathyrus; species Lathyrus aphaca. The sequence goes on along the minus strand of OZ014522.1, from coordinate 450,610,675 downwards.
GTGATGTTGCTTTTCTTTGGAGCCATGATGCTGAGACTGAGTAGGATAAGTGCTGATGAAGATGCTGAGGAGTGGGCCACTGGCTGGCTAGTGTAAGTAACTGAAGTATATGGCTGACAGGCTGAAGCAAGTGCTGGTGGAGATAGGTCAATATAGCAGATGGGGTCAAAACCAAAACCAGATGAAGGTGGATACCCTGAAACACAAATAAGCAAATGTTAATATGATGCAATGGGTATGTATGCAAATGAAATGCAAGGGTCTGTGACTGATCTGGATCTGATTAAAATGCCCTGATATAAGTCCATGTGTGTTCAAGAATCCCAGATGGAGGTCTATAAATCCAGTAACCAGGGTGGGGGGCTCAAATAAAGAACCACAAGTCCAGAGTTTTAGAATCACAAGAACTATCCAACATGGGGCATTCTTAACAAAGTCAAAGTAACAGGGTATTCTGAGGTCAAGGTACCTGCAAACCTGTAAACAGCCCAACCCCCTCACAGGTGATGATCTAGAACAAGGATCCTCAGACTTAGATCTGTTATGAGAAGTGTAAACACTTCTAACCCGGAGGTACAGTGTTTACAATAACCATAACAATTCCTCCTCTAATTCACCTCAGTTTCTGAAGGTCAGTACTAAAAGGTCATCCAGACTTAGCAGGCTTCCCAGATAGCCCTAGCATTGCAGGAAATCTGCAACACAGAGTTCTCAAGAAGAAACCCATATCTGAACCGTGTTTCATATTCCCGCACCAGACCGACATGGAATGGGAAAGAATATGATTCACTCTATCCTAGGTGTCACTCAGGTCCCAGGTATAGGACCTTAACTCTCAATGAATCACCCACCCACCAAGGCAAACAACAGATCCAGCCAGCAACAATGACAATATGATATATAAATGCAGTAAAGAAAGCAGTAAAGTAACTGTACATAAAGCAATAAACAAAAATAAATACAAGCACAAACAAGCACATAACACCCCAGTAAACACAAATCAAACAAGCGCTAGGAGGAACCCACAAAAAGAACCAGAAGCCCTGGTTGCAATATAAGGTTCCCCAGCAGAGTCGCCAAGCTGTCGCTCCCAAAGATTTGCATCCAGGTACAAGCGCGAACGGTCGGCGAAAGGAACAGTGAGAACACACAGCCGTGAACTCACTGGAGATGAATAGAGTCGCCAGCTAGGCATTTTTATCCCGGAGGAAAGGCAATGCTGCATAGGCCTAGAAAAAGATGGATAAGACGGTTGCGAACCAGAGAGACTGAGAAAGGGGGTTGGTTACAACCTGGGAAGGTATTAGCACCCAGATTGTCCGTCGTACTCGACGGGATCCACGCTTAAAAGATTTGTGTTATAAAGGGGTAGTGTCAGTGCAATTTTTGTATAAATGAGCTGGAAAAGGATGCACAGGTGTCAGTGTAAAGGTTGTGAAGTGTGATATGTATAAATGATGTGTCAGTGAAAGAATGAGAATGAATTGCTCATGATAATGAGGCTAAGAGAATGAGGCTGGAAGGAGGGGGGATGTACAGAGACTTTTGTTCGATAACCGTTAAGTTATGCCTACGTATCCTCTCGTGCAATGAGGAAGTCAGAACACCGTAGTTCGACCCAAAGAGACTGAAAGATGAATTGACTTGTGAACTGCTTACTTGCCTATGCTCAAGTGTATGACCTGTCTGGCTCAGGTGCGAACTGTCTTGCATCAGACGGAAGAAGAAAGTTCTCGTTTGTGAGTGAGTGTGATGAGAAAAGAATCCCGGAGGAGACGATTATTGTTTGTTTTTGTGTTTTCAGTCTTTTATTGCTTTTGAAAGTTTGTCATAAGATAATGAGCTTAAGCCTAAACCAATGAGTTAGTAAACTCATCACATCTTCCCTCTGATTAGGGGTAATGAGAATTACCTTAAGTGTGAAGTCAGATTCTCACACTTAATCACCTTTGGTGTAGGGTTAAGATCATCAACCTACTTGTGATTATTTAGATGTTTTTGTGGTTTTTGTTTAGTGTTGAGTAATGAGGTTAAGCCATAATCAAGGATTAAACAGACTCATTACACCATCCTAATAGAAGGATAATAGATGAGAATGTTTAAGCTGAGGAAAGCTCCTCAACTTAATCCATGATTAGGGATTAAACTCATGACAAAACAAGCCTTTGATTAGGTGGATTTTATTTAATGATATGATGATGAAGTGATTTTTAGGGTTTGTAAGACAACTTGAGGGGGACTTGTCCATTAACACTAGGGTTAGTCCTTCTTAACCACTTAAGGAAGAATTAGAACCCTAATGCAAGGCCCAAGTTACAAGTGTGATGTCTTGATATTTATTAAGTGAATTGGTTAAGAGATTTAAACACATTAAGGGTTTAACACTTAGGATTAAAGTTATACACTCCATCCTAAAAGAAGGATGCAGGCATAAGCTTAATCACAAAGTCTTAAAGCCTTTAGGGTTTAGTCCCTGATTATGAGGTGAGAAGAGAGGACTCAAAGAGAGACACAAAGGTAAAACTATGAGGGGAGACTAATCAAAACCCTAATCATTGTCATGCTTGGTTGATCCTAAGGTTTGTGAGGTTTTCAAGAACAATCTTCAGAAGAACCACCAGGAAGCAGATGAACAAGATCAAGAGAAGCAAAGTGACTTGCTTCATTCAAGAAGTCAAGTCACTTGAAGAAAGAAAGTAGGAGGAAGAAGAATGAGCAAGCTCAATCTCAAACACAAATAGAAATGCAGCAATGGATGCAAGAGAGATGAAAAGAAAAGTTATGAGAAGTGAAGGCAAATTCACTTCTCAAGTTTACTTACCACCTGAAATGTTAGAAAGAAATGCAATGCAATGCTAGATGGGATGAAATGGTATGATGCTAGACCAAACCAGAAGCATGTTGATGATGATGATGATGCTATGGAGTGCTATAAACATGAGGCAAGGCATGGAGATGATCATATGAACATGTTGATGCAAGAGAAGCATGCTTAGAACCATGAACATACATGAAAAGTTATGAAGCATACAAGACAAATGGCATGGCAAATGTGCAATGCAATGATCAAACATGTTTTCTATATGTCTTGAGATGCCAAATGAATCACAAGAATGCACAAAATGCAAAGACAAGTCATGTTATGCAAGGGAATGTAAGAAGGATGCAAGAGAAAGCCCAAATTAGGGTTCATGGATCAAACATCAAACAAAAACCCAAAACAGAAACAAATCCTAAGATAAAAAAATGGAAAATGGTACCCAAAGAAACCCTAAACCTATAATAAACCACTGCCCAAAGGGGAGCCCTCAACTCTTAACCAATCTCAAGATATGAATTTTCTAAGTTATTAGGGTTTTTTAGGGTTCTTAACAAAAGAAATGCCAAACAAAAGGAAAATGCAAGATCAAATCATGGCCATTTTACCCTAGAAACTACATGCCAAACACAAAACAATGCAAGAAGAATCAATGTCTCAACCTTCTCCAATAGGCAGAAATGAATTTTTGAATCCATGATCAAAATAATGCACAAAATATGATTTAATTCAATGAAAAATTCTTAAAATGCATCAAGATCAAAAAAGAAATTTGGTTTGAAGGTTGGACAATGTTTCTAAATGTCTTAGAACATTTCATGAATTTTTTTGTAATTTTTAAATACCTAAATGTATTTTTAATTAATTAATTCCCATTAATCAATTAAAAATAATCTTTTAAATATTTAAAAATACTTTTTTAATGATGAAAAATAAAATAAAAATATTTTTGTGTCATAAAAATTATTAAAACTCAGAGGAAAAAGTTTCATAATTTTTATGTATTTTTTGCTATTTTTAAAATAATTATGCAAGTTAATTGAAATAAAAATGAATTAAAAATCAAATAAAATAAAAGTAATCAGGATGGATGGCCAGGATGGAGCCTGAGTTCAAATGTGTTGACTGGCGCGTGAATGGAGGGTGTGGATTGCACCTGACTTAATTAATTTAATTACGAATTAATTAAAGCTAATGAGAGAGATTAGGGCAAATGAAATGATCTGGGCCATCCAAAAGAGAGGGAAGTCAACAGGTCAAAGGCCATCTACGGCTCAAATTCAAACTGGAGTTAATGACCTGAGATTAGGGTTTAATGACTCAGGTGGCCGGAGAAGACTTCCGGTCGTCTTCTCCGGCCAGCACCTCACCGGGAAACTCACCAACTCCCTCAAAACGTAACGAAAATGAAAACTAAGCACACCAAAATGATCCCCATGATCCCCTGAGCTAAAACCCTAAGTCCAAACAAATTTCTTCTTCCTCAAAACCATGAATCGAACAGAACAAGTTTTAGGGCAAAGCAGTTTCAGAGACAAATTAAATGCTTATTTCACCACCATTTCAAAAACTAAAAGCATCAGGATGATCAGTGAATCACATAGAACAAGTTTGTAACAAGAAAACTGATTTCTGGAAAAATAATTTTCAAGCTACCTGAGATTTGAAGCTTTCAGTTTGAAGACTTTCTGGCCACTTCCTTCAGTGCAAACTCCTCCACTTGGTCCCCAGAAGATGTTTGAATGCTCAAAGAGGATTTAAGTTGGCTGGATAGTGAGTTTCGAAAGCTTCTGCCCAAGCTCAGTCAAAAATGGCAATGGAGTTTTAGGCAGTTTCAGGTCATGGTGATGGGTTCTATGTGATCAGGACAATGAGTAGAGAAGATCTGAGGTGTTTGTTTTGGTGTTTGAGAGCTGTGGTGAGAGATTCGAATGAATCTGCAGCTTGAGGGGAGAAATGGCAATGGAGTGTTCTTGCTGTTTCAGGCTTGGTTCTTGGTTGCTGGGTGGTCTATGGAGCAAGGTGAGATGATTGGTGAAGGTGGTTGAAGTGTTTTATGGCTGTGTAAGCAGATTCGATAAAAAATGCAATGTGGTGTGTTTTTGTGAATGTTGTGAATGAGAGAGGTTCAGCCTTGCTTGAAGTGTGTTATGGCCAGCATTTGATCCACATAAACAAAGCCTATTGGTCAGTTGATGTGACTTGGCCTGCTGTGATAGGTGTGGCTACTTTTGCCAAAATGTCAACTTCTTGTAAGAGAGGCATGGGTCATGTTTCAGCCAAGTACAAGAGGTGTGGGCTGCGCAGCAAGGTGAGGGAGAAAGGCTAGGAGTGGTCAGCAGGCTAGGCAGCAAGTGGATGGAAGTGATCATGAGTTTTTGCAACTTGGCTTCCTTTGTTCACATGTGAAAAATCTTGCTCCAAAGGCCATACAAACATGTGATTCCTTTGGTTCAATCTGAGCTTTAGGACTTGGAGAATGTTTATGTGCTGGTTTGATACCAATTAGAAGTCACATAATGCATTGGTTTAAGGTTTTGCAAAATTCTCACTTAGGGCATGCCTTGAAAATTAATGATTTTTGTCAACTTTGCATTGCCATAACTTTTGATTCAAGAAGAGTTTGATCATGTTCTTGTACTTTTTGAAAAGGGAAAGATGAGATCTACAACTTTCATGACCAAAGTTTTTCCATTTGAAGCATTTTTGGATCAAGAATCATGGCTTGAAAAATGACCTAAAATGATGCATTCTTGAAAAGTCAACTATGCCCAAAAAGTCAACATTTGCAAAAACCCTAAATTCTTGATTTTCATGAACTTCAACCTTCTTCCATGATCAAATAAAGATCATATACACTAAAAATGGTGAAGATCACCCATTGGTTGGGTCATTGGGGGCCTCAGATGCCCTGATTTTACACTGACTTGTCTGAAAAGTCAACCTTTGATCAGATGACTTCCCCATGGAATTTCTTCATGAAAGTTGATATGCATACTCCCTATACCATATAGAGACCAATGGAAACAAGAATGACCAAAAAATTTGGGGTTATGGCCTCTGAAACCAAAACCCTAATTTTCAGTCAACTGTGCAGTCAAACCTGGCTCTGCATCCACTCAAACCCTAGTTCTTGTGATTCCTCTGCAATTTTGACTTTGAGGAGATGGAATATGATATAAGAACACACATGGACCCCTTTGAGTTGATTAGTGGCCTTTGGAATGGCTCAAGATGCTTTGGGATTGCTCAGATCACAAACCCTAGGTGCAGATGCCCTAGAAACTATGCAGTGAATCAAAAATGAGATGTGAGATGATATGATTGTGTTTATGCATATGAGATGATCACAAGCCATGGTGTGAATGGGTGAGGGCAAATTTGGGGTGTTTACACCAGGGCCGTACCCTCCAGGGTACAATACTCATGAGCAGTGCGGGTATCATGGTGGATCAATGGGGCATTCAACTGAAGGTTGCAAAACTTTTCAAGCCAAAGTACAACAGTTGATCGACAAGGGCTACATCTCCTTTCCATAAGGAAGCTTGGTTGTGCACGTCAACCTCTCGCCTGATTGAGTTCAAAGACTTCAGAAGAAGCGTATCTTGATTTCAGTGGCTCAGACAACAGTATGTCATCAGAGTTGGTGATCGCTGTATCCTTTTATCATTTGCATTGTAGTTTCTTTCCTGTTAGCAGCTACTTGTCTTTTAAGCATTGTTATTTTAAATGGTAATGTTAATGTAGTGATCTTGCACTTTTGAATCAATTATGTCGCATTCGCTCATTTTTCTTTACTTGCATTGAAAAAAGAAAAAAGAAAAATTGCATCCATTTACTTCCCATCTATGTCACTGTTGTTTAGCAGGTTTGAGGGAGGATGATGACAACTGAATACCCATAATTGTTGAAGGTATGCTTTCAGGGTAGGACCTGCTGACGATGTACAGGCATTGTTTCAATTCCCAAACACCGGAGATATAAGGGAGATAGACCCTCGTCAACCCCTTTGAGCCTTGAAGTAGGAGTTTCTTTTTTGAACGAAAAAAAACCCTCACATCTAACCCGGGGCAGGGTAGTTATCAGTTAATTTGACCGAGCGTTCAAATTTTTAAAGGAGTGTGCATCCGAGGATCCATTACCTTTATTCATTACACCTCAAGAGGTCAAGGGACGTGAAACCACAATGGTTATCCCTCACCAACAAAGGAATGAGGCAGTCAACCCTTTCAGTAAGTCATGACAAGCCAGTGTCACACGATTTGTTCAACAAAAATCAAAGGAAAAAAAAAGAAATAAAGCCTGCTAAGTCAAAAAATGTGTGAAAACATATGGCTTAGGCAAAAGTTAGGGCATCCCGCTGGACTTCAAAATCGAAAAATTCAAAAAGAATCAGTCCAGGCAAAAGTTAGGGAGTAAAAAAAATCAAAAAAAAGAAAAATCTGCCATTAGAACAAAATCGTGTGACTACAGACACAAAGCCATAAGGGGTGACTGTTACTCCAAGAAACCTCATTGGTGCGTAAACCATCAACGTCATTGGTTCCTCAATCATTACAAAACCCTTGTGAGAAGCGAGCGTTTAAGTCGAATTAGCTGAACATAGGACTGGAGAACATCAAGGAGAATGGGTGGGCACAGATAAACTTTGAGCCATAAATCTTTCTTTCTAAAACCGTGAACCAGACCACGTTATAACCCTTGAAAGTCCTAATTGAATCAGGTTCAATTCTGAAAGCATACTGCGACAAGGTTGCGTAAACTGACTCCTAAAGGTTTGCTAATTCAACACTACGTTTGGACTAATCGTCCATTCGTCACACACTGTCACAGCATCAAAATAAATAAATTTTCAAAACTTGCATGTGTACTGCATTAAAATTACCATTTGTGAATGTACAGTTTTAATTGCAAGTTAGTTTGTGACACCCGGGAAGTTCCTACAAAGGACAATCAGAGGAAAACTTGATCATTCAACAACGATGACCAGAATCAAGAGCATCTTGTCAGCCTATGAATCAGGGGCATGTTATCCAGTGGTTTTGTTGACCAAGGAATCTGTCAGGGTAAAGAGAGTTCCCAAGCATCAGTTGATTGAGGAACATCATTCAAAGTCAGTTGTACAGAGTTGAATCTACCAAACAGGAGCAGGCCACCCTAATTTTCTGCTGACCAAAGATATATTCTTCCAATCCTCCGTCAGAATGGGTCAATTCGCTTCCACGCTCATACCAAGGCAGGACACTTCCAGAGATCACTAAGTGCAACTCTCCTCGAGAGAACACCCAAGTTTTCTATTCCAGAAATTGGATAATCAGCAACAGTCTGTTCAGAGACTCGCCCAACAGGGGCAAATTTTAGCTACACAGAGCAATTTGTATCAGTGATCTTCGAGTTCATGACGAGTGTCGGGAAATCATGCTACCCACCGTCGCCTTTGTCACCCTTCTCAACCAGAAGCCTTGTCACCTATGACTTTTTCCCCATCCTCGGGATTTCTTATAGCCTTTCATAATCATTGCATAAATTATTTGCATACGTTATTCATGTCGCATCTCTAGGGCATACGCATCATAAGTGCATTGGGCATCCTAACCCCTCAAACATCAGATCTCACATCCAGGGCCCCGTAACCCCAACTTATCAAGTCGTTCAAAGTCCAGTTCTCGTCTGGCAAACCATTTAAAGTCCAGTTCTCGTCTGGCAAGCCATTTCAACGTCTAGTACTCGTCTGGCAGACAAACCCAAAGTCCAGTTCTCGTCTGGCAAACCAACTTCAAATACCAGTTCTCGTCTGGTATGCGAATCTTTTAACCAGTTCTCGTCTGGTCACCTTTTCATTAACCTTTTGGACGCCAGTTCCCGTCTGGTAGTCATTCTTTTTCAAAGTCAATTCTCGTTTGATAGTGAACCCAAGGAGTCAGTTCTCGTCTGACAACTTATTCTTTGCCCATCAGTTCTCGTCTGTTGGCCTAACTTTAATAAACCAGTTCTCGTCTGGTAATTCACCATCAAAAGTCCAATTGCTTGGAAACCAAAATATATATATATATATATATATATATATATATATATATATATATATATATATATATATATCAACCTGGCCCTAGCGCCCAACCATCCTTGTTTCATATCTTTGGTTATGAGCATACGTCTGCATTGTACATCATTTGCATTGCATCTTCATACCGCATGGTTTCTGTTTTAGCTCTGATGTGGGGCAAGAATCGTTTCAAGACGTAATCTGGGGCAGTTATCTCAAGACTTGTTGAATTTCTGCGAGAGTTGGAAGACACTGGGGCAATTCTGGATGTCAAGTCTTCTGTAAAATCCTCTGAAGACAATCTTTTTATGGATGATGTAGTACAGTATAATTGAGGAGTTAAGGGAATGTTAGTTCACTCAGGATGATCAGTAATGCTTTTGTTGAGCTCAGAAGTTTGAAGCACTGTGTTAATTCTCAGGGAATGTCTGGTATTTATTTTACCAGCAGGGCATTGGAAGTTTATTTCTTCCCCGAGCATAAAGATCTTCTTTCAGCCGACAAGATTCCCTCATGAGGAGTTGTTTATTCACATTCAGTCAAAGCCAATTTTCATTGGCACATCTTCCCAGCACAGTTGTCACGCTATACATGGGGCTTAATTTGGCTTATTTCGATTCTCCATCAAAGTCTCTCCTCAGCAGAGCATTGCCAAACCTTTTCTCAACCATGAAGGTTGACATCCCCAGCTGAGTTAGAGCAGATGATAACCCCAACAGAACTTCAAGGCTAATTGAATCGTTCTCTTCCCCAAGCGGACTTATCCTTCCACAGCAAAGTTTTCCCGACAGGAAGATGAAGGCCTTGCTTCCCCACAAAGTTAGAATTATCAGAATTCCCTCCTCAGCAGGATTGTGTGATCAAGCATCTTCCCTAGCCAAGTATAAAGATGATCTTTCCCCATAGAGTCATCGGGATTCTCATTTCCAAGGGATTTCCCCAGCAGAGCAAGAAGAAATTCTCCCCAGTGGAGTCAGAGCAGGATGATCAGATCCTCAGCAGATGTTCAAAGCAGTTAAACGAAGTATACCTCACGCAGAGTCGTCTTTCCTCCAGTGAAAACCTCTCCAACAAGCATCAGGTTGCCAACACTTCGTTCCCATCAGAGTTAAAAGCTTTCAACCTGTCAGCAGTATACAGAATGCTTCCCAAATTCCCCAGCGGAGAGCTAAAGCTAAAGCAGTTGCCTTACATTCACAAACATCAGTATATACTCCTTGTGGCACCCGTCCATGTCATATCCCCAGCATAAAGCCAAAGCGTCCCCTTTGCACTCACAGATACATATATGTACAATTCCTTGACATCCGTCAGTGTCACCTTCCCCAGCACAGTAACATAAACACTTTGTATATCAGATACTTGTTTATACTATACTTTCCTTTTCTTGACACTCGTCCATGTCACTCTCCCCAGCAGATTAAACACTCATCTATACATCACTCATACTCACCATTCATGTCACACTTATATAGGTATTCGTCCGTATCTTGTATATACCATTTATATCCCCACAGATTCGACACTCGTCCGTGTTCTTTGTTAACCAGTTGGTACTCGTCCGTACCATCATCTCAGAACATGCGTCAAGCATTTGTTTCTACCTGATACTCGCCCGTATCATAGTCTTAAGGATGCTCGTCCGCATCTTTAACCCATACATTGTGTCAAACACTTCCTTGTCTTCTTGAATATAGACACTCGTCCGTGTCTACTACTCCCCAGGAGAGTCCCTTCAGATTCAACACTCATTCGTGTTCTCTGTTAACCAGTTGATACTCGTCCGTATCATCATCTTTGAACACGTGTCAGTATTTGTTTCTACCCGATACTCGTCCGTATCGTAGTCTTAAGGATGCTCGTCCGCATCTTTAATCTATACACAAACATTTAAACACTTATACCTTTTATTTCTTGGATATAAACACTCGTCCGTGTTTATTATTCCCCAGTAGATCGCCAACAAAACAAATTTCTTTATCTGACATTCGTCCTATGTCATGATAAACTTTGAGAGCAGCCGTACCCTACTAGGTGGTCGTCCTCCACCTCTTGATGGTCGTCCTCCATCAGGCTCGTCCGATGGCCGTCCCCATCGTTGATTTTCTATCCGACATTCGTCCTATGTCGTGATATTTAGCAGCCGTCCCCTGCTAGGTGGTCGTCCTCCACCCTTTGATGATCGTCCTTCATCATTTTATCCAATGGACGTCCCCATTGTTGATTTTGGTTATCTGACATTCGTCCTATGTCATGATAAACCTTGAGAGCAGCCGTCCCCTTCTAGGTGGTCGTCCTCCACCTCTTGATGGTCGTCCTCCATCATGCTCGTCCGATGGCCGTCCCCATCGTTGACCTGTTATCTGGCATTCGTCCTATGTCGCGATATTTTCGGCAGCCGTACCCTGCCAGGTGGTCGTCCTCCACCTTAGATGATCGTCTCTCATCTTAACCCAACAGAGCAGCCGTCCCCTGCTAGGTGATTGTCCTCCACCTTTGATGACCGTACCTCATCATCTGTTTATTTCATTTATTCTTTAACCCGATGGCCGTCCCCGTCGTGGTCCCTTTTTCTTTCAGTTTAGCCCGATGGCCGTCCCCATCGTTGGTTACTTTACTTTATGAACTTGATGGCCGTCCCCGTCATGTCTCATTAATCCACAGAGAATTTTACAGCTTTATCTTGATGGCCGTCCCCATCATGATCCATTTTATCCCCAGCATGTCGGTCGTCCCCGTCATTGCTTTATTTCCTGCACTTTTCCAGCGTGTCGGCCGTCCCCGTCATTGCTCTTTACCCAGCAGTCGTCCTCTGCTCGACGGTCGTCCTCCGTCGCCCGCACTTTATATTATACTTTGTTTTCTTTTACAATCCATATCCCTTTTCTTCTTCATTCTGTGAGTGCAAATTTTGGACTGTCTTTGGTATTCAACCACAGGTTATCTTGTTTGTCTGATAAGCCGTCGCTTACATCCTGCACAGCTAACTCATGTTTGAATAGGGGCAGCTGTAAACACCCCAAATTTGCCCTCACCCATTTCACACCATGGCTTGTGATCATTTCATATGCATAAACACAATCATGACATCCCATATCCCATTTTTGATCCACTGCATTGGTTCTAGGTCATCTGCATCTAGGGTTTGTGATCTGAGCAATCTAAGAGCTTCTTGAGCCTCTCCAAAGGCCATCAATCACTTCAAAGGGGTCCATGTGTGTTCAAGTATCATATTATATCCTCTCAAAGTCAAGAATGTCAAAGAATCACAAGAACTGGAAATGGTGTGGAGGCAGAGCCAGGCTTGACTGCACAGTTGACCTAGAAATTAGTGCTTTGGTTTCAGAGGCCATAACTCCAAATTTTTTGGTCATTCTTGTTTCTATTGGTCTCTATATGGTATAGGGAGTATGCATATCAATTTTCATGAAGAAATTCCATGGGGAAGTCATCTGATCAAGGGTTGACTTTTCAAGCAAGTCAGTGCAAAATCAGGGCATCTGAGGCCCCCAATGACCCAATCAAAGGGTATTCTTCACCATTTTGATTGTGTATGATCTTTATTTGATCATAGAAGATGTTGGAAGTTCACAAAATTCAAGAATCTCAAGTTTTTGCAAAGTTGACTTTTTGGGCAAGTTTGACTTTTAATGAAAATGTCATTTTATGCAACTTTTTCAACCCTTACTTTTTGGTCCAAAAATGCTTCAAATGGAAAAACTTTGGTCATTAAAGTTGTAGAATAGATCTTTCCCTTTTCAAAAAGTACAAGAACATGACCTAATTCATTTTTGATCAAAAGCTATGGCTAGTCAAAGTTGGCAAAAATCACTAAATTTCAAGTCATGCACCAAAGAGGCAAAGTTGCAAATTCACTTCTCAAGGCCAAATAAGTCAGCAAATGGGCTTCCAATTCATTCAATATGATCACACAACATTCAAAAATCAGAATGGGCCAAGAGATCACATGTTTATGGCCTATGGAGCAAGACTTTTTCATAGAAAACCAAAGACAAACCAAGTTGCAAAAACTCATGATGGCATTGCATCCACTTGCTAGCTACTTTGCTGATCAACCCTAGCCTTTTCCCTCACCATGCTGCGCAGCCCACACCCCTTGTACTTGGCTAGAACATGACCCATGCTTTCTCTTAAACAAAGTTGACAATTTGCAAAAGTAGCTACACCTATCACAAAAGGGCATGTCACATCTTCTGACCAATGGGATTTGTTTATACAAATCAATAGCAAGCCAAACACAATAACAAGCAAGCCTGAAGCCAGCCATAGCATCACATCCTCATTTCCACTCTCAAAAGCAAAAGCTTTCGAAACTCAGAAAACAAGCCACAAACACTTAAACAAACCTCATAGATCAACTCAACTCATCATCCTGGTCACAAAGCACCCCTCATCCTTGCCTTAAACTGCTTGAATCAAGAACACGATTCTCACCTGAGCTTGAATAAAAGTTGTTCAAACTCTCAAACCAGCCAACATAAATTCCTTCTAAGCATCAAGAGTGCATTAGGAGCATAAAAGGAGGTGATTGCACAAGGAGAAGAGGCCAGAAATTTACAAACTGAAAGCTTCAAAACTCAGGTAGCTTCATGAACATTTTTTCCAGAAACGATTTTTTAAGTTCCTAAGTTGTTCTTCATGATTCACTGATTATTCTGATGTCTTTGGTTTTGAAAATGGTGAAGAAATGAGGGTTTAATCATGTTCTGAAACTTTCTGACCTAGAAATGTTTTCTTTCGATTCATGCGATTGATGAAATATAAATGAGTTTTGGTTTGGGGTTTTGATTCAGGGAGGTTTGGGAAGGATTTCTGTTCTTTTAGATTTCATTTTAGTTACGTTTTGAAGGTTTTAGGAATTTTCAGGTGGGGTTCCCACCGGAGAAGACGACCGGAAGTCTTCTTCGGCCACCTGAAAATGATTAGGGCTTAATCATGTCATTAAGTGTAGTTTGAATCTGATGCGTTGGATCTGTTGACTTGGTTAACCTGGCGCGTGTTTGTGTGGCCCAGATGCACTCATTTTGCCCTAATCTCAATTAATTAATTCATAAACTCAGTTTAGTCAAGTTTGAATATGGACCATTGATTTGCGCGCGTAGTCAACAGGCTTCTCCCCAGAACCCATCCTGGCCATCCATTGCGTTTACTTTTCTTTTTCTTTATTTTTATTCCATTTATTTTATATTTCTTTCTCCATTTATTTTAAAATAGTAAAATTTATTCAAAAATTCTGAAATTTTTTACACAAGTTATTATTTAATTTCAGAACACAAAAATATTTTTATTTTTATTTTTTGCATTCAAAAAGTATTTTTAAATATTTAAAGTTTATTTTTAATTAATTAATGAGAATTAATTAATTAAAAATACTTTTAGGTATTTAAAAATCACCCAAAAAATTCATGAAACATTTAAAAACATTTAGAAACATTGTCCAACCCTCAAACCAAATTTCTTTTTTGATCTTGATGCATTTTGAGAATTTTTCATGGAATTAAAATCATTTTGATGCATTATTTTGATCCAAACTTCCAAAAATCATTTCTGCCTAACCATGGAGGATTGGACTTTGATTCTTTTTGCATTGTGTTTAGCATCTCATGTAGTTTGTGAGATTAAATGGCCATGATTTGATCTTTCATTTTCCATTTGTTTGGCATTTTTCTTGTTAAGGAACCCTAAAACCCTAGATAACTTAGGAAAATCATAACTTGAATTAGGTTGAGAGTTGGAACTTCTCCTTTGGGCAGTGAGTTAGTATAGGATTAGGGATCCTTTAAGTGCATTTTCAATTTTTTATATTGATGTTTGCTTCTGATTTTGGTTTGTGTTTGATGCTTTGATCATAAACCCTAATTTGGGCTTCCATATGCATCCATCTTGCATTTGCATTCATACCTTGACTTGCCATAGCATTTTATGCATTCTTGTGATTCATTTGACATCTTAAGACATATTGAAAGCATGTTTGATCATTGCATCTTGCATTTGCCATGTTGTATGCCATTTGCCTTTCATAACTTTTCATGAATGTTCATGCTTCTTAACTTGTTTCATTTGCATCCATAAGCTTGTATGATCATCCCCATGTGTTGTTTCATGTTTGCACCATCCCCTAGCATCATTAACATCATTCATATGCTTCTGGTTTTGGTTTGCATCATGCCATTTCATTTCATTTTGCATTGCATTGCATTTCTTTTCTAACCTTTCAGGTGGTAAGTAACTTTGAGAAGTGAATTTGCCTTCACTTCTCATATTTTCTTTTCATCTCATTCATGCATCCTTGCTGCATTTTGTTATGTGTTTGAGTTTGAGCTTGCTCATTCTTCTTCTTCTTACTTTCTTCCTTCAAGTGACTTGACTTCTTAAATGAAGCAAGTTACTTTGCTTCTCCTGATCCTTTCATCTGCTTCCTGGTGGTTCCATTGAAGACTTCTCTTGTAAACCTCACCAACCTTAGGAACAACCAAGCATGAGAATGATTAGGGTTTTGATTAGTCCCCCACTTGGTTTTTACCTTTGTGTCTCATTGAGTCTTCTCTTCTCACCTCATAATCAGGGACTAAACCCTAAAGGCTTTAAGGCTTTGTGATTAAGCTTATGCCTGCATCCTTCTATTAGGATGGAGTGTATAACTTTAATCCTAAGTGTTAAACCCTTAATGTCTTTAAATCCGTTAATCAATTCACTTAATAATCATCAAGACATCAAGCTTGTAACTTGGGCCTTGCATTAGGGTTCTAATTCTTCCTTAACTGGTTAAGAAGGACTAACCCTAGTGTTAATGGACAAGTCCTCCTCAAGTTGTCTTACAAATCATAAAAACCACTTCATCATCATATCATTAAATAAAATCCACTTAAATAAAGGATTTGTTTTGTCACGAGTTTAATCCCTAATCATGGATTAAGTTGAGGAGCTTTCCTCAGCTTAAACATCCTCATCTATTATCCTTCTATTAGGATGGTGTAATGAGCCTGTTTAATCCCTGATTATGGCTTAATCTCATTACTTAACACTAAACAAAAACACCAAAAACATCTAAATAATCACAAGTAGGTTAATGATCTTAATCCTATATCAAAGGTGATTAAGTGTGAGAAGCTGACTTCACACTTAAGGTACTCTCATTACCCCTAATCAGAGGGAAGATGTGATAAGTTTACTAACCCATTGGTTTAGGCTTAAGCTCATTAACTTATGACAAACTTTCAAAAGCAATAAAAGACTGAAAATTCAAAAACAAACAATAATCGTCTCCTTCGGGATTCTTTTCTCATCACATTCACTCATAAACGAGAACTTGCTTCTTCCGTCTAATGCAAGACAGTTTGCACCTGAGCCAGACAGGTCATACACTTGAGCATAGACAAGTAAGCAGTTCACAAGTCAATTCATCTTTCAGTCTCTTTGGGTCGAACTACGGTGTTCTGACTTCCTCATTGCACGAGAGGATACGTAGGCATAACTTAACAGTTATCGAACAAAAGTCTCTGTACATTCCCCCTCTTTCCAGCTTCATTCTTTAGCCTCATGATCTTGAGCATCTCATTCCTGTTCTTACACTGACACTGTATATATCACACTTTGCACTTCTTTTACACTGACACTTGTACATCCTTTTCCAGCTCTTTATACACAAATTGCACTGACACTACCCCTTTAAAGCACAAATCTTTTAAGCGTGGATCCCGTCGAGTACGGCGGACAATCTGGGTGCTAATACCTTCCCAGGTTGTAACCAACCCCCTTTCTCAGTCTCTCTGGTTCGCAACCGTCTTATCCATCTTTTTCTAGGTCTATGCAGCATTGCCTTTTCTCCGGGATAAAAATGCCTAGCTGGCGACTCTTTTCTTCTCCAGTGAGTTCACTGCTGTGTGTTCTCATTGTTCCTTTCGCCGACCGTTCGCGTCTGTACCTTTATTTGGGCCATTTCCCATTTATCGGGAGCGACAGGACGCTTTGTCTTTCTGCTGGGGATATGACACAGACGGGTGTCGGGAAGCATTTGTAATATATAAGCATCTGTTTTCTCGGGCAATTTACTGGGGAATGATGACACCGACGAGTGCCAAAAGGAGTGTGTATCTGTATTTGTAAGGGAAATGCCCTGGCTTTCTGGTGGGGAACCGGGAAATACTCTGTATATCGTTGACGGATTATCAGTATTTACAAGTTTTCGGTTCGACATAATGGCTTATGATTATGCAATATGTTTGATTTTTGCCGTAATGCTCCGTATTAGACAGAATGCTACGCTCTGTGGGAAAAGATATGATGCGAATGCTATGATTATGCAAAGATACCGGTTCGGGATTCGGATCTCATTGCTGTGGAGATCTCTGGCTGATCTGCTTGAGGTGGATATCCCAGCTGGGGGGTGAGATCAGTGGTAAATCTGATATATATGACTCTGCTTGGGGAAATAGATCACGGATAGACTTATCTCAGTAATGAGGAATCCAGCTGGGATTTGTAGAAGCTCTCGTCACTCTGTTGTGAGATCTTCGGGCATTGCTCTTCTGGATATAAGTTGAAACTCTGTGGGGAGATGATTCCCTGTCTGTCACTCGGCTGGGGAAGGAGAAAGATCACTGAAAGATCCTCCTAGAGATTTCTACGGGGATCCTGCTGAGGATGATACTTGACCACTCAGCTGGGGATATGAACACCTTCAGGTGCTGCTCTTTGAAAGAAATGTTGGAGAAGTGATGCCTGACAACTCTGATGGGGAGAAAGCATCTCTGGTGTTGTTTGGAAGGTGTGCTGAGGAGACAATGATTTGGCAGCTTGCTGGGGAGACGTTTTCATGCCCCATGTTGCACTTTGGATATCTGCAATCCTGTAAAGACAAAGAAACGCACAAGTATCCGGAGGTATCCCTCACTGGATTCCATCATAGGAATTTAGACACTCCCAGGAGTAAGTATATTTCCTGTAAGCACTTATTTTTAGAAGGGAAGAATCTGTATTTATGCAATCAATATCTTAAAGACATCGGACATTTTTGCAAACGAAAATAAAATGTACGAGACGAGACATGACTGAAACTCTGATTTTATTAATTTACGCGCCCTGAATTGGCAAGATACAGTCAAAGAAACAGATCCCCTGAAATGAGGAGATCGTTACAAATTGAGAAACAAACAAGATGCTGGCAATGTTGATGACGCTTTCAAGGAGATCCCCTTTTGCTATGACTCGTATGACATTGACGTTCTTCTCATCTTGCTTGAAGAAGGCTGATTCTGACCGACGCTCGAACCCTTCGGAGCTTGCCAGGTTGTAAGTGATACAGATGAATTCAGAATGCAGTTGTTCGCTTATTCCCTTATTTTGCGTGGATCGCCCTTTCGGGTTTTCAATCCACCGGGATGCCCATTTTTGCCTGAGTTGTCCAATGCGGCTTTTCAACTCATCGGGTGTACATTTTTTTATCCATTTTCCCTTATTTTTGCCTGAGTCTTTTATTCTGTTTTTGACTCACCGGGATGCCCTACTTTTGCCTGGACTTACATTCTGTTTTTATGTCCAGCGGGTCATTTTTTTATGCGAAGTATTTTTTAACTGCATCTGAATTCACAGGGGATAGGAAGTCTTCACCATCCATAGTACTGAGCATCAGTGCTCCACCAGAGAAAACTTTCTTTACTACGAATGGCCCTTCATAGTTCGGAGTCCACTTGCCCCTGTGGTCTGTATGAGGAGGGAGGAGTCTTTTCAGTACAAGATCTCCTACTTGGTACTCTCGGAGCCTGACTTTCTGATCGAAGGCTTTCTTCATTCTTTTCTGATACAGCTGCCCATGACAGATTGCAGCTAATCTCTTCTCTTCAATCAGACTCAGTTGTTCGTATCGGGATCGGACCCATTCTGCTTCATTCAGTTTAACATCCATCAATACCCGCAAGGAGGGTAATTCAACTTCAACAGGTAGGACTGCCTCCATACCATAAACAAGCTGATACGGCGTCGCCCCAGTGGATGTTCGAATTGACGTTCGATACCCATGCAAGGCAAACGGTGGCATTTCATTCCAGTCATTATAGGTAACCACCATCTTCTGCACAATCTTCTTGATATTCTTATTAGCTGCCTCGACAGCGTCGTTCATATTTGGCCTGTAAGGAGAAGAATTGTGGTGTTGGATCTTGAAGTCCCGGCACAGTTTTGCCATCATTTTGTTATTTAAATTGGAACCATTATCAGTAATGATTAGTTCGGGCACTCCATACCGACAGATGATGTCTCTCTTCAGAAATCGGGCTACCACCTGCCTTGTAACATTTGCATAAGAAGCTGCTTCGACCCACTTGGTGAAATAGTCAATAGCAACCAGGATGAATCTGTGGCCGTTTGAAGCAGTTGGTTCAATCTTGCCAATCATATCAATGCCCCACATGGCAAATGGCCAGGGTGAAGACATCACATTCAAAGGATTCGGAGGCACATGCACTTTATCCGCATAAATCTGGCATTTATGACATTTTCTGGCATAAGCACAATAGTCTGCATCCATTGTGATCCAGTAATAGCCTGATCTTAGCAACTTTTTAGCCATTGCATGCCCTCCAGCATGGGTACCAAAGGATCCTTCGTGCACCTCGTGCATCAATAACTCTGCCTCTGTCTTATCAACGCATCTGAGGAGTACCATATCAAAGTTTCTCTTGTACAAGGAACCATCAGTATTCAGGAAGAAACTACCAGCAAGCCTTCTTAAAGTCTTCTTATCATTGGAAGATGCCCCATAAGGGTATGTTTGATCCTCCAAGAAGCACTTAATGTCATGGAACCAAGGCTTATCATCTTTAATAACATCTGCTGAGAACATGTATGCTGGTCTGTCAAGTCTGGATACTGAAATCCGAGGCACAAAGTTGGCAGCTTGAACTTTGATCATGGATGAAATGGTAGCCAGAGCATCTGCAAACTGATTCTCGTCTCGAGGGATATACTCAAGCTTGACTGTTGTGAAGAAAGTCAACAATCTCCTGGTATAATCCCGATAAGGTATCAGATGATCTTGGTGGGTGTACCATTTGCCGTTGGTTTGATTAATTACCAGAGTTGATTCTCCGAACACAGTTAAAGTCTTGATCCTGAGGTCAATGGCTTCTTCAAGACCCATGATACAAGCTTCATATTCAGCTTCGTTGTTAGTGCAGTTAAAGGTGAGTTTCGCCGAGAAAGGCATGTGAACTCCTTTAGGTGTAATGAGTACTGCACCAACACCACGACCATTCATGTTGACAGCCCCGTCAAACATCATAGTCCATTCTTCTTCCGGGTCAGGCCCTTCAGTGTGAACAGGCTCTTCATGATCTTTTGCTTTTATGAACATGATGTCTTCATCAGGGAAGTAAAATCTCATAGGCTGGTAATCATCAATGGGTTGCTCAGCGAGATAATCAGACAATACACTGCCTTTGATGGCCTTTTGAGAGGTGTACTGAATATCATACTCTGTGAGGATCATTTGACATCTTGCAACCCGTCCGGTAAGAGCTGGCTTCTCAAAAATGTACTTAACTGGATCCATCTTGGAGATCAATAAGGTGGTGTGGGTCAACATATACTGCCTCAGTCGGCGAGCAGCCTACGCTAAAGCACAGCAAGTTTTCTCGAGCAGTGAATAACGCTGTTCACAGTCGGTAAACTTTTTGCTTAGGTAGTATATTGCATACTGTTTTCGACCAGACTCGTCATGCTGGCCCAGCACACACCCCATTGACTCTTCTAATACTGTCAAGTACATGATTAGAGGTCTTCCTTCAACTGGAAGCATAAGGATAGGAGGCTCTTGCAAGTATTCCTTGATTTTGTCAAAAGCCCTTTGGCAGTCTTCATTCCACCTGACCATTTTTTCTTTTCTTAACAGCTTGAACAAAGGCTCACAGGTTGCTGTAAGGTGAGATATGAACCTTGAAATGTAGTTCAATCTACCTAGAAACCCCCGAACTTCTTTTTCTGATTTTGGTGCAGGCATTTCTTGAATGGCTTTGACTTTATCAGGGTCAACTTCAATCCCTTTCTCACTTACAATAAATCCCAGCAACTTACCAGATCGCACCCCGAATGTGCACTTGTTGGGATTCAACTTCAGTTGGTACTTCCTCAGACGCTTGAATAGCTTCAGTAGATTCACCAGGTGGTCTCCTACGGTGAGGGTCTTGGAAATCATGTCATCCACATAACATTCAATTTCTTTGTGGATCATGTCATGGAATAATGTTACCATAGCCCGTTGATAAGTTGCACCAGCATTCTTCAGTCCGAATGGCATCACCTTGTAACAGAATGTGCCCCAGGGTGTGATGAAAGTTGTCTTCTCCATGTCTTCAGGTGACATTTTGATTTGATTGTATCCTAAAAATCCATCCATGAAGGAGAACACCGAGAACTGAACCGTATTATCCACCAATACATCAATGTGAGGTAAAGGGAAGTCATTTTTCGGGCTGGCTCTGTTCAGATCCCGATAATCCACACACATCCTCACTTTTCCATCTTTCTTAGGTACAGGTACAATACTAGCAACCCATGGCGGATAGCTAGTCACAGCTAGGAAACCGGCGTCCCACTGCTTTTGTACCTCTTCTTTTATCTTCATTGCCATATCTGGGCGAGTACGGCGCAGTTTCTGTTTTACTGGCGGGCAGTCTTCTTTCAGAGGTAGCTTGTGCATGACGATATCGGTGTCTAACCCTGGCATATCCTGATAAGACCAAGCAAAGACATCCACATATTCCCGGAGAATATCAATCAGTTGTTCCTTTACTGAATCTTGCAGGCAGGCCCCGATCTTAACCTCTTTCACATCTTCTTCTATACCAAGATTAACCGTTTCGACCTCCTCCTGATGAGGAGTGATAACCTTCTCCTCTTGCCTTAACAACCTGGCTAGCTCTTCAGGTAGCTCATAATCTTCTTCAACCCCTTCATCAGCTTGATTGATTGGATTGTCAAAGTCATACGAAGTCATAGTCGTGTTGTTGTTGGTGCAATCTGAAAGGCACTCTCTGCAAGGGTTTAGATTGTTTATTTTAGTGATCAATTTTAATCTTGTTTAGAAAAAGTGAAAGATGAAGTTATTTATTTTGAAAACATTGCCATTTTATTTTTGTACAAAAAGAAAAATGAAAAGACAGTGAGCGAAAAAAAGAAACTTGTTTGCAAAAGATGTCTGATATTCATTGATTGATCTGTTTGCACAAAATTACAAGATGGCCTGATTACAAAATGAGTCTTGACATCTTGGGCAAGATGCAAGACTTGATGCATGCTTAAAAATACAGGAAATAATAATTACTCTGCAGGAGTAACCCTTATAATTTCCTGGGAAGACCAGTTAAGGACTTGGCTCCCCGGGATCCTTGGACGTATCCAGCTCTCTAGGTTGCGGTCGCTTTCTTCCTCGTCTTCCACATTGTTCACAGCATCCGGGGTGAGCATTCCCCCGCTGAAAAAATTGGGCTTCTTGGCAGCCTCTGATTGATCTTGTTGAGTTGGTTTGTAACCCAACCCAAATCTGTCTTCTTTCTTTTCCACGGGCAGCAGCTTGCCCCAGCCTTGGGCAGTACCCTCTTCAACAACCTTCCTGGCTTGCTGATATGACGTTATGGAGGTTCCCAGTACAGCAGATGCTTCATTAATGTTTAGGGCCTCAAATCCCTGGCTCATGGTTTCATGGATTTCTCCATCCATTTCAATGTACTTATACGTAGCCAGATGGCTAACAAAGATGTCTTCTTCCCCACAGATGGTGATGATCTGGCCTTCCCACTCGAATTTCAGCTTCTAGTGAAGGGTAGACGTAACAGCGCCAGCGGCGTGGATCCAGGGTCTACCCAACAAACAGCTGTAGGTCGGCTGAATGTCCATCACATAGAAGGTAATTTTGAAGGTCTGCGGGCCAATCATCACAGGCAGATCAATCTCTCCAAGCACTGATCTTTTAGAGCCATCAAATGCTCTCACCACCAAATTACTCGGACGCAGTGCCAAGCCATCATACTCCAGCTTCACTAAGGCTTTCTTTGGTAGAACATTGAGTGACGATCCAGTGTCCACCAGTACATGAGATAAAACAGCACCCTTGCACTCCAGGGTGATGTGTAAAGCCTTGTTGTGGTTACGTCCCTCAGTTGGTAAGTCAACATTGGTAAAACCCAGTCCATGAGTGGTATTGACATTTGCCACCAGAGTTTCTAGCTGATTAACGTTAATCTCCTCTGGCACGTATGTTGCGTGCAAGACTTTCAATAATGCATTCCTGTGAGCTTCAGAACACATCAACAGGGATAATATGGAGATCTTTGAGGGAGTTTGGTGAAGCTGATCCACCTTCTTGTAATCACTTCTTTTTATGATTCTCATAAACTCGTCTACATCTTGTTCAAAAGATGTCTTCTGAGTTTCTTTGACTATCGGCTCTTCAGGTACCACACTCTTTCCTTTTGCTTTGGCAGCAGCTTCTGCTTCGGCATTAGGTCTCTGAGTTTGTGAAGCAAAAAGGCGTCCGCTTCGGGTGAAGCCTCCGCCTCCCCCAACATTATCAATTTGTGGAGAAGAGGTTGAAGAATCCAAAGTGACTTTCTCCCCGTTGCAGTAGAGGTCAGAGCCATAATGCCAAGGTATGGCATTACTGCTTTCATATGGAACTGGTCCAGGCACCGTAATGGTAACTGGACTGACTGCTGCAGAGGAGGGTACTGAGATGGTGTGTGGATCGTAGTAAATTGTGACTGGTGACCTGGCAGGAGGTTCCACTGTTTGTTGTTGAAAGTTGCCGTTTGGAGGAACATTTGATGGATCATAGTAGATGGTGACTGCTGAGATATCTTCATTAATTTCTGTTGGCGTTGTAGAAGATTCTACTGAACAAATGGATGCTGATGTTGTAGAAGAGATGGTTGTTGACATTTGACTTGTTGAAATGATGGATGGAGCCATTGCTGACGATATTGATGAATCGGTAGGAATGATTGTTGCTGCAGTTGTAGGAGAATCAGGAATTGTTGTCAAAGGAATTGCTGGATTTGTAGGCGCCGTTGTTGAGATCTGAAGTATGTCATCTTTGATAAGATCATCTATGCCGCTTCTCAAATTATCACACCCGTTGACTGCAATGTTGCAATACCTACAACCGAGTTCACACCCGGGAAACACCTGGCACTCTAGAAGCTGAGCTTTAATTTTGACCAGAGGTGTCCGAATTTGTGCAACACTAGTGATCAAGGTAGATGGTCTGTCTTCCTCAATGGCATTAATCCTTGGCCCGCCATGATGAGGCATAGGATTCTTGTTGACATTTGGAGGGGGTGCAAAATTGAGGGCTTTAGAATCCACCAGATCTTGGACTTTCATTTGTAAAGCCCTGCATTTTTCCGTATTGTGGCCAGGTGCATTGGAGTGGAAAGCACATCTGGCGTTGACATCATAATTCCTTGGGAGATTGGAGGGATCTGGTGGTGCCAATGTCCTTAACTCAACCAAGTTAAGCTTCAGGAGTTGTGGTAATAAGGCAGCATAAGGCATAGGGATAGGGTCAATCACCCTATTTGCCTGTGACGGTTTTTGCTGAAAAGGTCTTTGTTGTTGATTGCTGTTGTTGTTGTTGTAGGTTCTCTGTGGCGGATACTGAACTTGTTGTTGATAATGGGGTTGTTGTGGTTGTCGATATGCTGGTTGCTGAGGAATCGGAGCTGGAATAGTGACAGCTGCTATCGATCTGTGGACATACTGAGGTCTTCCCCTGTTGGCATGAATGGCATTTGTCTCACCGGTTCTTCTAGGTCCCACAAAAGGCTTCCTGGGATTACTGGACGAACTTGCACCATTATCAGAAATTTTACCCATCTTCAAAAGGCTTTCAATCCTTTCCCCAGCTATAACTACGTCAGCAAAACTAGTGGAAGAAAAGGCAGCTAGCCTATCAATATATGTCCCTTGCAGAGTATTCATGAACATGTCGGCCATTTCTCTTTCCGACATGGGTGGTTGGACAGCAGTAGCAAGCTGTCTCCACCTTTGGACATATTCCCTGAAGCTTTCCCTGGAGGATTGAGACATTCCCATCAAGAGGGTCCTGTTAGGAGCCATGTCCAGATTGTATTGGTACTGCCTGATGAAGGCTTCAGCTAAGTCCTTCCAGCATCTGATGGTAGCTCTGGTCAAGTGTGAATACCACTCTCTTGAAGCCCCAGTCAAACTGTCTTCAAAGTAAAACATCCACAGTTTTTCATCCATGGTATATGCCTTAAGTCTTCCCAGGAAGGACTGTAAGTGAGTTCGTGGACAGGAAGTTCCATTGTACTTCTCGAAGCACGGGGGTTTAAACTTGTGGGGAATCCTTACCCCATCCACTAACCCCATATCCATTACATCGAAGCCTAAGGAATTTTGAGATTCCAGAGATCTCAACTTCTCAGCAATTTCATCAAACCTCCTATCATAGACTTCATCTCCAACTCCCATTATAGTAAACTGCTCCTCTTGAGGATCTTCTTGCAAGATCCTGCCTGCAGCAGTGTTGCCCTGTACATTTCTTGGGATGTTGACTTCCGGGTCTATATGAGGTCCAAATACTGGTGGGTTAACATGAGGCTGACCTCCCTCATTATTACTAGTCCCTCCAGTCCCAGGATGAGGTTCCTCGGGGTTTTGTCTTTCTACCAATGCCCTCAGCCTTTCCTGACTCTGGGCCAAGCCAGTCATTACAGTCATGAATTGGGCCATTTGGTTTCTCATCTCCACTCTTTCATTAGCCATCTGTGTTCTGACCTCAGTCAGGTCTTGCTGTACTTGATCCATTTGGATACCAGGAAGGTTGTTGCGAGTAGGATACCGGTGCGTACGGTTGAGGGGGAACACCCGGCGGTGAGCAATATTTCCTGAACCACAACAGAGTTAGAAACAAACAAACTATTAACAAAAACCTACAAAACAAAACAAAAGTTAGTATGCAATGCAGTATGCTTATTTGTTTTCCAAGGTATCCGGCTTGGTTCTTGGTTTTGACCTTTCCAGACCCCGAGGAAGATGCTTTTGACTCTGTTGAGAAAGGAAATCCCAAAAATGGAAACAAACTAGAATATATTACAAATACTGAACAATACATAGTTTGCTTTTTACAACATATCCCCCTGAAGGGTCAAAATACAACACAAAAAGAAAAGTACATCAAATGAAAGCAACATCAATCAAAAAGTCAGACATCTAGTCCAAACTCATCCTCCTTAACCTCCTTCAGAAGTGCCTCGGTCACTGGACCAGCTGGATGCTCTGTGATGTTTCTGATGAGGAGGTTTCTGGTGGCAATGGCAGTGGTCAACTTCTTGTGCCTGTCCTGGTCCTTTGACCTCTTCAAACCAGCCCTGAGCTTCAACTCTGAAATCTCCTTCTGGGCTGCCAGCAAAGCTTCATGTTGCTTCTTTTCATTGGCTTCTAACTGCTCAATCCTGGCTGAGTTCTCTGATCTTCTTGAGTATGGGCTTCAGTGATCCTGACCCACCTAGCCTGACTTTCTTGCAGATAGAGATCAGTCCTAGCCTTCTGAAACTTGGCCTCTTTGCAGGCATTCTTCAATATTTGTTCTCCAACTCTTGCTTTTTTGATGTAGTCCTCTGTTTTCTCAATTTTAGCCAGATGCTCCAACTTAAGCTTCTCCAACCTCTCAATGTCCAGACGACCATCACTCCTTTCCCAAAGGGTCTTCTTCAGAGCTTGAGACAGATTCTCATTCCTTTCCTTCAGCTTCTCAAACTCCTCCAGGCTGACAGTGGCTGCTGGCTGTGCTGTGGATGGTCCAGGTATATCTTCAATGGTGAAGGGCATTCCAGTAATCTGAGCCCTAACATGAGACCAGTCATAGTACTGAGCTGAAGCAACATTATTGCACCTTCCAAGAATAGCCATCCCTTTTGTCTGGATGTTGTCCCAAGCCCAGGATGCTTGTCTGACAGCAACTAGATTAGGCTTTATCTCACAATACAGGGTCTCAGCTAAATCTTGCACTCTAGGAGGGTGAATCAAAGCATAGCCCAGTTGCCTTTTAAACAACAAAGGATTGTAGTTGATGCAACCCTTTACTCCTATCAGAGGTACATTTGGGTATTGCCCACAGCTAGTGATGATGTCTTTGCCTTTGGTGCTCTGGGTGCACCATCTGATATCATCTGAAGACAAAGCAATAAGTCTCTTAGCCCAATTCTTCTGTTGGTGAGGATTCAGGAAGGCATCTGTCTTAGGCAAGTGTTTGAGCAGCCAGGTGTGGAACAAAGGAGCGCAGCATCTCACCAACTTCCCCCTTTGTTTCTCATTCCTCTGATGAATGGAGTAATAGAAATCTCCCAGCAATGTGGGTACTGGGTTCCTCAGAAGGAAAAGATGAATGGCATTCTTGCTGATAAATTTGGGCTCATCTGCAAACAGTACAATCCCATATATGCTGAGAGCTAGTAATGCACATACTGCCTTCCATTCTCCCAAAGAGACCTTCAGGATGGCCTGAGAAATCAAGAAATCTAAGTGTAAACCAGGGATCCCAGCCTTTGTTATCATATTCTGCTCAATCAAAGTAGGCTCCAGGTATAGTGCTTTTGCCACTTCTCCATTGCTGGGAGAAGTCATCTCTGGGTTGAAGGGGACTCCACCCCTGACAGGTACCCCAATCAATGATGAAAACTCCTCCAAAAGAGGTCCTAGCTGAAAGTCTGGGAATGTGAAGCATCTCAAAGGAGGGTCATAAAACTGTAGGCAAGTGTGAATCATGCTCCTCTAAGAAGGATCCAAGTCCATAACCATATCCAGGATACCTCCATAATGCTCTCTGAATAATGGGATGTGGTCTGGAGTGATGAGTGACTGGACCTACCTGATACCAGTCAACACAGGCTCAAAGAAATGGTATGAAATGTTGCTTTTCCTGGGAGGAGCCATAACTGCTGATGAAGAGATGAAAACAAGTGCTGATGAAAATCAAGACTGGTACTGGAGATGAGCCACTGATAGGCTGATGCTGGTGATGATGAAGATGACAGAAGCAGACAACTGATGAAGATAGCTGAAGCAGATAGCTGATGAAACAGAGGTCTATGCAGATGAAGGGGTCAAAACCAAGCCAGATATAATGTGGATACCCTGAAAAACAAATAAGCAAATGTTAAATAATGCAATGATGATGTATGCAAATGATATGCAAGGGTTTGTGATCAAGCTGGATCTGATTGTCTGTCTTGATATAGGCCCATGTATGTTTAAGAAGTCCAGATGGAGGTTCAGAAATCCAGTAACCAGGGTGGGGGACTCAAATAAAGAGTCACATGTCCAGGGTTAAATCACAAGAACTGTCCAAAATGAGGTACTCTTAAACCAAATAGTAACAGGGTATGATGTGGCCAATGGTACCTGCAAACCTATAAACAGCCCAACCCCCTCACAGGTGGTGTTCTAAAACAAGGATCCTCAGACTTGGATCAGTTATGAGAAGTGTAAACACTTCTAACCCGGAGGTACAGTGTTTAGAATAACCATAAAAGATCCTCCTCTAATTCACCTCAGTTTCTGTAGGTCATAATAAAGGTCATCCAGACTTAGCAGGCTTCCCAGATAGCCCTGGCACTACAAAAAATCTGTAGCACAGAGTTCTCAAGAAGAAACCCACATCTGAACCGTGTTTCATATTCTCGCACCAGACCGAAATGGAATGGGAAAGAACATGAACCACTCTAGCCTAGGTGTCACTCAGGTCCCAGGTATAGGACCTTAAACTCTCAATGAAACCCCACCCACCAAGACAGAAGAACAGATCCGGCAATGATAATGACAGTATGATGCATAAAACTGTAAAGAAAGAAATAAACAAGACTGTACATAAAACAATAAACAAAGCAAGTAAGCACAATTAGCACATAACACCCCAGTAAACACAAATCAAACAAGCGCTAGGAGGAACCCACAAAAAGAACCAGAAGCCCTGGTTACAATATAAGGGTCCCCAGCAGAGTCGCCAAGCTGTCGCTCCCACCAGATGACACCCAGGTCAAGAGGGGTACAGACGCGAACGGTCGGCGAGAGAGGAGAGCACACACAGGGGTGAACTCAGAAGACAAGAGTCGCCAGCTAGGCATTTTTATCCCGGAGGAAAGGTAATGTTGCATAGACCTAAGAAAAGATATGGATAAGACGGTTGCGAACAAGAGAGTCTGAGAAAGGGGATTGGTTACAACCTGGGAAGGTATTAGCACCCAGATTGTCCGCCGTACTCGACGGGATCCACGCTTAAAAGATTTGTGCTTAAAGGGATAGTGCCAGTGCAATTTGTGTATCAAAGCTAGAAAGAATGCAAGTGTCAGTGCTAAAAGAAGGGTGAAGTGTATAAGAGAAGTGTCAGTGCAAAGGACAAGAGTGAAATGCTCAAGACTATGAGGCTGAAGAATGATGCTGGAAAGAGGGGGAATATACAGAGACTTTTGTTCGATAACTGTTAAGTTATGCCTACGTATCCTCTCGTGCAATGAGGAAGTCAGAACACCGTAGTTCGACTCAAAGAGACTGAAAGATAAGTTGACTTGTGAACTGCTTACTTGCCTATGCTCAAGTGTATGACCTGTCTGGCTCAGGTGCAAACTGTCTTACATTAGACGGAAGAAGCAAGTTCTCGTTTATGAGTGAAGATGATGAGAGAAGAATCCCGGAGGAGACGATTATTTTTGTTTTTGTGCTTTCAATCTTTTATTGCTTTTGGATTTGCCATAAATTAATGAGCTTAAGCCTAAACCAAGGGTTAGTAAACTCATCACATCCTCCCTCTGATTAGGGGTAATGAGAATACCTTAAATGTGAAGTAAGCACCTCACATTTAATCACCATGATGTAGGATTAAGATCATTAACCTACTTGTGGTTATTTAGATGTTTTTGTTGTTTTTGTTGTTTTTGTTTAGTGTTAAGTAATGAGTTTAAGCCATAATCAAGGATTTAATGGACTCATTACACCATCCTAATAGAAGGATAATAGATGAGAGCATTTAAGCTGAGAAAGACTCCTCAACTTAATCCATGATTAGGGATTAACCTCATGACAAAACAAGGCCTTTATTAAAGTGGATTTTAGTTAATGATAAGATGAAGAAGTGATTTTTATGGTTTGTAAGACAACTTGAGGGGGACTTGTCCATTAACACTAGGGTTAGTCCTTCTTAACCAATTAAGGAAGAATTAGAACCCTAATGCAAGGCCCAAGTTACAAGCTTGATGTCCTGATGATTATTATGTGGATTGATTAAAGGAGTTAAACACATTAAGGGTTTAACACTTAGGATTAAAGTTATACACTCCATCCTAATAGAAGGATGCAGGCATAAGCTTAATCACAAAGCCTTAAAACCTTTAGGGTTTAGTCCTTGATTAAGAGATGAGAAGAGAAGACTCAAAGATGACACAAAGGTAAAAGATAAATGGGGGACTAATCAAACCCTAAATATTATCATGCATGGTTATTCCTAGGGTTAATGAGGTTTGCAAGAAGATCTTCAGAGAAACCACCAGGAAGGAAGCAGATGAAAGGAGCAAGAAGCAAAGAGAAGCAGAACAACTTGCTTCACTTAAGAAGACAAGTTGCATGAAGAAAGAAAGTAAGATGAACATGAATGAGCAAGCCCACTCAAATACAAAGATAAAATGCAGCAAGGATGCAAGAGAGATGAGAAGAGATTTGTGAGAAGTGAAGGCAAATTCACTTCCCAAAACAACTTACCACCTGAAAAGTTAGCACAAGAAATGAAATGCAATGCAAATGAGATGAAATGTCATGATGCAAACCAAAGTCAGAAGCATAAACATGATGTTAATAATGCTAAGAGATGATGCAAACACATAACAAGAGATGAGAGTGATCAAACAAGCACAAGGATGCAAATGAGGCATGCTTTGAACCATAAAGATTCATGAATGTTTATGAAATGAAATGAACATATAACATGGAAAAGGAATGATGCAATGATCAATCATGGTTCTAACATGTCCTAAGATGTCTTATGAATCATGTGGAGGCACAAAATGTCAAGGCAAGTTCTTTAATGCAAGCAAATGAGAGATGGATGTAAAGGAAGGCACAAATTAGGGTTTATATGCAACATACAATGCAAAAATCCAAAACCAGAAGCAAATGATGAGATAAAAAATTGAAAATGGGATCAAAGGAACCCTAAACCTACACAAGTTCTCTGCCCAAAGGAGGGGATCCAACTCTTAACCTAGTGTAAGGTATGAATTTCCTAAGTTGGCTAGGGTTTTGGGGTACCTCACAAAGAAAAATACCAAACAAATTGAAAATGCAAGATCAATTCAAACCAAATTTACCCTGTAAACTACATGCCATGAAGGATGCAATGCAAGAAGAACCAACATCAGACTCTCAAAGGTTAGGCAGAATGGATTTTTCAAAGTTTGCACAAAAATATTGCCTTAAAATGAATTTAATTCCATGGAAAATTGTCAAAATGCATCAAGAACTAAAAATAAATTTGCTTTGAGAGTTGGATAATGTTTCTAAATGTTTCTAAAGGCAATGTGAATTTTTTGGTGATTTTTTAAATACCTAAATGCATTTTTAATTAATTAATTTTCATTAACTAATTAAAAATAAACATTTAAATGATTTAAAAATAATTTTTAATGCAAAAAATAAAAATAAAAAATTTTTTGGGTTTTGAAAATTAATGAAATCTTTGACAAAAATTTTCAGAATTTTTAAATGTATTTTGCTATTTTAAATAATTCGTGCAAATTAAATGAAAAGAAAATGAAATTAAAATGAAAATTTGAGAAGTATGCAAATCCAAGGGCTGACATTCAAATGGTTTTGGAGGGAGTTGACTGGCGCCAGATCCATTGGCCCAGATTCAAACTGACTCAATTAACCTAAAACCCTAATTAATTAACCTAATGGCGTGGATTAGGGCTTAATGGGGTGATCTGAGCCCTTCAAACACGCGGGAGTCAACATAGGTCAACAAAATCCATGGTCCAAATTCAAAGTTGGCTAATTACTCAGATTAGGGTTAATGACCCTCAGGTGGCCGGAGAAGACTTCCGGTCGTCTTCTCCGGCGAGACCTTCATCCTATCTCTCTCAAAACCTCACTAAAACGTGCCAAAATCTCCAGATTCACTCAACCAAACATCTTAAACAAGAATCCAACAACAAAATCTATTTATTTTTCATGAATCAAGAGAAACAAGCAAAAACCTATTTCACGGGCAAAGTTTCAGACAGACCATACATCCTCATCTCTCCATCATTTTTCAAAATTCAAAGCTCATTGCATTCAGGCGAGCATGTAGATCATTTTAATAACTTAAAACAAGGTTTTTGGAAAAATATTTTTTTGAAGCTACCTGAAGTGAAGCTTTCAGTTTGGAGCTTTCAGACTGCTACCCTGCTTCAAAGCTACTCCAATGATCTCCCTGATTATGCTTTGAGGCTTGGTTTGAGTGTATGGTGGCTAGTTTGTGAGATTGATGGAGTTCTGTTCAGAGAGGGGGGAAAATCGTGTTTGAGTTTCAGGGACTTTCAAGGCAAGGTGAAGGGTGGTTTATGCTCTATGAAGCCTTTCTGAATGAATGGTGAAGTTGGTTTTGAGGTTTGATGATTGTGTGATGAGATTCGAAGGAAAGTGCATAAGAGGAGAGTTTTGTGAACTATGGCTTGTGGGAGAGATCAGGCTTGCTTGTTGTGTGTTTTCAGTCTCTTTTAGTCCACATATCAAGTTGTGATAGGGCAGAGAGTTGTTGGTGGCACAGCTTGATTGGTATGGCCCCTTTTGCAAAAAGTCAAGTCTAGGTGTACTATGAGGTATGGGCTGTTTTAGGGCTAGAACAAAAGCATGTGTGCTGCAGCTTGAATCAAGGCAGACCATAGAAGTGAATTTGAGGCCAAGTTGCAAGTGGATTAGGGTTTATGTGATGTTTTGCAACTTTGTGATCTTTTGGCCCTTTTGTGATTACTTGAGGCATAAGTCATGAAAATGGGAGGTTCTTTGGTGCAATCTGATTTTTAGGTCATGATTCATGTTTGTGTAAAGCATAAAAGTCAATTTGAAGTCACATAAAGGCTTGGCAAGAGGTTTTGCAACTTTGCCTCTTTGGTACAAAGCTTGAAATTATGTGATTTTGTCCAACTTTGACAAGCCATCACTTTTGATCCATGATGAATTAGAATGAGTTCTTGTACTTTTTGAAAAGGGAATGATCCATTCTACAACTTTCATGACCAAAGTTTTCTCATTTGAAGCATTTTTGAATCAATTTGAGGAGGTTGAAAAACTTTCCCAAAATGACAAGTTTACATTACAAGTCATTTTCCCAAAAAGGCAACTTTGCAAATGGCTTGAAATTCTTCAATTTTGTGAACCTCTAACATCTTCTATGATCAAATAAAGATCATACACATTCAAAATGATGAAGAACACCCTTTGGTTGGATCATTGGGGGCCTCAGATGCCCTGATTTTGCACTGACTTGCTCAAGAAGTCAACTCTTGATCAGATGCCTTCCCCGTGGAATTTCTTCATGAAAATTGATATGCATGACCCTCATAACATATAGAGACCAATAGAAACAAGAATGACCAAAAAATTTGGAGTTATGGCCTTTGAAACCAAAACCCTAATTCTAGGTCATCTGTGCAGTTAACCCTGGCTCTGCTTCCATGCCTTCCTCAGTTCTTGTGATTCTTTGACTTTCTTGACTTTGTGGGGGATATAATATGATGCTTGAACATACATGGACCCCTTTGAAGTGATTGATGACCTTTGGAGTGGCTCAAATGACTCAGGGATGGCTCAGATCACAAACCCTAGATGCAGATGACTTTGAATCAATGCAGTGAAGCAAATATGCAATATGAGGTGATATGATTGAACTTATGCACATGAAAAGATCACAAGCCATGGTGTGAATGGGTGAGGGCAAATTTGGGGTGTTTACACCAATCAAAATTGATTCAAGTAACCCAAATTCAAGAAACTTTTATCCCACAACCCTACAATTGTCCCCATACCCCTACATTAATTTTTTGAACCAAAATACCCTTGTATAAATAGTTATTTTTTAAGAAATTTTACCATTTCATTCCATTCACGTTCCGATAGAGTCATTTTCGCCCTACAAACCAGAAGTCTCAACATAAGTCTCCTGGTTCAAATATTTCATACCAAAACAGATCAAGTAGGTGTTCTGATGTTTGGTTTTGAAAATATGTACTGGAACTCATTTCATATGTCTTTTGGTTTTGTTCTATTCTTACCCGGAAGTGTCATAGATAGTGTTCCGATTCTGATGTTTGTATATACCAGAACACTCTTGGAATATGTTCAGGTTTTGTTATCCAACCATACCAAACCTCCTATCAAATGACTTCCAATTTGTTTTTTTTTGTTTTTTTCAGTGGCTTGCACACGAGGCGATAACATTCCAGATCGTGGTGTAGGATGGGCGATTCATCGAGGTTGGCGAAAGAAGACCATATTGGTGCATCTGCATCCGTAGCACGACCGATTGGCTTTCCAGGAGGTTCGTTCGATACCTCTCTTTTGGTTAAGTAAAAACAACATATTGCTAGACATATATGGTTTGGTGAGGTAAGTAAACTACAATTATTTGATATTGAACAAAATCTTAGGGTTCTAAAATAATACCAGACATATATGCTTACTTTTAATTGTTTTTAGAAGAGAGATCCGAAGAAAAGGTTGAATGTTGTAGGACATGGGTTGAAGCTGACTCTGAGGGTTGCACAACAACTTCCAAGAGAGATAGGGGTTGGATTTATAAGTCTGTTTTATCTTCACTCCAGAGAACGAGTTTGACAAAGATAGACACAAACCTGGTTTCCATATTTGTAGAGAGATGACATCTAGAGACATCTTCATTTCACATATAATTTGGTGAGATGACCATTACTCTGGATGACGTCTCTTATCTACTTCACTTGCCTATCATGGGAGTCTTCTGGAGCCCTCAAGATATTATTGAATGGGTTGTTGTTGAACTTGATGTTAATTACTTATGAGTGACACATAGTAGGGCACACAATCAAGTTCGTCACTGCAGGGGTTCTAACTATAAGTTGGAGTGGTAGTATGATATATTCGTAGAGTATAGAGTTGTTTCTAGATGGGCATATGTGACTAGAGCATATTTGCTGATGTTAGTGGGTTCCATAATTTTTGTCGACAAGACCTTTACGCTTGTCGAGGTACGATACCTCTCACTATTTACGAACTTCGAGGTCTTATCGGGATACAGTTGAGGCGCAACTGTGTTGGTTACCCTTTACAGGTATCTCGAAGATGCTTCTATATTCAGTTGTAAGCAGTTTGGTGGTTATACGACTCTCCTACATGTCTTTATTTTAATTTAGTTAATTATATTTTAATTATTTTTATTTAGTATATTAATTTTGAAAGCTCCTGAAGTTTGACTAAATTTTGGTAAAACATTGATATGATAAAGATAAAGAAATTTGCTCAGGATTAGAGAAGTTACAGAAGATGTCTCAACAACATGACAAAATATCTTCCTAATATAGCAGGTTTCTATACTTAACAAATCTGTCAAGGATTTTGTGCGAATTTGCATAGTGGATCAAGGAGAAAAGATAGAAAGCCCAACATCAGAAGACTATATATATATATATATATATATGAAAACTTGGACCTAGGGTTAATTATTCCTTATGTAACAATTATAACCTAGTTCTCTTTTGTAAAATAAGGGTTTAGGTTTTGAGAGTCGTTGGCTCTTAGGGTTGTAGTTCCAATATGCAGTATGGGATACAGAGAGGACGACATAGGTTCATGTACATTACCAGAAGCCTTTAGGAAATAGTTATTGTATTGTTCTTGGACGAAGCTTTTAAGCATGTCCAAGATAACTTGTAGGTTAAGAAACTATGACAGGTTATGTGATGGCAGAAGACAGATGCAACACAAGTTGTGAAGGATGTGAGTAAGGTCTCTCATATCAGAGTTGTAAACCGTAGAGTTTAGCTTTGGTAAAGATGTTTATTAGGGTAGTGATTAGGAGCCAAAGTTGTAAATGGGGGAGTTTAACTTTGTGATAATACTATGATATAATTGAGTCTTCGTCCTGGATAGGTATCCCTCAGATGTAGGTTTGTTAACACTGAACTGGGTCAACAATTTATGTGTTCTTATTATTTTGCAATTTACATTTTTCTATATGCATGTTCTTGACTAAGATGTCCCGACACGTTGTCTTGACATCTGTTGGTATTTGTGTTGCATCGCTTTAAAATAGTAGCTGTGTAATCTTGTTTCCTAAAGTGCACTAATCATTGTCTTAACATTAAGATATGACATTGGAGTATCTGCATAACCAGAATTTCAATTAGTATCAGAGCCTGGTTTTTCTCGATGAAATCCATGGAGTATTTTCTGGTGATTAAACATGAGGAGTTATTTTTTGAAGGGTTCTGCAAAAACAAACGGGAGGAATGCTTAGTTCTCTTGAATGGTGTCCTGAAAGATGTCTTGACATATTGTCTAGGGCAAGTTAAAGTTGGTGTTTAGTGGTTTCGCTGCATATATTTTGATTGAAGAATTCCAGTAGTATGGGATATTGTAGTATTGATTGAAGAAAGCTTCTAGCTATCATTACCTGGTTCTGTTCTTGTATATGTCAATCGGTTTGAAGACACAAAGCATTCCAAAGTCAGGAGCAGAGGAATATTATTGTGATTATTGATTCTTATGTGACTTAGTACGTGATTGAGTGGCGTCATCATGTATGCTGAAGTCAGACTGGATAGAAGAGGTAAGATGAATTATCAAACTCATACTCTAGGGGTTTGATGGTTTCTTGTTGGCTAAGTTATTGAAGACACTTGATATGATGATCAAGTCCAATCAATACAATCCAACCATATTCTAGAGTATGTTAGTTATTCTTCAGACTATGAGGTGCTTTCTTGGAAGCATGGAAGAGAAGACAGAAGAGGTGATTTATTTTCACCGTTCACAAACAGCGTGCAAGGAAGAACTCATACTTCTTAACCCTAAGGATGAGTTCACACAGTTAAGGTAATTAGGATTCGTTAAGAGAGAATATTAAAATATTGAGTCAAGGGTAATCCTTGATATCTTAACAACTTGCACAACAATAGAAGAAGACAACATGAAAAGGAATATCTATGGGATATTCAGAATATGTTGGAATCAGAAAAGGGTTATCACAACAAGGATTAAAGATCAATTGCTTAGTGCATATTTGATCATCCTTGTGATTCAAGATTTAGGATGTTATATCAGATGTGTTAACATCTCTTTATCAGAGGTTTGAAGAATCATGGGAGGGGTTCTACATTTGCGCAGAAGTCTCCTAGGATTTTGACCTAGGATTATTGGCTTCACATCTTTTCATGGAAATTATTTAGACTTGTCTAGACGGTGATGCATTATGTTTTTTACATGGAGATGGAAGACTATGAAAACATCATAATCTTGATGACTTCTTGGATTGGTTTATTTTTTATTCAGGTACTTTAGGGCATTCTAGAATTCTCATCATGGAATTCAGTTAGGTGGCAGCACCAACAACTTCATGAAGACGGCTATACTCAAGGAAAGGTGGCATCTTTGGTACATCTATGGGGGTTAGTTTTTAATTAGTCCTTATAAATATTCAAACAGTAGCAGATTTGAAGTCTTTAGAGAAACACTGGCAGGTATTCATCAATGTGTGAGATTGTTTGGAATAACTGCAAAAACAACATAATGGAGATCTGCTCTTGAAAACATTGAAGATACGTCTTATGTTTTCCATTCATTCCAACGCAAGTGCTCAGGGGAAGCACAAATTTCTTAGATATGGGGAGTTTCCTCTTGATCTAAGGATCTTCAACACCAAGCTTGTGGTGAGTAACAAGAAGATTTTTCCATCCAGGAGGGATGAAGATATCAAGTGTCATGTCTTGACATTGTATTGTTGCAAGTTGAGGAATACTTGGCAGTATGAAATATTTTATTCTTGTTGGATGTTCAAGAAACCGTGACAGGTTCTGTGATTGCAGAAGACAGATGCAACGTAGGTTGTGAAGGATATGAGTAAGGTCTCTCATATCAGAGTTGTAAACCATAGAGTTTATCTTTGGTAAATATATTCATTAGGGTAGTTATTAGGATATAAAGTTGTAAACGGGGAGTTTAACTTTGTGATAATACTACGGTATAGTGGAGGCTTCGTCCTGGATTAGTATTCCTCAGGTGTAAGTTTGTTAACACCGAACTAGGTCAACAATTTATGTGTTCTTATTATTCTGCAATTTACAGTTTTCTGTATGCATGTTTTTTACTGAGATATCCCAACCTGTTGTCTTGACATCTGTTGGTATTTTTGTTGCATCACTTTAAAACAGTAGTTGTGTAATTCTTTTGTTTCCTAAAGTGCAGTAATCATTGTCTTAACATTAAGATAGGGCATCGGAGTATCTGCATAACCAAATTTCAATTTTTATTTATTTAGTTGATTACGTTATAATTAATTTTAACTGGGGAGTAGAGATAGGAATATTTGCTCCTTGTTTGGTTGCCCCTACCTGTTGGGTATTTGAAATAAATCTGGTGGGGAGCTTTGAGAATGACCATGACATGATTTGCCCCGTGTCTGGATTTGGTAGGTGCCTGCCCCTGATTGAGCCTTTGAAGTTGATCTTGCCCCTGATTAAGCTGTTAAGAATAATTTTGCCCCTGATTAATGGACTTTGAGATAAATTGCCCCTGATTGGGCTGTTGAAGATGCTTTGCCCCTGATTGGACTGTTGAGGTAGTCTTGATTCATGTTGGCACCAATGAAGTTCAAATTTCTCTTTTGATTGCCCCTTGTTGGGATTGCACTGATAACGATCATAATAAAGAGAGAGAAAATAAACAAGCATAAATAAAAAGCATGGAGAAAATAGATAAGCAGTGTAAACATTGATCGCAAAGTAAACTAAGTTAGGCTTGACTCTCTAGCTCTCCCCAATAGAGTCGCCATCTGTCGCACCTCGAAAAATACGACCTCGTGATAAAAATATATCGCGGATGAAAATTAAAAACAACAGAGTCGCCACCGAACTTTTTTATTCCAAAAATTTATGGAAAAGGAAAATATCGAGAAACCTTTTGAAAAACGGATGGATAAAACAAGGTCTTTGAAACTAGATTCTAGGTTCGGGAGTCGATTCCGTAAGGGGAAGGTATTAGCACCCCTTACGTCCGTTGTACTCAACGGGAACCTCTTAGTTTAACTTGCGATCTAATGCTGACTTATGCTTTCTGTTTTCTTCGAATAATAAAATAAATGCGAACGATTCTAATATAAGATTAATAGGGGAAATGGGTTATTTTGTTCCTAGGGTGCTCGACAAGGAGTAAGATCCGTGTGCCTACGTATTCCCTTGTGCATTGGGAAAGTCAGAGCTTCGTAGTTCGTGGACTAAGGTTGATCGGTTTGTTTTAATGAACAGTTATTTAAACCGCATTCTACTGCTAAGCGTTGGCTTGTCTGCTCGCGATAGGAGGCTGAAGTGCTAGCTTGTTTGTGAGATAGAAAGGATTTAGATAATGTTCGTTTGAAAAATGTTTGATTTAATTAATGTTTTATGAACGAAAGGGCGAATGAACCACGTCCCATGGGGCGAGCCTCAGGAGCGTTCATTAAAAAATTCGAGGAATGCTAGACTCCAGAATTTAATTCTTTCTTTATTTGATGTGTCGATTAAGTGTTTTAATTACGGAAAGTCGAATGAACAACGTCCCGCGGGGTGAGCCTCGGGAGCGTTCATTCAAGAATTCGAGGAATGCGAGACTCCAAAATTCAGTTTTTCCGTTATTTAAATGTAAAAAAAAAATTTGAATATTCGAATTGGAAGGATTTGATGGCGAGGCACGGTGCGCTCGGCTTACATGGGTTTGCGAATCGATTAAAGTGATAAAATGCGACGAAGAATAAATTAACGGCAACTATTTGGAGGCGTTGGACCTTTTGAAAAACGGAGGCAACTATTCGGAGGCGTTGGACCTTGAAGTTTAATTCGGAGGCATCGAAATGTAGCTTTTTAACTTCCTTAGAACCGATTCAATGTTAGAATCATTCTATGAGAAGTCGAACGGGAATTTATACATCTATACAGTTCTCGAAAGCACAATTGATTTATGCTCCGAAATCGCAATGCAATGAAATGGAGCAACAACTATAATTGTTTTAGCTCTTCATATAGTCATGGATTAAATCAACTAAACATATAAAAATAACAAAATATAATAAATATTTTATCAAAGTAAATAATAATCAAAAATCTAATAATCAAAAGAAATACAAATAAATAAATAAAAATTAAACTCTTACCAATAAAACTCTACCATATCTTTACAATTTTAAAACTTATTTCTAAAGTCCAACAAAGATTAATTCTAACATGTTAAAGTCTAAACATTAAAATATATATATATATATATATATATATATATATATATATATATATATATATATATATATATATATATATATTATAAAAAAAAATCAATCTGAATTACTTAGAAAAGAAAAATAAAAAATTAAAACTAATCAAAGTCCTTAATTATAATTAATTGATAATTATTGGAAGAAAAACTTTCTAAACTAAAAACTAACTTACGGTAAACTAAAAAAATAGTAACTAGTTTCTTTTTAGAAAACAAAATATTCTAAATCTACCTAATTAATTCATTAATAATAAAACTAAAGGAATAATAATTAAATAAAAAATATATAAAAAAATGGAAACCGTCATTTTCTATTTCAGTAGAGATAATAAAAACCAAACAAATTGGTAATGGACATGTGGCAATGTATTTAACGAAAAGATAAAACAAAACAAACTCACAGACCCTCCCTCTCTCGATTTCAAAAACAAACACAACAAGACACATTTTCTTTAAGTTCCAAGCAACAACAAACAACAGCTCATTATAAAATCCTTTCTCAAAAGATTCAAACAAAAATCAGTATAAAAAGGTGAGAAATAAAAGAATACCGAAAGAGAGTTATGCACGGTGGCTACTGCAGAATTCG
This sequence comes from Lathyrus aphaca, assembly GCA_963966055.1. Lineage (NCBI taxonomy): Eukaryota > Viridiplantae > Streptophyta > Magnoliopsida > Fabales > Fabaceae > Lathyrus > Lathyrus aphaca. The sequence continues at coordinate 450,569,665 of OZ014522.1, read as the reverse complement.
ACATCGACGAAAAGAAGCGACGACGAACACATCAGCTCCGGCAGCTTGTGCTTTTTTTTTGCGGCGTATTTTTCAGTTCTTCGGTCACGGCTCAGCTTTGATCGACTCCCTCATTTTGTTCTCTGCTTGTTTTCGTCACAGATTTGCGGTCGACTCGCGTTTCTCAGCTCTCAGTTCATGTCGGTCGCGAGGGATTCTCTGTGGTTTTCGGATCGATGGTTTTCTCACTGGGTCTCTCTCGACGGTGCTCGCGGCTCCCCCTTTTGATTCAGCGATTGGGTTTCGTCTCGGCGGTTGTTTTGGTTGGTGTTGTGGTGTCAGTTTCAGATCTGAAAGTTTGGTTTGATGAGGGTGAGGATTTTTTTTAATTTTTTGTTTCTTCTGCTTCTGTTTTTTTTTTGTTTTGACAGGTTTGGAGTTTTGAAGATTTATGGGTGTATGGGTTTTGATTATGAAATGATGAAAGATGGGGGTTTTGGTCTGTTAATGGAGTGTGAGGTTTGAGTTTGTGACAACTTTCTTTCTATTTCATCTTTTTCACCTTTACGTTTTTTATTTGTGGTGATGAGTGATTTGGTGGGATGAAAATATGGTATGTGTTTATGGTTGTTGTTGTTGTGTTTATGAAACAGAGTGGTGGAAGATTAAAAGAAAGGATGAGGTTTATTGATGATTTAAGATTTTTTTTTGAAAAATTTTGTGAAGGTGAAGCTTGGTTATTGGATGAATTTGTGCAGAATATTGTTATGTTGTCCAAGCCTATTTTGAGTGAATGAAAGGTTTTTGTTTTATAGAGTGGATTGAGGGTAAAAGTGAGAAGGGAATAAGGATGAGCTGGATTTGTGAGAACGTTCTTGTTGCGTTTTGGTGGGTGCGTGGTAGTGGAGGTAACGACTTCCACCTTTTGGTTCTATCTGTGGGTCCTCCTTATGAAATGGTACATTGTTATTGGAATAATAACTGAAGAAAATTGGGAAAAATCTAAAAACGTGAAGTATGTGACATGGAATGATAGCACTAATATTTTTAGCAACTTTAACATTTTGAATATAAACAAAAATAATACTAATAAAATAAAATAAAATAACAATAATAGTAATAATAATACTAATAACAATCATAACAAAAATAATAATAATAATAATAATCAAGTAACAATAACAAAAAATGGAAAGAAGAAAAAAAAAGAAGATAATAATAATTATTATTATAATAATGGAATAAAAGATGAGATAACATAATAAAAATAATAGTACTAATAATAATACCAATAATAATAATAATAATAATAATAATAATAATAATAATGAAAAATTGAAATAAAAAGGGAAAATAATATTAATAATAATAATAGTAACAATAATAATAATAAATTTGGATAATAATAATAGTGGAATAATGGTAACAATAATAGTAAAATAATAATGGAAATAGTGAATGTAATGAAAATAATAAAAAAATGAAATGATGATTTTTTTGTAATTTTTGAAATTGGTCAAAATTAATGGACTTAATAGTTTTTGATAATAGACATAAAAATGAAAATGGTAGTTGGATATAAAAAATGGAAAATCGAAATGTGGATGAGTAATCGAAATAAAAATTAGAATTTATGTGAATAACGGAAAAGTGGAAGAAAAAAAAATAAAGAAAGATGGATAAAAAAAATAAATATTATGGATGAAGTTAAGAAAACGAAATTGGAATATGGATGAATCGCCACAACACCAAAATCCGTTGCACAAGCAGACAACCCGATAAACCCGAACAAAACTCTGACTCAAACTGAAACATATTTTTTGGATTTTTCAAATATAGATGAGACAGAAAATAAAATGGTACAAGTTTTTTTAATTTTCCAAATATCAGACAGAAAAATAAAGTGGTACATATTTTTGAATTTCTGAAAAATGATAAGACAGTAAAATAAAAAAGGTACGGGTAGGACAAATTTGGGGTATGAAAGTTTGGTACCGCACCCTTGTGATGCACCAAGAGAGGTGTAAGTTCCTATTTATGAAGTAGGACCATTAGATCCTAGTTGGGCTCGTGTTTCTACATTGATTCATAGTTATCTTCGACAGGTTGATGCTGAAGAGGATGATCCATAATTTGTTGAGTTATATAAAGCTATATGTATTGCTCATTCACATTGACTTATGTTTATGTTTATTTGTTAACTTTTAGACTTGTTGACTTATGTTTATGCTATGTGTTAATTATTAGACTCATTGATCTAGTTGGGATATGTTTATGTGTTAACTGTTAGACTTGTATTTAATTTTGAATCCAGTTATGTGTTATTAAGGCATATGAAATTAAAAATGAATAACAAAATGCATGATTCATGTTTTGAAATAAAAATTCAATAACATAATTCATGTTTTGACATAAAAATTGAATAACATATTAATAATTCATGATTCATGTTTTATGATTCATGTTTCTTGTTTCATAATTCATGTTTCATGATTCATGTTTTATGATTCATGTTTCATAATTCATGTTTCATGATTCATGTTTTACAACGAACATATAGAACATGGACTAAGATTATCAAAGTAGATGAAGTTTTTTTTCTTCAGATTAGGAGGGAGGATGACTACTATGATTTCACCGCATATGCTTGTGCAACCTAATTAGAAGGGGAAATGTTTGTGGAGCATGATGTAACTTATATTAGAGACTCGGTAAGGAGTCTTAGGTGTGTGAATGAGATTATTGAGCTGGAGAGATGTGATGAAGAGGGAATAGAAGGATTGGATGATAGTGAGGATGAACGAGAAACTTCAAATCTAGATGGCTTTGAAGGTATTGATGTCACTCTGCCTATTAATGAAGCACCTTAAATTGGTGGGTTTTTAAGTGGAGCCAAAATGAAGAAATAGGAAAATGATGAATACATGAATGATGAGCTAGACAGCTCAGATCCTAATATTACTGATGATGAGAAAGGGCCAAATTTTGAAAAGTTAAGGAAATAACATTTGGATAAGAATTTTAAATTTGAGTGGGTATGCAATTCAATTCCCTATATGGCTTTAGAGAAGCAATACGTGAGTGGTTAGTATTAAATGGTAGGGAAATTACTTTATGAAAAATGAGTCATACAAGGTAAGGGTTGAATGTAGGGCCAAATGTTTTTTTAATGCTTTATTGTCAGTCCAATTAATGACCAGGACATGTGGCCTGAAGTTCAGTCAGAAGAACTTCTACCACCTATGTACAAAAAAAGGTCCAGGTAGGCCTAAAAAGATAAGGATTAGGGAGGGTGGTGAAGATTGTTCTAGAAGGAGATTTCCAGGTGTGTCTTCCAGGTGTACAAGGTGCGATAAGTTTGGTCACAATGCTCAGACTTGTAAAAGCACAACACAAGATCCAAATGGGCTGAAAAAGAAAGATATGATATGATATTTATGTATGTATGTCTTGTATGTATGTGATATGATATGATATGATATTTGTGTATATCTTGTATGTATTGTATTTGGTAGAAAAAGGTAAAGGCAAATGAAACAAGACCAACTGATGTTGCAACACAGCCAAGTCATGTTCCACAACCAAGTAATGCTCCAATAACAACTGATCCAACACAACTAGTTAATTCAATAATTCCAGATAATGTGAATCAACCAACCAACTGACGCTACATAAGTTCATCTGCAATTTCTTAACATAGCGCTACATTTTCCCCGAAATCCGAAAAACAAGTCATTTTTGTAAGCGAGATTGTCAGTTTCCTACTCGCCATGGTGTGGTTTGAAATATATTGGATCTTTTGTTACCTGTGGGGGTTGGTTGGCATACTCGTTGATTTTATCTGAGTTGGAGCCCTCCCCATGGTAATTTATAAGACCATGTTTTCATTCTCATGGATGACTAGTCAAGTCTTCTCCGAAAAAAGACACAAAAAGTATTCTTCATTGGGATCACTACTACTATTATGTATACTATTATACTAACCCTATTATTGTGATATTTTTTACTTTATGCCTTTAATTCTTGATTTTAAGTCTTATCATTTATTTTTATACTTTTACTTTAGCATTCCATATCATATTATCTTTCTTTTTGCTTGTGTTTTCCTTTTGTCCATTTCGATCATATCTTGTTTAAGACATTAATAAAGGAAAAACTCTAAAAAAAACTTGGTTCTCTTAATCTGGTTTGTGGTTACTCTTGTGGACGGACCTAGAATTTGGACTTCATTTATTGTCCTTGGACTTTGGACTTGGATCTAGGATCCTTTCCCTATGCTTGGATGTTATGGATTTGGGACCTTGGACTTTTGGATTATTCATTGAAGATTTGACTTGCTTATGGCTTATGCTCAAAGTGGAAGGAATTTTTGCTTAGCTTATGTTATGGATCTTGCTATTTTGTGGTTAGATATTTCTTATCCTTAGCTTTTAATTTATGTTTTAGGATAGTCCTTTCATCTTCCTCTTCTTTAATTTTCAAAATCTTCTCCCTATTTCAAAACCTTCTTGTTTTTAAACTTTAACCTCTTTCACGAATAAAAACCTTGACTTTGTCAAGTGGTTTTACCTTTTCTTTTCCTTTCTTAATAAATTCTAAGATACTTTAAGAATATTGACATCATTTCAAAAGAATTTAAAAAATATCAAACTCATTTAACCTCTTTTTGTGCCTTTGTGCACTTTTTCTCTTAAAACCTTTTCATAAGTTTAGACATGAGTCATCTCTTTAGTGGAATTATTCGCTATAAATGACAAGTTGTCTTTACTTTTAAAATCAACCAAAACCAACCAATTTTCTTCTTTGTACCATGAATTACGAGGTTATGATCCTATATTGCACTTTATGGGTATGTGGGCATGAGGCGATAAGTCTCTCTAAACACAAAAATCTTCAATAAAAAAAATTCTTTTCTCATCTCCTCAATTTTATTTCAAGTAAATATTTCAAACCAAAAAGCATAGATTTTCAAATAGGTTCATATAGAGTACTATAAACATTTTGGGTGATAACACTTTCCCTTTGTGTAACCAACCCCCTTACCTTGTATCTGTTTGTTTTATTAGCTTTTGCTTTTAGACCTCTTTAGGTTTTTTTCGCTCTTTTTTCTTTTCCTTTATCGAAACAAATAAAAGTATGATCGCGACTCTTGTTCTTTGAGTTAAGTTAATCAATGGCTTACACTCACAATTTTCACCGTTACACTAATATAATATTATCATATGGTAGCTCGCTTTCAACCAACTAGGTCAATGTAAGGTATCTAGTCATTGATTCTACCTTCTATTTGTATATGAATACTCGCTCCCAGATGGGCAAGTCAGTGTTATCCAGTGGACCATGAGATTTTCAGAAAGTGCTATGTAGAAAGCTTAAAGTTAAAGAAGGTCAGAATAGTAGGTGTGAATATTGTGGGCATAAAATAGAAGGTAGAGCCTCCCAAGGAAGCTCTCGTAAAGGAGTGCTTGACCATTATAGATGAGGAGAGCACTAAGGCTATCGGAAAAAAAAATTCAAGGGATGATTGCTTAGGAAATGAGCCTCACTTAGTTCAAATTGTTTGGTGTTTTATTTTGATTAGGCGAGTTGTATTCTCGGCCATTTTTGTAAGGATGATAAAGTTTTTGTGGGGGAACTCTTTTTCTGTGTTGATTGACTCTCATTTTTTAATGAGGCCTTCACTTTATTTATATCAGCTTTGGATTATTATTTATTCATATGCAGGATGCCAATGAGAAAAGAAATATTATTGAAACCTCCTTTAAAAGTAATGAATATGTTTGATCTTTATGTGGGGTTATTTATCGCCTTTAAGGATATTGAATATGATGGATCCTTATGTGGGAATATTTTCTTCTTATAAGGCTATTGAATAAGATGGATCCATATGTGGGAATCTTTGTCGCCTTTAAGGCTATAGAATATGGTGGATCCTTATGTGGGAATCTTGCCACCTCTAAGGCTATTGAATATGGTGGATCATTATATGGGAATTCATGCCACTTATGAGGCTATTAAAATATTTGATCCTTATGTGGGAATCCTTGCCATCTTTAAGGTTATTGAATATGTTGGATCCTTATATGGGAATCCTTACCACCACTGAGGCTATTGGAAATGTTGGATCCTTATGTGGGAATGTTTTCCACCTCTAAGGCTATTGAATATGATGACCCTTAGGTAGGAATACTTTCCTTCTTTTAAGGCTATTGTGAATATTGGGTTCCTATGTGGAACCTTTGCCACCATGAAGTAGCATGAGGGATCATGGCCATCTACGAAAGTAACGAATCTAAAACTTGGGTGAGGAAATGAACTGATACGTAATAACATAGATAACAACGGATAAACAAGATCAAATATAAAAGGATATTTTAGGGGTAATATTCAAAAGTACATAAGAGACCCTTAGGTTTAACCACAAATAGTATGGTTACAAAGAAATAAAATAAATGAGATGAGGAGTATACAGTTCATTGACCCCATTTAGAAGCCATTTTTTTCCTTTGGGGCGCCTTCGGGGTGAGCCTCCTCCAAATTAGCATCCTTTTTTCCTCACTTCCCTCAAGCTCAACTTGAGAATCTTTGGCGCGAGAGGAGTCATGGTCGTGTTCACATGTGTTTTTAGTGAACAATAACAAGTTTAAAAGTCTGTGAGATTAACTCGAAAAATCATGGAAGATTTTTTGTGCAAACATGTGTACAGGAAAGTATGAATGTGAATATTTATATACACACAGAATAAAGACAAACTTTAATGATGAAAAAGCTTGTATTAAAGTAAAAGAGTATTGCAATGAATAATATTAAATAAATGCAGTAAATGATAAATAGTAAAGTGTTTCAATTAAAGAAACATAAGGACACTACCCAAAAAAAGGTACGCAAACTCACATGTTACTCACGAACTGTATCACACTTTGACTTGAATACTCCAGTTCTATAGAGAACATATATGAATTTTGCAACCTCAATTACAACATATGAATCTAGTGTGTGTGTGTGTGTGTGTGTGTGTGTGTGTGTGTGTATGTGTGTGTGTATAATCGTCTCTAGCACCTTAATCTTAGAAAAAAAGACACACTTTCAATAATATGCAACTTAATCTTCTAATGCATTACCATGTTTTCAGTACTTGAAAATTATTATCTCACGTTTGTGACTGCTCTTAGCGACTAGTAATTGCCCGCTCATCGAAGGTAGTTGCTGAAAGCGCTAAGATTTCTCTCATGTCTTTGGTTTTCAAAATCTTCTATGTCTTTGAAGCCTGTCAAACATTTCAACTTTGACATGGTGTCGAGAGATCAATTAGATTTGTTCATGAGACTCCTCCAAATCATGTCTCTGTTTACCTTGAAAATGGTAAACAATTGTTGGTCCTCTAACAACACCAAAAATATTCTTAGTTAGTCACATGATCGACCAGATTGATCCTAGGACATGTTCTATAATTGGTTTAGTTTTAGTGTTTGATAAGATATCGTAAACTCTTCGACAAAATTTATGACAAGATTTGGTTGAAAGATGAAATAAATTAAAAAAGACTCAAAAAGTTTAAAGTTTAAAATAGATTGTGAAAAGATGAAGGGGCAAGAAAATATAAATGAAAGCAATTAAAGGAAAACAATAACTTGTTGGAAATGTGACTTGCTTGAAGATAAAAATGCAAAGTAAAGGGCTTCAAAGTAAAAGCTTTAATGAAATTGACATTGAAATGAAAAATGGTAGTGTTTACATCACGTATATTCTCACTTTCACTCGTTTATCTATACACAGGTACTTTGAGTGGATACGAAATAACTTGTACAATATGATTCACACACACATTCTAAAACTAGAACTAACTTATTTATACTAATCAAAGATAACCACTAATGGTGGTTTACTCCTAGAAATGCGCCACATGTTACTTTTTAAATTCAAAAGAACATAAGTTTCCCTCCAGCATTTGAACTCTAACCGCTGCACGTCGAACACCTTCAAGGGCTCAGTCGAACTACACTTTTCACACTTAGAAATATTCTTAATCCAAAATCTTGACTTCCACATTAAACTTCGACACAAGCCTCTTATAAGAGTTCAATCAAAGCCTTTTCACTTCTCTTAAAGAACATAACCCTTGACCCAATATTTCTTGCAACCAAATGGGCGTCAAAATTAGGAGCTAACAAATTGCCCCCCAAAATGTCCTTTCGACAAATTTAGCAGAACGGTCATTTTTTGTCACACCTTTCAACACATGTCTTTCGATTGAACGAAAAGTATGGTCATAACTGACCAACCCACGATCAAGAAACTATTCACTTTCTTTTTAATCACATCTATAACGTCATGTCATAATGGCTTAACTCAAAATGTCTTCTCAATAGCACGCTCTATTGCTAGCCATCATTTTCTTTTTCTTGAAACTAGGTATTTACAGTCTGACCATAATTGCCACCGCCCAAAGTAATTCCTCAAGATGATCATGTCCCACTAGATGAATCATATTAATGGTGATTTGAGAGCCCATTGAACTTCCAAAATCCTATAAATACTTTCCTTCTCAACTTTTGCAAACTCTTACACTCCCAGAATTTTTCAATCTATTTCTTCATTTCTCAAACCTCCAAATCTCAATAACCCATAAATGTCTTTCTTTTCCAACCTCTCATCAAATGGCGTCCACTCAACACATCTTTCAAGACAAGAAAGGCAAGAAGAGCCAAGGTTCTCAAAATGGTGCTCTACTTCCACCATTCACCAAAGTTGCTAGACCCAAGATGGGGAAGAACCAACAATTTATGCTTGAACCGCTAAAAGAGGAGAAGAGGCACATCTACGAATCTCAGGTGATCATCCCTCTTATAGTTTCTAACAAACAATATGCTTTGTCTGGACCTTTGTCTACTACTGATGTTGGTTGTGAGAAGTTGAGTGACTTATTTCCCTTATACTGTAGAACAAAACCTTTTGGATAAAAGAACGAACTAGGGCAGATGAAACCTCCGCTGAAAACCCCACTCTGAACACCATGGATATAAAGTACTGGAAGGATGGCGTTAGGCTAGTGAGAGCAGATCCTTCATTTAAGGATTTCGACATGTGGCTAACAAAATTTGAAAAGGTCAAAGTTGAAACCTGGAAGGAAATGGGGATATATGATTTGTTGATGTTGTCGAAGATAAATATCTCTTATTGCTTGAACCTACTAGCAACTTCCATTTACTTTTGGGACAACACCCAATATACCTTCGATCTTCCTTATGGAATGGTCACAGCTACCCTCTTCGACATAGTCGCTATCACGTGGCTCAAACCCACCGGGATCACCTATGACCCAGAGCTCGACATGGAGGACACCATTGGATTTACAAAATCCAATCCTACTTATAACAATTTTATAAATTATCACTTTGACCATTCCACCGACAAAGTATCAGATGAAGAGCACATTGCATTTTTTACCATGTGGCTTTCTAGATACGTTTTCTGCTCCAGATCTCTACAGGTTGCTAAGAAGTACCTGACTTTAGCTAACTAACTACACAACAATAGAGGAATTTTACTTAGTGAATTGGTCTTGGCGAGCCTCTATGAGTTAATTAGCGAAGGTGTTGCTCACCTTAAGTACTTGGAAACCACTGGTAACCTTCAAATATATGGGCCTTTCTGGCTACTTCAATTGTGGCTTAATGCTACATTCGAAACCAACCTCTCCAACAAAGGAATCTTTGATGAAAACTCTCCTGAGATAAGAGAAAGAAGAATCAAAGGGACTCGTTTGGTAAAACTGACCCCCAAGGACAAAGGAAAGACTCTTCAAGAAGCTTTATCTGGCTACATTATGATGTTTGCCAAGAGGTATGACTTCAGTCCCACCATGGACCCTTTCACTGAGAGAAAATATGGACCAGAATGGTTTACCAGACCATTCAAGAAGCACCAACAAGAAACAGCCTCTATCTGGGAATCCTTCTTGGTTCCAAGATTATTGGTTTAGAAATTGAATCTAGGAAGAGTCTTAGAAACCTTAATTGCTTACCAGCCAAATCTTGTCTCTCAACAGTTTGGACTTGCACAGAGCTTCCCAAAGTGCCTCTATGAGAATAAGGGGCACGTTATTATTTATGACGCTACCTTCAACGATATGGGAGTCTCAGCTTAACTTGCTCGATACGTCGAATGAGCTCGCATTTCTCTAGTTCACTTTGAACCTAGCTTCCTTTGCACTCAAGAGTTCCAAAGTTGGTGGTTGAAGTACTATCAAGAAAAATTCCTTGATGTCTCCTCCTTTTCACCGTTAATTAACCAAACTTTTGTTAATGTGCAATAAAAGGTCAAGAAAGATAAATCTACTCATATTAAAGAGATTCAAGCCTTTCAGAAGTACTTTGAAACTGTCTATCGACCATATGATATTATTCGAACAGTTCATTAGGCTGTTGTCACTTTAAAGGAGAAATTTTTATAAAAAATGGAGAAGTTAAAAATCCCTTCAAACGTTCCTCCTGAGAGACGTTATGAAATGGCTTTCAAACTCTTCCCTCCAAAGGCTCTTCGATTGTCTACTACTGAGTTTGGAGTGGCATTTCACTACAAGAAAATTGGCAAGTTACGACGGTTAATTTTGGCAAATTACGGCGGTTCCAACCGCCGTAAATTACTAATTGCGACGGTTTTGATTATGTCACAAAAACGTGTGTCTCCAGGCTTTATTGCAACAATCACCAAAACCGACACTCCAACTATCATTGTAAATTGCGACAATTGTGAAACTGACATAAATTGTAAAAAACGAAGGTTTCAACTGCCGTAAATTTAATTACTAATTTTTAATATAATTTATGCATGTTGGGACGGTTTCAACCGTCATAATTTTATTTACTATTCTAAATATAATTTGTGGTGGTTTTGACGGTTTCAACCGTCGTAATTTTATCTATATACTTTTTTTGATAAATTTTATTATTTAAATTATTATCATCACAATTTTCTATAATATTTTTTTATTTAAATTATTATCATCTCAACTTGAAGAACCATCTATATAATCCAAAAAAATAAACGAATGATTTTTATTAACTTACTATATTAAAAAAAAATCATAACCACATAACCAGTCCATATATATTCACTAAAATACTGTTATATACTAAACTCATACATGAATGATAGCAGCAATCAATTTGTTTGTACTCACTTATACACTCCAAGTTCAACTTTTCCCTCTTTCCTGAACTCAACTTCAAATACATCCTCCTTTCTCGAGAGCTTGCGTGACAATTCTATCAGGAAGAGACTGCTCCTTGGTTATAGAAGAATTTGTGCTGCAAGATTGCTGATGATTATTTGAAGTTGAATCCATTTCATTCAATGGGAGAATGTTGTATATGAAGAAGTTGGAAAGTTAGTTAAAATTCCATCCAATTTATGTGTCCTCTGTCTAATACTATAATCATATCCGTAGAAGATATTACCTACATATAAATTTAAACACATCATTATGCTAATCCTAGTATAAAAAGGCATATAAAACACACATGCACACATATAAATACACATGAGGAATCAAATTGCATTGTTGTAACACTTTGATTCTTACTCCTTTCATAGTTTTAGATACAATGTGATTCTTGTTGATCCAAACATTTAAAAATAATTGTATTACATTGACTACTTGTGTCAAATATCATGAGACTTTAAACAATAACAAGTATATAATCAAATATTTGGTAAAATGCTACGGAATACTGTTGTAGTCCTAAGTATTATATATATATATATATATATATATATATATATATATATATATATATATATATATATATATATATATGTATATATATATATATATATGTATGTATGTATGTATGTATGTATATATATATATATATATATATATATATATATATATATATATATATATATATATATATATATATATATATATGATTGATCATCCTATGATGAAATTTGAGCAACACATATTTGGTAAAATGCTACGGAATACTGTTGTAGTCCTAAGTATTATTTCAGTGCAATTTCATTTCTTCTCATACATAGAGTATGTATAATATATACATATAATAATTGTAAAGAGAGTACGTGACAACCTGAATGTTGTGGGTACAAAGCAATCTGGTTTTTCCCTTCAAAAGAGGGCCAAGAATGGCACTACAGCTCCTACAAAACCCCCGATAATACCGATTATAACTTAGTCCTAGTTGCGTCTTTGATTCATTTAGCCTCTCGAATCTCGGCTTATCATTAAATAGCCGATTTTTTGCAGTATGATGACGGACGTTGATCAATGAAATATCATGTTGACAAACAGTTACCAGAATAAAATATTATTCAGTTTAACAACTTCGAATCAATGCACCATGGCAGTTTTCTATGTAGATAATTGTATGAGATATCAAGAAATTTTAAAGGACTAGGTTAACCAATTTGAAGCCTAGTTTAGGTTGTGTAGTGAAGGAAGAGAGAACAGAAATGAAGGAAACTCAGGTCCTAATCCTTTGTTAGCAAGATTAATCTCTTGGCCAACAAGCTAAATACACAGAGCGAAACTAAACTGTGTATGTGATAAATCATACACCTAATATTCATTGAATGGAGAAAAGTACAAAGTATTGTCCTTGGTGAGATAGATGTGCATGTGAAATTAATGTGACATTATTTCTTCGTGTATGTGATAAATCATACACCTCTGAACCATTTTCCAACATATTTAGAATCTTATTACGTGTAAGAAGCTGAATTATTTACCTTTCCATCATATTCTCTACGTGAAAGAACCTCTGGTGCTATGTAAATTGGAGTTCTCAATGTTGATTTTGGTCTATAATGCAACAGAGAAGACCATAAAAACAAATTGTTGTCAGAAGAAAAAATTGTCAAGTATGACTTCATTAATTTATTCAAAGAATTTGACATTACAACCAATCCATAATTGAACCTTGGAATAACCAAAATCGCAAATTTTGAGCCGTGGGGCAAGACTACTGTCCAATAATGTGTTCTCAAGCTTCAGGTCTCGATGGCAGATTTATTGCAAAAGAGGGACAATTACATATACAAATAATCACAAACAAGAAGAAAAAAAACAAATCATCAACACATTGGAAGAAAAAAATTGTAGATTTACCTTGGAATGGCAGTAGCTAACACCTGAGATGAGTTGCTGGAAGAAATATCGAGCCTACAAATTTAGAAGTTATATAAAGAATGAGAAACAAGTCATAGAATATTTGAGAATATGGTTATTAAGAAAAAAATAAGCAACAAAACAAACAGAAACAATACTAAGCATGCCTCGCCAACTCGGCGTATCCGTCAAAGAAATAAAGAAAACCAAGAGATAAGCCAAACACATTCCCATAGAACATGAAAGATGAGGGAGAATGTTGAGTAAGCCTTTGATATCAGGTGGTGATATCCCAGATATGTAAAGAGGAGTTATAGTCATGGATAATGCAATTGAAATTCCACTCAATATCCTCAAAAATAGAATCACAGGAACGTTCGGACACCACAACATGACCAAACCACTAATGTAAAACATGAGAGATTATGTTATTAACATTGGACGCCTTACGAACATATTGGAAACTATGACTGAGAATATTGTTACAATTGTTCTAGTGAGAAATGGCATGGACACTATTAGTCCTTCAAGTGATGGATCAGTTTCTAAGTGGAATTCTTGTCTGATGTATCTCATTCAACCTACAAAGATTTTTAGCAACATTTTTGTTCAGTTTTGTTATTGAGATCTATTGTTAATGGCATTAAAATCATATACAACACAAAATAGATGCTAAAAGAGATGTCTTAAGAAACACACACCTATAATGGTTAAACTATCCCATCCAAACAATAGATTCCCTAGTGTAGCAGCAGTTACAACCATAATAACCTCCATCATGATTGTTCTTGGTTAATAATGTATCAAAAGAACCAAAAGTAGAACACAATTTTGATTTTCTTGTATGTTCTCAAACAAAACACTTAGAACTATGTGTTACTTAAAATTTATGTGAGTGAGGTGAGGCCACAAATGTGTTTTATTATTTATGAACACAAAGGTGATAGAAATTAGAAAATGTAATAAGAGTAAAACATGCGTAGAAATTAACATAAATAATTTCCACAGAAACTACTAAATCCTAAACAAGACCATCATAATCAAAATCTTAAACATTAATGTATCACAAACTCTCAATTCAAAACACAACAAGACCTAAGCAACCAGAGAACAAAATTAACATTTGTATGGCAAGACACCTTTAATAAGAGCGGCAAGAATGGAAACCACACCTTCGACATCGGCAAGACACCACCACATGAAAACTTGTACTACTGAAGGAAATATTTCTCAATCAAGACTAACCATTTGCATCATAAAATCAATGGTCAAAATTGCAATTATAAAAGCTAAAACCATATTTTACTATAAACCCCATTTGTGAAGAAATTAATTTGAATTAGTTTTAGGATTGAAAGTAAGAGACAAAGTACCACCTCAAACCGGAACAATGACATACAACTTCCTTAATCTCATTTTCATATCTACCTTGCCAATCACAACTACTCTAGAAATGGTATTGCTTCATCACATGAGTTATAGGATGTAGAAAACCTAGACAACATTCTTTGATGACTATAAATTATTGTGTTTCTTTCTTTATGGAAGATGCACCGGTGCAGCTAAGGGGGAGAGCGATGATTACAACAAATTTTCTCGATGGTGGAGCTACGTTTTAAGGGATTTGAGAGAAAGAAGGAAAATGGGGAAAACTATTAGAAGAATTTGAGAGAGAAGAAAAAAGTGAAACAAAAAGAAGAAAGGGTCGTTCTCCCTCTGCCACCATCTCAAATTTCTCCTGCTACAGTTATTTCAACACAATCTCTTCCCGACGTAAGTAGAATTCCTGTTATGGGTCTTGATATTGAAATGGTTTTATAGTTTCCGTAGGAGATTGAAAATGATTTAGGGTTTGATTGCTAGGAAACCTTATATACACTAGAATGAGACTAATTCTTGATTCTTGAATGGATTAAGGCCAATGGATTCTCATGGTGAAAAGGGAGAAAGAGAGTGATTTAGGTTTTTGGTCAAAGTTTTAAGGTAAGAGTAAAGTGAAATGTAAAAGAGGGGGAAAAATAAAAGAGAAAAAAAAAAGAGGGAAAAAAGTAAAAGAAACCTGCAAAAATAAAATTTAGAATTTTTTATTTGTTATGTGAGGTGGTTGTAGATTTACGATAGTTAGTCAAAATTGTCGTTTGAACTGTCATAATTTGTAAGTTGCGATAGTTATATATCAATTGTCGTAACCCAAGTGTCGCGAATGAATATTTTTCTTGTAGTGCTTGCCCCTCCATTTCCAAACTGGTTTTTCTGTGGGGATTCCATCAAAATCCTTCAATAGCAGTCTCAACCCAAAGCTCAAAGGGTGGTTACGACTAAATACACATTAGACACTTTCAAAGGACACCTTCATATAGGATCGAAGATGTTCACATCTGTCGCTCCCTGGATTTCCATCCTGGTACAAACGCGAAAGTGGCGCGGAAAAGAATAGAGTCGTCATCCAGGCATTTTTATCCCGAAGGAACGGGAATGGTAATGCTGCACAAACCAAAAGAAAGAAGAGGAAGGACACGGGTCTTGCGAACCAAAAAGACTGAGTTCGGGAGTCGGTTACGAACTGGGAAGGTATTAGCACCCAGATCGTTCGTCGTACCCGACGGGATCCACGCTTGCAAAGAAATCTGTTTCAAAGGGTGAAGAAATGAAAGCTGCTGCAAAGAAAAGAAAATGAAATGGAAAAGAAATCTGAGAAAGGAACTGAATAAGAAAAACAAGGCGAAAATGTAGGGAAAATAAAGATTGTGCTCGAACGGGCCCTACCCCGCTGCCTACGTACCTCATTAGGATAATGAGGATCAGAGAC
Source organism: Lathyrus aphaca (assembly GCA_963966055.1). Taxonomy (NCBI): domain Eukaryota; kingdom Viridiplantae; phylum Streptophyta; class Magnoliopsida; order Fabales; family Fabaceae; genus Lathyrus; species Lathyrus aphaca. The sequence continues at coordinate 450,553,745 of OZ014522.1, read as the reverse complement.
ACCGTAGTTCCCCTAACTAGGGATGGCAAGGAAATTTCTTGTGAATTAAGGCTTGAACTGCCTATGCCATTGCTCAGGTGTTGTAGACTCGGACGACGAGTGCGTAACCGTCTTGCAAAGTGACAAGTAGGAGCAAGTTCGTGGACGGAGCGAATGAGATGAGAAAAGAATTCCCGAAGGAAAGACGCTTATTGTTTGTTTGTGTTTTTATGAAGCTTTTATTGAATGTGTCACAAAGAAGTGAACTCAAGCTCTTTTCCATGGAATGTGCACTTGTCACTACATTCCAAGATGGAATAATAGAACAAACACACTCAAGTAAGGAGAAGATCCCCAAAACTTGAGTCCAGAGATTAGGGCTTAAGCTCACTAACTCATTAACTTATTAAGTGTTTTTTTGTTATTTACAGTGAAGAAGTGTTTTTTATGCTTTTCTTGGTGAAAAAAGATACCTTGATCAGACTTATGCATCACAAGGTAAACTTGTACTATCCCAAGATGGGAAGACTACAAGTACCTCATGGGATAAGGCTATTGCTCAAGGTATTACTTCAAACTTTATTAAGATGTTTTTTATAGTTATGAGATGAGAAGAGAAGAAGAACCAAAGGATCACAAAGGCAAAATTCTAAAGGGGGACTAAAGATTCCTAAGTGTTGTCATGCATGGATATCCTAAGGTTAGTGTGGTTTTCTATCCTAATGAAGAAAGAAAGAAGAAGAGAAGAAGAAGAAGAGAGATGAGATGAGGTGAGTAAGGCCTAAGCCCAACAAGCAAAGGGTTAGTACAATAAAGAAATAAGAAGAAGAGATGAGATTTGGAGATGTGGAACTCAACTTCCACACCTCACACTTACCATAGCCCCTGCAAGGTTAGTAACAAGCATACAAATGAAATACAATGAACAAGATGACATGTTAACATCATACAAACAGAAGTGAATTCATATATACAAATTCTCAATGCAAATGCAAGACCAAAGAATGAGATAAGAAGCATACAAGCAAATTATGAGACAAGATGAATCACATGGCAAACAAATGCACACTTAAGAAAGATGCAAAGCAAAGATGCACAAACATGGACTCAATTCATAAGATCAGAACCAAAACAAGTTGAAGAAAGGCTTAAGAAGCAAGGGAGATGAAGAGAATGGACACACAAGACCAAACAATCACATAATGAGGTGAAAGAAGTAAGGAGATGAAGTGAAAGCACTTAAGAAAGAAAGGACTTAAAAGATAAGCCAAACACAAAAGTTTTTAAGACACAAACCCTAGGTCAAGACCAGAATGGAACCCATTGTAAACACCCCAAATTTACCCTCACCCATTCACACCATGGCTTGTGGTTTTTTCATATGCATAAGTTCAATCATAGCATCTCATACCACATTTTTTGATTCACTGCATTGCTTCTAAGTCATCTGCATCTAGGGTTTGTGATCTGAGCAATCCAAGGGCTAGTTGAGCCACTCCAAAGGTCATCAATAACTTCAAAGGGGTCCATGTATGTTCAATCATCATATTGTATCCTCACAAAGTCAAGGAAGTCAAAGAATCACAAGAACTGAGAAAGGCATGGAAGCAGAGTCAGGTTTAATTGCACAGATGACCTAGAATTAGGGTTTTGGTTTCAAAGGCCATAACTCCAAATTTTTTGGTCATTCTTGTTTCTATTGGTCTCTATATGGTATAAGGATCATGCATATCAATTTTCATGAAGAAATTCAATAGGGAAGGCATCTGATCAAGAGTTGACTTCTTGAGCAAGTCAGTGTAAAATCAGGGCATCTGAGGCCCCCAATGACCCAACCAAAGGGTGTTCTTCATCATTTTGGATGTGTATGATCTTTATTTGATCATAGAAGATGTTAGAAGTTCACAAAATTGAAGGATTTCAAGCCATTTGCAAAGTTGCCTTTTTGGGAAAATGACTTGTAATGGAAACTTGCCATTTTGGGAAAGTTTTTCAACCCTTTCTTTTTGATTCAAAAATGCTTCAAATGAGAAAACTTTGGTCATGAAAGTTGTAGAATGGATCATTCCCTTTTCAAAAAGTACAAGAACTTGCCCTAATTCATTTTGGATCAAAAGTTATGGCTTGTCAAAGTTGGGGAAAATCACATAATTTCAAGTTTTGTACCAAAGAGGCATTTTGCAAAATGGTATGATCAAGCATTCTAAAGGCTTCAAATGTGCACAAACTCTTCACAACATGCTCATGTGACTTCTAAAAATCAGAATTGGCCTAAGAATTATGCATTTTGGTGTTTTGAACTTCATGAATTTCCAAAAGGGCCAAAGTTGGACAAAGTTGCAAAACATCTCACAAGCCCTAATCCACTTGCTGCATTGCCTCTAATCCATTTCCATGGTTCTCCGTGATTCAAGCTGCAACCAAGCCATGCTTTGTACCTTCACTGCCATAGCCCATACCTCTCTTACACCTAGACTTGACTTTTTGCAACAAAAAAAAACATACCAATCAGCCTGTGCCACACCAACTATTCTGACCAATCAAGACTTTACAAACACACTTCAAGCAAGCCATTTCATAACATCTTGAAGCCTAAACACACACACACAAGCCAACATACACAAAAATCCTCCATCTTAAATTTTCTATCGAATCCCTTGACTCCGCCACCCATTCCTCAAATTTCTTCCACCATCCATCTCAAAACACTCCACTGATCATCCCTGACTCTTCACCTTGCCTTGAAACCCCCTGAAACTGAAATACAATTCTCACCCCTCACTGAACAGAACTCCTTCAAACTCACAAACCAGCCAAAATAAACTCCAAACAAGCTTTGCAAACACTTGAGGGAGGTCAGTAGAGTTGATTGGAAGCAAGGAGGCAGGCTGAAAGCTCCAAACTGAAAGTTTCACCTCAGGTAGCTTCGAAATTTATTTTTTCCAGAAGCTCTATTTTAAGTTCTCAACTTGTTAAGTTTGATCCCCTGAGTTCATTGAACTTTTTATTTTTGAAAATGATGAAGAATTGAGAGTGTATTGTTTGCCTGAAATTTCTGCCATTTTTGTTCATAGCTTCGAATCTTGTTAATGGTAAGAAATAAACTCCATTTGAGGGCAGGGATGAGCTTAGGGAGGTGAGAGGAAGTGATCTGGAGCTTTAGAGCTCCAGAAATAACCTAGGGAGTGAGTTTGGAATTTTCAGGGAGGGATGTCACCGGAGAAGACGACCGGAGCTCTTCTCCGGTGACCTGAAAGTCATTAAGTCATTAATTGTGTTTAGGGTTTAGTTTGAATGTGGACCGTAGATGTGTTTGACTGGGGTTGACTCCCGTGCATATGGATGGCCTGGATCTCTCATTAAAACCCAATCTTATTTAATTAGTTTAATTAATCCAGTTTAAATTAATTGACTCAGTTTGAATTCCAGCCACAGGATCTGGCGCGCAGTCAAACCCCCCTTCCCCAGAATCAATCCTGGCCCTTCCCTTTGCATACTTCCATTTATTTTAATTTTTATTTCATTTAATTTGATTTATCTTTTACATTTTATTTAAAATAGCAAAAATCATTTAAAAATTATGAAAATTTTTGTCAAAGATTTCATTAATTTTTAAAACCCAAAAATATTTTTATTTTTATTTTTTGCATAAAAAATTATTTTTAAATCATTTAAATGTTTATTTTTAATTAATTAATGAAAATTAATTAATTAAAAATGCATTTAGGTATTTAAAAATCACAAAAAAATTCACATTGCATTTAGAAACATTTATAAACATTGTCCAACTCTCAAACCAAATTTTGTTTTTGTTCTTGATGCCTTTTGATCATTTTCATTGGAATTAATTTCATTTTAAGGCAATATTTTGGTTCAAACTTTGAAAAAACCTTTCTGCCTAACCCTTGAGAGTTTGAGGATGATTCTTTTTGCATTGCATCCTACATAGCATGTAGTTTATAGGATAAAACTGGTTTGAATTGATCTTTCATTTTTAATTTGTTTTGCATTTTTCTTGATGAAGTACCTTAAAACCCAAGCAATCTTAGGAAATTCATAACTTTCACTAGGTTAAGATTTGGATCCCCTCCTTTGGGAAGTGAGCTTGTATAGGTCTAGGGTATATTTGATTGCATTTTCAAATTTTTGCCATGTCATTTGCTTCTGGTTTTGGATTTTTGCTTTGCATGATGCATGAAACCCTAATTTGTGCCTTCCTTTGCATCCATCTTTCATTTGCTTGCATCCATTGACTTGCCATGACATTTTGTACATCCACATGATTCATGATACCTCTTAGGACATATTAGAATCATGTTTGAGCATTGTATCTTTCATTTTCCATGTTATATGTCCATTACATTTCATAACTTTTCATGTACATTCATGGTCCAAAGCATGCTTCATCTGCATCCCTTGCCTTGTATGATCATTCTCATGTCTTGCCTCATGTTTGTATCATCTCTTAGCATCATTAACATCATTTAAATGTTTCTGACTTTGGTTTGCATCATGACATTTCATCTCATCTACATTGCATTTCATTTCTTTTGCTAACTTTTCAGGTGGTAAGTTGTTTTGAGAAGTGAATTTGCCTTCACTTCTCACAATCTCTTCTCATCTCTCTTGCATCTTTGCTGCATTTTATCTTGTGTATTGGATTGAGCTTTCTCATTCATGCTCTCTCTTTACCTTCTTTCTTCAAGCAACTTGACTTCTTAAGTGAAGCAAGTTGTTTTGCTTCTCTTTGCTTCTTGCTCCTTTCATCTGCTTCCTTCCTGGTGGTTTCTATGAAGATCTTCTTGCAAATCTCATTAACCCTAGGAACAACCAAGCATGATAACAATTAGGGTTTGATTAGTCCCCCATTTAGCTTTTACCTTTGTGTCATCTTTGAGTCTTCTCTTCTCATCTCATAATCAGGGACTAAACCCTAAAGGCTTTAAGGCTTTGTGATTAAGCTTATGCCTGCATCCTTCTATTAGGATGGAGTGTATAACTTTAATCCTAAGTGTTAAACCCTTAATGTGTTTAAATCCTTTAATCAATCCATCTAATAATCATCAAGACATCAAGCTTGTAACTTGGGCCTTGCATTAGGGTTCTAATTCTTCCTTAACTGGTTAAGAAGGACTAACCCTAGTGTTAATGGACAAGTCCCCCTCAAGCTGTCTTACAAACCATAAAAATCATTTCTTAATCTTATCATTAACTAAAATCCACTTAATAAAGGCTTTGTTTTGTCATGAGGTTAATCCCTAATCATGGATTAAGTTGAGGAGTCTTTCTCAGCTTAAATGTTCTCATCTATTATCCTTCTATTAGGATGGTGTAATGAGTCCATTAAGTCCCTGATTATGGCTAAAAATCATTACTTAACACTAAACAAAAACAACAAAAACATCTAAATAAATGCAAGTAGGTTAATGACCTTAATCCTACACCATGGTGATTAAGTGTGGGGTGTTTACTTCATGCTTAAGGTATTCTTATTACCCCTAATCAGAGGGAGGATGTGATGAGTTTACTACCCATTGATTTAGGCTTAAGCTCATTAACTTATTACAAACTCAAAAAAAGCAATAAAAGATTGAAAACACCAAAAACAAACAATAATCGTCTCCTTCGGGATTCTTTTCTCATCTCATTCACTCACAAACGAGAACTCGCTTCTTTCGTCTAAATGCAAGACAGTTTGCACCTGAGCCAGACAGGTCATACACTTGAGCATAGACAAGTAAGCAGTTCACAAGTCAATTTATCTTTCAGTCTCTTTGAGTCGAACTACGGTGTTCTGACTTCCTCATTGCACGAGAGGATACGTAGGCATAACTTAACGGTTATCGAACAAAAGTCTCTGTATATTCCCCCTCTTTCCAGCCTCATTCTTTAGGCCTCATGGTCTTGAGCATTTCATCCTTGTTCTTACACTGACACTTTTCTTATACACTTCACACTTCTTATACACTGACACTTGCATTCTTTCCAGCTTTGATACACAGATTGCACTGACACTACCCCTTTAAAACACAAATCTTTTAAGCGTGGATCCCTTCGAGTACGGCGGACAATATGGGTGCTAATACCTTCCCAGGTTGTAACCAACCCCCTTTCTCAGTCTCTCTGGTTCGCAACCGTCTTATCCATATATTTTCCTAGGTTTATGCAACATTACCTTTCCTTCGGGATAAAAATTCCTAGCTGGAGACTCTATTCATTCCATCTCCTTTAGCCGACCGTTCGCGTTTGTACCCCTCTTGACCATGTGTCATTTGGTGGGAGCGACGGCTTGGCGACTCTGCTGGGGAACCTTATACTGTAACCAGAGCTTCTGGTTCTTTTTGTGGGTTCCTCCTAGCGCTTGTTTGATTTGTGTTTACTGGGGTGTTATGTGCTGATTGTGATTATATATTTGCTTTATTTATTGCTTTATGTACAGCTTTATTTATCGCTTTCATTACAGTTTTTCATAATTCATATTGTCATATTATCATTGCTGGATCTGGTTTCTGTTTTGGTGGGTGGGGTTCTACTGAGAGTTTAAGGTCCTATACCTGGGACCTGAGTGACACCTAGGCTAGAGTGGTTCATGTTCTTTCCCATTCCATTTCGGTCTGGTGCGGGAATATGAAACACGGTTCAGATGTGGGTTTCTTCTTGAGAACTCTGTGCTACAGATTTCCTGTAGTGCTAGGGCTATCTGGGAAGCCTGCTAAGTCTGGATGACCTTTATTATGACCTTCAGAAACTGAGGTGAATTAGAGGAGGATCTTTTATGGTTATTGTAAACACTGTACCTCCGGGTTAGAAGTGTTTACACTTCTCATAATTGATCCAAGTCTGAGGATCTTTGTTTTAGAACACCACATGTGAGGGGGATGGGCTGTTTACAGGTTTGCAGGTACCATTGGCCACATCATACCCTGATACTTTATTTTGATTAAGAGTACTCCATTTTGGGACAGTTCTTGTAATTTAAACCATGGACATGTGACTCTTTATTTGAGTCCCACTACCTTGGTTACTGGATTTCTGAACCTCCATCTGGACTTCTTGAACATACATGGACTTATATCAAGACAGTAATCAGATCCAGCTTGATCACAAGCCCTTGCATATCATTTGCATACTCATCATTTGCATCATTTAACATTTGTTTATTTGTTTTTCAGGGTATCCACATTACATCTGGCTTGGTTTTGACACTTTCATCTGCATAGACCTCTGTTCATCAGTTATCTGCTTGAGCTATCTTCATCAGCTGCCTGCTTCAGTTGCCTTCATCACCAGCATCAGCCTATCAGTGACTCATCTTCAGTACCAGTCTTGATTTTCATCAGCACCTGTCTTCAGCTCTTCATCAGCATTCATGGCTCCTCCCAGGAAAAGCAACATTTCATACCATTTCTTTGAGCCTGTGTTGACTGGCATCAGGCAGGTCCAGGCACTTATCACTCCAGACCACATCCCATTATTCAGAGAGCATTATGGAGGCATCCTTGATATGGTCATGGACCTGGACCCTTCTCAGAGGAGTATGATCCACACCTGCCTACAGTTTTATGACCCTCCTTTGAGATGTTTCACTTTCCAGAACTTTCAGTTAGGACCTCTGCTGGAGGAGTTCTCATCATTGATTGGAGTACCTGTCAGGGGTGGTGTCCCTTTCAACCCAGAGATGACTTCTCCCAGCAATGGAGAAGTGGCAAAGGCACTGTACCTGGAGCCTACTTTGATTGAGCAGAACATGACAACAAAGGTTGGGATCCCTGGTTTGCACTTAGACTTTCTGACTTCTCAGGCTATCCTGAAGGCCTCCTTGGGAGAATGGAGGGAAGTTTGTGCATTGTTAGCCCTCAGTATATATGGGGTTATACTATTTGCAGATGAGCCCAAGTTTATCAGCAAGAATGCCATTCATCTTTTTCTTCTGAGGAACCCAGTACCTACCTTGCTGGGAGATTTCTATTATTCCATTCATCAGAGGAATGAGAAGCAAAGAGGAAAGTTGGTGAGATGTTGTGCTCCTCTATTTCACCCCTGGCTGCTTAAACACTTACCCAGGACTGATGCCTTCCTGAATCCTCACCAACAGAAGAATTGGGCTAAGAGACTTATTGCTTTGACTTCAGATGACATCAGATGGTGCACCCAGAGCACCAAAGGCAGGGACATAATAACTAGCTGTGGGCAGTACCCAAATGTACCTCTAATAGGAGTAAAGGGTTGCATCAACTACAATCCTTTGCTGCTTAAGAGATAGTTGGGCTATGCTTTGGTCCACCCTCCTAGAGTGCAAGACTTGGCTGAAACCCTGTATTGTGAGATAAAGCCTAATCCAGCTGTTGTCAGACAAGCATCATGGGCTTGGGACAACATCCAGACAAAGGGGATGGCCATTCTTGGGAGATGCAATAATGTGGCTTCAGCTCAATATTATGAATGGTCTCATGCTAGAGCTCAGATTTCTGGGATGCCTTTCACCATTGAAGACATACCTGGACCATCCACAGCACAGCCACCAGCCACTGTCAGCCTGGAAGAATTTGAGAAGCTGAAGGAAAGAAATGAGAATCTGTCTCAAGCTCTGAAGAAGACCCTCTGGGAGAGGAGTGATGGTCGTCTAGACATTGAGAGGTTGGAGAAGCTTAAAGTGGATCATCTAGCCAAGATTGAGAAAGCAGAGGACTACATCAAGAAATCAAAAGCTGGGGAGCAAATATTGAAGAATGCTTGTAAAGAGGCCCAATTTCAGAAGGCTAGGACTGATCTCTATCTACAAGAAAGTCAAGCTAGGTGGGTCAGGATCACTGAAGCTCGTACTCAAGAAGATCAGAAAACTCAGGCCAGGATTGAACAGTTGGAGGCCAATGAAAAGAAACAACAGGAAGCTTTGCTGGCAGCCCAGAAGGAGATTTCAGAGTTAAAGCTTAGGGCTGGATTGAAGAGGTCAAAGGACCAAGATAGGCATAAGAGGTTGACCACTGCTATTGCCACCAGAAACCTCCTCATCAGAAACATCACAGAGCATCTGGCTGGTCCTGTAACTGAAGCACTTTTGAAGGAGGTTAAGGAGGATGTGTTTGGATTAGATGTTTGACTTCTTTGCTTGTTGTTATTTCCATTTGATGTACTTTTCTTTTTATGTTGTATTTTGACCCTTCATGGGCATATGTTGTAAAAACAAACTATGTATGATCCACCATTTGTAATGTATTTGTTAGTTTGTTTCAATGAGTTTCTTTTCTCAAGCAACATCAAAGCATCTTCCTCAGGGTCTGGAAAGGTCAAAACCAAGAGCCAAGCCGGATACCTTGGAAAGAAAATAAGCATACTGCATTGCAAACTAACTTTTGTGTTGTTTTGTAGGTTTTTGTTATTGGGTTGTTTTTTTACTAACTCTGTTGTGGTTCAGGAATTATTGCTCGCCGACGGGTGTTCCCTCTCAACCGCCCGCACCGGTATCCTACTCGCAACAACCTTCCTGGTATCCAAATGGACCAAGTACAGCAGGACCTGACAGAGGTCAGAACTCAAATGGCTAACAAAAGAGTGGAGATGAGGAACCAAATGGCCCAGTTCATGACTGTAATGACTAACCTGGCTCAAAGTCAGGAAAGGCTAAGGGAATTGGTAGAAAGACAAACCCCTGAGGAACCTCATCCTGGGACTGGAGGAACTAGTAATAATGAGGGAGGTCAGCCTCATGTTAACCCACCAGTATTTGGACCTCATCTAGATCCAGAGGCCAATATCCCGAGGAATGTACAAGGCAATACTACTGCAGGCAGGATCTTGCAAGAAGATCCTCAAGAGGAGCAGTTTACTGTAATGGGAGCTGGGGATGAAGTCTATGATAGGAGGTTTGATGAAATTGCTGAGAAGTTGAGATCTCTGGAGTCTCAAAATTCCTTAGGCTTCGATGTAATGGATATGGGATTAGTGGACGGGGTAAGGATTCCCCACAAGTTTAAACCCCCGTGCTTCGAGAGGTACAATGGAACTTCCTGTCCACGAACTCACTTACAGTCCTTCCCGGGAAGACTTAAAGCATATACCATGGATGAAAAACTGTGGATGTTCTATTTTGAAGATAGTTTGACTGGGGCTTCAAGGGAGTGGTACTCACACTTAACCAGAGCTACTATCAGATGCTGGAAGGACTTAGCTGAAGCCTTCATCAGGAAGTACCAATACAATCTGGACATGGCTCCTAACAGAACCCTCTTGATGGGAATGTCTCAATCCTCTAGGGAAAGCTTCAGGGAGTACGCCCAAAGATGGAGACAGCTTGCTGCTGCTGTCCAACCACCCATGTCGGAAAGAGAAATGGCCGACATGTTCATGAATACTCTGCAAGGAACATATATTGATAGGCTAGATGCCTTTTCTTCCACCAGTTTCGCTGACGTAGTCATAGCTGGGGAAAGAATTGAAAGCCTTTTGAAGATGGGTAAGATTTCTGATAATGGTGCAAGTTCGTCCAGTAATCCTAGGAAACCTTTTGTGGGACCTAGAAGAACCGGTGAGACAAATGCCATTCATGCCACCAGGGGCAGACCTCAGTATGTCCACAGATCAGTAGCAGCTGTCACTATTCCAGCTCTTATCCCTCAGCAACCATTATATCAACCACAACAACAACCACATTATCAACACCAAGTTCAGTATCTGCCACCGAGAACCTACAACAACAACAACAACAACAATCAACAACAAAGACCTTTTCAGCAAAGACCGTCACAGGCAAATAGGGTGATTGACCCTATCCCCATGCCTTATGCTGCCTTATTGCCACAACTCCTGAAACTCAACTTGGTTGAATTAAGGACATTGGCACCACCAGATCCTTCCAATCTTCCAAGAAATTATGATGTCAACGCCAGATGTGCTTTCCACTCCAATGCACCTGGCCACAATACTGAGAAGTGCAGGGCTTTACAAATGAAAGTCCAAGATCTGGTGGATTCCAAAGCCCTCAACTTTGCACCCCCTCCAAATGTCAACAAGAATCCCATGCCCAATCATGGAGGGCCGAGAATTAATGCCATTGAGGAAGACAAGCCATCTTTCTTGATAACCAGTGTTGCACAAATTCGAACACCTCTGGTTGAAATTAAAGCTCAGCTTCTAGAGTGCCAGATGTTCCCCGGGTGTGAGCTCGGTTGTGGGTATTGCAATATTGAAGTCAATGGGTGTGATAACTTAAGAAGCGGCATAGATAGTCTTATCAAGGATGGCATACTTCAGATCACAACAACGGCGCCTACGAATCCAGCAATTCCTTTGACAATAATTCCTGATTCTCCTACAATAGCAGCAACAATCATTCCGACCGATTCATCAATATCATCAACAATGGCTCTACCCATCACTTCAACAAATAAAATGTCAACAACCCTTTCTTCTACAACATCAGCACCCATTTATTCTGCAGAATCTTCTACAACATCAGCATCCATTTATTCAGCAGAATCTTCTACAACACCAGCAGAAATTAATGAAGATATTTCAGCAGTCACCATCTACTATGATCCATCAAATGTTCCTCCAAACAACAACTTTCAACAACAAACAGTGGCACCTCCTGCCAGGTCACCAGTCACTATTTACTACGATCCGCACACCATTTCAGTACCCTCCTCTGCTGCAGTCAGTCCGGTTACTATTACGGTGCCTGGGCCAATTCCATATGAAAGCAGTAATGCCATACCTTGGCATTATGGCTCTGACCTCTACTGCAACGGGGAGAAAATCACTTTGGATTCTTCAACCTCTTCTCCACAAATTGATAATGTTGGGGGAGGCGGAGGCTTCACTAGAAGCGCACGCCTTTTTTCCTCACAAGTACAAAGACCTAATGTCGAAGCAGAAGCTTCTGCCAAAGCAAAAGGAAAGAGTGTGGTGTTTGAAGAGCCAGCTATCAAGGAAACTCAGAAGACGTCTTTTGAACAAGATATAGACGAGTTTATGAGAATCATAAAGAGAAGTGATTACAAGGTGGTGGATCAGCTTCACCAAACTCCCTCAAAAATCTCCATATTATCCATGTTGATGTGTTCTGAAGCTCACAGGAATGCATTGCTGAAAGTCCTGCACGCAGCATACGTGCCAGAAGAGATCATTGTTAATCAGCTATAAACTGTGGTAGCAAATGTCAATACCAGTCATGGACTGGGCTTTACCAATGCTGACTTAACGACTGAGGGATGTAACCACAACAAGGCTTTACACATCACTCTAGAATGTAAGGGTGTTATTCTATCTCATGTGCTGGTGGACATTGGGTCATCGCTCAATGTCCTACCAAAGAAAGCCTTGGTGAAGCTGGAGTATGATGGCTTGGCATTGTATCCGAGTAATTTGGTAGTGAGAGCATTCGATGGCTCTAAAAGATCAGTGCTTGGGGAGATTGATCTGCCTGTGATGATTGGCCCGCAGACTAATAAGATTACCTTCTATGTGATGGACATTCAGCCAGCCTACAGCTGTTTGTTGGGTAGACCCTGGATCCATGCCGCTGGCGCTGTTACGTCTACCCTTCACCAGAAGCTGAAATTCGAGTGGGAAGGCCAAATCATCACCATCTGTGGGGAAGAGGACATCTTTGTTAGCCATCTGGCTACGAACAAATACATTGAAATGGATGGAGAAATCCATGAAACTATGAGCCATGGATTTGAGGCCCTGAACATTAATGAGGCATCTGCTGTACTGGGAACCTCCATGACGTCTTATTAGCAAGCCAGGAAGGTTGTTGAAGAGGGTACTGCCCAAGGCTGGGGCAAGCTGCTGCCCGTGGAAAAGAAGGAAGACAGATTTGGGTTGGGTTACAAACCAACTCAACAAGATCAATCAGAGGCTGCCAAGAAGCCCAACTTTGTCAGCGGGGGAATGCTCACCCCAGATGCAGTGAACAACTTGGAAGACGAGGAGGAAAGTGACCGCAACCTGGAGAGCTGGATACGTCCAAGGATCCCGGGGAACCAAGTCCTTAGCTGGTCTTCCCAGGAAATTATAAGGGTTACTCCTACAGAGTAATTATTATTTCCTGTATTTTTAAGCATGCATCAAGTCTTGCGTCTTGCCCAAGATGACAAGACTCATTTTGTAATCGGGCCATCTTGTAATTTTGTGCAAACAGATCAATCAATGAATATCGGACATCTTTTGCAAATGTGTCTTTTCCTTTTCCGCTCACTGTTTTTCATTTTTCTTTTTGTACAAAAATAAAATGGCAATGTTTTCCAAAATGATAACTTCATTTCACTTTTTCTAAATAAGATTAAAATCGATCACTAAAATGAACAATCTAAACCCTTGCAGAGAGTGCCTTTCAGACTGCACCGACAACAGCACAGCTATGACTTCGTATGACTTTGACAATCCAATCAATCAAGCTGATGAAGGGGTTGAAGAAGATTATGAGCTACCTGAAGAGCTAGCCAGGTTGTTAAGGCAAGAGGAGAAGGTTATCACTCCTCATCAGGAGGAGGTCGAAACGGTTAATCTTGGTACGGAAGAAGATGTGAAAGAGGTCAAGATCGGAGCCTGCTTACAAGATTCAGTAAAGGAACAACTGATTGACATGTTTCGGGAGTACGTGGATGTCTTTACTTGGTCTTATCAGGATATGCCAGGGTTGGACACCGATATTGTCATGCACAAGTTTCCTCTGAAAGGAGATTGCTCACCGGTAAAACAGAAGTTGCGCCGTACTCGCCCAGATATGGCAATGAAGATTAAGGAAGAGGTACAAAAGCAGTGGGACGCCGGGTTCCTTGCTGTGACTAGCTATCCGCTGTGGGTTGCTAATATTGTACCTGTGCCTATGAAAGACGGCAAGGTGAGGATGTGTGTGGATTACCGGGATCTGAACAGAGCCAGTCCAAAAGATGATTTCCCTTTACCTCACATTGATGTATTGGTTGATAATACGGCTCAGTTCTCAGTATTCTCCTTCATGGACGGATTTTCAGGATACAATCAGATCAAGATGTCACCTGAAGACATGGAGAAGACAACCTTCATCACACCTTGGGGCACGTTCTGTTATAAGGTGATGTCATTCGGACTGAAGAATGTTGGTGCAACTTATCAACGGGCTATGGTAACATTATTCCACGACATGATCCATAAAGAAATTGAATGTTATGTGGATGACATGATTGCCAAGTCCCTCACAGAAGAAGACCACTTGGTGAATCTGCTGAAGTTATTCAAGCGTCTGAGGAAATACCAACTGAAGTTAAACCCCAACAAATGCACATTTGGGGTGCGATCCGGTAAGCTGTTGGGATTTATTGTAAGTGAGAAAGGAATTGAAGTTGACCCTGATAAAGTCAAAGCCATTCAGGAAATGCCTGCACCAAAATCAGAAAAGGAAGTTCGGGGGTTCCTGGGTAGACTGAACTACATTTCACGATTCATATCTCACCTTACTGCAACCTGTGAACCTTTGTTCAAACTGTTAAGAAAAGAACAAACGGTCAGGTGGAATGAAGACTGCCAGAGGGCTTTTGACAAAATCAAGGAGTACTTGCAAGAACCTCCAATCCTTATGCCTCCAGTTGAAGGAAGACCTCTAATCATGTACTTGACAGTATTAGAAGAGTCAATGGGGTGTGTGCTGGGCCAACATGACAAGTCTGGTTGAAAAGAGTATGCAATTTACTACCTAAGCAAAAAGTTTACCGACTGTGAACAACGCTATTCACTGCTCGAGAAAACTTGATGTGCTTTAGCGTGGGCTGCTCGCCAACTAAGGCAGTATATGTTGACCCACACTACTTTATTAATCTCAAAGATGGACCCAGTTAAGTACATATTTGAGAAGCCAGCGCTTACCGGACGGGTTGCAAGATGGCAAATGATCCTCACAGAATATGATATTCAGTATACATCTCAAAAAGCCATCAAGAGCAGTGTATTGTCTGATTATCTTGCTGAGCAACCTATTGATGATTACCAGCCTATGAGATTTGACTTCCCTGATGAAGACATCATGTTCATAAAAGCCAAAGATCATGAAGAGCCTGTTCACACTGAAGGGCCTGACCCAGAAGAAGAATGGACTATGATGTTTGATGGGGCTGTTAATATGAATGGTCGTGGTGTTGGTGCAGTACTCATTACACCTAAAGGAGTTCACATGCCTTTCTCGGCAAAGCTCACCTTTAACTGCACTAACAACGAAGTTGAATACGAAGCTTGTATTATGGGTCTTGAGGAAGCCATTGACCTCAGGATCAAGACTTTGACTGTGTTCGGAGATTCAGCTCTGGTGATCAATCAAACCAACGGCAAATGGTACACCCACTAGGATCATCTGATACCTTATAGGGACTATACAAGAAGGTTATTGACTTTCTTCACAACAGTCAAGCTTGAGTATATCCCTCGAGATGAGAATCGATTTGCAGATGCTCGGGCTACCATTTCATCCATGATCAAGGTTCAAGCTGCCAACTTTGTGCCTCGGATATCAGTATCCAGACTTGACAGGCCAGCATATGTATTCTCAGCAGATGTTGTTAAAGATGATAAGCCTTGGTTCCATGACATTAAGTGCTTCTTGGAGGATCAAACATACCCACCTGGGGCATCTTCCAATGATAAGAAGACGTTAAGAAGGCTTGCTGGTAGTTTCTTTTTGAATACTGATGGTTCCCTTTACAAGAGAAACTTTGATATGGTACTCCTCAGGTGCGTTGATAGGACAGAAGCAGATTCGTTAATACACGAGGTGCACGAAGGATCCTTTGGTACCCATGCAGGAGGGCGTGCCATGGCTAAAACGTTACTGAGATCAGGCTATTACTGGATCACAATGGATGCAGACTGTTGTGCCTATGCCAGAAAATGTCATAAATGCCAGATTTATGCGGATAAAGTGCATGTGCCTCCGAATCCTCTAAATGTGATGTCTTCACCCTGGCCCTTTTCTATGTGGGGCATCGATATGATTGGCAAGATTGAACCGACTGCTTCAAATGGCCACAGATTCATCCTGGTAGCCATTGACTATTTCACCAAGTGGGTCGAAGCAGCTTCTTATGCAAATGTTACAAGGCAAGTGGTAGCCCGATTTCTGAAGAGAGACATCATCTGCGGTATGGAGTGCCCAAGCGAATCATTACTAATAATGGTTCCAACTTGAACAACAAAATGATGGCAGAACTGTGCCAGGACTTCAAGATCCAACACCACAATTCTTCTCCTTACAGGCCAAAGATGAATGGCGTTGTTGAGGCAGCTAACAAGAATATCAAGAAGATTGTGCAGAAGATGGTAGTCACTTACAAAGACTGGCATGAAATGCTACCATTTGACTTGCATGGGTACCGTATGTCAATCAGAACATCCACCGGGGCAACACCGTATCAGCTTGTTTACGGTATGGAGGCAGTCTTACCTGTTGAAGTTGAATTACCATCCTTGCGGGTACTAATGGATGTTAAATTGAATGAAGCAGAATGGGTCTGATCCCGATACGAACAGCTGAGTCTGATTGAAGAGAAAAGATTGGCTGCAATCTGTCATGGGCAGCTGTATCAGAAAAGAATGAAGAAAGCCTTCGATCAGAAAGTCAGGCTCCAAGAATACCAAGTAGGAGATCTTGTGCTGAAAAGACTCCTTCCTCCTCATACAGACCACAGGGGCAAGTGGACTCCGAATTATGAAGGACCATTCGTAGTAAAGAAAGTTTTCTCCGGTGGAGCACTCATGCTCAGTACTATGGATGGTGAAGACTTTCTATCCCCTGTGAATTCAGATGCAGTTAAAAAATAATTCGCATAAAATGACCCGCTGGACATAAAAACAGAATGTAAGTCCAGGCAAAAATAGGGCATCCCGGCCAGTCAAAAACAGAATAAAAGACTCGGGTAAAAATAAGGGAAAATAAATAAAAAATGTACACCCGCTGAGTTGAAAAGCCGCATTGGACAACTCAGGCAAAAATGGGTATCCCGGTGGATTGAAAACCTGAAAGGGCGATCCGCGCAAAATCAGGGAATAAGCGAACGATTGCATTCTGAATTCATCTGTATCACTTACAACCTGACAAGTTCCGAAAGGTTTGAGCGTCGATCAGAATCAGCCATCTTCAGAAAGCAAGATGAGAAGAACGTCGAATGTCATACGAGTCATAGCAAAAGGGAAGCTCCTTGAAGCGTCATCAACATTGCCGACATCTTTTGTTTCTCAATTTGTAACAATCTCCTCATTTCAGGGGATTTTTTTCTTTGACTGTATCTTGCCAATTCATGGCACACGAATTAATAGAATCAGATTTTCAGTCACACATTGTCTCGTACTCTTTCATTTGCAAAAATGTCCGATGTCATTATTCTGATCGCATAAATACAGATGCGTCTTTCCTAAACTACATGCTTGCAGGAAATATGTTTACTCCCAGGAGTGTCTAAACTTCTATAATGGAATCCAGTAAAGGATACCTCGGGATACCTGTGCGTCTCTGTCTTTTCAGGATTGCAGGTATTCAAAACGTAACATGGGGCATGGAAGCTTCTCCCCAGTAGGCTGCCAAATCATTATTTCCTCAGCACTTTCCAAATAGCACCAGGGATGCGTTCTCCCTGTCAGAGTTGCCAGGCATCACTTCTCCAACACTTCCTTCAGAGCAGCACCAGAAAGTATCCACATCCCCAGCTGAGTTGTCAAGTATCATCCTCAGCGGGACCCCCACAGAGTCTCAACCTCTATCCGGCAAAGCAATACCTAAAAGATCTCACAACAGAGTGACGAAAGCTTCTACAAACCCCAACTGGGTCCCTCATTACCAGGATAGGTCTATCAATGACCTACTTCCCCAAACAGAGTCATATATGTCAGATCTATCAATGATCTTATCCCCAGTTGGGATATCCACTTCAAGCAGATCAGCCAGAGATCTCCACAACAACGGGATCCGAATCCCGGATCGGTATCTTTGCATAATCATAGCATTCGCATCATATTTTCCCCACAGAGCGTAGCATTCCGTCTAATACGGAGCATTACGGCAAAAATCAAACATATTGCATAATCACAAGTCATGTGTCGAACTGAACACTTGTAAATACGGACAATCCATCAACGATATACAGAAAACTCCCCAGATTCCCCGGCAGAGAGCCAAGGCACTTTCCCTAAAGATACAGATACTTCCTGACACCCGTCCGTGTCGTATCCCCAGTAGAAAGCCAAAACGCCCCCTTTGCACTCACAGATACTTGTACACAACTTCCTTGGTACACATAGACTTGTTTATATTACGCTTTTCTCCTTTTGACACTCGTCCGTGTCACTCTCCCCAGCAAGTTATACACTCGTCTGTACATCACTCATACGTGTTACTCCTGTTTTGCTCATACAGATACTCGTTCGTATCTTGTATACATCACTTATATCTCCTCAGATTCGACACTCGCCCGTGTTCTTTGTTAACCAGTTGGTACTCGTCCGTATCATCATCTCTGAACATGCGTCGGCGTTTGTTTCTACTGATACTCGTCCGTATCATGGTCTTAAGGATGCTCGTTCGCATCTTTAATTCATACACAATATTAGATACTTTTACCTCTTTTTAGAGTTTAGACACTCGTCTGTGTCTATTATTCCCCAGAAGAGTCCCCGCAGAATCAATACTCGTCTGTGTTCTTTGTTAACTAGTTGATACTCGTCCGTATCATCATCTCCGAGCATGTGTCAGCATTTGTTTCTACTGATACTCATCCGTATCATAGTCTTAAGGATGCTCGTCCACATCTTTAGTCTATACACAGTACCCAAACACTTATACCTCTCATTTCTTGGATGTAGACACTCGTCCGTGTTTACTTTTCCCCAGCAAAGTCCCCAACAAAACTTGTTAAAATATTTCCTTTTGACATTCGTCCTATGTCGTGATACCCTTGCGGCAGTCATACCCTGCCAGGTGATCGTCCTTCACCTCTTTGATGATCGTCCTTCATCACCCCCAGTGGAGTCTCTATTCATTAGAACCCTTTTTCTATCCGACATTCGTCCTATGTCGTGATATTTTCAGCAGCCGTCCCCTGCTAGGTGATCGTCCTTCACCTCCTGATGATCATCCTTCATCATTTTATTCGATGGTCGTTCCCATCGTCGATTCTTTTATCTGACATTCGTCCTATGTCATGATAAACCCCGAGAGCAGCCGTACCCTGCTAGGTGATCGTTCTTCACCTCTTGATGATCGTCCTTCATCATGTTTATCCGATGGTCGTCCCCATCGTCGACCTTTTCTATCCGACATTCTTTCTATGTCGTGATACTTTCGGCAGCCGTACCCTGCCAGGTGATCGTCCTTCACCAATTGATGACCGTCCCTCATCCCCAACAGAGCAGCCGTACCCTGCTAGGTGATCGTCCTTCACCTTTGATGACCGTACCTCATCATCTGTTTCATTTACCTATAATCCCCAGAGAGTCTTATAGCTTTACCTGATGTCCGTCCCCATCATGATCTCTCATATTCCCAGCTTTTCGGTCGTCCCCGTCTTTGCTTCATTTCCCGCATTTTCCCCAGCATGTCGGCCGTCCCCGTCATTGCAACTATCCCCAGCAGTCGTCCTCTGCTCAACGATCATCCTTTGTCACCCGCACTTTATAATTATACTTTATTTTCTTTTACAATCTATATCCCTTTTCTTCTTCATTCTGTGAGTGCAAATTTTGGACTGTCTTTGGTATTCAACCACAAGTTATCTTGTTTGTCTGTTAAAGCCCGTCGCTTACATCCTGCACAGCTAACTCATGTTTGAATAGGGGCAGCTGTAAACACCCCAAATTTTCCCTCACCCATTCACACCATGTCTTGTGGTTTTTTCATATGCATAAGTTTAATCATAGCATCTCATACCACATTTTTTGATTCACTGCATTGCTTCTAAGTCATCTGCATCTAGGGTTTGTGATCTGAGCAATCCAAGGGCTAGTTGAGCCACTCCAAAGGTCATCAATCACTTCAAAGGGGTCCATGAATGTTCAAGCATCATATTGTATCCTCACAAAGTCAAGGAAGTCAAAGAATCACAAGAACTAAGAAAGGCATAGAAGCAGAGCCAGGTTTAATTGCACAGATGACCTAGAATTAGGGTTTTGGTTTCAAAGGCCATAAATCCAAAAATTTTGGTCATTCTTGTTTCTATTGGTCTCTATATGGTATAAGGATCATGCATATCAATTTTCATGAAGAAATTCAATAGGGAAGGCATCTGATCAAGAGTTGACTTCTTGAGCAAGTCAGTGCAAAATCAGGGCATCTGAGGCCCCCAATGACCCAACCAAAGGGTGTTCTTCATCATTTTGGATGTGTATGATCTTTATTTGATCATAGAAGATGTTATAAGTTCACAAAATTGAAGAATTTCAAGCCATTTGCAAAGTTGCCTTTTTGGGAAAATGACTTGTAATGGAAACTTGCCATTTTGGGAAAGTTTTTCAACCCTTTCTTTTTGATTCAAAAATGCTTCAAATGAGAAAACTTTGGTCATGAAAGTTGTAGAATGGATCATTCCCTTTTCAAAAAGTACAATAACTTGTCCTAATTCATTTTGGATCAAAAGTTATGGCTTGTCAAAGTTGGGGAAAATCACATAATTTCAAGTTTTGTACCAAAGAGGCATTTTGCAAAATGGTATGATCAAGCATTCTAAAGGCTTCAAATGTGCACAAACTCTTCACAACATGCTCATGTGACTTCTAAAAATCAGAATTGTCCCAAGAATTATGCATTTTGGTGCTTTGAACTTCATGAATTTCCAAAAGGGCCAAAGTTGGACAAAGTTGCAAAACATCTCACAAGCCCTAATCCACTTGCTGCATTGCCTCTAATCCATTTCCATGGTTCTCCCTGATTCAAGTTGCAGCCAAGCCATGCTTTGTACCTTCACTGCCATAGCCCATACCTCTCTTACACCTAGACTTGACTTTTTGGAAAAAAAAACCATACCAAGGCTTAGCTTGGGAAGAATTCTGCTTGGGAGAATGTGACGCCATCCTGCAACCTGCAACAACAGAAAACACAAGTGTGCCCCGGGGACTTTCATGGTATGATATGTTCATCCATCGTCACCCGACACTCAAAGAGGGTTCACATTGTTTCCCTGCATGTCATTTTTATTTCAAATTATCACCATGTTTTAATGCAATGCTATTTTTGCCAAAAAAAAAAATTCAGGACATTTTGCAAACAAAAATAAACACAACATGGCTTTTGACTGAATATTCTTTTTATTGAAAGGCCTCTGAATAGGCAAAGATTTACATCAGGAAGCAACCACCTGGAAAGAGGTAGCCACCATAAAATTGAGAAAAGAAACTATCCTAATGGCAATGGGCACGACATCCCAATGAGTTCCATTTCCGCTATGACCAGCATGTCTTCGAGACTCTCCGTTCTTGCTTTTGTTTTCTGAGAGGATGAGGGGACTGTTTCCTATCCTTCTGATATTGTCAAGTTGTACGAAACGATGATGTGGTTCAGATTACTCGGATCGCAGTTGTTCGCTTACTCCCTTGTTTTGCGTGGATCGGCCTTTCGGGTTTTCAATCCACCGGGATACCCTTTTTTGCCTGAGCTGTCCGATGTGGCTTTTCAACTCAGCGGGTGTACATTTTTTTACTCATTTTCCCTAACTTTTGCCTGAGCTTTTTATTCTGTTTTTAGCTCGCCGGGATGCCCTTTTTTTTCCTGGACTTTAATTCTGTTTTTGTGTCCAGCGGGTCTCTTTATGCGAAGTATTTTTTAATTGCATCCGAGTTAACAGGGGATTGGAAGTCATCTCCATCCATAGTGGTGAGCATCAGTGCTCCTCCTGAGAAAACTTTATTCACTATGAATGGTCCTTCGTAGTTTGGGGTCCACTTGCCCCTGTGATCTGAACCTGGAGGAATGATCCTTTTCAGCACAAGTTCTCCCATTTGATACTCCCGAGTACGTACTCGTTGGTCGAATGCATGCTTCATTCTCCTCTGATAAAGCTGACCATGACAGATAGCCGCTAATCTCTTTTCCTCAATTAGACATAACTGATTGTAACGAGCACGCACCCATTCAGCCTCATCAAGCTTCACATCCATCATCACACGCAATAAAGGGATCTCTACTTCTACAAGCAGGACTGCTTCCATACCATATACCAAAGAGAAGGGAGTTGCCCCAGTTGACGTCCTGAATGACATTCGGTACCCATGCAACGCAAATGGTAACATCTCATGTCAATCTTTGTAAGTGACAACCATTTTCTGCACAATCTTCTTGATATTCTTGTTTGCTGCCTCTACCGCACCATTCATCTTTGGTCGGTAAGGAGAAGAATTGTGATGCTGTATCTTGAAGTCCTGACACAACTCTGCCATCATCTTGTTGTTCAGGTTAGAACCATTGTCAGTAATGATCCTTTCGGGCACTCCGTATATGCATATGATATCCCTTTTAAGAAATCTGGCCACCACTTGACGAGTGACATTGGCATAAGATGTTGCTTCAACCCATTTAGTGAAGTAATCAATCGCGACCAAGATGAAGCGATGACCATTTGAAGCAGTAGGCTCTATCTTTCCGATAATGTCAATGCCCCACATAGAAAAGAGCCAAGGAGATGACATGACGTTGAGCGGGCTAGGAGGAACATGCACTTTGTCTGCATAAATCTGGCACTTGTGGCACTTACGAGCGAATGAACAACAGTCTGCATCCATTGTCATCCAATAATACCCTGATCTCAGCAATTTCTTAGCCATAGCATGCCCTCTTGCATGGGTACCGAAAGATCCTTCGTGGACTTCCTGCATTAACAGGCTTGCTTCGTGTCTATCCACGCATCTGAGCAAGACCATGTCAAAGTTTCTCTTGTACAAAACTCCATCTGTATTCAAGAAGAAGCTAGTAGCAAGTCGCCTTAAGGTCTTCTTGTCATTGGAAGATGCCCCAGCTGGGTATTCTTGCTTTTTCCAAGGTTTCTCATCAGACACGGCGTCTATAGAGAAGGCATGAGCTGGAGCGTCAAGCCTGAATATGTCAATTCTGGGCACATAATTCTAACACAGGACTTTAATAGACGAAGAAAGAGTGGCCAATGCTTCGGCAAATTGATTCTCATCATGTGGTATGTACTGAAGCTTAACTATTGTGAAGAACTGTAACACGGTGGGAGAACTGACTTTGGTTATGTTGCGGATAGCAAGAGTCGCCACCGACTTTTATTTTATCCAAAGGAAAGGGTATAAAAGAACAGGAAAGACCTTAAGAGATATTTTTGGGTCCGGGGGGTAGGTTATGTAAAGGGAAGGTGTTAGCACCCTTTACATCCATGGTTATCCATGGGCTCTTAGTTACTTAGCTCACTTTTGAATTGTTTTTTAAAGTGTAGTGTGTGAATAGAAAAATTTTCATATGAGTTAATAATGATCCATGTACGGATGCGTAAAAACTTGTTTTTGAAAATTTGTTTGAAATTGTGGAAAGTTTGAAAAAAATGGAGTGAGCAAGCAACTAAGAGATACCTACCCTAAAATTTTAAGTCTTTCTTGTTCTTTATCCTTTAATTGGTAAGACTATCCCTACTATTAAGGAGTAGGTAGTCATTACCTTGGATGTAAGGGACATGTGAGGGACATCTGGTTATGAAGGCAACTGTGGGGTGTATTAAGCATATAGGAGGGACTATCATCATTATTCGAAGGGACTTGATCTTTAAAGGCAACCATTAGGGACTTGATGATTTTTTCTTTTAAGGGACTTGCTTTATACACCCCACTTGACCTTATTAGTAGGCAATATTGAGGGATAACCCTAGAAATGTGGGATGGCGATTAAAAATCGACTTACGTGTGTGAGTGTTTAATTTAAATTTATCTTATATTAAAATGATCTAAATTTATTTTTAAATAGAATACATATTTGCACTCCCTAAATTACTAACCATAGCAATAAATTAAATATTTACAAAATTACACCAAGAAGCAATTACATAATAATTATAACAAGCAAATTAAAATAAATAGCAAAAATAAATAATAAGCAAAATATAAATAAATAAGCAAAGATAATAAGTAAACAATAAATAAATAAATAGGGGTTAAAAAATAAGGTTAGTAAAAATATTAAAAATAAATAAAGTTAGTAAAATAATAATAATAATAAAATATATAAGATTAGTGAAGCAAAAATAAATAATAACATAATTAGTAACAATAATTAAAATAAATAGAATTAAATAAAAAATATTATAATGACATGATTAAAATAATAAACACAAAATTGGATTTTAATATATAAGCATTTATTTAGAAACATGAATAATTAAATAATTACTATAATATAAAATTTTTAAACATAATATAATTATAAATTTTAATCATTTACAAAATTTAATTATTTCTAAATATATGTCAACAATTATTAAAAAAAATATTTACACATTATATGAAGAAAATAAATTTTAAATATCATATTCACAAAAATTAATCATATTTACAAAATTTAATTTTTATTAATTATTATATTTACAAAAATTAATTATATTAAAGATTATACTAAATATATATATATATATATATATATATATATATATATATATATATATATATATATATATATATATATATATATATATATATATATATATATATATATATATATATATATATATATATATATATATATATAATAATTATATTAAGAATTAGAAAATAAATAACTAGGTTTTTCTCAATAAGTACTTAGAAAATAAATTAGAGTTTTTGAAAATTAGGGTTTGTTTTAGAAAATATTTTTAGGATTTAATTTATAATGTACAACAATTATTTTTAATATATATACATATTCCAATTTAATCATATGAATAGTAATAAAACTTAAATTGAGGAAAATCAAGAGTTTAGAATTTTTTTGGAAAATATAAGGTTGTTTTAAATATCTATACATGCATAATTTATTTTTAATTGATATTAAGAAAACAATTAAACTAATTAATTAAAGAAATAAAATAGAAAAAAGTGGTAAAAAGAAAACTCACCTGGGCTGGGTTTGAACCCAGGACACCCAGCTTGCAAACCTCAAAACATACCACCAAGCCAGCTAGGCGCAGGTAACAAGGGAATGAGTAAAATCTGTTTTATGCAATATCTGGAAAATCAGGAAAATAATAGAAGCAAAAAGGCCTGGGGGAGGATTGAACCCAGGACCTTTTGATTACAAGCATGCACGCGTGACCACCTGGCTGGGAGAGCCTAACTGGTAATATGATGATGACTGAACATAATATATTAAACCTGAAAAAATGAACAAAATAAAAGAACAAAATGCTATAAACGGGGAATCGAACCCCAGACCAAGCCATTGCACACGCACCCCTCCATCCACTGGGACAACACAAGTTGTTGTGATTTTAAACAACAAACAATCAATAAAATATAATACAAATAATTTGAATTTAAAACACGCGCGGGAAGAGGTCATCTTCTACCTTCAGAACTGCGAACTTAGCTGCGAAAATAGCTAGGAATTTACCTGCGAAAATAGAATGGTAGCAAAACCTACAAAATTCAAACAATGACAAAACAGTATGGTTTCATGAAATTGATCATTCCATTAAGTTTCTAACAAGTTTTCCAATCATTCCACGTTCTTAGAATCCATTTATATTGGCTGGATTATAAAACCCTAATTGGAGCCGTAAACCCTAAAAATGGTGGATCACGAATTTGCCACGGTTTCTTTGATTTTCCTGCCCAGAAACATTCTTCATAACATTATAAACAACATTAGACAAACCAAATCCATTAGTATGCAGTGAATTGATGTAATCGAAAAAAAGAAAAGCAAGAACAAGAATGGCTCGGGTTGAACAATATGGCATGTATGGGATGAATGTGAGTGATGGTTTTGCTTCAGTGATGTCTAAAGAACATCTCTATGTTCTTTTTTTACCTTATAGTGCTCTGAAACTCCAAATTCGAATATGAGTTTTTGGAGAATTTTTGAGGTTTTGAACTTACACTTTGAGGCAGCAAATTCGTGTATGAGTGCTAGGGTTGTGATCAGTACTTATATGAGGATCATTTAGGTCAGAAAAATTGAATGGTTGTATGGAAGTTTTGATATTTGAAGATTGAAAAAGATTATGCTTTGAAATTCAAATATTTGCTCATGAAAGCTTGCTATTTTTGTACCAATCTCATGATTTCCTTCCCTTTCAACTTCAATCAATATTTAAAATGTTCTAGAAACCAAATCTCCCTTTAATAATATATTTTCATATTTTATATTTATTTAAAATGATTTTTATGAATTAAATCAAAAATAAATAAAAATAAAATAATAAAAATTCTGAATTTTAGTCATTTGGGTCGTGCATGATGATATGATATGGATTGGATCACAATTTAGCAAGCCCATTTGGAAAGAATTGGTTCTAGACCCCCATTTTCATTATAAACCATCACAAAATTTCCCAACTTTGCAAGGGCATATCTCCCTCAATTTTAAAGGTATGAGGGTGTTCTTGGACATTTTGGAAAGCTTGAAGAGTCCTCTAAACAACCCCATTGGTTTCATGTCCATATCATATACCAATCTCAAGTTATGCCCTTTTGAATTTGTTGACTTTTTGTTGACTTTTGAAATGACCTATAATGTCCTAGCTCATATCTTCCAAATGAAGCATTTTTGGGCTTAACTTGCAAGATCAAAGTTGTAGAGAATTCAATTTCCGTCAAAATGAGCTTTGAGTGGAGACTTGGTGATGAAGTATGTGAAAGTTATGGCTGGTCAAAGTTCAGTTGACTTTTACTGAGGAAACCCTAATTTAGAAACTCCTGATTATTGATGATCTGGAATCTCCTTGATGAATCATGATCAACCCTTGATAAAATGATGAATTTTACTTCATATACTTGATGTTGGCAAAAAATCATGAAGTTTGACTTTGGTTTGACCACAGTTGACCTCAGTTTGACTTTTTAACTACATTGACTGATTTTGACTTATCTGATCATCTGATTGAGCAAACTTTTGAGAAGAGTCTTGAAACTTGTCATGGGGGTTCTTACACACATATAAGATGTTATGAAGCTCACTTGAAGTCTTGGAAGTTCATTTATCCTGATTAAAGTCAAAACCCTAGTTTTGGATGCACTACTTAGGAGGTGCATTGTCTGAGGGAGTTGTCCACTCTTCTGACCAATTGTGAACTTTGTGAACCTTGTGAACCATCATAAAATGTCTTGTGAACCTCATGGGAGGTATTGTGAAGCTTGTGAACATTGTGAACCTCATAAAGTAACTTTATAGACCTCATGAACCTTAGGAAAGCTTTGTAATCATTGTGAATCTTGTGAACCTTCAAGAAGTAACTTGTAGACTTCATGAACCTCAGGAAAGCTTTGTAATCATTGTGAATCTTGTGAACCTTGTGAACCTTCAAGAAGTAACTTGTAGACTTCTTGAACCTCATGAAAGGTTATATAAACATTGAGAAACTTGTGAACCTTGTGAACCTTCATAAAGTGACTTGTAGACTTCATGAACCTCATGAAAGGTCTTTGAAAGTATTGTGGGACTTGTGAACCTTGTGAACCTTCAAGAAGTAACTTGTAGACTTCATGAACCTCATGAAAGGTTGTATAAGCATTGTGAATCTTGTGAACCTTGTGAACCCTCAAGAAGTAACTTGTAGACTTCTTGAACCTCATGAAAGGTCTTGTAAATGTTGAGAAGCTTGTGAACCTTGTGAACCTTCAAGAAGTGACTTGTAGACTTCATGAAGCTCATGAAAGGTCTTGAAAGCATTGAGAGACTTGTGAACCTTGTGAACCTTCTTAGCACACAAAGTCTTGTATTGTGAGAGCAAATTTTGGGGTGCAACAGCTGCCCCTGTTCAATTTTCTGAAACCTGAGGGGTTAGATTGGTATATTTGCCAGTCGTGACCTGGAAGGTTGAAGGGGATTGAACACAAAAGCCCAAAAATTTGCACTCACCAGTGCATGGCTAGTCGAATATGGTTTAGTGGGCTTAAAGATGCCACTTGAAAGAGCTGGGGATGGGCTTAGAGATGCCATCTAAGGTGTCAGAATATGATGATGCCTTTATGTTGATACTGGATATCAATACTAAGTCTTTGTATAGGTCGTCTCTGAATCATTTATGCAACATGATTTGAATTGTTGGATGGACCCGTAGAAATAAATCTTGTGGTGATTATCTCTTCTGGAAATATTTTGGATTAGGGAACAGACCATTTGCCTATTCTCAAAGGGCCAAAAGAACGTCAGGATTTGTTCTTAAGGATCAAAAGAACGTCAGGATTTGTTCTTCTGAGTAAAATGTCTTGAACCAGGGGTCAAAAGAGCGTCAGGATTTGCTCTTAAGGGTCAAAAGAACGTCAGGATTTGTTCTTCTGAAAAAGTCTTGAGCAAGGGGCCAAAAGAGCGTCAGGATTTGCTCTTTAAGGATCAAAAGAACGTCAGGATTTGTTCTTCTGAAAAATGTCTTGAACAAGGGGTTAAAAGAGCGTCAGGATTTGCTCTTTAAGGATCAAAAGAACGTCAGGATTTGTTCTTCTGAAAAAGTATCTTGAACAAGTAGCCAAAAGAGCGTCAGGATTTGCTCTTAAGGGTCAAAAGAACGTCAGGATTTGTTCTTCTGAAAAATGTCTTGGAGGATGAAGCAGTCCAGAAGTAATGATGATAGCTAGGAGGATGGAGCAATCCTGAGGTAATGATATGATTTCAGGAGGATGAAGCAATCCTGAGGTAATAAAAAGCTGTCAGGAGGATGGAGCAATCCTGAGGTAATAATATGATATGCTTTCAGGAGACTGGAGTAATCCTGATGTAACAGCATGTCTTCAGGAGGATTGAGCAGTCCTGATGAGATTATAGGCTTTCAGGAGGATAGAGCAGTCCTGATGATCATAAGTTTGTTTGTTGGATAATTAACCTGAAAACAAAGTAGCATTCTGTATGATAGTATTAGTTTATGCATTATGTATGCATGTATAATATGATGCACTTAGATAATGTACTATGTATCTATGGATATGTATGTTATGGTATGGTGTAAATGATGTATGTATGATATACTACTACCAGAAGCGTCTGGATGTCTTCGTATAACAACTGTTGGCCAGGGAACATAAATCCCGATTCGTTGTTGAAGAATATATTATACATAACCTTCCGTCTGCTGGAGATAGCAAGGTATATATAACCTCCCGTATGCTGGGGATAACAAGGTATAGATAACCTCCCGGATGCTGGGGATAACAAGGTATATATCACCTCCCGTATGCTGGGGATAACAAGGTATATATCACCTCCCGTATGCTGGGGATAGTAAGGTATACATAACCTTCGTATTTGTTTGATGGTAGGGCAGATATAACTTTCCGTCTTCGTTCGTCGTACCCTTATTGGAAAGTAATTTCTCGTATATCCGTATGAGGATAAAAGAGATGGATATAAATTCCCGGGGAGATGAGACTTTATGAAGATGGATTCGTCCTACTGCGGGTTTTGTAGTTGTTCTTGTAAAGATGAACCGGCGAAGCTTCGTTGAAATCCTCCCTTCGTTCGTCCTTAGTAAATACTATTACTGCATTTTCATGCATTTCTGGTAAACATCAATCATATTGAGCATTTATGCATTTCTGGTAAACATCAATCATATTGAGCATTTATGCATTTCTGGTAAACATCAATCATATTCAAAAGCATACATACATTCAAACACAACCAATGGACGTTTTCGCTTATGTAAATAGGGTAAAAGTAAATCTGGATTCAAAAGATGGAATTTATTTATATCAAAAAGTGACCCACACACGGGTAAGTTTGTACAAGGAGACATAAACCCTAGTAAGAGGATTTTGTCATAAAGTTTTTACAAAACAGAGAAAATCAGCTATGTGGGAAACAACCCTATTGAGTTTCAATTCTACTATTGCCATTATCTTCAAGTATCTCATCTTCTGTTGTTGAGACGGAAACGATTGGATTGAGCTTTATCTGTTCGAGCTTGAATAAGTAGTACAACTGATTACAGTTTCATGGGTGATCCAAACGAGACATAGTCATACGCTTTAATCCCTAACTTTTGCCTGGATTGCCCTTTCAGGTTTTCAATCCACCGGGATACCCTTTTTTGCCCAAGCCGCCTTTTCAGGTTTTCGACTTGCCGGGTGTACATCTTTTTATATATATCCCTAATTTTTGCCCGAACCCTTTTGGTTCGCCGGGATGCCCTTACTTTTGCCTAGTCCAGTCAACCTAGCGGGTCTCTTTTTATGCGTAGTATTTTTTAACTATGTCTGCGTTCACAGGCTGTGGGAAGTCTTCACCATCCATTGTATTCAGTATCATGGCACCTCCTGAGAACACTGTCTTGACTACAAATGGTCCTTCATATGTTGGAGTCCACTTGCCCCTAGGATCACCCTGTGGTAATATGATACGCTTGATTACCAAGTCACCAGCCTGATATACCTTTGGCTTAACCTTCTTGTTAAAAGCTTTGATCATTCGTTTCTGGTACATCTGGCCATGACAAACTGCTGCTAACCTCTTCTCATCAATCAAATTTATCTGGTCAAGTCGAGTCTGAATCCACTCATCTTCATCCAAGCCTGCATCCTTCATAATTCTTAAGGAGGGAATTTGAACTTCGATGGGCAGAACTGCTTCCATACCATAGACTAAGGAGAATGGGGTTGCCCCTGTTGAAGTACGTATTGTAGTACGATAACCATGAAGAGCAAATGGTAACATCTCATGCCAATCCTTGTAAGTAACAGTCATCTTTTGTACAATCTTCTTAATGTTCTTATTAGCAGCTTCAACTGCCCCATTCATCTTTGGACGATACGGAGAAGAGTTGTGATGCTTAATCTTGAACTGCGTGCAGAGATCAGTAATCATAGTGTTGTTCAGATTAGAGCCATTGTCAGTGATAATCCTTTCAGGGATGCCATACCTACATATGAGATTATTCTTAATAAATCGAGCCACAACATTCTTGGTAACAGACGCAAATGAAGCTGCCTCTACCCATTTCGTGAAGTAATCAATAGCAACCAGGATGAAACGATGCCCATTAGAAGCAGTAGGCTTGATCTCGCCAATCATATCAATGCCCCACATGGCAAAGGGCCAAGGAGCAGTCAACACATTCAATGGTGATGGAGGTATATGGACTTTATCAGCATAGATTTGACATTTGTGACATGTTCTGGAGTGTTGATAGCAATCAGCTTCCATGGTAGACCAATAGTAACCCGCTCTCAATATTTTCTTTGCCATAGTATGACCACTAGAATGAGTGCCAAAGATCCCATCATGCATGTCTTCCATAATCTCAGTTGCTTCCTTCTTATCCACACAACGAAGCATAGTTGAATCATGATTGCGCTTGTACAGAATCCCATTACTCAAGAAGAACTTAGCAGCAAACCTTCTCAGAAACTTCCTATCTTTGACAGATGCCTCTTCAGGGAACTCCTGAGCTTCAAGATATCTTTTCACTTCATAGAACCAAGGCTTCTCCTCTGCCCCTTCAGTGTCAATCTCATTGCAGTATGCAGGCTTTTCAAATCTATCAACAGTAATCTTGGGAGCTTCATCATCCCAACTGATCTCAAACATAGATGCCATGGTGGCCAATGCATCTGCCAACTGATTCTCTCTTCGTGGAATGTGTCCAAAGGTAATCTCTTTGAAATGTGGGGTTAAAGATAGCACATGCTCTCTGTAAGGAATGATATTATCATGCTTGGTATCCCAATCTCCTTTAATTTGACTTACTACCAGGGCTGAATCCCCATACACATCAAGGAACTGAATCTTCATATCAATAGCAGCTTTAATACCCAGGATACATGCCTCATACTCAGCCATGTTATTGGTACAATAGAAACAAAGTCTGGCAGTAATCGGGGTATGACAACCTTCAGGGGAACTAATCACAACACCAACACCATTACCAAGTGCATTAGAGGCACCATCAAAAACCATAGTCCATCGGGATCCTTGTTCAGGTCCGTCATATTGTCCAGGTTCTTTGGTAATAATCATAATATCTTCATCAGGGAACTCAAAATTCATTGACTGATAATCATCCACTGCTTGATGAGCCAAATGATCAGCAACAACACTTCCCTTGATGGCCTTCTGAGTAGTATACTGTATGTCATATTCTGTCAAGATCATTTGCCATCTTGCAATTCTTCCGGAGAGAGCAGGTTTCTCAAAGATGTACTTGATTGGATCCATCTTTGAAATCAACAAGGTAGTATGGGTCAACATATACTGTCTTAGTCGGCGAGCAGCCCATGCCAAAGCGCAGCAAGTTTTCTCGAGCAGTGAGTATCTTGTTTCACTGTCGGTAAACTTTTTGCTAAGGTAGTATATTGCCTGCTCTTTTCGACCAGACTCGTCATGTTGCCCCAACACACACCCCATTGAGTTGTCTAACACTGTTAAGTACATAATCAAGGGTCTTCCATCAACTGGTGGCATCAAAATTGGTGGTTCTAGCAGGTATCTCTTGATTTCATCAAAGGCAGTCTGGCACTCATCATTCCATTCCATCACCTGATCTTTCTTCAACAACTTGAAGATTGGCTCACAGATGGTAGTTAATTGGGAAATAAATCTTGCAATGTAATTCAAACGTCCCAAGAAACCTCTAACCTCCTTCTCAGTACGGGGAGCTGGCATCTCTCGTATAGCTTTCACTTTTGCAGGATCCACTTCAATACCTTTTCCACTGACAATGAAACCCAGGAGTTTACCAGACCTAACTCCAAAAGTACACTTGTTTGGGTTCAATCTCAACTTGTATTTCTTCAACCTCTCAAACAACTTGTGTAGATGATCAAGAAGTTGCTCTTCATTCTGAGACCTGGCTATCATATCATCCACATACACCTCTATCTCATGATGAATCATATCATGAAACAAAGCCACCATAGCATGCTGATATGTTGCCCCTGCATTCTTCAAACCAAATGGCATTACCTTATAGCAAAAGGTGCCCCACTGTGTCACAAATGTTGTCTTCTCCATATCTTCAGGTGCCATCTTGATCTGATTGTAACCAGAGAAACCATCCATAAAAGAGAATACCTTATGCTGAGCAGTGTTGTCCACCAGAATATCAATATGAGGGAGTGGAAAGTCATCTTTAGGGCTAGCCTTGTTCAAATCTCTGTAGTCTACACACATACGTACCTTACCATCTTTCTTAGGAACTGGTACCACATTTGCAACCCACTGAGGATAAGAAGTCACTGCTAAGAACCCTGCATTGAACTGTTTCATTACCTCTGCCTTGATCTTTTCTGACATTTCAGGACGCATACGACGAACCTTCTGCTTCTTTGGACGACAATCTTCTTTCACTGGCAAACGGTGAACCACAATGTCTGTATCCAACCCTGGCATATCTTCATAAGACCAAGCAAAGATCTCCACATAGTCACGTAACATCTGAATCAATCTGCTCTTGACACTGTCCTCTAAATCAGCCCCTATCTTGACCTCTTTTCTGTTTTCTTCAGTTCCCAGATTCACAACTTCGACTGGCTCTTCATGTGGCTGTATTTCTTTCTCTTCTTGTTGTAACAACCTAGCAAGCTCTACAGGTATTTCACAATCGTCCTTATTTCCGTCTTCAGTTTGATAGATCGGATTCTCGAAATTATAATTGGCAATAGTAGAACTGTTATCAACAGGATCCAGAGTGGATGAGGATCTGCATTTTAGTGATGTGGGTGTGTGTAAGAACACATAGCTGATAAAACAAAAATAAAAGAAAAAGAAAGACAGGGAACACAATATTTACGAAAATGAAACGTCCACTGATTTTATTGAATGAAGTATGCAAATGAAATGACAGCCCGTAACAAGCACACCATTGTGCCTCGGGTAAGGCACATGGCTTGAAAGTTTTATTGTTCAGAAATTACAAATTAAAAAAAAACACAACACAGTAACAGTATTTACTCCTGACTAAAGGAGATAGGGATAACATCTTCAGCTTTCCAATTATTGAGTCCAGCACCCGCAGTAGGAAAAATCCATGCATCCAAGTTGTAGTCTTCATCTTGATCTCCCACAGCATTAATCTGGTCCTTCACAACCCCTTGACTAGTGATATGAGCAGCACGAGCACGACGAACAGCCTTCTGGGACTCTGCAGTGAAACCCAAACCAAACTTGTCAGACTTGTATGGAATATCAGGAAGCTGACCCCAAATAGTACAACCACCTTCATCCACCACAGCTCTAGCATCATTGAGGGAGGCCATTGCCATTGTTGGAGGCTTTCTGGTGACCACAGGAACTTTCTTCACAACAGGAGGAGCTACATAATCATTAACAACCCAGGGGACCACTTCAAATGTCTGACACGGAGTCTCAATGTATTCACCTTCCATTTCCAGATACTTGAAGGTATTCACATGGCTGACAAAGTATTCTTCTTCTCCATAGACAGTAACAACCCTTCCTTCCACCGGATATCTCAACTTTTGGTGCAATGTAGAGGTTACAGCACCTGCCCCATGGATCCAGGGACGACCAAGCAGACAAGAGTATGAAGGACGAATATCCATCACAAAAAATGTAGCAGTAAACACCTGGGAGCCAACTTTGATTGGAAGATCAATTTCCCCATGTACTACTCTTCTAGAACCATCAAAAGCCTTCACCACAATGTTACTGGGCTTCAACACAGCATCTTCAGGACTCAGCTTATTCAGGACTTCCTTAGGCAACACATTCAAAGAGGAACCATTGTCTATCAGCACATGTGACAGGGTAGTGCCCCTGCATTCAATTGAAACATGCAAGGCCCTGTTATGATCCCTCTTGGCAGGGGTCAAATCAGCATCAGAGAATCCTAACCCATTGTCATAGGTCAAGTGGGCAACACAGTTCTCAAATTGGTCAACAGAAATTGCACTGGGTACATGAGCAGTCTTCAGAAACTTGATCAAGGACTTTGCATGAGCCTCAGAACATAACAACAAGGACAACATAGAAATCTTTGAGGGAGTATGCCCCAACTGATCCACAATGTCATAATCACTCTTGCGAATGATTTTCAATACTTTTTCAATCTGTTTAGAGAGATCATCAGCAGCTGGCACATCAGTAGAGACAGGCTCAATAACAGGACCCTTGCCCCGAGCATCAGTGGTGGAAGTAGCAGCAGGAGTAACTGCATTCTTGGAAGTAACTGGAGGAGAGAAGACTCTTCCACTACGAGTGATCTTGCTGGATCCAGCAATATTATCAATGTCAACAGGCACATCAGCTACAGGCTCTTGCTTAACACCATGGATGTAAACATCAGACCCATAGTGCCAAGGCACAGCTTTGTCAGACGTATATGGGATAGGACCAGGAGTAGTAATGACCACAAGAGCTACTCTGGCTTCAGCAACAACTTTCACAGGACCTTCAACAGTAATCTTGATGGGACCCTGATGAGTGATTTTAATGGGACCCTTTGAAGTGATCCTTATTGGTACTTTGTCAACCATGTCAACCTCTTCAATCTTCCTACCTTGAGTCAGATGATCCACCATACTTTCTACAGACGACGGAGTCCTCTCAAACACTATAGTATACTTATCCATGAGACGTTGAATTCCATCTCTCAATATGAAGCAACTATCCGGCTTATAGGTACAATACAAACAATCTTCACGACAACCTGGAAAGATCCCAGCTTGTACTAACCTCTTTTTGATAACAGACAGTGGTGTGGTCAACTCCATAACTGAATAGACATGTAGATCTTCCTCAATGGCATTGACAGTCTTCTCGTGATTCGGCATTGGAGCAGTAATCACGTTTGGGGTACCTGGAGGATCAAACTCAATTTCTCCAGCATCAATCATATCTTGAATTTTATTCTTCAAGATCCAGCAGTTATTAGTATCGTGACCCTGACAGTTTGAATGATATGCACATCGTGCATTGGGATTGTACTTGGGAGAGGTAACATTAGGATTCTGAGGAGCCTCTTTCAAAGTAATAAGTTCAGCCTTCAACAAATGTTGCAATGCCTGAGCCATTGACATGTTGATCTTCGTGAACTGCCTTCTAGCCCTCTGTTGGTTGCCCTGTGGCTGCTCTGTTGTTGCAGGAGTTGGATTTGAAATATGCACTGCACTAACAGACTGATGCCTTCTGTTACGATCAGGTTGACCATAGACAGCATTAGACTCTT
Source organism: Lathyrus aphaca (assembly GCA_963966055.1). Taxonomy (NCBI): domain Eukaryota; kingdom Viridiplantae; phylum Streptophyta; class Magnoliopsida; order Fabales; family Fabaceae; genus Lathyrus; species Lathyrus aphaca. The sequence continues at coordinate 450,517,497 of OZ014522.1, read as the reverse complement.
TCTTCCCAATGGAAGGCTTCTTTGCATCACCTGATGAAGAAGTACCCATTTGGATCTTACCATTCTTTATACCATTTTCTACTCGCTCTCCTGTCATGATCAACTCAGTGAAGCCAGATGATGAGCTTCCAATGAGATGACTGTAGAACGGACCATTCAGCGTACACATGAACATATCAACCAGCTCCCTATCAGTCAAAGGAGGTTGAACTCTTCCAGCTAAATCTCTCCACTTCTGAGCATACTCTTTAAAACTTTCTTTGGCACCCATAGACATGCTCTGAAGCTGCATGCGAGTGGGGGCTAAGTCAGCATTGTATTGATACTGCTTATAGAAAGCTTCAGCAAGATCATTCCAGTCTCTGATGTTGGCACTCTCCAACTGATAATACCACTCCAGCTGAGCTCCAGATAAGCTCTCTTGAAAGAAATGGATCCACAACTTTTTATCAGCAGTGTGAGGTTGAATTCTTCTGACATAAGACCTCAGATGCAGCTTGGGACAAGAGACCCCATCATAAACAACAAACGTAGGAACCTTGAAACAAATGGGTATGACTACCCCAGATATCAAACTCAAATCCTCAAAATCCAGCCCAGATGACTTCTGTAACTCCATGGAATCCATCCTATCCACCAGCATCTTGAATTTGTCTTCATTAGGCTCATGGTAGTAATTAGCCTCAGAATCAGAGTCCCCCATTGTATGGTGGAGACTGCCTACCTCTTGCTCAGATTCTTCAGATTCATAGTCTTCAGCTGGTTCTTTGGTCTTGGCAAGACCTTTGAACCTTCTTCCCATGTTGATCAACCCAGCAGACCTTCTAGCCTTCTTAGTCTTCTTGGCCAGCAGTTCCTTCAATTCATCCTGCCCCTTGGACAGGTTCAAGATCAGCTCTTGGAACTGTGCATTTTGTGCCTGGAGATCCTTAACTGATTGTTCAAGAGCCATTGCTGGGATAAACAGCGAGAAGATGAGAAACCTGTGCACAATAAACCTGTGATGCAATGATATGGTATGCATATGCAATGTTTTCAAGAACCGCAGGATTTAAATTTGCTTAGACAAACACGAAAGTAAACTTTTATTAGTAATAACTTTGTTTTGCCTTTTAGGCTTACAAAAATGAAAATGAAATAAGTACAAAAGATGGGGTTTTAAGTCTCCCATGGACGTTTCCTCTTTGTGTTGAGGTATGAGTTAAGGTTCCGTTCCTCGTGAAGTTGCTTTGTTAGTTCTAGGATTCTTTCTTGGCTTGCTTTGTAATGAGCCTCGAAAGTATCCCTTTGCTCCTTCAGTTGGATCCATGATCTCTGCAAGTCTTCCTTATCAGTAGGCATGTCTGGGTGAAGGATGGTATAAGTTGTGTCTCCTTCAGCAACAGGTTCCATGGTAACTGGTAGGACGGCAGGATATGGCATCATGAGAGTCTGAGCACGTGATCGTACCCATCTGAGATAAGCCTCCATAGGAATAGTGTACTTAGGCTCCAGTGTCTTGCTGTCAATCCTGTTTACCTTTCCCCAAGCTCGTATGAATCTCTGACGGTAACCCTGAAGATCGTTGTCGTAATCAAACACAATGCCCTGAATCAACATGTCATGTGGACCATCACTCCGGGCGTAACCAAACTGTCGTAAAGCTAGGGAGGGGTTGTAGGTGATGCCTCCTCTTATGCCTAGAAGTGGCACATTAGGAAACTCCCCACAACGGTCAATGATGGTGACATTCTCCATAGATCTGGAGCACCAATGAATGTCTGAGTGAGAAAGTGACATGATCCTTTTGGACCATCTGAACCTTTGCTCATTCTTCATTACTGAGCGAGGAAGGTGAGAAATAAACCACCTAGAAAGTAAAGGTATGCAGCACATCAAAGTTCCTCTTGCCCTTGTAGTACGGGTGTGAAGAGAATGCAGGATGTCTCCAAGCAATGTAGGCACTGGATTGTGACTCAGGAATATATTGATGGCATGAACGTCTATGAACTGATCTGGATTGGGGAACAATACTAAGCCATATATCAGCAAGGCTAAGATCTCCTCAAAAGCATCATAGCTCATGGCCTTTAAGAACAACTGAGCCTTCTCTATCAACACCTTGGCAAGAATACCCTTGACTCCACTTCTCGTCTCTAGAACAATGTCAGACCTTTTTAGATGTAGAGCTGCAGCAATAACCTCTGGTTTAAGTTCCTTCTCTAAGCCTGTGAAGGGTCTTTGATCAAGAACAGGTATACCCAGAAGTTTAGAGAACTCCTCCATGGTTGGAACCAGCTGATAGTCAGGGAATGTAAAGCAGTGGTGCTTAGGGTCAAAGAACTGAAACAGAACACTCATCATGTCTTCATTGAACCCTGAAGTGACTAGATCCAATAGGTGACCATGTCTCTTGATGAACTGGGAGTGATCAGACACTTGAGAAACCAACTCTTTAAGCTTGGGAGGTATCCCCACAAAGTTAATCCTGATGGTGTTTCTACGAGCAGAAGCCATGACCTGCAACAAAGAACAAAGATAAATCCTTTGGTCCTTGAAATGGTTAGTGAAAATGCTATGCTTATGATGCATGATGATGTCATGATGTTATGTTCAATCACAAACATGTGGCACACACAAATAAGTCACACCATATCCCTAGGTTTAAAGGCTTGCATGAGGTTTAAAGGTAAGTACCCTCCCCTGAAGTTAGTTGGTTCATCCTGTCCTACAAAAGTAACCGGGTTCTAAGGGATCTCAATATCATTGATCCTTCACAAGGGTGGTTGATCAGAAGGCAACTTACTTGCCAACCAAAACCCTCCAAGTTTAAGATCTCAATGAGCGTAGTATCGAGTGTCAACCAACTTCAGTCTGCACCAAAGCCGGTTACCTCACTACTTTCTAAAGGCCAAGATGAGTTAACTAGGGTTCTAAAAGTTAGTTAGTGCATTGACAACATATGGCAGCCTCATATTATCCTCAACTTGACTTAAGGAACATAAGCACCAACCAAGAAGTCGCACTAACTATGGCCACCAGATCAACCATATCGATATACGTCGTACAGTTTCCTTGGTCTATTGCCATTTACCTAAGGTACACTAGATCCGGTTTAGGATCTTTCACACATAAGAGCACCCCAACAAGATAAGATAAAGCAAACAAGGCAAACAATTTAAAATGATCTAATTCCTAAGGGTACCCCTCTTAAATTAAATTCCCCAGCAGAGTCGTCAGTTCTGTAACACGGTGGGAGAACTGACTTTGGTTATGTTGCGGATAGCAAGAGTCGCCACCGACTTTTATTTTATCCAAAGGAAAGGGTATAAAAGAACAGGAAAGACCTTAAGAGATATTTTTGGGTTCGGGGGGTAGGTTATGTAAAGGGAAGGTGTTAGCACCCTTTACATCCATGGTTATCCATGGGCTCTTAGTTACTTAGCTCACTTTTGAATTGTTTTTGAAAGTGTAGTGTGTGAATAGAAAAATTTTCATATGAGTTAATAATGATCCATGTACGGATGCGTAAAAACTTGTTTTTGAAAATTTGTTTGAAATTGTGGAAAGTTTGAAAAAAATGGAGTGAGCAAGCAACTAAGAGATACCTACCCTAAAATTTTAAGTCTTTCTTGTTCTTTATCCTTTAATTGGTAAGACTATCCCTACTATTAAGGAGTAGGTAGTCATTACCTTGGATGTAAGGGACATGTGAGGGACATCTGGTTATGAAGGCAACTGTGGGGTGTATTAAGCATATAGGAGGGACTATCATCATTATTCGAAGGGACTTGATCTTTAAAGGCAACCATTAGGGACTTGATGATTTTTTCTTTTAAGGGACTTGCTTTATACACCCCACTTGACCTTATTAGTAGGCAATATTGAGGGATAACCCTAGAAATGTGGGATGGCGATTAAAAATCGACTTACGTGTGTGAGTGTTTAATTTAAATTTATCTTATATTAAAATGATCTAAATTTATTTTTAAATAGAATACATATTTGCACTCCCTAAATTACTAACCATATCAATAAATTAAATATTTACAAAATTACACCAAGAAGCAATTACATAATAATTATAACAAGCAAATTAAAATAAATAGCAAAAATAAATAATAAGCAAAATATAAATAAATAAGCAAAGATAATAAGTAAACAATAAATAAATAAATAGGGGTTAAAAAATAAGGTTAGTAAAAATATTAAAAATAAATAAAGTTAGTAAAATAATAATAATAATAAAATATATAAGATTAGTGAAGCAAAAATAAATAATAACATAATTAGTAACAATAATTAAAATAAATAGAATTAAATAAAAAATATTATAATGACATGATTAAAATAATAAACACAAAATTGGATTTTAATATATAAGCATTTATTTAGAAACATGAATAATTAAATAATTACTATAATATAAAATTTTTAAACATAATATAATTATAAATTTTAATCATTTACAAAATTTAATTATTTCTAAATATATGTCAACAATTATTAAAAAAAATATTTACACATTATATGAAGAAAATAAATTTTAAATATCATATTCACAAAAATTAATCATATTTACAAAATTTAATTTTTATTAATTATTATATTTACAAAAATTAATTATATTAAAGATTATACTAAATATATATATATATATATATATATATATATATATATATATATATATATAATAATTATATTAAGAATTAGAAAATAAATAACTAGGTTTTTCTCAATAAGTACTTAGAAAATAAATTAGAGTTTTTGAAAATTAGGGTTTGTTTTAGAAAATATTTTTAGGATTTAATTTATAATGTACAACAATTATTTTTAATATATATACATATTCCAATTTAATCATATGAATAGTAATAAAACTTAAATTGAGGAAAATCAAGAGTTTAGAATTTTTTTGGAAAATATAAGGTTGTTTTAAATATCTATACATGCATAATTTATTTTTAATTGATATTAAGAAAACAATTAAACTAATTAATTAAAGAAATAAAATAGAAAAAAGTGGTAAAAAGAAAACTCACCTGGGCTGGGTTTGAACCCAGGACACCCAGCTTGCAAACCTCAAAACATACCACCAAGCCAGCTAGGCGCAGGTAACAAGGGAATGAGTAAAATCTGTTTTATGCAATATCTGGAAAATCAGGAAAATAATAGAAGCAAAAAGGCCTGGGGGAGGATTGAACCCAAGACCTTTTGATTACAAGCATGCACGCGTGACCACCTGGCTGAGAGAGCCTAACTGGTAATATGATGATGACTGAACATAATATATTAAACCTGAAAAAATGAACAAAATAAAAGAACAAAATGCTATAAACGGGGAATCGAACCCCAGACCAAGCCATTGCACACGCACCCCTCCATCCACTGGGACAACACAAGTTGTTGTGATTTTAAACAACAAACAATCAATAAAATATAATACAAATAATTTGAATTTAAAACACGCGCGGGAAGAGGTCATCTTCTACCTTCAGAACTGCGAACTTAGCTGCGAAAATAGCTAGGAATTTACCTGCGAAAATAGAATGGTAGCAAAACCTACAAAATTCAAACAATGACAAAACAGTATGGTTTCATGAAATTGATCATTCCATTAAGTTTCTAACAAGTTTTCCAATCATTCCACGTTCTTAGAATCCATTTATATTGGCTGGATTATAAAACCCTAATTGGAGCCGTAAACCCTAAAAATGGTGGATCACGAATTTGCCACGGTTTCTTTGATTTTCCTGCCCAGAAACATTCTTCATAACATTATAAACAACATTAGACAAACCAAATCCATTAGTATGCAGTGAATTGATGTAATCGAAAAAAAGAAAAGCAAGAACAAGAATGGCTCGGGTTGAACAATATGGCATGTATGGGATGAATGTGAGTGATGGTTTTGCTTCAGTGATGTCTAAAGAACATCTCTATGTTCTTTTTTTACCTTATAGTGCTCTGAAACTCCAAATCCGAATATGAGTTTTTGGAGAATTTTTGAGGTTTTGAACTTACACTTTGAGGCAGCAAATTCGTGTATGAGTGCTAGGGTTGTGATCAGTACTTATATGAGGATCATTTAGGTCAGAAAAATTGAATGGTTGTATGGAAGTTTTGATATTTGAAGATTGAAAAAGATTATGCTTTGAAATTCAAATATTTGCTCATGAAAGCTTGCTATTTTTGTACCAATCTCATGATTTCCTTCCCTTTCAACTTCAATCAATATTTAAAATGTTCTAGAAACCAAATCTCCCTTTAATAATATATTTTCATATTTTATATTTATTTAAAATGATTTTTATGAATTAAATCAAAAATAAATAAAAATAAAATAATAAAAATTCTGAATTTTAGTCATTTGGGTCGTGCATGATGATATGATATGGATTGGATCATAATTTAGCAAGCCCATTTGGAAAGAATTGGTTCTAGACCCCCATTTTCATTATAAACCATCACAAAATTTCCCAACTTTGCAAGGGCATATCTCCCTCAATTTTAAAGGTATGAGGGTGTTCTTGGACATTTTGGAAAGCTTGAAGAGTCCTCTAAACAACCCCATTGGTTTCATGTCCATATCATTTACCAATCTCAAGTTATGCCCTTTTGAAGTTGTTGACTTTTTGTTGACTTTTGAAATGACCTATAATGTCCTAGCTCATATCTTCCAAATGAAGCATTTTTGGGCTTAACTTGCAAGATCAAAGTTGTATAGAATTCAATTTCCTTCAAAATGAGATTTGAGTGGAGACTTGGTGATGAAGTATGTGAAAGTTATGGCTGGTCAAAGTTCAGTTGACTTTTACTGAGGAAACCCTAATTTAGAAACTCCTGATTATTGATGATCTGGAATCTCCTTGATGAATCATGATCAACCCTTGATGAAATGATGAATTTTACTTCATATACTTGATGTTGGCAAAAATTCATGAAGTTTGACTTTGGTTTGACCACAGTTGACCTCAGTTTGACTTTTTAACTGCATTGACTGATTTTGACTTATCTGATCATCTGACTGAGCAAACTTTTGAGAAGAGTCTTGAAACTTGTCATGGGGGTTCTTACACACATATAAGATGTTATGAAGCTCACTTGAAGTCTTGGAAGTTCATTTAGCCTGATTAAAGTCAAAACCCTAGTTTTGGATGCACTACTTAGGAGGTGCATTGTCTGAGGGAGTTGTCCACTCTTCTGACCAATTGTGAACTTTGTGAACCTTGTGAACCATCATAAAATGTCTTGTGAACCTCATGGGAGGTATTGTGAAGCTTTTGAACATTGTGAACCTCATAAAGTAACTTTATAGACCTCATGAACCTCAGGAAAGCTTTGTAATCATTGTGAATCTTGTGAACCTTCAAGAAGTAACTTGTAGACTTCATGAACCTCAGGAAAGCTTTGTAATCATTGTGAATCTTGTGAACCTTGTGAACCTTCAAGAAGTAACTTGTAGACTTCTTGAACCTCATGAAAGGTTATATAAACATTGAGAAACTTGTGAACCTTGTGAACCTTCATAAAGTGACTTGTAGACTTCATGAACCTCATGAAAGGTCTTTGAAAGTATTGTGGGACTTGTGAACCTTGTGAACCTTCAAGAAGTAACTTGTAGACTTCATGAACCTCATGAAAGGTTGTATAAGCATTGTGAATCTTGTGAACCTTGTGAACCCTCAAGAAGTAACTTGTAGACTTCTTGAACCTCATGAAAGGTCTTGTAAATGTTGAGAAGCTTGTGAACCTTGTGAACCTTCAAGAAGTGACTTGTAGACTTCATGAAGCTCATGAAAGGTCTTGAAAGCATTGAGAGACTTGTGAACCTTGTGAACCTTCTTAGCACACAAAGTCTTGTATTGTGAGAGCAAATTTTGGGGTGCAACAAGAACGTCAACAGTTTTCTAGCGTAATCCCTGTATGGAATCAGATGCTCTTGATGCGTATACCACTTGCCGGTAACTTGGTTAATGACGAGGGCTGAATCTCCAAATATATCGAGGTTCTTAATCCGAAGATTAATTGCCTCCTCTATTCCCATTATGCATGCCTCGTATTCCGCTTCATTGTTGGTGCAGCCAAAAGTGATTCTGGCAGCAAAGGGAAAGTGAACACCTTCGGGAGTAATAAGAACAGCACCAACTCCACGTCCATTGATATTGACTGCCCCATCAAACATCAACTTCCATTTGGATTCAGGGTCTGGCCCCTCCTTCGGAAGTGGTTCCTCGCAATCGTTTTCTTTGAGGTACATGATGTCCTCATCAGGGAAATCAAACTTCATTGGCTGATAATTATCTTCAAGAGGTTGTTGTACAAGGTAATCCGACAATACACTTCCTTTGATGGCTTTCTGAGAAGTATATTGGATGTCATATTCAGTTAAAATCATTTGCCACCTAGCAACCCTTCCGGTTAACGTTGGTTTCTCAAAGATGTACTTGACAGGATCCATTTTGGAAATGAGCAGTGTGGTATAAGTCAACATGTACTGTCTCAGTCGGCGAGCAGCCCATACCAAAGCGCAGCAAGTTTTCTCGAGCAGTGAGTAACGGGATTCACAGTCGGTAAACTTTTTGCTAAGGTAATAAATAGCGTACTCTTTTCGACCAGACTCGTCATGTTGGCCTAGAACACACCCCATTGACCCTTCTGGCACGGTCAAGTACATGATTAAAGGTCTTCCTTCAACTGGAGGCATTAGAATTGGAGGCTCCTGCAAATATTCTTTTATTTTGTCGAAAGCTCTTTGGCAGTCATCATTCCACCTGACCGTTTGCTCTTTTCTTAGCAATTTGAATATTGGTTCGCACGTGGCAGTTAGATGAGATATGAACCGAGAAATGTAGTTCAACCTCCCTAAAAACCCGTGCACCTCTTTTTCTGTCTTCAGTGCAGGCATATCTTGAATAGCTTTTACTTTAGCAGGATCTACCTCAATTCCTCTCTAACTAACAATGAAACCCAGCAGTTTCCCGGAATGTACTCCGAAAGTGCACTTGTTTGGATTCAACCTCAGCTTGTACTTGATCAGTCTATCAAACAGCTTCTTAAGGTTGACCAGATGCTCTTCTTCGTTTCGGGACTTAGCAATCATATTGTCCACATAACACTCAATCTCCTTGTGTATCATGTCATGGAACAATGTGACCATCGCCCGCTGATAAGTTGCCCCGACGTTCTTCAAACCAAAGGGCATGACCTTATAGCAAAATGTACCCCACGGGGTAATGAATGTTGTCTTCTCCATGTCTTCCGGCGCCATCTTAATCTGGTTATATCCGGAGAAGCCATCCATGAAGGAAAATACCAAGAATTGAGCAGTATTGTTTACCAACACGTCAATGTGTGGCAACGGAAAGTCATCTTTTGGGCTTGCTCTATTCAAATCCCGGTAGTCAACGCACATCCGGACCTCGCCATCCTTCTTTGGTATAGGTACAATGTTAGCTACCCAAGGTGGGTAACTAGTTACAGCAAGGAAGCCGACATCCCATTGCTTCTGAACCTCCTCTTTGATCTTCATCGCCATGTCAGGATGAGTTCTTCTCAATTTCTGTTTCACAGGAGGACAGTCCTCTCTCAAAGGTAGCTTATGCACAACGATGTCGGTATCCAACCCTGGCATATCTTGATATGACCAAGCAAAGATATCCACATACTCTCTCAGCATACTAATCAGCTCTTTCTTGACATCATCCTACAGACTGACCCCAATTTTGATCTCTTTCTTCACATCTTCACTGCCAATGTTGATGATCTCAATTTCTTCTTGATGAGGCTGAACAACCTGTTCCTCCTGTTTCAACAATCTGACCAATTCTTTAGGGAGTTCACAGTCTTCCTCAACCCCTTCATCAGCTTGGTAGACAGGATTGTCAAAGTCATGCGTGGTCATAGCAGGAACGTTATCAATGGAATCCGGATGATCAACACTGCACAGATGATGTGCTTATTCAGAATCTGCTTATTTTGAAAAAGAGACGCTAACACAAAAACAAAAAGGAAAAACACATTGCCATTTTTATATTTTTGTGAAAAGTTTAAAAACAAAGAAAGAGAACACAATTTTGTCTGAAAATGTCCTTTTATTTCATGGTAAAATAAGATGCATACAAAACATGGTGGCCCAATACAATGGATCCTAGAATCTTGGGCAGAATGCTGGATTTGACAATGTAGTATGATAATAAAAGGAAACAAATGAATTACTCTGAGTGTCAGGTAACTTGGACAATGTCTTCAGCAGACCAGTTCTTCAGCTCCTCTCCGGGCGCACACGGATGAATCCAGTTGTCCCAGTCACCATCACTGTCCCCATATTGGCTTGTCACACAGATTTAGTTGCGGTCGAGCATCCCAGCACTTGTAAAGGTAATGGCTTTACCACTTGGAGTAGATCCGCTAGGCTGATAACCCAAGCCGAACTTGTCGTCTTTCTTTTCTAGCTCCAGCAATTTGCCCCAGCCTTGGGCGCTTCCTGATTGAACTACCTCCTTTGCCTGCTTGTAGGAATGGATGGAGGTACCTTCTTTCTCACTGCTCTTCTCTACAGGAGTCAAGATGCTGACATTAACTGCTTCGAAGGCTTGACATAGAGTCTCATGGATCTCTCCATCCATCTCCACATACTTGAACGTTGACAAATGGCTTACAAAGATGTCTTCCTCTCCGCATACTGTGATTACCTGGCCATCAACCACATATTTGAGCTTTTGATGCAGAGTGGAAGTAACAGCTCCAGCAGCATGAATCCATGGGCATCCCAACAAGCAACTGTACGCAGGCTGAATGTCCATGACGTAGAAGATACTTTTGAAAACTTGAGAACCTATTTTCACGGGCAACTCAACTTCTCCAAAAACTGACCTTCTCGACCCATCAAAAGCTTTGACAATCAAATCACTTGGTCTTAAGACTATACCATCAACATTGAGCTTCATTAATGCCTTCTTCGGAAGCACATTAAGGGAAGAGCCTGTATCAACAAGAACATGTGACAACACAGCACCCTTGCACTCCATAGTAATATGTAGTGCTTTGTTGTGGTTTCGTCCCTCTGACGTGAGGTCTCTGTCTGTAAAGCCCAGCCCGTGGCTCGCATTAACACTGCCCACTACTGCTTCAAGTTGGTTAACAGTGATTTCTTGAGGAACATAGGCCATCTGCAGAACTTTCAACAAGGCCTCTCTGTGTGCGGGAGAACACATCAGCAAAGATAGAATGGATATCTTGGAAGGTGTCTGGTTCAACTGCTCGACCACTTTATAACCACTCTTTTTAATGATCCGCATAAATTCCTCGACCTCTTTTTCAAACGTACCCTGCCCAGCAACAGGAGTTGTTGTCTCATCAGTCACAAATTGCTTTCCTTTGGCCTTCGCCGAAGCCTCAGCCTCAAGATCCCCTCTCAGCACTGGGGGAGCAAATAAACGACCACTTCTTGTGAAACCCCCAACTCCTCTGGCATTCACTACAGTCGGGTCAACAGCAACAGACTTGCTCTCAATCTTCTGTCCAGCCACGTACACGTCTGAGCCGTAATGCCATGGAATTGCTTTATCCTCTGTATAAGGAACAGGCCCAGGCACAGTGATAGTCACAGGACTAATCTCAGGAGCATAAATGGTAACAGGCTCTCTTCTAGCAGGCATCTTGCTTCATCATAGAATATAGTTATGGTTGACACATCATCAGCTTCATTACCAACTTTGTTAAACTGTAAAGATCCTTCATCAATCAAACTCTGCAGTCCCATCTTCAGGTCTTCACACCCATTCTCTGAATTCAAACATTTTTCACAATCAGAACTGCATCCTGGAAACACTTGACCTTCCAGCAACCTCTCTTTTACTACCAATAACGGAGTCTTCACTTCTTCAATATTCAGCATCAGACTTAACTTTTCACCACCCTCGACAGCATGGATTCTAGCCCCTCCGTGATTCGGAATAGGATTCGAAGTAACGTTCGGCGGTGGTGCGAAGTTAATCGCTTTGGAGTCTATCAGATCTTGAACCTTGTGATGTAGCGCCCTGCACTTCTCAGCCGAGTGCCCGGGTGCCCCTGAGTGGAAAGCGCATCTTGCATTAACATCGTACCCCACTGGAAGCTCTCCAGGAGGTGGTGGTGCCAAAGTTCTCAATTGAATCAAATTCAGATCTAGCAGTCTTGGTAGCAAAGCAGCATAAGTCATAGGGATTGCTTCAAGCACCCTATTAGCCGGGCGAGTTTGCCTTGGCTGATACGATCTCTGCTGATAGTTAGTACGTTGTGGCTGTTGTTGTTGCTGTTGTTGTGGAGGTGGTGCTTGTTGCACAGGACTAGAAGGAATTGTGACTGCTGCCACATGCTCGTATGGTCTTCTATAACCTCGGCCCCGGCCTCGGCCAAACACAGCATTTGTCTCACCCTCCTTTCTCCTTGGAGGTCCACTGAAAGCTTTCCTTGCCCCATTAGAGCTGCTAGCCCTTGTATCTTGGATCTTTCCCATCTTCAACAAGGTCTCAACCCTCTCTCCCGCAATTACAATGTCATTGAATTTGGTGGCAGAACTGGACGCCAATCTTTCAAGAAACACACCTTGCAACGTCCCCATAAACATGTCAGCCATCTCGTTTTCCAGCAGCGGTGGTTGCACTCTGGCAGCAAGTTGACGCCATCTTTGAGCATATTCTTTGAAACCCTCCTTAGCAGTTTGTGACATGTGTTGCAATTGAGTGTGATTTGGAGCCCTGCCCAAATTATATTGTTATTGTCTCACAAAAGCCTCTGCCAGGTCTTTCCAGATTTTGATGTTGACTCTGCTAAGCTTCATATACCATTCCAGAGAGGCTCCAACCAGGTTGTCCTGGAAATAGTACATCCATAGTTTTTCATCATCAGTGTGAGTAGCAATCCTTCCTACGAAGGACTGAAGATGTGTCTTCGGGCATGCAGTGCCATTGTATTTCTCCAAAGTTGGTACCTTGAACTTGTAAGGGATTCTAACCCCTGTAACCAAGCCCAAGTCAGTAATGTCAAATCCCAAAGAGCTCTGGGATTGAATAGCCTTGATTTGTTCTGCCATTTCCTCAAACTTCCTATTCATCTCAGCCCCCTGGCCTTCAGCTTCATCCAACAGAGTGAATTGTTCGTCCTGGTTATCCATTTGCACATTATTCAGACCATCATTGATTATAGTCACCCCTGGCTGTGTTACAGGGATTTCCACTTGACGTGCGCCCGCACCGTTACGATTATCAGCAGCAGCAGTGTTGTTCCTGGCCTGATTCTCAACCAATTCCCGCAGACGCTCTTGATTCTGACCCATGCCTTCCATCAGAGTCATGAAATTATCCATTCTTAGCCTCAAGTCAGCTAAGTCAGCTTGCATCTGGTCCATGATTCTCTCTCTGTTGATCTTTGTTGGATATCTGTGCGTAACTGGTTGTTCCCGAACTTTTCTGGGAGTTATAGTGCCTGAAACACAAAGAACGTTAGAAAATGAAACACTACCTGCAAAACAAACAAACGGGTTATATGCAATGCAATGTAACTGTTCATGTTCCCAAGTTTTAAGCATTTGCATGCCCCAGTTATGGAATCTACTCCAGACAGCTTTGAGTATTAACTTTCAAGCTTTCTCTTTGAAGAATGTTTAGACATTAGCAGTATCAGACAAACGAGTCTTGCATATTTAGAAATGATAATTTGCATATTAACACTGTATATTATGGACAAACCACTGCCGGCCAAAAGTTAGAGCACAAACAGAAATATTCCCCGAAGGGTTACAAGCCAATACATGAATACAAGACAAAATACAAAATAAGCAAGACTCCTACAACAAGTCTGTAGGTAGTCTAAAAAATAAACTAAGCTAAGGACCCAGGCTCTGCCACCTCTGCTCTGCTCTTCTTGATACCCGCTCTCAGCTTGAGCTCTTCAATCTCTTTCTGTGCTTCCTCTAAGGCTAACTGGCTTTGTGCTAGTTGCTGAGTCTTTTCCCTTCGAATAGTGTGGACTTGCTCCACCTCTTCCTTTTTGAAGGCCATTTGCACTTCAAAGAACTCTTCTTTCTCTTTGAACTTCTTCTGCTCTTCCTCCCTTTGGCCTTGCAACCAAACAATGGATTGACGAGCATCCTTGAGAGTCTTCAAAGTCTTTTTGCGTTCAGCTTCTATTTTTGCTTCCATCAGACCCAACCTGTGAAAGTGGGCTTCTCTTCCAGCAAAGTTTTTCTCTTTAGCTCCCAAGGAGGCTTGGATCTTCTGCAGCTTACCTTCTGCTTCATTCTTGGCCCTGTTGGTAAGATGGTATAGGCTTACCATTTCAGCATTCTCCACTCTGACTTCATGCAGCTGAGCTTCCAATTTCTTGTACTCTTCAAGGGAAACAGTACTGCTCTGACTTGGCACTTCTCTGGGATAAAGTGGAGCTTCTAGTGAAAAAGGCATGAGGACTTCTTCTATATGCTTTTGCAACCATGCAGCAAATGGTGGATACGTCTTGGGATCAACTCTACCAAAGTCTTTCTTACCCTTCCTTATCATGTGAGCCCAAGCTTGGGAAGCTTGTAGAACTAACTCCTTGTTTCCTTCCACAGGAAAGTACAAAGACCCAGCAAACTCTTCCATCTGTGGAGGATCTCTCAAAGGGTAGCCAAACTGTTTTCTAGCTAATGATGGATAGTAACTGATGACACCCTTCCTTCCCATCAAAGGCACTCCAGCAAACCTTCCACAACTGACCAGCAACTCTTTACCTAGCAGATCTCTGTCATATCCCCAGGCAATATCTTCAGCAGTTAACCCCATCAGTCTTCTTGACCATCTCCACTCATCCCTCATTTCCTTGGAGGCACCTGATTTTGGAAGTTGTCTGTCAAACCACTCAGCAAACAAAGAAGCACAGCAGACTACTGGTCCACCCCTACCTTTCTCATTCCTGTAATGCACACTATAGTAGAAGTCACCCAAAAGAGTAGGCACAGGATTGCCTTTTGCAAAGATAGAGATCACTTCTAAGCTTACAAATTCTTTCTCTCCTGGGAACAAGCTGGACCCATACATCATCAAAGCAAGTAAAGCACCAAAGTCATTCCAATTAGCCTCTGTAGCATATCTTTCTGCCTTTGGGATGAGCAAACTCCAAGGGAGTCCTTTGCCTTCACTATCCTTCAGAGCCTTCTTGACTGTAGCAGCTGGCAGACGACAAACTTTGGCTATGTCCTCTTCTTTAAGCACCACCTCAGATCCATAGAATGGCAGTGTCTCTCTGATTGGAACATTCAGCATGCTGGCAATCTCTTCCAATGTAGGAGCTAAAAGGTAACCTGGAAACACAAAGCAACGCAGCAGAGGATCATAAAATTGCAACAAGGTATGCAAACTGTCCTTCTGGTCTGCAGTGGGCTTGTCCACAAACTTCAATATCTGGCCATATCTTTTCCTGAAATTGCCCAAGACTTGGTTATTCATCAGACCTGCTAACTTCTGAACACTTCTAACTTCGGGCTGAAGAAAAGTATAGTGAACATTCTTTTTCCTTGTAACTCTTCTGATTTCTGCCATTTGGAGATAAGATTTACCAGAACTGGGAGCTGAGTATGAACAATGACCTGAAAAATGGAAACATAAACAGTTAATGCAAGGATGATGCAAATGCAATGCAATGCAGGCATATGATCAACTGGGACCATCCGGATATTGAATTACTGAATAAAAGGACCTTCTGATCACTGGCAAACCAAATCCTCTGAATCACAACTCTCTGATAGAAGATCTCAGAACCACAGTACCAAGAAAACCAGAATACCAGAACCATAGGACCATAGGACCAGAAATCATAATCATAGGACCACTGATAATGAGTGTATGTAGAGGCCAAGGGTTCCTGCAAACCTGTAAACCCCTCCCAATCTCACTGGTAGGCTTCGGGTCAGACATCACGGACTCTCAAAGCCGAATAGCAATAATACTTTCACCATCTCCGAGAAATGGCTCATGACCAAATCAGGGAATCGATTTGGCATTATATACTACGCAGGGAGGCCTCAGCTGAGTCCGGGAAACAAGGTCATCCTATGTAAGTCCCAGGTGGGCCCTCAGATGCGAATGGGTTTGCCACACAATGTGGTCTGCCACTGTCATCACTAAAAAGGGATGTTTCCACAAGGTTCTCAATCATCGGTCCCCAGCTGCACATAACTGTCAAGGTTATGAAATGAGAGAGGAAGATCCCCAAATCAAGACATTTCCAAGACAATCACAAATCTGGGCGTGGAACTCACTACTACCCCCATGACAAGATCTCATGAGGCCAAAGTGGAACCACTCTAAGCCCTAAGGGGCACTCGAGCCATGGTAATGAGCTCAACTCTCAGACACAGTATCACCCATCCCACCAAACAGAAAATCCAGTCCAGACAGTCCAGTAATAATATATGATGCAGAAAATAAATACTGAAAACTGTAAATAAAGCTGAAAATAAAGCTGAAAATAAACAACAATAAAATACAACACAAAACAACAAACAGACATCACCCAAAGAAACAGAAACACACAAGCGCTAGGAGAGACTCACAGGGGAACCAGAGATTCTGGGTTCGATCCCCAGCAGAGTCGCCAGTTGTCGCTCCCTGGATTTCCATCCTGGTACAAACGCGAAAGTGGCGCGGAAAAGAATAGAGTCGCCAGCCAGGCATTTTTATCCGGAAGGAACGGGAATGGTAATGCTGCACAAACCAGAAGAACAAAGAGGAAGGACACGGGTCCTGCGAACCAAAGAGACTGAGTTCGGGAGTCGGTTACGACCTGGGAAAGTATTAGCACCCAGATCGTCCGCTGTACCCGACGGGATCCACGCTTGCAAAGAAATATGTTTCAAAGGGTGAAGAAATGAAAGTTACTGCAAAGAAAAGAAAATGAAATGGAAAAGAAATCTGAGAAGGAACTGAATAAGAAAAACAAGGGAAAAATGTAGGGAAAATAAAGATTGTGCTCGAACGGGCCCTACCCCGCTGCCTACGTACCTCATCAGGATAATGAGGACCAGAGACACTGTAGTTCCCCTAACTAAGGGTGGCAAGGAAATTGCTTGTGAATTAAGGCTTGAACTGCCTATGCCATTGCTCAGGTGTTGCAGACTCGGACGACGTGTGCGTAACCGTCTTGCAAAGTGACAAGTAGGAGCAAGTTCGCGGACGGAGC
Source organism: Lathyrus aphaca (assembly GCA_963966055.1). Lineage (NCBI taxonomy): Eukaryota > Viridiplantae > Streptophyta > Magnoliopsida > Fabales > Fabaceae > Lathyrus > Lathyrus aphaca. The sequence goes on along the minus strand of OZ014522.1, from coordinate 450,500,319 downwards.
GAATGAGATGAGAAAAGAATTCCCGAAGGAAAGACGCTTATTGTTTGTTTGTGTGTTTTATGAAGCTTTTATTGAATGTGTCACAAGGAAGTGAACTCAAGCTCTTTTCCATGGAATGTTCACTTGTCACTACATTCCAAGATGGAATAATAGAACAAGCACACTCAAGTAAGGAGAAGATCCCCAAAACTTGAGTCCAGAGATTAGGGCTTAAGCTCACTAACTCATTAACTTATTAAGTGTTTTTTTGTTATTTACAGTGAAGAAGTGTTTTTTATGCTTTTCTTGGTGAAGAAGATACCCTGATCAGACTTATGCATCACAAGGTAAACTTGTACTATCCCAAGATGGGAAGGCTACAAGTACCTCATGGGATAAGGCTATTGCTCAAGGTATTACTTCAAACTTTATTAAGATGTTTTTTATGGTTATGAGATGAGAAGAGAAGAAGAACCAAAGGATCACAAAGGCAAAATTCTAAAGGGGGACTAAAGATTCCTAAGTGTTGTCATGCATGGATATCCTAAGGTTAGTGTGGTTTTCTATCCTAATGAAGAAAGAAAGAAGAAGAGAAGAAGAAGAAGAGAGATGAGATGAGGTGAGTAAGTCCTAAGCCCAACAAGCAAAGGGTTAGTACAATAAAGAAATAAGAAGAAGAGATGAGATTTGGAGATGTGGAACTCAACTTCCACACCTCACACTTACCATAGCCCCTGCAAGGTTAGTAACAAGCATACAAATGAAATACAATGAACAAAATGACATGCTAACATCATACAAACAGAACTGAATTCATATATACAAATGCTCAATGCAAATGCAAGACAAAAGAATGAGAGAAGAAGCATACAAGCAAATTATGAGACAAGATGAATCACATGGCAAACAAATGCACACTTAAGAAAGATGCAAAACAAAGATGCACAAACATGGACTCAATGCATAAGATCAAAACCAAAACAAGTTGAAGAAAGGCTTAAGAAGCAAGGGAGATGAAGAGAATGGACACACAAGACCAAACAATCACATAATGAGGTGAAAGAAGTAAGGAGATGAAGTGAAAGCACTTAAGAAAGAAAGGACTTAAAAGATAAGCCAAACACAAAAGTTTTTAAGACACAAACCCTAGGTCAAAACCAGAATGGAACCCATACCCCAAAAGGACCCCAAATGAGAAGAAAAAGTTGGCACAAGTGCCCTTCTAAGCTTATGAGAGACCTTAAGACCAAAAGGAAGCAAAATGGGACAAGGTGAGAACAAAAATCTACATCAATTCAACAATGCATCTAAAATTTCCACAACTCAAGACAAATGATCCTCAAACATGATATAAAAATGAGCCAAAAGGATTGGGAAAGATTCAAAAGCCAAGTAGGTCAAATGAAGACATAAACAAGAACTAGGGTTAATTACTTCCTTCACAAGTCAAAGGACCAAGACCCAATGAAAAAATTTCTAAAAATTAGGGGAAAAATCACACAAGAACTACATCATCTTAGGAATCCAGAGCAAAAAGAATGAACATAAAACTCCAAATAATGAAACCTATGGAAAATGAACAAGGCAGTGTACTCAAAAAAGGATTTAAAATGAATTAATTGAAATGAGGAATTAATTGCCACGTGGATAATAGGAATAAATGGAAAATAAAAATGTAAAACATTAAGGAAAACTCAATTGAACACACATGAATTATTTTGGGATTTTTTGAAGCTTGGAACTATTTTAAATGATTAAAAACCAAAATAGAATAAAAGAAATAAAATGAAAAAAAGAAATTAAAAGAGAATGAGAGTTGGGGGTGTTGGTAGGAAGAAATTGCAGTGAAATGGTTTGGGATTGATAATGGAGGGGTGCGAATAGGAGACTGAGCCCAGCTCATTTGCGCTGGTATATGAAAACTAGTGTGGAAAATCAGAAATAAAAAAGGAAAAATAACACAGCCATTGGATTGATCCAGCGTACACTGAAACACCTTCATTAAATGACGTGGCATGGACTGTTGGCCCAGAGGTGAAGACACGTGGGAGTTATTTTGTGCTGAGAAACATAGGGAATTAAAATAGAATCAGCATGCACGTGAGAGGGATGAGGGTTCACTAATACGCGTGGCAGCATCCTGGACAAGGGGAGGACAGATCCAAAGGCTGGGAACCCTTCTTCTTCGTTAGAAACCCTAAACTCATGAACCCAGATTCCGGTGACCGGAGCTAGGGCTCCGGCACCGGAAACCACACTAGATGAACAAAACCCAATGGAAATGAACCAATAACTCCAGATTGACTAAATGAGGTACGCTGATTTCGAAAATGACACTGAAAAAAGTCTAAAACTCAAAGAATCATCTGGATCGAAGAATAAAAAGTATGACCATGAAACTTAAACTTCAAATATCTCACTCAATAATGCATCATTTTCGAAACTACAACTTGCAGCATGATCAGCAAACATCACAGATCACAAAACACATAATCAATTTCATTTTCAGAGGTGAAGAATTTGAAGCTTACCTGAGTTGCAGATCTGGAAATAATGTGATAGAAGACCAGATGATGGGTGCAAATCACTCTACACTCACTCTAGCTGCAAAATAAATGCATCTAAAGCCTTGAAGATGGCTAGATCTGAAGCTTTGCCAACACCTGCCCTGAAATGGCAAGGTTGTTGATCTTGAGAGAGAGCTTGAATGATGGTGTGATTAATGATCCTCAGCTTGCACTGATCAAGAATCCACAATTTGTTTTGAGATTGAGCAAGTGTATGAGAAGATTTGAGAGAAAATGAAAGTTGTGCATAAACTTGGAAATGAGAGAATGAGAGAGAGATGAGCAATCCTGAAACCCTAGCTTCTTATATATCAAGTCAAAAACCAATGCTGAAAAACTTGTGTGATTTGCACGTGGGAATGAGGAGAATTTTTTATTCTTGCAAATTTTGCAAATTGGTGTGAGAGCATGCACTCTTCATGCTTTCCTTGGCCTTCAGCCCCATGTGCAATCCAAATCCATCACTTGATTATAATCCAACAAGTCCTGGCCCTTAGATCAAAGTTGTCACACTTTCTCCATGAATTTGCAAAATATCCACTTTTGAAGTAACTTTCTTGTGGTGCACGAATTTGTGACTTTCTCTTGAGCAAAATATGCCAAATAAAATACATTGTAACTTTGTAACCTCACTTGAACCATTCCAAGCCTTAAAAATAAGTTTTGAAACTTTTTGCTTTTGTGCATGCATGGAATTTTAGGTTTTGCCCTAGTTTTGTCCAATTTTTCGAAGGCCTTAGCTTGCAAACCATGAATCCCATGAAAACGTACTTGTACTTTTTGAAAATGGGAGCCCTTAATCTCCAACTTTCATGTTTGACTTTGGTTCATTTGAAGAATTTTTGATTATGTTAAGCTCACTTGAATTTTTGGGCAAAAGTTGCCAAAAATGGAAATTTCCAAAAACCAACATTGCACCAATTTTGCAAAACCTCTCAAATCTCCATGATTCTTGAACTTTGAACATTCCAAACCTCTTATAATATTTTAAGGACACCCCTTGGCAAGAAAAAGTGGCTTGGACCCCTTGATATCACACAGTTGACTTTTTAAGGGCACAGTTGACCAATTACTTCATCTGCAAGCAACTAAAGAATTTCCTGACTTCCACATGGAATTTTCTCATGAAAATTGGTACCTAGGATCCTCTTGGCATATAAAATATTTTTCCCAAATGAAATGGCCAAAGTTGAAAAGTTTTGATGCTTGAATCTCAAACCCTAGTTTAGGTGCTTTGTGCAGGAGCTTTGCCTTATCCTGGATTCTCTGATGATCATGCAACCTTCTGAGCTTTTGAAAATGGACTTGAACTTGTAAATGAAATGTAGACCCCTCATAGGACTTGTACAAAACCATTGGGACCCTTGTCATGGCTTGAAATGCTTCAAGAACCTCCACAGATGATCATATGCCTAATGCTAGGTCATGAAGAATGTTATGCCTCATTTTTCCATGCTAGGATGCTAAGAAAATGATATGTTCATGATGAATATGATGTGATATGATGCTTAAAATGAAGAGGGCAAATTTGGGGTGTTACAACATCGAATCCGAAATATATGAAGGTTTGAGGCTTTTGATTTTGCAATCTTTATTTGATCACTTCCTTACTAACGTGTGATAATTGTTATTGTCTTTCAGCAGTGACGAAGAAAACCAATCCTATAAAGGGAAGAGTGGTGAAGGTCGACAAGGACCCTAAAGGCACAAAGGTAACCTTATATATTTTGCCTAATTTTCCTTGTGTGATTTTCCTTCTAACACTTGCATAACTTTCTCAGGCTACTCGAAAACATCCTCCAACACCTCAAAGAAAAACAAGGAAGGGTGTTCAACTAATCATCCACTTAGACGATGATGAGGACTTGTCCCCCCTCCCCCGAAGAGGGTAAACTGATGAAGAAGAAAGGGAAACTTGTCAAAGATTCTAACACTGTTGACCAACCTTCGCAAAAGATGGCTAAAGTTTTGAAAACGACACTTCGTGTTGGTGGCGTCAAAAAATAATCCCCTGGGGCTACGTCGAATTCGACTGCTGTCCAAATTGAAAGCAACAACTCAAGCCCTAGCGATGAGGACACTAGGGTAACCACACATTTGATTTTTTCCATTTGAATTTTATGGCTTATTGGTTCTTGAACTTAACCACCTTACTTGTTATTTCAGGATAAAGCAGGTGGTTCCAATCCACCAGGGACACAACCTAATTCCCCAACCACTCTATTGAACAACCAAGGTGAGCCCACTTATCACCCCAACTCTGATCTTGGTTCTGGGTGAATTTCGTTAAGTGAGATTAACAAACCAACTTATGCAACAACAACTCCTCCAACTATGGTCGAGATTAACATAGGCTCCCCCTCCAAGACCATCACTCAACAATCCCACACACTTGGGTCTGATCATGAGGATGAAGATTATCAAAATAAAGAAACATGGGGACCACTAATATGGAGGAGGAAAGGACTTTGGTTGAGGAGGAGGGTTCTCCTAATGCTGATTTTGGGAAAGATCTTACCAACCCAACTGCAGCTGAAGAAATGGAGAATGTCGAAGGACCTCAACTTAAGTCTGAGCTGATATATGACCAAGGAGATAATGTTGAGGATGATGAAGAAGAAGAGAAGGATGATGCATAAAGGGAAGAGAGTGAAGATGAAGAGAAGCAGAATCCACCTGAAAATATCGAAACAAGTCTTGTTGAAAACCTAACTTCTGCCAAGAATGCCATCTTTTTGACCTCTAAGGGCACTATGACCGAGGCTCAAATGGCTGAACTTAGACAGTCTGATCCCAGAGAGTATATCTGGTTAGTATCGGTGACAAGAATCAGTTCTTCAGACAGAAGTCTGAGTGTTTTGACCGCTTCTAGAGATCCAACTCTAGATGACTTTGTTGAACCAATACTCCAGAAAATTAAAGCCAAGTTCTTCAAGGATGACATTCTCAAGATCTTAGATTCAGATCAAACTGCCCCTCTCTTCCTGAAGGATACTCTTCAAAATTTTGACCTTCCGACTATTTCCCTAGAAACCTCTAACTTCCTCTTGGAGTTGAATGTCGTAGTCAACCAAATATCTGAAGACCTCAAGAAACTCCCCAAAATTCAAGATACAATAAAAAAACACAAGTGGGAGTGAAGTTGCTGCTTTGTCAAATGCGACCATATCTGAAGCTAAGGTCAAAGAGTAGGAGAAAGCCAAGGCTAATAGGCGCATAAAGCTGACATCCCTCAGAAAAGACATTGTTATTTGGAAATAACAGATTGAAGCATTGCAAACCAAGATCTCCAATGCTGAGAGGCAGAGCAATGAATTGAAAGGGTTGGACGACTCTGAGTTGGATCAAGAGTTGGGCGCACCATGTAACATCTTGACAATGCTCGACACTTGGCAAGAGAGCTCGCAGCAACTAAGCTAAAAAAGGGTTTGGTCAGAAGGTGTCTTAAAACACAAAAGGTCGCTTTCCTCCAGATGAATTTGAATATCCCTTTTTAATCACCTCGTCACTCTATCTGTACTTTTTCAAGTACAATATTTAATGGCCCTTCCAAGGCCTTTATGTAATGACAATATTGATTCCTTTGGCATCCTATTTAATTGCTCTTATTTCTGCTTTACCCTTCGACCTTCACTTTATTATCTTGGCAAGTCTTTAAACTTTTTAAAGTAGTGAAGCATATGTTTTGAATGCTTCGATAGAAACTGTAGAGCCTTACTCTCTCCAAGTTTAGAAAATCAGCATCACTTAGCCAACCTTTCTTGTCTTAGGAATTCTAAAACAAGTGTTTCTTTGATATTAACGTGTTCCAATGACACAAGTCCCCATGCCATGGGAAATATCAATAATAAAATCATATGGTATGTTTTCAAAACATCTCACACATTCCCAATCTATTTTATTTGACTGGTCATTACAACCAAAGAATTTCTTCTCTATAAAAACCTCTTAAACTGGTTTTCATTCACCAATTTGAAATTCAACGTGAGTACTTCCACCAAACACTCCACAACTAAGAAAGTTGGATCGGTGAATCAAATAAAGCTCACATTACAACCTCTATAGCATCATCCATTGGCTCCAACACAACCGTTGAATCTGTCGTGACTAGCAAAAGGTCTAAAAACAAGGGGAAAGCTCCATGTAAAAGTCGGACCTAGAAACATACATCTGATGATGATGAAGCTGATGAAGATTATATGGAATGTCTCAACTCGGCAGACTTGAGAAAATATGAGTGACCTTATTTCTAGGTGCCTTGCTATGCAATCTTTATTTTTTTAGAACCTTTGTAAGCCATTTTGGCACTTGGTCCATTTTGGCCTTTTTTCATCAATAAAATTCATGTTCTAATTTGAATCTCCTGCAAAATAGGCATATATTTTTTCAAATATTTCCCATTTACTCTTAAGACTCGCTGATCAGCTTCAATTTCATGAATTTCATATGCGTTATTATTGAAGGTGTTAGTAACCTCAAAAGGACCTTCCCCTTTTGGCGACCACTTCCCTAAAGATCTGGTCTTTCGATCCACATGTAAAATAACTTTCCATACTAGCTCTCCAGTCAAAAAGGTTTTAAACTTAACCTTTTTAATGTAAGACTTCTCTACTATTTTCTTTTTCCTTTTTAGCAATTCTAGAGCATGGAGCCTTTCTTCATCTAAGCCTACCAATTAATCCACCATCATGTTCCAATAAGTTTCAAATAGAATCTCATGATGTCTATGGACCCTTGTAGAGTGAAGATATATTTTTACAGGCAGAACTGCATCATGACCAAATGTGAGTCGAAATGGGGTAGTGTTGGTTGTCTCTTTAGGGGATGTTCGACATGCCCAAAGAATTTGGTCCAATGTCTTATGCCAATTCTTTGGCTTATTCCCTACATGCTTTTTCATCAACCCAATCACCAATTTATTTGCTGCTTCGACTTGGCCATTAGCCTGAGTATAATAAGGTGTAGAGGTTAACAGTTTGAAACCCATTTCCTTAGCAAATTCTTGCATCTTTCGACTAGTAAAAACTTACCATTGGTTTGTTGTAATAATTTTTGGGATTCCAAACCTATAGATGATATGTTTTTTAATAAATTCAATTACATCCTCTTGATCCATGTTTGTAAAGGGTATAGCTTCGACCCATTTAGTGAAATATTTAATACCCACCAAAATGTATTTTTGATTTTTTTGAAGATGTTGGTCGAATCTCTCCAACCAAATCCAAAGCCCAACCTCTGAAAGGTCATGGTTTCACAATGGAATGTAATTCACTTGCAGGGACATGTTGGATGCCAACATGAATTTAGCATTCTTGACAACCCTTAGAGAATTCAATACAATCCTTTAACATATTAGGCCAATACATACCTTGTCGACACAAAAGCCACTTCATTTTATGGCCTACTTGATGTGCCCCACTATGAACAGTCGAGAGGGCCAAATATGCCTCTGACTCACTAAGGCATTTAAGCAGCTCTTCCTCAGGAGTCTTTTTGAACAATTAATTACCCAATAATACACTTAAAGCTTGATACCTGGCTTTTCGTTCTGTCAATACTGTTGGATTTTGTAGATACTCCACTATAGGTTTTCTCCAATCTTTATCTGTTAAAGTGTCGACTGCTAGAATGGCAAAGTTGTCTTTGTCAGCATATCCAAGCTTTGTTTCTTCTAGGTCTGATAGGGCTAATCCAACTGACACTACCTTCCCTCTGACCTCGATCGCATCTTGCAATTTTTCCTTCGAAATTTTGTATCCTGATGCAATCTGATCCAAGTCATTTGCAACTTGGTTTTCCAGTCTAGGAATCTAACTACTTTGAATTTTTTCAGTAGTCGATTTTCCACTACAAAGTACATGATTAGATTTTATTTTATGCACCTGTATTCCTTTGTGACTTGTTTTATAACCAACTCATAATCTCTCATTATTTTGACATAAGTTTCCCCCAATTCCAACAATACTTAAAGTCCAACTATCAGAGCCTCGTATTCAGCCTCATTGTTTAAACAACGGCCTTCGATTTTGCACTTGAGTGTTATTGGAATTTTATTAGGAGAAATAACAAGTACTAATATGCTTGTCCCATATTTATGGCTAGACCCATCGAAGTATAACTTCCAAGGTTCGACCTCAAGATAGTTCAAAGCATTTTCATTAATGGAGTGGTCGACTATAAAGTCTGCCACCACTTATCCCTTAACAGAATTTAAAGGCCTATATGTTAAAGAATATTCAGTTAATGTTAATTCTCATTTACCAATTCGACTATGTAAAATAGGCTTGGGTAACATATGTTTAATAACGTCGAAACGAGAAGAAACATAAACTGGTTTTATATACTGTTTCAATTTTGTACATGAATAATACAAGCATAAGCACAATTTTTCTATCATGATATAACTAGTTTATGCATCATTTAAAACTCTACTAAGGTAATAAATGGCCCTTTCGATGCCATCATCATCCTCTTGAGCTAACATGCTCCCTAAAGTCTTATTTGACGCAACTATGTACAATCTCATGATTTTCCTTCTACAAGGTGGTGAGATAATAAGAGGATGGCTCATGTATTCCTTGATTTTGTCGAAGGCTTCTTGTTTAGTTTCCCCCCAATCGAACCCATCTTTGTTAATTTGAAGCAAAGGTGAGAAGTCTTGTGTCTTTCCACTTAGGTTTGATATGAATCTCCTCTAGAAATTAATCTTTCATAATAGTGATTACAATTCCTTATTTGTTGATGGCTCTTTCGCTTCCATGATGGATTTGGTTTTATTTTGATTGATGTGATCCCTTTCTTGTGGACCCCAAAGCCTAAGAAATCCCCTGCATGTATACAAAAAGCACACTTAAGAGGATTCATTTTAAGACCATGCTTTCTAATCCTTTCAAAGAAATGTCGAAGATGGTCAATATGATCTTTCCCTGAAATAGACTTAACAACAATATCATCAATATATATTTGCATAAAAGTTTCTATAAAATCATGGAAGATCAAATTCATTGCTCGTTGATAGGTTATCCCATCATTTTTAGGCCAAAAGGCATTACTACCCATTCGTAGGTGCCTAACTCTCCTGGACATTGAAAAACAGTTTTTGGGACATCCTCTTCAGCAATGAATATTTGATTATATCCAGAATACTAGTCTAACATGCTGAGATATTCGTGTCCTATAGCAGAATCGACTAGCATTTCTGCCATAGGCATCAAATACTCATCTTTAGGGGTCGCAACATTTAAATCTATACAAACCCTTAAAGAACCATTATTTTTAATAATTGGTACAGTGTTAGCCAACCATTAAACATACTTGGCAGTATGGATGAACTTGCATCGAAGCAGCCTTTCGATCTCCTATTTGATTTTTGAGAGGATTGTTGGGGCAAATCGTCTTGGATTTTGCTTAATCGACTTCTTCCCAAGCGTGATTGGCAACTTATGTTCGACAAGTTATCTCGTCAAGCCAAGAATTTCATCATAGTCTCAAGAAAAGAAATCTTTAAATTCCTTCAATAGTTGGACTACTTCGATCTTGAGTTGTGGGTCGAGATTGGCGCTGATGTAAGTAGGCCTTTTTACTTTCCCTTCTCCCAAGTCGAATTCTTCCAAAGGATCTTGTGCCAGCATTTTTACATTATCTGATAATGGATCCTTTTCAAAACCTAAAGGCTCATTATCATAAATGGCATCAAACCTTTGGTATTGTTCTTAGATTTGAGTTTTATCAGGTGGATCAGGGTCGAAGTCTTTACCAGAACCTCCTTCAACAAACTATGTATTGGCTTGACAGCCATGTGATTTTCTACAGCCTCCAAGGCTGCTTGTAACTTAGTTTCAGCCACGTTGGCCAAAATTATTTGTAATGCATCGAATTCAGTCATTATTAGTGCCTTCGCTTCCCCAACCTATGAGGTGTATAACAGGCTCTCCAAAGTATTGGTAATTGCCTTTGTCCCCTATTACCTCTTTGTCCCATCAAAAAACCTCAAGATAATGTAAATACAATGAGCAAAATGTATGATCATCAAGGGATAATGTCGAATTATGATGGGGCACAAGGCGCAATGTGCGCCAAGTTTTTGTCAAATTCAATCCCATCAACATGGTTGACATGTAATTTGAATTATCCTTGGTCATCTTCAATATTCTCTATTATTCCATCAGGCCTACAAATGGTCACCCTCTGGTGCATCAAAGAAGGTACCACTCCAACACCATGAATCCATTCCCTTCCCAACAAAAGGTTATAATTGGCCTTACTTTCGACCACCATAAACACAATGGATCTTGTTACTGTCCCTATAGTCAGGTCGACTTTTAAAACACCTAAAGTAGCGCCAATTTTCCCCTCGTAATTTGAAAGGACCATATTATGAGGTTTCAAGTTGGTGTCACACTTATCGATCTTACTTAGCAAAAAATGTGGCATTAAATTAACCGTTACACCACAATCGACCAATATTTTATTGATGGCCACATTCTATACCTTCCCAATAATGTAGAGAGGCTTCAAATGTCCTTTCATGGCCTCAGTTGGTCATTCGAAGAAAGCATTTTTCTCATCCACACAACCATTGTTCATGACATAATAGCACATAGGTTTGTGTGCTTCCATTTCTGCCTCAGCATTTACATCTAAGTTTTCGACCTCAATAATCCTTTCGTACTCCCTAGGCATCATAGATACCACATTCATAATAATATCAAGAGAGGCTCCAAAATCTGATTTGAAATTATTAGTCATGTTTTTGTCTTTGACCGCTTCGAGCGTATATCTTATATTAGCCTCTTCCCCTTTAGTGGTAAAAAGTTTTTGCCCCACAGACACCTTATTAGTTGTCTTTGCCTCGAATCCCCCATTGTTACTAGCTAGCACATTAGTGCTAGACTCAGCTTGATCTTTTATTAAGGTTTCTCTATGTGCCTTCCTTCGTCTCTGCTCTCTTCTCCATTGTGACCTCAACATAGGGTTCTTACCCTTATAGTTTTCAGAGACGTATGCAGCCTTCTTAGATGATCTGAACTCTTTTTTGTAGTCCATTGAATTGCCCCTTTCCACATCAAACTTGGTCCACTTCGACTTTCCCTTTCTTCTGGAGTCGACAGGTTTCACCCATTTCTCATTTAGCACTTCACCACTAGGCTTTAAATTAGGTTAACTTGATCTAGGAATTTGAGGTCTTGCTGTAAACACCCCAAATTTTCCCTCACCCATTCACACCATGGCTTGTGATCATTTCATATGCATAAACTCAATCATAGCATCTCATATCACATTTTTGATTCATTGCATTGGTTCAAAGTCATCTGCATCTAGGTTTTGTGATCTGAGCAATCCAAGAGCTTCTTGAGCCACTCCAAAGGTAATCAATAACTTCAAAGGGGTCCATGTGTGTTCAAGTATCATATTATATCCTCTCAAAGTCAAGAATGTCAAAGGATCACAAGAACTGAGAATGGTATGGAAGCAGAGTCAGGCTTGACTGCACAGATGACCTAGAATTAGGGTTTTGGTTTCAGAGGCCATAACTCCAAATTTTTTGGTCATTCTTGTTTCTATTGGTCTCTATATGGTATAGGGAGTATGCATATCAATTTTCATTAAGAAACTCCATGGGGAAGTCATCTGATCAAGAGTTGACTTTTCAAGCAAGCCAGTGCAAAATCAGAGCATCTGAGGCCCCCAATAACCCAACCAAAGGGGATTCTTCATCATTTTGATTGTATATGATCTTTATTTGATCATAGAAGAAGTTGGAAGTTCACAAAATTGAATAATTTCAAGTCTTTTGCAAAGTTGACTTTTTGGGCAAGTTTGACTTTTAATGAAATTGTCATTTTAGGCAACTTTTTCAACCTTTACTTTTTGATTCAAAAAAGCTTCAAATGGAAAAACTTTGGTCATGAAAGTTGTAGAATGGATCATTCCCTTTTCAAAAAGTACAAGAACATGACCTAATTCATTTTGGATCAAAAGTTATGGCTTGTCAAAGTTGGCAAAAATCACAAAATTTCAAAGTTTCCACCAAAGAGGCAAAGTTGCAAATTCACATGTCAAGACAAATTGGGCTGTCAAATGCACTTCTAATCTTCATAACATGATCATACAACACCTAAAGTTCAGAATGGGCCAAGAAATTTCTCATTTTTGCGGCCTATGGATCAAGATATTTCATAAAGATCAAAAGCAAGGCAAGTTGCAAAACTCATCATAGTTTATCATCCACTTGCTGGCTAGCCTGCTGAGCCACCCTAGGCATCTCCCCTCATCATGCTGCGCAGGACACACCCTTTGTCCTTGGCTAGAAAGTAGCCCATACTTCTCTTACACCAACTTTGACATTTTGGCAAAAGGACCCATACCAATCAATAAAGCACACATCACATCTTCTGACCAATCCCATTTGTTTATACAAGCCAAAAGCAAGCCAAAGCAACAAGAACCCAAGCCTGAAACACTCCATAACTCAGCATTCTCATTTTCACCTCATCTTGCAAGAGCCTTCGTAACTCTCAGCACAAGCCACAAACACAAAAATAAACTTCACCAATCAACTCAACACACCTTCCTGGTCACAAAGCACCCTTCACCACAACCTGAAAGCCATTGAATCAAAAACACGATCACCACCTGCCATTGAACAGAACTCAAGCAAACTCTCAAACCAGCCATTGTAAACTTCAAACAAACCTTGCAAGCTTCTTAGGAGGATCAGTGGAGTAGATTTGAGCCAAAGAAACAGCCAGAAAGCTCTTGAATCGAAAGCTTCAGTTCAGGTAGTCAACTCAAAACTTTTTTCCAGAAACATGTTTTTAAGTTCTTAATAGCTTCTATGCACTCCCCTGATCATGAATATGTGTTTACTTTTGAAAATGGTTGAGAAACCAGCATGTATGAACTGTCTGAAATTTTTTGCCCTAAAATTGTTTTGTTTCGATTCAGCTGATTGATGAGTGAAAAATGAGATTTGAGTGGGGGTTTTGATTCAGTGAGGTGTGGGAATGATTTCTGGGCTTTTAGTTTTCATTTTTGTGAAGTTTTGAGGATTTTAGGGATTTTCAGGTGGGAGTCCCACCGGAGAAGACGACCGGAGGTCTTCTCCGGCCACCTGAAAATGATTAGGGCTAATCCCTGTAATTAATGAGAGTTTGAATCCTGAGCGTTGGATGAGCTGACTTGGTCAATTCCCGCGTGCATTCAATGGCCTGGATCCACCCACTTAACCCTAATCCACGTCATTAGTCATTTAATTAGGTTTTATAATTAATCTGGCCAGTTTGAATCTCCACCCTTGGATCTGCGCCAGTCAACACGCGCGCATTTCATTTGAATACCAGCCATTGATCTGTTTGACTTTCCATTTTATTTCATTTTATTTTCTTTTTATTTGATTTGTTTTCTCCATTTTATTTAAAATAGCAAAACCTTTTTAAAAATTCTGAAAATTTTTGTATAAACTTTTATTAATTTTAAGAAACCAAAAACATTTTTATTTTTATTTTTTGCATTAAAAAATATTTTTAAATCATTTAAAAGTTTATTTTTAATTAATTAATGAGAATTAATTAATTAAAAATAATTTTAGGTATTTAAAAATCACCAAAAAATTCATGAAACCTTCATAATCATTTAGAAACATTGTCCAACCCTCAAACCAAATTTCGTTTTTGATCTTGATGTCTTTTGAGAATTTTTCATGGAATTAAAATCATTTCAAGGCATTATTTTGATCCAAACTTCAAAAAATCATTTCTGCCTAACCATTAAGAGTGGGACTTTGATTCTTTTTGCATTGCATTTTGTTTAGCATGTAGTTTGTGAGATTAAATGGGCATGATTTGATCTTTCATTTTCAATTTGTTTGGCATTTTTCTTGTTAAGGTACCCTAAAACCCTAGAAAACTTAGGAAATTCATAACTTACATTAGGTTAAGAGTTAGAACCCCTCCTTTGGGCAGTGAGTTTGTATAGGATTAGGGTTCCTTTGAGTGCATTTTCAATTTTTTATCTTGATGTTTGCTTCTGATTTTGGTCTTTGTTTGGTGAATTGATCATAAACCCTAATTTGGGCTTCCTTTTGCATTCATCTTGTATTTGCATTCATACCTTGACTTGCCATAGCATTTTGTGCATCCATTTGATTCATTAGACATCTTAAGACATATTGAAAGCATGTTTGATCATTGCATCATGTATTTGCCATGTTGTATGTCATTTACATCTCATAACTTTTCATGTGTGTTCATGGTTCTAAACTTGCTCCATTTGCATCCATAAGCTTGTATGATCATCCCCATGTCTTGATTCATGTTTGCATCATTTCATAGCATTATTATCATCTCACTCATGCTTCTGGTTTTGGTTTGCATCATGCCATTCCATTTCATTTTGCATTGCATTGCATTCCTTTCACTAACTTTTCAGGTGGTAAGTTACTTTGAGAAGTGAATTTGCCTTCACTTCTCACAATTTATTTTCATCTCTCTTATGCATCATTGCTGCATTTTACTTTGTGTTTGAGATTGAGCTTGCTCTTTCTTCTTCTTCTTACTTTCTTTCTTCTAGTGACTTGACTTCTTAAATGAAGCAAGTTACTTTGCTTCTCCTGATCCTTTCATCTGCTTCCTGGTGGTTCCATTGAAGATCTTTCTTGTTAACCTCACAAACCTTAGAAACAACCAAGCATGACAATAATTAGGGTTTTGATTAGTCCTCCTTTAGATTTTGCCTTTGTGTCTCTTAGAGTCTTCTCTTCTCATCTCATGACCAAGGACTAAACCCTAAAGGCTTTAAGGCTTTGTGATTAAGCTTATGCCTGCATCCTTCTATTAGGATGGAGTGTATAACTTTAATCCTAAGTGTTAAACCCTTAATGTGTTTAAGTCCTTTAATCAATTCACTTAATAATCATCAAGACATCAAGCTTGTAACTTGGGCCTTGCATTAGGGTTCTAATTCTTCCTTAACTGGTCAAGAAGGACTAACCCTAGTGTTAATGGACAAGTCCCCCTCAAGTTGTCTTACAAATCATTAAACTCACTTCATCATCATATCATTAAATAAAATCCATTTAATAAAGGTTTTGTTTTGTCATGAGTTTAATCCCTAATCATGGATTAAGTTGAGGAACTTTCCTCAGCTTAAATATTCTCATCTATTATCCTTCTATTAGGATGGTGTAATGAGTCTGTTTAATCCCTGATTATGGCTTAACCTCATTACTTAACACTAAACAAAAACAACAAAAACATCTAAATAATCACAAGTAGGTTAATGATCTTAATCCTACATCAAAGGTGATTAAGTGTGAGAATCTGACTTCACACTTAAGGTATTCTCATTACCCCTAATCAGAGGGAAGATGTGATGAGTTTACTAACCCATTGGTTTAGGCTTAAGCTCATTATCTTATGACAAACTTTCAAAAGCAATAAAAGACTGAAAACTCAAAAACAAACAATAATCGTATCCTCAGGGATTCTTTTCTCATCTCATTCACTCTCAAACGAGAACTTGCTTCTTCCGTCTAATGCAAGACAGTTAGCACCTGAGCCAGACAGGTCATACACTTGAGCATAGGCAAGTAAGCAGTTCACAAGTCAATTCATCTTTCAGTCTCTTTGGGTCGAACTACGGTGTTCTGACTTCCTCATTGCACGAGAGGATACGTAGGCATAACTTAATGGTTATCAAACAAAAGTCTCTGTATATTCCCCCTCCTCCAGCTTTATTCTTTAAGCCTCATGATCTTGAGCATCTTATTCCTGTTCTTACACTGACACTGTACATTTACACATTTCATACTTCTTTTACACTGACACCTGTACATCCTTTTCCAGCTATTTTATACACAAATTGCACTGACACTACCCCTTTAAAACACAAATCTTTTAAGCGTGGATCCCGTCGAGTACGGCGGACAATCTGGGTGTTAATACCTTCCCAGGTTGTAACCAACCCCCTTTCTCAGTCTCTCTGGTTCGCAACCGTCTTATCCATATCTTTTCTAGGTCTATGCAGCATTGCCTTTCCCCCGGGATAAAAATGCCTAGCTGGCGACTCTCTTCATTTCCTGTGAGTTCACTCCTGTGTGTTATCACACCCTCCTCTCGCCGACCGTTCGCGTTTGTACCATATTTGAGCCCAGTCTCATCTTTTGGGAGCGACAGCTTGGCGACTCTGCTGGGGACCCTTATACTGTAACCAGGGCTTCTGGTTCTTTTTGTGGGTTCCTCCTAGCGCTTGTTTGATTTGTGTTTACGGGGGTGTTATGTGCTATTTGTGCTTGTATTTGTATTCATTTTTGCTTTATGTACAGTTGTTTTACTGTTTTCTTTATAACTTTACATATATCATACTGTCATACTGTGCTGGCTGGATCTGTTTTGTTGCTTTGGTGGGTGGGTGTTCTACTGAGAGTTAAGGTTCTATACCTGGGACCTGAGTGACACCTAGGCTAGAGTGGTTCATGTTATTTCCCATTCCATTTCGGTCTGGTGCGGGAATATGAAACACGGTTCAGATATGGGTTTCTTCTTGAGAACTCTGTGCTGCAGATTTCCTGTAGTGCTAGGGCTATCTGGGAAGCCTGCTAAGTCTGGATGACCTTTACTATGACCTTCAGAAACTTAGGTGAATTAGAGGAGGATCTTTTATGGTTATTGTAAACACTGTACCTCCGGGTTAGAAGTGTTTACACTTCTCATAACTGATCCAAGTCTGAGGATCCTTGTTTTAGAACATCACCTGTGAGGGGGGTGGGCTGTTTACAGGTTTGCAGGTACCCTTGACCTCAGCATACCCTGTTACTTTGTTTTGATTAAGAGTACTCCATGTTGGAACAGTTCTTGTGATTTGTAACCCTGGACATGTGACTCTTTATTTGAGTCACCCACCTTGGTTACTGGACTTATGAACCTCCATCTGGATTTCTTGAACATACCTAGACTTATATCAGAGCACTTGATCAGATCCAGCTCAGTCACAAACCCTTGCATATCATTTGCATACATCATCATTGCATCATTTTAACATTTTCTTATTTGTTTTTCAGGGTATCCATACTTTATTTTGGATTGGTTTTGACCCCATCATCAACATAGACCTATCTACTTCAGCTATCAGCTACCTGCTTCAGTCACCAGTCTCAGCCTGTCAGTGGCCCATCATCAGTATCATTCTCCATCATCAGCACCTGTCTCAACTCTTCTTCAACAACATGGTGTTGTACCCCAAATTTGTCCTACCTGCATTTTATTTTTGTCTAATCTTTGTTCAGAAAATAAAAAAAGAATATGTGGTTTTAGTTTTCTTTTTCTATTTTTAGGGTCAATATCACAAGGAGGCTCTATGATTTCGTTTATGGTCCATTAGATAAAGTGTGATGAAAGCAGGATGCAGAGTAGTCAAGATGTCTGGTTTGGTTCAGTAATCAAGATCGTTGCAATTTTTTAATTGTGTATGTCCATGTTCTCGTTATTGACTCAAAGGAATTCAAGCATGTCATTTGTTCAAGATTTGTTCTAAAATGGTACAAAAAGGGGGTCTCATATGGATTATTCAAATTCAAACATGATAAAAATTGGCATTGTTTTGTTTAAAGTTGAAAGGTACAAATTTACAAATCCAAGACCCATGGCCATGTTGAAAAGGATCATTTATTGATTCATGGTTAGATTAATTTTCTCAAAATTTCACTCTAAGTTTGTTTTCAACAAATAGTTCAAAGGAAATTTGAATCTGATTTGTGGAGTTAATTGAAGCATGGCATGTCATAAGTATGGCTATAGGATTGGTTTTAAGTTCTAACTTGTAAAGTTAAATCGATTTTCTGGTCATGTTAAGCTGCATTATATTCAAGTACTACCTAATGACCATGTTTGAATTATTTTCATGCCATGATGTCTCAAGCCATGTTTCAAGAAGCCCAAATACATGATTGGTCAGATAATACAAGAGCAACTTGAATTTGATCATAAAGTAAAATATTCAAGCGGGAACAAAATTAGTAGAAGAAGCTCATGTTCGAAGTTGAGATGATATCATGGATACAGTCATAAGTTTGGTTACAGTAAAATATTGGCTTAGGCTATTGTTGAATATCCAATAAATTATTGTAACAAAATCCTAAATTGTTGAACTTAAAGGCACAAAATTTCAAAGAAGTGGCAGGCCTGCGTTTTTATTCAAAGGTTAATCCAATTCAAAAGAGCTGGTGGACTGATCTCAGAGAACAACACAGTCTGGTGCGGAAATGCACACTCCACAAGAAAGTTATCTTCACACCTCAAGCCCGCCTACTTCAAAGGCCTAGGCCATGGATTGCATATCGTTGCTCTCGCCTCATAGATCGTCGGTCGTCTTGCCACCATTCTGTAAAGAGAAAGAACAATCAATTCAGGTCCACACAAGCGAGCGGAGTGTTGTATTATTTCGAAAAGCATACCATGCTGGACACAATGCTACAAGTATCCATTTTCTTTCCATGTGAGCTTAAAGTTTTGTCGTCGCGATGCCAATCTTACTCCATATGGACCTTACCATCAGCCGGGTACATGAAAAAAGAAGGAAATGCAATAGGTGATCAACATAAGTAGAAGCATTAAACACTCGGAGGAAAGTATCAAAAGAAGTAAGTTACAGTTCTTGAATTTTAAGAATTCTAAAAAAACACAAGATGCTAAAGGTGTTTCATTCCAATCAGTTTTCCAGCTTGTGACATCATTCATACAGATTCTACCGGTTTCTTGAAATTGAAGGCCACAAAGGGCCTTGATCATTTTCAGATTTGTCTTGTAAAGGCTAGTTGCGAAACAAGTTGTGGAAGATTTATGATCAATTTAAGATTCAGAACAGAGGCACCAATCATAAGGCTATCTCTTGACTCATTCATGACACCGACGCGAGGTTTTATCATAGAGTTTTCAATAATCTTACCGTGGGTTCTAAACATTTCGCGAGTGCAAATTTTGAGTTCCAAGATTCCTGCATCGTCAAGTCACCACAAGTTCCTCATGTCTCACTCGAGTTTCCAAGTTCATCCAAGTGTCGCTCCTCACCGAAACAATGCAGATTGCTAAAACCGAGTATCTTGTTTTTTTAAGTTAGACCTGCAAGGCGTCAACACAGTTTTAATCAGAACAAGTATTGAGTATCATCGTCTTAACAAGCCATTGCAGTCCAGAGATGAAAGAAGATAGAAACACTTGTAATCTAAACATAACAATGGAGATGGGAAGGGAAAGTTTTAAAGGACTAGCACCAAAACCAGGATGACAAGAACCATATCAGTGCACAAGAATGCCAAACCTGCAGCCCAGTTTCAGTTTTCGAAAGCAGCAGCTATTCCTTAGTTGAGAACTCTAGTTTCAAGTTACCAGTACTCACAGCAGGTGCATCCTCTCAAACGCTCGGAACCATTTCTTCCAACTGTGACGTACGAAGAGAGTGAACGTACGAACAACTGCAGGAGTCACAAGATGCATCAGAATTCATTGGCTGATTTCAAATACAAATTTCAAAGAAAGCAAAATTAGGAAATGTTCATACTAAAAAAACTGATTCAAGCTTTTCATCAAGCTGAAAACAACAAGCAGTCCTTGATCTTCTCATTTCCATACCAAATAAGTCACAGCCGAAGAAAAAACAGGTTCTCATTATCTGCAGCAAATATGAGCTTCATGGTGACAAATAAGGAATTGGAATCCGTAAGCCTATCAAGAGATTTTCAGGACAAGTTATGAAGTCCCGGTTGTCATGATCCATCACCTTCATTTCGCGAATTGTCCAAGATTCCTCCATTAGCAAGTTGCCATTGTTTCTTCAACGTCACATGCTTCCAAATTCTTACAAATTTCTTCATGTATCAAACACACTCAACTTGAAAGGAAGCTTCCATTTCACATCGATAACCCGCAATTTTCATACAGCTGAAGCATAAGCTTGAATCCAAGACTCCGGTAACAAAACTTGTTAGTGCAGCAGGATCAGCTTTAGAATCAAGCATAACTGATTCTCAAGCTGCAGGGAGGAAACATGATGTGTTAAATCATGTTCATCACAAAGTATAGTCCAAGCAAGAAGTCAAAGAATAAACTTCAGCAGAGAAAAACATTGGTGAAAGCAATAAAAAGTCAGCAGTTAAATTACCTTTTCACGGTCAGTAAAAAATCAGAGAAAAAACTACCAGGGACCACCTTGTTTCTAGAAGCTTTTCCAAATGACGCTGCAGACAAAACAATTTCAGTGAGTCACCAATTCAAGAGGTCCCCACACAAAATCTCACAAATTCCCTCTAACGGAATGATTCTACAGCTCACCAATTTCTTCCTCATTTTTCCAATTCTACCCCCTTTGAATGCCTCTATTTAACAGACCTGTGCTCACATATTGAAAAGGGGAGAGATATTGAAAAGACCTAAATCAGAATAACTTACCTTTCCTCTTCATCAATCTTTCAAAAAACAGACCAAAATCCCTTTGCCAATCTCACCACAGATCCACAAACTCTTTCTGCAAACCGAAAACACCATAGCCCTACGTTCAAACAAAACTCACCACACTTCATAAGCAAAACAAAACCATTCAAAGAAAAATAAGAACCGAGAGAGAGTTTGAGACCAAATAGAAAACACAAACCCGAGACGCGATTGAGAGTTGGACAGAGAGATCCGAGCAGATCAAACCGTAAAACCTTGTGTGATTGAGAGTCGATTCGAGCGTGAGAGAGAGCAATTGAAAGAGTTTGAGGTGGAATGAGAATCACAAATTTGTGAGACCTGTTGAGCGGCGTCTTTGAGAGTGAAAACATGGTGGGTTGCTCGTTCCTTTGTGTTTTGCTATTTATCTTGTTTTATTTTAAATTTATATTTATTATTTGTTTACGACTATGTTTACAGTTTATTAGTATCAAGGGTTGACCCAAAATGTTTTCTTTACTGCACTACCATAGCCGATGCATTCCCTCTTCCCTTTTTTTATTATTTGTTTTATTTATTTATTATTATTTACTGATTATGTTGGGCCTGGGTAAGCCATTGTTTGGATATGTTTTTCTATTCACACAAGAGATATAAATGTGACACCTTTCTTGCATTTCAATTGTTTTTCTTTAGATTTATGGATATGATAGTGAGCTCTTATATTAGTTTTTCTTGATTCATCTTTGTTTTCTATTTATTTGTTTATTATTTCGGTCAATGATATAACTGTGTTTCCTTGATATTCGGTATTTATCGACGTTATCGGAATCGTTATGAGACCATTTTGTCTATATTAATTCGTAAATATTTTATATACTCATTTTATTATTTATATTCATTTTATATGGGCCTATGATATAACTAATGGTTTATTGACATTCGATTTTTTAATCGACGTTGTCTAAACCGATTTGAGGCCATTTTTCTATTTCCTATTTATTTATCGGTTTATCGATTTATTTCACATTTTTGTTGTGGTCTATGATATTATTATCCGATTTGTGACATTCGATTTATCGACGTTGTCCAAATTGATATGAGACCGTTTTTTTATCATTTCTTATGGTTTCTAATTATTTTAGATCCATTGTCATTATCGACTTTATTCTTATATCCGGCCAATGATAAATGGTGATATTCGATTTCTAATAAATCGACGTTATCCCCTAATTTGAGGCCACACTTTTATTTTTCTTACTATTTCTCATTATCTCAATTTATTTTATTCGGCCGATGAATAAATATTTGAATATTCGATTTCTAATAAATCGACGTTATTTAAATTAAATATGAGGCCAAATTATTATTTTATCATTATTTCGACTTTTATTTTAGTTTTATGGTCGATGATATAACAAACGATCTAAATGTTCGATTTCGACAAATCGGTGTCATTTAGATCAATATGAGACAAATTCTATTCTTTTATCGCACTTCTTCTATTTAAATAATCATTTGATTATAAAGTAACGCTCGACTTCTCATAGAATGATTCTAACTTTGAATCGATTCTAAGATAGTTAAAGAGCTAAATTTCTACGCTTCCGATTTAATTCGAGCTCCAACGGCTCCGCCTTAGCTTAGTATTAGGAATCGTTCTCGCGTAACCATTTAACCTTTAACTTCCATTTTGCACTCACCCTTCGCGATCGCTTTATGTCTCTCAATCGACCTACCAAGACGGTTCTTTTAAATCCAAACCCTTGATCCAACGTCAAGTGGTCTTAGGTAATAAAATACTTTAATAATATGAGAAAAATTGTACGCCACGAGCCTTAAGTGGTAGAAAGGAGGATTACGAGCTCTCGTTATTCGCTCCGATTATTCCGTCGCAAGACACTCGGCTTGTTGGTTCGGAATAAACTATCCATAGTCTTTAGTGCAATTCGACTCCTAAAGAAAGCATAATAAAATTTAATTCCCTTTCCTCTTTTAGCAAGTAATTCATTAGGCATGGACATACTTCCGCGCGTGACAACTTAGAAGGTTCCCATCGAGTACGATGGATGTAGGGGGTGCTAATACCTTCCCCCTGCATAACCGACTTCCGAACCCCGACAATGGTTACGATGACCTTGTCTTTATCCTTTCTTCCCGGGTTTTATCTATATTTTCCCTTTCCCTCTTTGGGAATAAATAAAATTAGGTGGCGACTCTCAAGTCAGCCCAGCCGCGACCGCATTCGCGAGGATCGTATTTTTCGAGGTACGACAGCTGGCGACTCTGCTGGGGACTGGTTCACCCCTATGCAAGTCAAGCCTAATCTAGGTTGCTTCACGCTTGTTTGTATGCTTACCTTTATGTCTTTCTTGTTTATCTTTTACCGCTTTCTTTATCGCTTTCCATAATATACCTTGTGGTTCTTGGATCGATATTTTGAAACTTGAGTGAAAGGCTTTATACCCGGGCTTTCGAATGAAAACATAAGTTAGCGAGGTTGTGTAGTATGGGCTCCTGAGAGAACCACTCTCATGGGTTGTCGATACGAAAACCTCACTTGGAGTAGATTCTAATGAGAACAATGACGACCGTCAAGCTTTTGACGTGTGTGCTCAGTTATTTTCATTAGGGTCGTCGACTCTGAGGACCTTTAGAACCTTTTGGTTAAAACATCGGTTGATGGTTGCGTAGTATGGGGCACCAGGGTTCGCCCTCGCGTGGCTCGATACGAAAACCTCACTTGGAATAGACTTACTCAATGGAGTTGATTGACTGTCAAGAATATATAAAGCTGACACGTGCATCAAACAATTGAGAAAGGTCCATAACTCTGAGACTTTGTTTTAAACCTCGTGTCGGTGATCGCGTAGTATGGGGCACCGAGAGACTTCCCTCTCGCGTGGCTCGATACGAAGATCTCACCCAAAATAGATTCATATGGCGGAGTCAATCAACCATCATGCTTATGGCGCGTGTGATGAACAGCCATATGAATTGATAACTTTGGGGTCCCTAAAACCTTAGAGTCTACCCAGTGAGTTCCTGATCAGAATATCCTCCATCCGTACCTTGGACTTGTGATACCATGACTTTATGTTTAATATGTTTTCACATTTTTGCATATCATTGCATTCATATTTGCATTCATTTTGTATTCATAGTCACTCATGTTCATTCGTTCTCGTCTTCAGTTGTTGAGTACCCGTCAAGCTGATTCCTAAGCACAGATTCGGAACTGAAGCCAACATTGGAAGAAGAATGGAAAATCAAGAGCAGCATAACAGAAGGGTTAGAGAAGACCTCAATGAGTTGAAAGGAAACATGGATGTGCTCATGGAGATGATGCAAACATTGTTGGCTAGGGAAGCTCAATCTCAGAAGATTGTCATACCTCAAATCAATGTTATCCCTACGGGTATCGTTTCCCAAGCTGTTTATGAGAATCCTCACTTTTTGCACCATGCTGCTGAGTCTTCTGGAAAATCCTCTGAAAAGTCTCAAAAGAGGAAGGAGTTTGTGACAAAAGTTGAAGATAGGGCTCCCCCACAAAGGAATGCTGGTCAGAATCTGAATCACAGAGTCAGAAATAGGACTACAATTGACCCTATTCCTATGGCGTATTCTGAGTTGTACCCTTATTTGGTCCTAAAAGGTCTAATCACAACTAGACCCCTTAATTCTCCAAATCCTCTTCCAGCAGGATTTAGAACTGATCTTCATTGTCCATACCATGAAGGAGCTGCAGGCCATGATATTGAACATTGTTATGCCTTCCAACGTCGAGTTCAAGACTTGGTTAGAATGGATGTGCTCACTTTCACACCGAGAGTGATTCCCCATGTTGGTAGACATCATATACCAGAACAAAGTGGCTGAAGATTTGATTGAAGAATCACAAGTTACTACCTAAAGCCAGTGGGTCAGACGGGAAAGATCATCCTTGCTATTGATTAGACACTAGGCCTTGTTTCTCTTCAGTTTTAATTTCCTTGTTTGTATTATGTGTACTTGTTTAAAGACTTTGTTTATTCTCTAATGTTAATGTTAACGAAATGAGCATCGCATGTTTTGAATCAATTCATTCACCTTCATATTCGTGTGTATTTATGCTTTTCATTTTCAAACAATATATACCATTGTTTCTCTTATTCATCTATTGTATAAGCAATGATTGGAGGGAGGATGACGAAAAATACCCAAACTGTTGAATGGTATGCTTTCAAAATAAAATCTTGCTGATGATATACAGGCATTGTTTCAACTCCCAAACACTGGAGAAATAAGGAAGTTAATCCATTGCCAACCCCTTTGAGCCTAGAAGTTGGAGTTTCTTTTTACACGAAAAACCCTAATTTTAACCCGGGGCAGGGTAGTTCTCAATTAATTCAAATGTGCATTCAATTTCAGGAGAATCATTCTTTACACCTTTCAATAAGGCTTTCAAGCCCAAGTTTTCCTTTGCATAATTGTCGAGGAAGTTAATGGCAGTCATTGTCCAAATCAAAAATGAAAAAGCCGCTAAGTCAACACCTAAAAGGCGACTTAGGCAAAAATAAAAGCATCCCGCTGGACTGAAAACATCAAAGATACAGTTCAGGCAAAAGTTAGGGATAATAAGAATTTCAAATCATGAGAGGTCACCAAAATTCCTCAGCAAATACAAGAATGAGTTGATCCAAAATCCTCATAAAATAAAAACCAACAAATGTTGTGAATAAGCAGTGACTGCTATCCAATAATCTCTTGGTTTCTGAGCCATCATTTCAGTACAACTTTAAATAACCTGAATGCATAGGTGGAATTAGTTGAGCGTAGGACTGAAGATCATCACGGAGAATGGGTTGGGTAAAATTAAATTTTGAGTCTTATATCCTTTGTTTCATGAACCGTGAACCAAGCCACGTTACAACCATTTAAAGACCTAATTGAAGCTAGGTTTGTTTTGAAAGCATATCGCAGCAAGGTTGCGTAAGCTGACTCCCCATGAGATTTGCCAATCATTTGCTTTGGTATCATACCTTTTTCATATTTTTTCAATGTGCATTATATTTCACTTTGCACTTTGCATGACTTAATAAACAGTGCATTCTTGCCAGTATATTCATTTTCATTACACCAATATCATTCCAATAATGATTTTGATTTCAAAATTTGTGCTTGAGCGTTGTATTAAAATTAACATTTTTTGAATGAACATTTTATTTACAATAAGTGCTCATCCTCAAGGAATTCTAAACAGTTGAGAAACTTGACCCATGATCCTATCAGGGGCACCTTACAGTCAAAAGATCATATTCTTCAAGGAATCATCTTTCCAAGACTCGTGCTGGGGCAAACATTTCAAGCAACCAGTCAAGCAGTCACTTCAGGATCATTCAACATGGGGCAGTCTACTTCAATCAATCCCCAAGCAAAACTTATCTCTCCTTCCCAAGAAGATCAGCATCTTGATACTTTGTACAAGAATGGTTGAAGTTGTGTTCAAGACATCGTTCAAAGGCATAGTTGGCAAAAGTTTACTGTGTTGTGGAATCAGCTACTTCAGCCGCACCTCTCCAAAAGAGTCTTATCTATTGGTTTCATCATTTGCATTCATATTGGCATTTGCTTTGCAAGCATCGACCATTTACATTACACAATTTCATATCAAGCATAGCTCTAAGTTTACTTGGTGCTCATATGCATTTCCCGAGGTCTTGTCATCTTACCTTGTGGTCAAAGTCCAACTTTGTTTGGCACCCTTAAAGTCCAATTTCTATTGGCAACCACCAAAAGTCAAAGTCCAACTCACTTGGCACCTACCAAAGCAGTCGTGTCTGTCACCCTGTCTTCCATCCAATGTTATTCTTGGATCCAGATTTCTCTCTCCGGTTGTTCCCATTGAGAAATTCATTTTTCTTCAGATTTCTCTCTCCGGTTGTTCCCATTGAGAAGTTCTTATTTCCTTTAATTTTCTCACTCCGGTTGTTCCCATTGAGAAATTCTTATTTCTTTTAACTTTCTCACTCTGGTTAATCCCATTGAGAAGTTCTTATCTCCTTTAATTTTCTCACTCCGGTTGTTCCCATTGAGAAATTCCTATTTTTCTTCTAGTTTCTCTCTCCGGTTGTTCCCATTGAGAAATCCTTATTTCCTTCTAGTTTCTCTCTCCGGTTGTTCCCATTGAGAAATCCTTATTTCCTTCTAGTTTCTCTCTCCGGTTGTTCCCATTGAGAAATCCTTATTTCCTTCTAGTTTCTCTCTCCGGTTGTTCCCATTGAGAAATCCTTATTTCCTTCTAGTTTCTCTCTCCGGTTGTTCCCATTGAGAAATCCTTATTTCCTTCTAGTTTCTCTCTCCGGTTGTTCCCATTGAGAAATCCTTATTTCCTTCTAGTTTCTCTCTCCGGTTGTTCCCATTGAGAAATCCTTATTTCCTTCTAGTTTCTCTCTCCGGTTGTTCCCATTGAGAAATCCTTATTTCCTTCTATTTTATCTCTCCGGTTGTTCCCATTGAGAAATTCTTATTTCCTTCAACTTTCTCACTCCGGTTGGTCCCATTGAGAAGCTTTTGTTTCCTTCAAAGTTCTCACACCGGTTAATCCCATTGAGAAGCTCCTATTCCTTTCAACCTTTCTCACTCCGGTTATTCCCATTGAGAAGTTATTATTACTTTCAAATTTCTCACTCTGGTTGTTCCCATTGAGAAAATCCCTTATTCCTTCAATTTTCTCTCTCCGGTTATTCCCATTGAGAAATTCGTTATTTCTTTCAACTGTCTCTCTCCGGTTCATCCCATTGAGAAGTTTGGCACAAATTTTATTGCAAGTATCATCTCTCTGAATGCCTCGTTGAAATTTTGAATGTTTCCCTTGGTATACCTTCATAATTTGGCCTCATTCCATATCTAGTATTCTTCTAGATGTTTCGGGCGTTGATTTCCAAATTTGGTGTTTGTGTATCCATAAATTCTTCTGGATGTACCATTCTATTGGTTTTTTTCTCTTATCTCAGGTATTTATGACTACTCTCTGTAACCCAGACAAAGTTTCAGAAATATCTTGTGTCCTAACCAGTTTCTTACCTTATCATTTTCATTGTTTTCTTCTCATTCAATCATTTCTTCATTTAAGACTTTATGTCATATTATTTCATATCGCATTCAAACTGCATTTAATCCCCAACAATTGCATCCATGCATGCATATCACATTTCAACATCGCATTGCATTTTTGTATCGGACAAATTTTGGGTCTGCTTATATCTAATTGACTCTTACTTTAGAATCGAACGCCCTGTGGCCGTTCACTTCAAGTTTAAGACAATTAGATAGGGGCATCTGTTGTACCCCAAATTTGTCCTACCTGCATTTTATTTTTGTCTAATCTTTGTTCAGAAAATAAAAAAAGAATATGTGGTTTTAGTTTTCTTTTTCTATTTTTAGGGTCAATATCACAAGGAGGCTCTATGATTTCGTTTATGGTCCATTAGATAAAGTGTGATGAAAGCAGGATGCAGAGTAGTCAAGATGTCTGGTTTGGTTCAGTAATCAAGATCGTTGCAATTTTTTAATTGTGTATGTCCATGTTCTCGTTATTGACTCAAAGGAATTCAAGCATGTCATTTGTTCAAGATTTGTTCTAAAATGGTACAAAAAGGGGGTCTCATATGGATTATTCAAATTCAAACATGATAAAAATTGGCATTGTTTTGTTTAAAGTTGAAAGGTACAAATTTACAAATCCAAGACCCATGGCCATGTTGAAAAGGATCATTTATTGATTCATGGTTAGATTAATTTTCTCAAAATTTCACTCTAAGTTTGTTTTCAACAAATAGTTCAAAGGAAATTTGAATCTGATTTGTGGAGTTAATTGAAGCATGGCATGTCATAAGTATGGCTATAGGATTGGTTTTAAGTTCTAACTTGTAAAGTTAAATCGATTTTCTGGTCATGTTAAGCTGCATTATATTCAAGTACTACCTAATGACCATGTTTGAATTATTTTCATGCCATGATGTCTCAAGCCATGTTTCAAGAAGCCCAAATACATGATTGGTCAGATAATACAAGAGCAACTTGAATTTGATCATAAAGTAAAATATTCAAGCGGGAACAAAATTAGTAGAAGAAGCTCATGTTCGAAGTTGAGATGATATCATGGATACAGTCATAAGTTTGGTTACAGTAAAATATTGGCTTAGGCTATTGTTGAATATCCAATAAATTATTGTAACAAAATCCTAAATTGTTGAACTTAAAGGCACAAAATTTCAAAGAAGTGGCAGGCCTGCGTTTTTATTCAAAGGTTAATCCAATTCAAAAGAGCTGGTGGACTGATCTCAGAGAACAACACAGTCTGGTGCGGAAATGCACACTCCACAAGAAAGTTATCTTCACACCTCAAGCCCGCCTACTTCAAAGGCCTAGGCCATGGATTGCATATCGTTGCTCTCGCCTCATAGATCGTCGGTCGTCTTGCCACCATTCTGTAAAGAGAAAGAACAATCAATTCAGGTCCACACAAGCGAGCGGAGTGTTGTATTATTTCGAAAAGCATACCATGCTGGACACAATGCTACAAGTATCCATTTTCTTTCCATGTGAGCTTAAAGTTTTGTCGTCGCGATGCCAATCTTACTCCATATGGACCTTACCATCAGCCGGGTACATGAAAAAAGAAGGAAATGCAATAGGTGATCAACATAAGTAGAAACATTAAACACTCGGAGGAAAGTATCAAAAGAAGTAAGTTACAGTTCTTGAATTTTAAGAATTCTAAAAAAACACAAGATGCTAAAGGTGTTTCATTCCAATCAGTTTTCCAGCTTGTGACATCATTCATACAGATTCTACCGGTTTCTTGAAATTGAAGGCCACAAAGGGCCTTGATCATTTTCAGATTTGTCTTGTAAAGGCTAGTTGCGAAACAAGTTGTGGAAGATTTATGATCAATTTAAGATTCAGAACAGAGGCACCAATCATAAGGCTATCTCTTGACTCATTCATGACACCGACGCAAGGTTTTATCATTGAGTTTTCAATAATCTTACCGTGGGTTCTAAACATTTCGCGAGTGCAAATTTTGAGTTCCAAGATTCCTGCATCGTCAAGTCACCACAAGTTCCTCATGTCTCACTCGAGTTTCCAAGTTCATCCAAGTGTCGCTCCTCACCGAAACAATGCAGATTGCTAAAACCGAGTATCTTGTTTTTTTAAGTTAGACCTGCAAGGCGTCAACACAGTTTTAATCAGAACAAGTATTGAGTATCATCGTCTTAACAAGCCATTGCAGTCCAGAGATGAAAGAAGATAGAAACACTTGTAATCTAAACATAACAATGGAGATGGGAAGGGAAAGTTTTAAAGGACTAGCACCAAAACCAGGATGACAAGAACCATATCAGTGCACAAGAATGCCAAACCTGCAGCCCAGTTTCAGTTTTCGAAAGCAGCAGCTATTCCTTAGTTGAGAACTCTAGTTTCAAGTTACCAGTACTCACAGCAGGTGCATCCTCTCAAACGCTCGGAACCATTTCTTCCAACTGTGACGTACGAAGAGAGTGAACGTACGAACAACTGCAGGAGTCACAAGATGCATCAGAATTCATTGGCTGATTTCAAATACAAATTTCAAAGAAAGCAAAATTAGGAAATGTTCATACTAAAAAAACTGATTCAAGCTTTTCATCAAGCTGAAAACAACAAGCAGTCCTTGATCTTCTCATTTCCATACCAAATAAGTCACAGCCGAAGAAAAAACAGGTTCTCATTATCTGCAGCAAATATGAGCTTCATGGTGACAAATAAGGAATTGGAATCCGTAAGCCTATCAAGAGATTTTCAGGACAAGTTATGAAGTCCCGGTTGTCATGATCCATCACCTTCATTTCGCGAATTGTCCAAGATTCCTCCATTAGCAAGTTGCCATTGTTTCTTCAACGTCACATGCTTCCAAATTCTTACAAATTTCTTCATGTATCAAACACACTCAACTTGAAAGGAAGCTTCCATTTCACATCGATAACCCGCAATTTTCATACAGCTGAAGCATAAGCTTGAATCCAAGACTCCGGTAACAAAACTTGTTAGTGCAGCAGGATCAGCTTTAGAATCAAGCATAACTGATTCTCAAGCTGCAGGGAGGAAACAGGATGTGTTAAATCATGTTCATCACAAAGTATAGTCCAAGCAAGAAGTCAAAGAATAAACTTCAGCAGAGAAAAACATTGGTGAAAGCAATAAAAAGTCAGCAGTTAAATTACCTTTTCACGGTCAGTAAAAAATCAGAGAAAAAACTACCAGGGACCACCTTGTTTCTAGAAGCTTTTCCAAATGACGCTGCAGACAAAACAATTTCAGTGAGTCACCAATTCAAGAGGTCCCCACACAAAATCTCACAAATTCCCTCTAACGGAATGATTCTACAGCTCACCAATTTCTTCCTCATTTTTCCAATTCTACCCCCTTTGAATGCCTCTATTTAACAGACCTGTGCTCACATATTGAAAAGGGGAGAGATATTGAAAAGACCTAAATCAGAATAACTTACCTTTCCTCTTCATCAATCTTTCAAAAAACAGACCAAAATCCCTTTGCCAATCTCACCACAGATCCACAAACTCTTTCTGCAAACCGAAAACACCATAGCCCTACGTTCAAACAAAACTCACCACACTTCATAAGCAAAACAAAACCATTCAAAGAAAAATAAGAACCGAGAGAGAGTTTGAGACCAAATAGAAAACACAAACCCGAGACGCGATTGAGAGTTGGACAGAGAGATCCGAGCAGATCAAACCGTAAAACCTTGTGTGATTGAGAGTCGATTCGAGCGTGAGAGAGAGCAATTGAAAGAGTTTGAGGTGGACTGAGAATCACAAATTTGTGAGACCTGTTGAGTGGCGTCTTTGAGAGTGAAAACATGGTGGGTTGCTCGTTCCTTTGTGTTTTGCTATTTATCTTGTTTTATTTTAAATTTATATTTATTATTTGTTTACGACTATGTTTACAGTTTATTAGTATCAAGGGTTGACCCAAAATGTTTTCTTTACTGCACTACCATAGCCGATGCATTCCCTCTTCCCTTTTTTTATTATTTGTTTTATTTATTTATTATTATTTACTGATTATGTTGGGCCTGGGTAAGCCATTGTTTGGATATGTTTTTTCTATTCACACAAGAGATATAAATGTGACACCTTTCTTGCATTTCAATTGTTTTTCTTTAGATTTATGGATATGATAGTGAGCTCTTATATTAGTTTTTCTTGATTCATCTTTGTTTTCTATTTATTTGTTTATTATTTCGGTCAATGATATAACTGTGTTTCCTTGATATTCGGTATTTATCGACGTTATCGGAATCGTTATGAGACCATTTTGTCTATATTAATTCGTAAATATTTTATATACTCATTTTATTATTTATATTCATTTTATATGGGCCTATGATATAACTAATGGTTTATTGACATTCGATTTTTTAATCGACGTTGTCTAAACCGATTTGAGGCCATTTTTCTATTTCCTATTTATTTATCGGTTTATCGATTTATTTCACATTTTTGTTGTGGTCTATGATATTATTATCCGATTTGTGACATTCGATTTATCGACGTTGTCCAAATTGATATGAGACCGTTTTTTTATCATTTCTTATGGTTTCTAATTATTTTAGATCCATTGTCATTATCGACTTTATTCTTATATCCGGCCAATGATAAATGGTGATATTCGATTTCTAATAAATCGACGTTATCCCCTAATTTGAGGCCACACTTTTATTTTTCTTACTATTTCTCATTATCTCAATTTATTTTATTCGGCCGATGAATAAATATTTGAATATTCGATTTCTAATAAATCGACGTTATTTAAATTAAATATGAGGCCAAATTATTATTTTATCATTATTTCGACTTTTATTTTAGTTTTATGGTCGATGATATAACAAACGATCTAAATGTTCGATTTCGACAAATCGGTGTCATTTAGATCAATATGAGACAAATTCTATTCTTTTATCGCACTTCTTCTATTTAAATAATCATTTGATTATAAAGTAACGCTCGACTTCTCATAGAATGATTCTAACTTTGAATCGATTCTAAGATAGTTAAAGAGCTAAATTTCTACGCTTCCGATTTAATTCGAGCTCCAACGGCTCCGCCTTAGCTTAGTATTAGGAATCGTTCTCGCGTAACCATTTAACCTTTAACTTCCATTTTGCACTCACCCTTCGCGATCGCTTTATGTCTCTCAATCGACCTACCAAGACGGTTCTTTTAAATCCAAACCCTTGATCCAACGTCAAGTGGTCTTAGGTAATAAAATACTTTAATAATATGAGAAAAATTGTACGCCACGAGCCTTAAGTGGTAGAAAGGAGGATTACGAGCTCTCGTTATTCGCTCTGATTATTCCGTCGCAAGACACTCAGCTTGTTGGTTCGGAATAAACTATCCATAGTCTTTAGTGCAATTCGACTCCTAAAGAAAGCATAATAAAATTTAATTCCCTTTCCTCTTTTAGCAAGTAATTCATTAGGCATGGACATACTTCCGCGCGTGACAACTTAGAAGGTTCCCATCGAGTACGATGGATGTAGGGGGTGCTAATACCTTCCCCCTGCATAACCGACTTCCGAACCCCGACAATGGTTACGATGACCTTGTCTTTATCCTTTCTTCCCGGGTTTTATCTATATTTTCCCTTTCCCTCTTTGGGAATAAATCAAAATTAGGTGGCGACTCTCAAGTCAGCCCAGCCGCGACCGCATTCGCGAGGATCGTATTTTTCGAGGTACGACACATGGCACCTAAGAAGAGTAACATCTCCTATCATTTCTTTCAGCCTGAGCTAGCTGACATCAGGAGGATTCAGACCCTGATTACTCCAGACCATATACCACTATTCAGAGAACACTATGGAGGCATACTTGATGTGGTTATGGATTTGGACCCTTCACAGAGGAGCCTGATTCATACTTGCCTGCAGTTCTATGATCCCCCTCTGAGGTGTTTCACTTTTCAGGATTTTCAGTTGGGACCTTTGTTAGAGGAGTACTCATCATTGGTTGGTGTACCTATCAGGGGTGGAGTCCCCTTCAACCCAGAGATGGCTTTTCCCGGTAATGAAGAAGTGGCAAAGGCATTGCATCTGGAACCAGTTCTGATTGGGCAGAATATGACTACAAAGGCTGGAATCTCTGGTCTACATTTGGATTTCTTGACTTCTCAGGCCATCCTGAAGGCCTCCTCAGGGGAGTGGAAGGCAGTCTGTGCATTATTGGCCCTCAGCATATATGGGGTCATACTTTTTGCAGATGAGCCTAAGTTTGTTAGTAAGAGTGCCATTCACCTTTTCATTCTAAGGAACCCAGTACCCACCTTACTGGGAGATTTCTACTACTCTGTTCACCAAAGGAATGAAAAGCAAAGAGGAAGATCGGTAAGGTGTTGTGCTCCCCTTTTCCATACCTGGTTGCTCAGGCACTTGCCCAAGACTGATGCATTCTTAAATCCTCACCAGCCAAAGAATTGGGCTAGAAGACTCATTGCTTTGACCTCAGCTGACATCAGGTGGTGCACTCAAAGCACAAAAGGCAGGGACATCATTACCAGTTGTGGGCAGTTCCCCAATGTACCCCTGATAGGAGTAAAGGGTTGCATCAACTATAACCCTCTGCTATTCAAAAGACAACTGGGCTATGCATTGGTCCACACTCCTAAGGCACAAGACTTGGCTGAGACCCTTTACTGTGAGATTAAGCCTAATCTGGCTATTGTCAGGCAAGCATCCTGGGCTTGGGACAATGTCCAAACTAAAGGGGTAACCATTCTGGGAAGATGCAACAATGTGGCCTCAGCACAGTACTATGAGTGGTCTCATGCCAGGGCACAAATTTCGGGAATGCCTTTCACCATTGAGGATGCACCTGGACCCTCCACAGCACCACCTCCTGCCACTGTCAGCTTAGAGGAGTTTTAGAATTTGAAAGAGAGAAATGAGAAGTTGACTCAGGCTCTACAGAAGACCCTCTGGGAGAGGAGTGATGGTCGCTTGGACATTGAAAGGTTAGAAAATCTAAAGGTGGAGCATCTAGCCAGGATTGAGAAGTCAGAAGACTACATCAAGAAGTCCAGGGCTGGAGAGCAGATCTTGAAGAATGCCTGCAAAGAGGCTCAGTTCCAGAAAGCTAGGACTGATTTGTATCTGAAAGAGAGTCAAGCCAGGTGGGTCAGGATCACCGAAGCTCGTACTCTGGAAGATAAGAGGACTCAGGACAAGATTGAGCAGTTGGAGGCTAGTGCAAAGAAGCAACAGGAAGCCCTGCTAGCAGTCCAGAGAGAGATCTCAGAGTTGAAGATTAGAGCTGGTGTGAAGAGGTCAAAGGACCAGAGCCAACACAAGAAGCTAACTGCAGCTGTTACTACCAGGAATCTCCTTATCAGGAATCTCACAGAGCGTCCAGCTGATCCTGTGACTGAAGCACTTCTCAAGGAAGTTCAGGAGGATGAGTTTGGCCTTGGTGTCTGACTTTTGCTTGTTGTTGCTTTCATTTCATGTACTTTTATTTCTTATGTTGTATTTTTGACCCCTCAGAGGGCATGATTTGTAAGAAACAAATTGTGTATCATTTACTTTTTGTAATATATGTATCAGTTTATTAGATCTGAGTTTCTTTCAAGCAACATCACAAGCATCTCCCTCAAGGGTCTGGAAAAGTCAAAACCAAGTGCCAAGCCGGATACCTTGGAAACCAATAAGCATACTTCATTGCATGCTAACCTTTGTTTGTTTAGTAGGTTTGTTTTGTTTTTGTTACTAACTCTGTTGTGATCTCAGGAACTATTGCTCGACGTCGGGTGTTCCCACTCAACCGTCCACACAGATATCCCACCCGCAACAACCTTCCGGGTATACAGATGGACCAGGTACAACAGGACCTTACAGAGGTCAGGAACCAAATGGCCAACGAGAGGTTGGAAATGAGGAATCAGATGACACAATTTATGGAGGTGATGAATGGATTGGCACAGAGCCAAGAGAGATTAAGAGCCTTGGTAGAGAGGCAGACTCAGGAAGACCCCCATCTAGGGACTGGTGGGACAAGCAACAATGAGAGGGTGCAGCCCCATATCAACCCACCTGTATTTGGACCCCACCTTCATCCAGAGATCAACATCCCCGCTAATGTACAAGGGAATGCTACCACAGGCAGAGTGCTGCAAGAAGACCCCCAGGAAGATCAGTTCACAGTGATGGGAGCCGGGGAAGAAGCCTATGACAGAAGGCTAGATGAAATTGCTGAAAAATTAAGGTCCTTGGAGTCTCAAAACTCATTGGGTTTTGATGTTATGGACATGGTCTTAGTGGACGGGGTCAGGATTCCCCACAAATTTAAACCATCGTGCTTTGATAAGTACAACGAGACTTCCTGTCCAAGAACCCACCTGCAATCTTTTCTGGGGAGGCTGAAGGCATACACCATGGACGAAAAGCTGTGGATGTTTTATTTCGAAGACAGTTTAACTGGAGCTTCAAGGGAATGGTACTCCCATTTGACTAGAGCAACCATCAGGTGCTGGAAGGACCTGGCTGAGGCCTTTATCAGACAATACCAGTACAATTTGGATATGGCACCCAACAGGACCCTCCTGATGGGAATGTCACAGTCATCCAGAGAAAGCTTCCGGGAGTACGCCCAGAGGTGGAGACAGCTTGCTGCTGCTGTCCAGCCACCCATGTCAGAGAGGGAGATGGCTGATATGTTTATGAACACCCTCCAAGGGACATACATTGATAGGCTAGCTGCCTTTTCTTCTACCAGCTTTGTAGATGTCGTTATAGCTGGAGAAAGAATTGAGAGCCTGTTAAAAATGGGCAAAATTTCTGACAACGGTGCCAGCTCGTCCAGCAACACAAGGAAGCCTTTTGTGGGCCCAAGAAGAACTGGTGAGACCAATGCTATCCATGCCAGCAGAGGCAGACCCCAACATGTTCATAGGTCTGTGGCAGCAGTCACCATTCCCGCTCCAATTCATCCACAACCAGCTTATCAACCACAGCAGCAAAATTATCAGCAACAAACTCAGTATCCTCCTCAGAGAAACTACAACAACACCAGCAACAACAATCAGCAAAGACCGTTCCAACAAAGACCTTCTCAGGCCAATAGGGTGATCGATCCGATCCCTATGCCTTACGCCACATTATTGCCACAACTCCTAAAACTCAACCTGGTTGAGCTAAGGACATTGGCACCTCCGGATCCTGCCAGTCTACCCAGAAATTATGACGCCAGCGCCAGATGTGCTTTTCATTCGAATGCACCTGGCCATAGTACAGAGAAGTGCAGAGCTTTGCACATGAAGGTACAGGACTTGGTAGATTCTAAGGCTCTAAACTTTGCACCACCACCAAATGTTAACAAGAACCCTATGCCAAACCATGGTGGCCCCAGAATCAATTCTATTGAAGAAGACAAGCCGTCTTACTTGATAACCAGTGTGGGTCAGATTTGGACGCCCTTGGTAGAGATTAAAGCTCAACTCCTTGAATGTCAAATATTCCCGGGATGTGAGCTAGGGTGTGCTTATTGCAACATTTCAGTGAATGGTTGTGATAACTTGAGAGATGGCATAGATGGTCTCATCCAGAGTGGCCTGCTTCAAATCACAACATCAATACCTACCAATCCAGCAATCTCCTTAACAGCAATTCCCGAGTCTCCTACAACTGCAACAACCATTGTTCCAAATAACTCTTCAATCTCATCAACAAATGCTTCATCTGTTACTTCAACGGACCAAATATCAGCGAACATCCCTTCTACAACTTCAGCACCCCTTCATTCAGAATCTCCTACAACAACAACACCCATCCATTCAACAATGTCTCCTACAACTTCAACAGCAAATGTCTCAACGATTACAATTTATTATGATCCTGAAAATGATTCAGCCTACAACTCACAAAGCGCCACTCCTATCAGAGCACCAGTCACAATATACTATGATCCACATACTATCATGGTCCCTTCTGCAGCTGCCATCAGTCCAGTCACTATCACAGTGCCTGGGCCAGTACCTTATGAAAGCAGTAATGCCATCCCTTGGCATTACGGCTCTGATCTATACTACGAAGGATAGAAAATCACTCTCGAATCATCAACTTCTTCACCACAAATAGACAACGTGGGAGGAGGCGGAGGCTTCACTCGAAGCGGACGTCTCTTTGCCCCTCAAATTCCAAGACCCGGTGCCGAAGCAGAAGCTGCTGCCAAGGCAAAAGGGAAGAGCATGGTGCAAGAAGAGCAAATTGTTAAGGAGGCTTTGAAAACACCTTTTGATCAAGAAGTTGATGAATTCATGAGAATCATCAAGAAAAGTGATTATAAGATAGTGGACCAGCTTCACCAGACGCCTTCTAAGATCTCCATTCTATCATTGTTAATATGCTCCGAGGCTCATCGGAACGCACTACTAAAAGTCTTGCACGCAGCCTATGTGCCAGAAGAGATCACAGT
The DNA here is from genome assembly GCA_963966055.1 of Lathyrus aphaca. Classification (NCBI taxonomy): domain Eukaryota; kingdom Viridiplantae; phylum Streptophyta; class Magnoliopsida; order Fabales; family Fabaceae; genus Lathyrus; species Lathyrus aphaca. The sequence continues at coordinate 450,461,836 of OZ014522.1, read as the reverse complement.
CAATCAGTTGGAAGCTGTGGTTGGAAATGTTAATGCTAGTAATGGACTAGGATTCACCAACACTGATTTGACTACGGAAGGCCGCAATCATAACAAGGCTTTGCACATTACCATGGAGTGTAAGGGTGCAGTTCTTTCCCATGTGCTGGTAGACACAGGATCATCCCTCAATGTCTTACCTAAAAAAGCCCTTGTGAAGCTAGAGTATGAAGGATTGGCATTACGTCCCAGCAACTTGGTAGTAAGAGCCTTTGACGGTTCTAAGAGATCAGTTCTGGGAGAAATTGAGTTGCCTATAACGATTGGCCCACAAACTTTCAAAACGACCTTCTACGTGATGGACATTCAGCCTGCCTACAGCTGTTTGTTGGGTAGACCATGGATTCATGCCGCTGGAGCAGTTACGTCTACCCTTCACCAGAAGTTAAAATTCGAGTGGGAGAGCCAAGTCGTTACTATTTGTGGAGAGGAAGATATCTTTGTTAGCCATCTGGCTACATACAAATACATTGAGATGGATGGGGAGATCCACGAAACAATGAGTCAAGGGTTCGAGGCCTTGAACATAAATGAAACATCTGCTGTACTTGGAACCTCAATAACATCTTATCAACAAGCCCGGAAGGTTGTTGAAGAAGGGACTGCCCAAGGCTGGGGCAAGTTGTTGCCTGTGGAGAGGAAGGAGGATAGATTTGGGTTGGGTTATAAACCAACTCAACAAGATCAAGCAGAGGCTGCTAAGGAGCCCAACTTTGTTAGTGGGGGAATGCTCACCCCTAATGCTGTCAACAATTTGGAAGACGAGGATGAAAGCGACCGCAACCTGGAAAGTTGGATCCGTCCAAAGATCCCAGGGAGCAGTATCTCAAACTGGTCTTCCCAGGAAATTATAAGAGTTACTCCTGCAGAGTAATTATTATTTCCTGTATATTTTAAGCATGCATCAAGTCTTGCATCTTGCCCAAGATGACAAGACTCATTTTATAATCGGGCCATCTGTAATTTTTGTGCAACAAGATTAATCAATGAAATATCAGACATCTTTTGCAAATGAGTCTTTTTCTTTTCGGCTCACTGTTTTTTCCATTTTTCTTTTTGTACAAAAAATAAATGGCAATGTTTTCAAAATGACGACTTTATTTCACTTTTCTAAACAAGATTAAAATCAATCACTAAAATGAACAAACTGAACCCTTGCAGAGAGTGCCTTCCAGACTGCACCGACAACAGCACGGCTATGACTTCGTATGACTTTGACAATCCAATCAATCAAGATGATGAAGAGGTTGAAGAAGATTACGAGCTTCCTGAAGAGCTAGCCAGATTGTTGAGACAAGAGGAGAAGGTTATCACTCCTCATCAGGAGGAGGTCGAAACAATTAATCTTGGTACAGATGAAGACGTGAAAGAAGTTAAAATCGGTGCCTGCTTACAAGACTCAGTAAAGAGACAACTGATTTACCTGCTTCAAGAGTATGTGGATGTGTTTGCTTGGTCTTATCAAGATATGCCAGGGTTGGACACCGACATTGTTGTGCACAAGCTGCCTTTGAAAGCAGATTGCCCGCCGGTTAAACAGAAACTGCGTCGTACTCGCCCAGACATGGCAATGAAAATCAAAGAAGAGGTACAAAAGCAGTGGGACGCCGGGTTCCTTGTTGTGACTAGCTATCCACCGTGGGTTGCTAATATAGTACCAGTGCCTAAGAAAGACGGCAAAGTAAGAATGTGTGTTGACTACCGGGATCTGAACAGAGCTAGCCCGAAAGATGACTTCCCTTTACCTCACATTGATGTATTGGTGGATAACACGGCTCAGTTCTCGGTGTTCTCCTTCATGGACGGATTTTCAGGATACAATCAGATCAAAATGTCACCTGAAGTAATGGAGAAGACAACCTTCATCACACCCTGGGGCACGTTCTGTTACAAGGTGATGCCGTTCGGACTGAAGAATGCTGGTGCAACATATCAACGGGCTATGGTAACATTATTCCACGATATGATCCATAAAGAAATCGAATGTTATGTGGATGACATGATTGCCAAGTCCCTTACTGAAGAAGACCACCTGGTAAATCTGCTGAAGTTGTTCAAGCATCTGAGGAAGTACCAACTGAAGCTGAACCCCAACAAGTGCACATTCGGGGTGCGATCGGGTAAGCTGCTGGGTTTTATTGTTAGCGAGAAAGGGATTGAAGTTGACCCTGATAAAGTCAAAGCCATTCAAGAAATGCCTGCACCAAAATCTGAAAAAGAAGTTCGAGGATTTCTAGGTAGATTGAACTACATCTCAAGGTTCATATCTCACCTTACGGCAACCTGTGAGCCCTTGTTCAAATTGTTGAGAAAAGAACAGACGGTCAGGTGGAACGAAGACTGCCAGAAGGCTTTTGACAAGATCAAAGAATACTTGCAAGAGCCTTCAATCCTTATGCCTCCAGTTGAAGGAAGACCTCTGATAATGTACTTGACAGTATTAGAAGAGTCGATGGGGTGTGTGTTGGGCCAGCATGACGAGTCTGGTCGAAAAGAGTATGCAATATACTACCTAAGCAAAAAGTTTACCGACTGTGAACAACGTTATTCACTGCTCGAGAAAACTTGCTGTGCTTTAGCGTGGGCTGCTCGCCGACTGAGACAGTATATGTTGACCCACACTACTTTATTGATCTCAAAAATGGACCCAGTTAAGTACATATTTGAGAAGCCAACACTTACCGGACGGGTTGCGAGATGGCAAATGATCCTCACAGAATATGACATCCAATACACATCTCAGAAATCCATCAAGGGCAGTGTATTGTCTGAATATCTTGCTGAGCAACCTATTGATGATTACCAGCCTATGAGATTTGACTTCCCTGATGAAGACATCATGTTCATAAAAGCAAAAGATCATGAAGAGTCTGTTCATACTGAAGGGCCTGACCCAGAGGAAGAATGGACTATGATGTTTGATGGGGCTGTTAATATGAATGGTCGTGGTGTTGGTGCAGTACTCATTACACCTAAAGGAGTTCACATGCCTTTCTCGGCAAAACTCACCTTTAACTGCACTAACAACGAAGTTGAATACGAAGCTTGCATTATGGGTCTTGAGGAAGCCATTGACCTCAGGATCAAGACATTGACTGTATTCGGAGATTCGGCTCTGGTAGTTAATCAAACCAACGGCAAATGGTACACCCACCAGGATCATCTGATACCTTACAGGGATTATACAAGGAGGTTATTGACTTTCTTTACAACAGTCAAGCTTGAGTATATCCCTCGGGACGAGAATCAGTTTGCGGATGCTCTGGCTACCATTTCATCCATGATCAAAGTGCAAGCTGCCAACTTTGCACCTCAAATTTCAGTGTCTAGACTTGACAGACCGGCATACGTATTCGCAGCAGACATTGTCAAAGATGATAAGCCTTGGTTCCATGACATTAAGTGCTTCTTGGAGGATCAAACATACCCACCTGGGGCATCTTCCAATGATAAGAAGATATTGAGAAGGCTTGCTGGTAGTTTCTTTCTGAACACTGATGGTTCCCTGTACAAAAGAAACTTTGATATGGTACTCCTCAGATGCGTTGATAGGACAGAAGCAGACTTGTTAATGCACGGGGTGCACGAAGGATCCTTTGGTACCCATGCTGGAGGGCATGCCATGGCCAAGAAGTTGCTAAGATCAGGCTATTACTGGATCACAATGGATGCAGACTGTTGTGCCTATGCCAGAAAATGCCATAAATGCCAGATTTATGCGGATAAAGTGCATGTGCCTCCCAATCCTTTGAATGTGATGTCTTCACCCTGGCCCTTTGCTATGTGGGGCATAGACATGATTGGCAAGATCGAACCGACTGCTTCAAATGGTCACAGATTCATCCTGGTCGCCATTGACTATTTCACCAAATGGGTCGAAGCAGCTTCCTATGCAAATGTTACCAGGCAAGTGGTAGCCCGATTTCTGAAGAGGGATATCATCTGTCGATACGGAGTTCCCGAGCGGATCATTACTGACAATGGTTCCAACTTGAACAACAAAATGATGGCAGAGCTATGCCGGGACTTCAAGATTCAACACCACAATTCTTCTCCTTACAGTCCAAAGATGAATGGCGTTGTCGAGGCAGCTAATAAGAATATCAAGAAGATTGTGCAGAAGATGGTAGTCACCTACAAAGACTGGCATGAAATGCTACCATTTGCCTTGCATGGATACCGCACGTCAATCAGAACATCCACTGGGGCAACACCGTATCAGCTTGTATATGGTATGGAGGCAGTCCTATCAGTTGAAGTTGAACTACCTTCCCTACGAGTACTGATGGATGTTAAGCTAAACGAAGCAGAGTGGGTCCGATCCCGATACGAACAACTGAGTCTGATTGAAGAGAAGAGATTGGCTGCAATCTGTCATGGGCAGTTGTATCAGAAAAGAATGAAGAAAGCCTTCGATCAGAAAGTCAGGCACCGAGAGTACCAAGTAGGGGATCTTGTGCTGAAAAGAATCCTCCCTCCGCATACAGACCACAGGGGCAAGTGGACTCCGAATTATGAAGGACCATTTGTAGTAAAGAAAGTTTTCTCAGGTGGAGCACTCATGCTCAGCACTATGGATGGTGAAGATTTCCCGTCCCCTGTGAATTCAGATGCAGTTAAAAAATACTTCGCATAAAAATGACCCGCTGGACACAAAAACAGAATGTAAGTCCAGGCAAAAATAGGGCATCCCGGCGAGTCAAAAACAGAATAAAAGACTCGGGCAAAAATAAGGGAAAATAAGCAAAAAAACGTACACCCGCTGAGTTGAAAAGCCGCATCGGACAACTCAGGCAAAAATGGGTATCCCGATGGATTGAAAACCCGAAAGGGAGATCCATGCAAAATAAGGGAATAAGCGAACAACTGCATTCTGAATTCGTATGTATCACTTACAACTTGGTAAGCCTCGAAAGGGTCAAGCTTCTTTCAGAATCAGCCTTCTTCAGAAAGCAAGACGAGAAGAACGTCAAATGTCATACGAGTCATAGCAAAGGGAAGCTCCTTGGAGCGTCGACAACATTGCCAGCCTTTTGTTTCTCATTTTGTAACAATCTCCTCATTTCAGGGGATTTGTTTCTTTGACTGTATCTTGCCAATTCAGGGCACATGAATTAATAAAATCAGATTTTCAGTCATGTTTCGTCTTGTACATTTTTATTTGCAAAAATGTCTGATGTCTTAAGAAAAACTGATTGCCTGAATACAGATGCTTATCTTCAAAAAATATAATAAAAGTCACATGCTTGCAGGAAATATACATACTCTCAGAAGTGTCTAAACTCTTATGACGGAATCCAGTAAATGATACCTTGGGATTACTTGTGCGTTTCCCTATCTTTGCAGGATTGTAGGTATCCAAAACGCAACTTGGGGCATGAAAGCTTCACCCCAGCAAGCTGACAAAACAACACTCAGTCTTGGCACCCAAAGTGTTTTCTCCCCACAGAGCTTCAGCCTCTATCCAGAAGAGCAGTGCATGAAGGGATCACAACAGAGTGACGAAAGCTTCCACAAACTCCCAGTTGGGTCCCTCATTATTTGAGACAGGTCTATCAGTGACCTGTATCCCCAAGCAGATATCATCTTATCAGACCTACCAATGATCTCACCCCCAACTAGGATGTCCATTTCAAGCAGATTGGCCAGAGATCTTCACAGCAAAGGGATCCGAATCCCGGTTTGGTATCCTTGCATAATCATGGCATTCGCATCATATTCACCCACAAAGCGTAGCATTCCGTCTAATACGGAGAATTACGGCAAAAATCAAACATATTGCATAATCATAAGCCATGTTTTAAATCAAGCACTTGTGAATATTGACAATCCGTCAACAATATACAAAATACCCCTCAGATTCCCCAGCAAACACAGTTGCCTCACATTCACAAAACACCAGTATATACTCCTTGTGGCACCCGTCCGTGTCACATCCCCAGCAGAAAGCCAAAGACATCCCATTTGCACTCTCGGATACTTATATATACAATTCCCTGACACCCGTCCGTGTCATCTTCCCCAGCGCAGTTGCCTAAACATTTTGCAAAACATATACTTGTTTATATTACACTCTTTTCTTTTGACACTCGTCCGTGTCACCCTCACCAGCAGATTGAACACTCATCTATACATCACTCATACTTACTACTCATACAGATACTCGTCCGTATCTTGTATATATCACTTATATCCCCGCAGATTCAACACTCGTCCGTGTTCTCTGTTAACCAGTTGGTACTCGTCCGTACCATCATCTCAGAACATGTGTCAAGCGTTTGTTTCTACCTGATACTCGTCCATATCATAGTCTTAAGGATGCTCGTCCGCATCTTTAATCCATACACTGTGTCAAACATTCTTGTGTCTTCCTGAATATAGATACTCGCCTGTGTATACTATCCTCAGAAGGGTCCCCTCAGAATCGACACTCGTCCGTGTTCCTTGTTAACCAGTTGATACTCGTCCGTATCATCATCTCTGAACATGTGTCAGTTTTTGTTTCTACCCGATACTCGTCCGTATCGTAGTCTTAAGGATGCTCGTCCGCATCTTTAATCTATACACAGACATCTAAACACTTATACCTTTCGTTTCTTGGATGTAAACACTCGTCCGTGTTTACTATTCCCCAGTAGATCGCCAACGAAGTAAAATTTTCTCCTCTGACACTCGTCCTGTGTCATGATAAACCCTGAGAGCAGTCGTCCCCTGCTAGGTGGTCGTCCTCCACCTCTTGATGATCGTCCTTTATCATGCTCATCCGATGGCCGTCCCCATCGTTGATTTTCTATCCGACATTCGTCCTATGTCGTGATATTTAGCAGTCGTCCCCTGCTAGGTGGTCGTCCTCCACCTTTTGATGATCGTCCTTCATCCTTTTATCCAATGGCCGCCCCCATTGTTGATTTTGGTTATCTGGAACTCGTCCTGTGTCATGATAAACCCTGAGAGCAGCCGTCCCCTGCTAGGTGTTCGTCCTCCACCTCTTGATGATCGTCCTTCATCATGCTCATCCGATGGCCGTCCCCATCGTTGACCTTTTATCCGGCATTCGTCCTATGTCGCAATATTTTCGGCAGCCGTACCCTGCCAGGTGATCGTCCTTCACCTTAGATGACCGTCCCTCATTTTATACCCAACAGAGCAGTCGTCCCCTGCTAGGTGATCGTCCTTCACCTTTGATGACCGTTCCTCATCATCTGTTTATTTCATTTATTCTTTAACCCGATGGTCGTCCCCGTCGTGGTCCCTTTTCCTTTTCCTGATGATCGTCCTTCATCAGTTTAGCCCGATGGCCGTCCCCATCGTTGGTTACTTTACTTTATGAACTTGATGGCCGTCCCCGTCATGTTTCACTAATCCCCAGAGGATTTTACAGCTTTATCTTGATGGCCGTCCCCATCATAATCCTTTTTATCCCCAGCGTGTCGGCCGTCCCCGTCATTGCTTCATTTCCCGCACTTTTCCCAGCATGTCGGCCGTCCCCGTCATTGCTCTTTACCCAACAGTCGTCCTCTGCTCGACGGTCGTCCTCCGTCGCCTATACTCTACAATATACTTTGTTTTCTTTTACAATCTATATCCCTTTTCTTCTTCATTCTGTGAGTGCAAATTTTGGACTGTCTTTGGTATTCAACCACAAGTTATCTTGTTTGCCTGTTAAGCCGTAAGCTCACATCCTGCACAGCTAACTCATGTTTGAATAGGGGCAGCTGTAAACACCCCAAATTTGCCCTCACCCATTCACACCATGGCTTGTGATCATTTCATATGCATAAACTCAATCATAGCATCTCATATCACATTTTTGATTCATTGCATTGGTTCAAAGTCATTTGCATCTAGGTTTTGTGATCTGAGCAATCCAAGAGCTTCTTGAGCCACTCCAAAGGTCATCAATCACTTCAAAGGGGTCCATGTGTGTTCAAGTATCATATTATATCCTCTCAAAGTCAAGAATGTCAAAGGATCACAAGAACTGAGAATGGTATGGAAGCAGAGCCAGGCTTGACTGCACAGATGACCTAGAATTAGGGTTTTGGTTTCAGAGGCCATAACTCCAAATTTTTTGGTCATTCTTGTTTCTATTGGTCTCTATATGGTATAGGTAGTATGCATATCAATTTTCATGAAGAAACTCCATGGGGAAGTCATCTGATCAAGAGTTGACTTTTCAAGCAAGCCAGTGCAAAATCAGGGCATCTGAGGCCCCCAATAACCCAACCAAAGGGGATTCTTCATCATTTTGATTGTATATGATCTTTATTTGATCATAGAAGAAGTTGGAAGTTCACAAAATTGAAGAATTTCAAGTCTTTTGCAAAGTTGACTTTTTGGGCAAGTTTGACTTTTAATGAAATTGTCATTTTAGGCAACTTTTTCAACCTTTACTTTTTGATTCAAAAAAGCTTCAAATGGAAAAACTTTGGTCTTGAAAGTTGTATAATGGATCATTCCCTTTTCAAAAAGTACAAGAACATGACCTAATTCATTTTGGATCAAAAGTTATGGCTTGTCAAAGTTGGCAAAAATCACAAAATTTCAAAGTTTCCACCAAAGAGGCAAAGTTGCAAATTCACATGTCAAGACAAATTGGGTTGTCAAATGCACTTCTAATCTTCATAACATGATCATACAACACCTAAAGTTCAGAATGGGCCAAGAAATTTCTCATTTTTGCGGCCTATGGATCAAGATATTTCATAAAGATCAAAAGCAAGGCAAGTTGCAAAACTCATCATAGTTTATCATCCACTTGCTGGCTAGCCTGCTGAGCCACCCTAGGCATCTCCCCTCATCATGCTGCGCAGGACACACCCTTTGTCCTTGGCTAGAAAGTAGCCCATACTTCTCTTACACCAACTTTGACATTTTGGCAAAAGGACCCATACCAATCAATAAAGCACACATCACATCTTCTGACCAATCCCATTTGTTTATACAAGCCAAAAGCAAGCCAAAGCAACAAGAACCCAAGCCTGAAACACTCCATAACTCAGCATTCTCATTTTCACCTCATCTTGCAAGAGCCTTCGAAACTCTCAGCACAAGCCACAAACACAAAAATAAACTTCACCAATCAACTCAACACACCTTCCTGGTCACAAAGCACCCTTCACCACAACCTGAAAGCCATTGAATCAAAAACACGATCACCACCTGCCATTGAACAGAACTCAAGCAAACTCTCAAACCAGCCATTGTAAACTTCAAACAAACCTTGCAAGCTTCTTAGGAGGATCAGTGGAGTAGATTTGAGCCAAAGAAACAGCCAGAAAGCTCTTGAATCGAAAGCTTCAGTTCAGGTAGTCAACTCAAAACTTTTTTCCAGAAACATGTTTTTAAGTTCTTAATAGCTTCTATGCACTCCCCTGATTATGAATATGTGTTTACTTTTGAAAATGGTTGAGAAACCAGCATGTATGAACTGTCTGAAATTTTTTGCCCTAAAACTGTTTTGTTTCGATTCAGCTGATTGATGAGTGAAAAATGAGATTTGAGTGGGGGTTTTGATTCAGTGAGGTGTGGGAATGATTTCTGGGCTTTTAGTTTTCATTTTTGTGAAGTTTTGAGGATTTTAGGGATTTTCAGGTGGGAGTCCCACCGGAGAAGACGACCGGAGGTCTTCTCCGGCCACCTGAAAATGATTAGGGCTAATCCCTGTAATTAATGAGAGTTTGAATCCTGAGCGTTGGATGAGCTGACTTGGTCAATTCCCGCGTGCATCCAATGGCCTGGATCCACCCACTTAACCCTAATCCACGTCATTAGTCATTTAATTAGGTTTTATAATTAATCTGGCCAGTTTGAATCTCCACCCTTGGATCTGCGCCAGTCAACACGCGCGCATTTCATTTGAATACCAGCCATTGATCTGTTTGACTTTCCATTTTATTTCATTTTATTTTCTTTTTATTTTATTTGTTTTCTCCATTTTATTTAAAATAGCAAAACCTTTTTAAAAATTCTGAAAATTTTTGTATAAACTTTTATTAATTTTCAGAAACCAAAAACATTTTTACTTTTATTTTTTGCATTAAAAAATATTTTTAAATCATTTAAAAGTTTATTTTTAATTAATTAATGAGAATTAATTAATTAAAAATACTTTTAGGTATTTAAATATCACCAAAAAATTCATGAAACCTTCATAATCATTTAGAAACATTGTCCAACCCTCAAACCAAATTTCGTTTTTTATCTTGATGTCTTTTGAGAATTTTTCATGGAATTAAAATCATTTCAAGGCATTATTTTGATCCAAACTTCAAAAAATCATTTCTGCCTAACCATTGAGAGTGGGACTTTGATTCTTTTTGCATTGCATTTTGTTTAGCATGTAGTTTGTGAGATTAAATGGGCATGATTTGATCTTTCATTTTCAATTTGTTTGGCATTTTTCTTGTTAAGGTACCCTAAAACCCTAGAAAACTTAGGAAATTCATAACTTACATTAGGTTAAGAGTTAGAACCCCTCCTTTGGGCAGTGAGTTTGTATAGGATTAGGGTTCCTTTGAGTGCATTTTCAATTTTTTATCTTGATGTTTGCTTCTGATTTTGGTCTTTGTTTGGTGAATTGATCATAAACCCTAATTTGGGCTTCCTTTTGCATTCATCTTGTATTTACATTCATACCTTGACTTGCCATAGCATTTTGTGCATCCATTTGATTCATTAGACATCTTAAGACATATTGAAAGCATGTTTGATCATTGCATCATGTATTTTCCATGTTGTATGTCATTTACATCTCATAACTTTTCATGTGTGTTCATGGTTCTAAACTTGCTCCATTTGCATCCATAAGCTTGTATGATCATCCCCATGTCTTGATTCATGTTTGCATCATTTCATAGCATCATTATCATCTCACTCATGCTTCTGGTTTTGGTTTGCATCATGCCATTCCATTTCATTTTGCATTGCATTGCATTCCTTTCACTAACTTTTCAGGTGGTAAGTTACTTTGAGAAGTGAATTTGCCTTCACTTCTCACAATTTCTTTTCATCTCTCTTATGCATCATTGCTGCATTTTACTTTGTGTTTTAGATTGAGCTTGCTCTTTCTTCTTCTCCTTACTTTCTTTCTTCTAGTGACTTGACTTCTTAAATGAAGCAAGTTACTTTGCTTCTCCTGATCCTTTCATCTGCTTCCTGGTGGTTCCATTGAAGATCTTTCTTGTTAACCTCACAAACCTTAGGAACAACCAAGCATGACAATAATTAGGGTTTTGATTAGTCCCCCCTTTAGATTTTGCCTTTGTGTCTCTTAGAGTCTTCTCTTCTCATCTCATGACCAAGGACTAAACCCTAAAGGCTTTAAGGCTTTGTGATTAAGCTTATGCCTGCATCCTTCTATTAGGATGGAATGTATAACTTTAATCCTAAGTGTTAAACCCTTAATGTGTTTAAGTCCTTTAATCAATTCACTTAATAATCATCAAGACATCAAGCTTGTAACTTGGGCCTTGCATTAGGGTTCTAATTCTTCCTTAACTGGTCAAGAAGGACTAACCCTAGTGTTAATGGACAAGTCCCCCTCAAGTTGTCTTACAAATCATAAAACTCACTTCATCATCATATCATTAAATAAAATCCATTTAATAAAGGTTTTGTTTTGTCATGAGTTTAATCCCTAATCATGGATTAAGTTGAGGAGCTTTCCTCAGCTTAAATATTCTCATCTATTATCCTTCTATTAGGATGGTGTAATGAGTCTGTTTAATCCCTGATTATGGCTTAACCTCATTACTTAACACTAAACAAAAACAACAAAAACATCTAAATAATCACAAGTAGGTTAATGATCTTAATCCTACATCAAAGGTGATTAAGTGTGAGAATCTGACTTCACACTTAAGGTATTCTCATTACCCCTAATCAGAGGGAAGATGTGATGAGTTTACTAACCCATTGGTTTAGGCTTAAGCTCATTATCTTATGACAAACTTTCAAAAGCAATAAAAGACTGAAAACTCAAAAACAAACAATAATCGTCTCCTCCGGGATTCTTTTCTCATCTCATTCACTCTCAAACGAGAACTTGCTTCTTCCGTCTAATGCAAGACAATTAGCACCTGATCCAGACAGGTCATACACTTGAGCATAGGCAAGTAAGTAGTTCACAAGTCAATTCATCTTTCAGTCTCTTTGGGTCGAACTACGGTGTTCTGACTTCCTCATTGCACGAGAGGATACGTAGGCATAACTTAACGGTTATCGAACAAAAGTCTCTGTATATTCCCCCTCCTCCAGCTTTATTCTTTAAGCCTCATGATCTTGAGCATCTTATTCCTGTTCTTACACTGACACTGTACATTTACACATTTCATACTTCTTTTACACTGACACCTGTACATCCTTTTCCAGCTATTTTACACACAAATTGCACTGACACTACCCCTTTAAAACACAAATCTTTTAAGCGTGGATCCCGTCGAGTACGGCGGACAATCTGGGTGCTAATACCTTCCCAGGTTGTAACCAACCCCCTTTCTCAGTCTCTCTGGTTCGCAACCGTCTTATCCATATCTTTTCTAGGTCTATGCAACATTGCCTTTCCCCCGGGATAAAAATGCCTAGCTGGCGACTCTCTTCATTTCCTGTGAGTTCACTCCTGTGTGTTCTCACACCCTCCTCTCGCCGACCGTTCGCGTTTGTACCATATTTGAGCTCAGTCTCATCTTTTGGGAGCGACACTTGCATCATGTTGCCCTTGAGTAGATCGCCTTAGGCCGAAACCCTTTGGCCTTTGAGCAGCTTTTTGCTCATGTCCTGCTTTGGCCTTTCTCATTCCCTGAAGGTTGTGGGCAGCCTTTTGTTGAAGATAGCACTGCACCTGGGGCACATCATCACTTTAGTTTTTTTTTCTCTGGAACCTGTGTAAGAAGTCTACAATAGTTTCCTCCTCTTTTGGGTAAGCCACTTTGTTTTATTCTTCTTGACGAACCTGTTTGTCAGCATCTATAGTTTGTTCATCTTTGATTTCGACCATGTTCACATTGATTTCATCCTTCAAATCTAACTTGGAGAAGTCCACATTAAGGCCATCAGTAGCATTGTCCATTCTTATGAAACTATAAGCAGTTTCCTTTGTGACAATTAAGAGATTCGACTATTCGACTTTATCTTATGGTTCAACAATTATCTCCACATCAACCCTCTCAACATCAGTTGATGTCCTGAAGAAAAATTCAGCCGCTACACATATGAAATGTTCCATCTGGCATCCATCAACCTCTTTAGTGAAACTACAAAACACATCATCTTTGATGTTGTCTTAGATCACTTCACCTATCACAACATTGCGACCAAGAGCCTAATTGGTGTTGACACTGCATGAACTACTGTCAGAATCCTCAACAACTTCGATCATGTTCACTTCGTTAGGTTCAGTATAATTTTCCTTCGCTACTTGAAGAGAATCAACATCAATGTTTATTTGGTTCTTATTTTTCTCTCCAAATTTGAGCATCCCCTCCTGTATAGCGTTCTGCACCAAATCCCTGAAAAGAAAACATTGAGAAGTCTTATAGCCCAAGAAATTATGGTATTTACAAAAACCTCTCTTTTTATTTGTTCTAAAGGTGGTACTTTAGCACCTGAAGGAACTAATATTTGACCATCCTTAACTAACAAATTAAATATTTCGTCACATTTAGTGATATCGAAAGTATATGTTTTCTTTGGAAAATCTATCATTCTTTTCAGTTTCGACAGGGTTTTTTCCATTTGAAGGAACTAACAGTTTACAAGAATAAAGGGGACCCTGCTTAAGTTCAGCTAGGTCTATTTCATTTTCGTCAAACTGTATGGGTTCGTCATATGTTTCTTCGACCCCTTCATGGAATTCGACGTAGGATATTATCTTGTTTTTATTCACCCTAGCTTTTTCATCTTTCAAGCGTTCTAGTTGTCGAACCCTATCAGCCAGTTGGGCCATGTCCCTCAAATATTGGGTGTCTAACTTCTTCCTAATAGAGTAATCTAGGCCACCAATAGCCATTTCGACAAGTTCATGCTCAGGCACTTATGTAAAACACCTAGCCTTGAGTAGTCGAAACATGTTCAAGTAATCATCTATTGGCTCATTAAACTTTCGTTTAACATTAGTCAATTCCTTCAAACTAATTTTAGTTTGACCCATGTAGAATTTCTCATGGAATAGACGTTCCAATTGGGTCTAATTGCAAATCGAACCAGGTGACAACATAGTGAACCACGTAAATGCATTCTTGGTAAGGGAACTAGGGAAGTACTTAATCTTTAGACTCTCATCATTTGCAATTTCCCCAGCTTCGATCAAGTATCGTTCCACATGTTCGACGGTAGACTCAGTTGTGTCTCCTGAGAACTTAGTGAACTTTGGATTCACAAAAGCCCAGGAAATTAGAGGATCATCAGGGAATTCAAGCTAGGGCAAAGCTCCTACACAATGATCCCAAATTAGGGTTTGAGTTTCAAGCATGAAAACTTTGTGACTTTGGCAATTTCATTTGGGCAAAGTCTTTCATTTGTTAAGAGGATCCTAGGGATGAAATTTGGTGAGAAAATTCCTTGTGGAAGTCAGGTATTTCTTCAGTTGCTTGTAAATGAAGAAATTGGTCAACTGGGCATTCTAAAAGTCAACTGTGGGAATTTAAAGGGTCTAACCTTATTTCTCAAGTCAAGGGATGTTCTTATAACCTTAGAAGAGGTTTAGCAAGATCACAGATCAAGAATCAAGAGGTTTTGAGGTGTTTTGCATTTTTGGCATGAGATTGGTCATGAAATTTTCCATTTTTAGTAACCTTTTGCCCTAATTTTCAAGTGTACATAACTTGGTGAAAAAAGCTTCAAATGGATCACCACCAAACATGAAAAGTGAAGATTAAAGCCTCCCATTTTTAAAAAGTACAAGTACTTTTTCATAGCCCTCATGGTTTGAGAGATATGCCATTCGAAAATCTCTTGAAATCTAGGGCATGGCATGAACTCTAACCCTCCTCCAAATGCAAAAACTCATTTAACTTATTTCCAAGTGGTGTTATGGACAAGATAAGATCATACACTTACAAGGCATTGCATAAAGTTTGTTTTGCTCCAAAAATACCATAAAATTCGTGCATGAGATGTGGTATATTTCACAAGAGGTAAAAATGCATAATCATTCAAAAAGCATGTTACACTCATAATCAAAGGCCAGGATTGATTCAAAACAAATCAAGGGATGGATTAAAGTCAGAATGCTCACTTGAAAGAGGGTTTGCACGTGTGAATGAGGCAGTCACACTTTTCATGCAATTTGGCCAATAACACCTCAATCACACTCTTCATGCCACTCTTGGTTCAAAAACCCTAATCAGGTGAAAGCACAAGGGATATAAAAGCAAAGCATGCCCTAAATTCGTGTGGAGGCTCACACATTTTTCAGATTCACTCTCTCTTGCTCATTTGCATTTCTCTTCGAATCTTTCTCTTCAAGCAATTTCTTCACAAACTCTTCACACATTCTGCTTCCTTGAACCTTAAGGATCATTTTGCTCACACTCATACAAGCTAAAAGTGAAGAATTAGAGAGGTGTCATTCAAGAGCAGGTTGCTTCGAAGCTTCAAATTCAAGCTCGCTCAAGCTTTCTCTTGCATTTATTTTGCAAGAGGAGATCAAAGTACACAGATCTGCAGCATTTGGAGTTCTATTTTGGTGATTTTGCAGTGGTTCCATCTCAGGTATGGCTTGAAATCCATAGATCTGAAACTTGTTTTTCTTATGTGCATTGTGATCTGTGAACTTTGCTGAGTATTCTGCACTTTTTAGATTTGATTTTGATGCATTATTGGTTAAGATATGTGGATTCAAAGTTTGATGGTCAGATCTGTTTTTCTTCGATCCAGCTTATTCTTGGATCCTTTGTGAATTTGATTGTTATATTTGAATTCAGCATGACTTGTTTGTTTGATCTGGAGATTTGGAGTGATTTATGTGATCATTTGTTCTTGATTTGAATTTTCCGGTGCCAGAGCCCTAGCTCCGGTCACCGGATTCTGGAATTTGTGTCACCTGAGTTTGAACGAAGAAGATGAACATGAGCCCTTGGATCCTTCATCTGGACGACCCTCAACATGACAACGCATTAATGCCACACCCTCCTTTGCACGTGATTTTATAAAATCTGAATTAATCACTTTGTTTCTCACCTCACCATAATGTTGTGCACTCACACTTTATGACCAATCATTGTGCATACCTTGTTTTAATGAATGACTACATCCCATGCGTCCATCTGATCCAGTGGTCCATATATTTTCCTGAATTAATGAATATCCATAATAATTATCATGAACTGCGCAGGATCCAATGGGCCTTTCTTTCTATCCACCCCCCTGTTTTAAAGCCCAATAAATCTGAACTGTCTTTCTCTTCTAAACGCACCCCCTGACTTATTTCATTATTTTATTTCTTTTTATCATCATTTTATTTTCAGTTTGCTATTCTTTTTTTAAAAATAGCAATAGGTCTCCAAAATTATAAAAAAAATTCAGGGATGATTCTTTTTGTTTTCTTTAATTTTTGGTATTTTTATTTTTTATTTATTTTTAATTGCCACGTAGAAATTAATTGTCTCTTTTAATTAATTGATTTTATTTCATTTTGAATCATGCTGACTTGTTCATTTTCTATCTTGATCATTGTTTTGAATTTTTAAGTGATTCATTTTGCTCTGGATTCTTGATGAAGTGTAGTTTATTGGTGATTTTTGTTCTGATTTTTAGAATTTTGTTTAATTGATTTTGGTCTCTAACTTGTGTATGAAGCTTTCTAACCCTAATCCATGTTTGAGCTTTTATTTGAATGATCAAGCTTCTGATTCTCATCTCCTCCTTTTGGCATGTTGTTATAGTATGATTGAAGATCATTTGTGCAAGTTTGTAGAATTTTTGAATGCTTACTTGAATTGATTTGAATTTTGGTTCTTCACTTGTCCTTTTTTGTTTCTTTTGGATCATTTGTTCTCTCCTTAGCTTAGAAGGGCACTTGTGCCAACTTCTTCAAGTTGTTTAGGGCCATCTTAGGTTGTTAATACCTCTCTGATCTTGGGTTGTGGTTTGTTCCTTGATAAGTTTGTGTTTGGTTGTTCTTGAAGTTCTTCCACACTTATGCATGCTCACTTCACTTCCTTTGCTCCTTCCTTCTCATGATGTGAATATTTGACTATGTGTGCTTCTTCTCTTCATCTTACATGCTTCTTAGGCACTTTTCTAACATGTTAGGGTTCTGGTCTTGAACTTGGTGGTGTTGCTTTGACTATTTTGCTTTGTATCTTCTTATGTTCATTTTGTTTTGCCACAGTGATTCATTTTGCTTCATGTTGAGTTGTGTGGTTCCCTTCTCATTCTTGTGCTTTGAGTTTGCATTTGGCATTTGTGTTTATGACTTCACTTCTGGTTGTGTGATTTTGGTTTGACATTATGTTCATTTTGTATTGCACTTATGCTTGTGTCACTAACCATTTCAGGGGCTTTGGTAAGTGAGAGGTGTGGATGTGATTCCCACATCTCCAAATCTTATCTCTTCTTTTCTCCTTATTATTTTTCTTCTAACCTTGTGTTTGTTGGGCTTAGGACTTGCTTCCCCCCTCTTCTATTCTTCTTTCTTCTCCTTCTCTTCTTCTTTCTTCCTACTTTATGATAGTAAACCTCACTAACCTAGGATTACCATTGCATGATAACTTTAGGATTCATTAGTCCCCCATTAGACTTTTACCTTTGTGATCCTTTTGTTTCTCTTCTCTTCTCATCTCAAAACCCTAAATAAGACACTTAAATAAAGATTGAAGTGATATCTTGAGCAATAGCCTTATCCCATGAGACATTTGTAGTCTTCCCATCTTGGGATAGTACAAGCTTGTCTTGTGATGTACAAGTCTGATCAGGATATCATCTTCACCAAGAAAATCATAAAACACACTTCTTCATTGTAAATACAAAAACACTTAATAAGTTAATGAGTTAGTGAACTTAATCCCTAATCTCTGGATTCAAGTTTTGGGGATCTTCTCCTTAATTGAGTGTGCTTGTTCTATTATTCCATCTTGGAATGTAGTGACAAGTGCACATTCCATGGAAACGAGCTTGAGTTCACTTCCTTATGACACACTCATAAAAGCTTCTAAAAAACAAAAACAAACAATAAGCATCTCTTCTTCGGGAATTCTCTTCTCACCTCATTCACTCTTTACGTACGAACTTGTCACTACTTGTCATTTTGCAATACGGTAACGCACTCGTCGTCTGAGCTTGCAACACCTGAGCATTGACATAGGCAGTTCAAGCCTTAATTAACAAGCAATCTTTTCCACCCCTAGTTAGGGGAACTACGACGACTCTGATCCTCATTGTCCAGATGAGGTATGTAGGCAGCGGGGTAGGGCCCGTTCGAGCACAGTCTTTATTTTCCCTACATTTTTTCCTTTTCATTTCTTGTTCAGTTTCCCCTTGTTTTCTTTGTATCCAGTTCTTTTCCTTTTCTTTGCAGCAACTTTCATTTCTTCACCCTTCGAAACAACTTCTTTGCAAGCGTGGATCCCGTCGGGTACGACGGACGATATGGGGTGCTAATATCTTCCCAGGTCGTAACCGACTCCCGAACTCAGTCTCTTTGGTTCGCAGGACCCGTGTCCTTCCTTTTCTTTTCTTCTGGTTTGTGCAACATTACCATTCTCGTTCCTTCGGGATAAAAATGCCTGGTTGGCGACTCTATTCTTTTCCGCGCCACTTTCGCGTTTGTACCAGGATGGAAATTCGGGGAGCGACAGTCGTAGATTGCATTCCTAGGCAAAGACTGTGAAAACCCTGCGGGAGGGAAAGACCTAACCATTGATGCATTTGGTGGTGGAGTTTGATGATTTTCTCCAATCTATTCCAACATCGGTTGAATGTAAGGCCTTATGTACGTCGCTCTTATTCCTGCAATTGAAGATGCTGGTTCCGACACCAAGATTGGCATCGTCGATCCTCCGTTCGAAGGATTGGGCGGTGGCACCACGTCACTCCTTAGCATATCCTGTGGATTGACGTTGATGTTTTGAGTGTTTGAACTACTCAATTAAGGATTCGACCCAGCCACATAGGGATTTGAATCATTTGGATTCCCTTGGCTATATGTCATTTCCTTGTATTTCTTTTCTTTCGTCTATATTCGCCGGTTGTGGCTACCCTACCACTTCTCAAATGCATACAACAAAAGATCACACAATGCTCTGACCAATGAACACGTAAAGAAATGGAAGTTATAAAACTTGTAAAAGTTGGTTATTATAGCATTGGTCCCACTGGGCGTGCCAATTTGTTTACCTTGAAAAATGGTAAACAACTGCTGGTCCTCTAACAACACCAAAAATGTTCTTAGTTACTCACATGATCGACTAGATTGATCATAGGACATATGTTATAATTGGTTTAGTTTTAGTGTTTGATAAGATATCGTAAACTCTTCAACATAATTTGTGACAAGATTTGGTTGAAAGATGAAATAAAGTATTAAAAAAAAGACTCAAAATATTTAAAGTTTAAAATAGATTGGGAATAGATAAATGTGAAAGAAAATATAAATGAAAGCAATTAAAGTAAAACAATAACTTGCTGGAAATGTAACTTGCTTGAAGATAAAAATGCAAAGTAAAAGGCTTCAAAGTGAAAGCTTTAATGAAATTGACATTGAAATGAAAAATGATGGTGTTTACATCACGTACATTCTCACTTTCACTCGTTTCTCTACACACGGGTACTTTAAATGGATACAGAGTAACTTGTACAATATGATTCACACACACACACACACACACACAGACACATACACACATTCTAAAACTAGAACTAACTTATTTATACTAATCGAAGATAACCGCTAATGGCGGTTTACTCCTAGAAATGTGCCACATGTTACTTTTCAAATTCAAAAGAACATAAGTTTCCCTCCAACATTTGAACTCTAACCGCTGTCGTCGAACACCTTCAAGGGCTCAGTCGAACTACACTTTTCACACTTAGAATTTTCTAAGTCCAAAATCTTGACTTCCACATGAAACTTTGACATATACCTCTTATAAGAGTTCAATTGAAGCCTTCTCAGTTCTCTTAAAAAACATAACCCTTGAACCAATATTTCTTGCAACCAAATGGGCGTCGAAATTAGGAGCTAACAGTCTCAAGATCTGCTCTTGAAATTCTTCCAAACCACGGTTCAAGATGCTAGTCGAAACATTTGAGTCGGCGTATCTAGTCTTGTCGACTTGTGTCAATCAATGATAACACTTAGCATTTTACTAATGTAACATTCAATTGATTTTTTCAAATATAAATTTTAGACTAACAGATGCCCCCCTCCCCACAAAATTCCACTTTCGATCATATGGTCAGATAAAAGAAAGGTGATATTTTTGTAACCATTTGACATTGTTTGTCAGTCTGTACATGTCACCTCAACGAAACATTTTATTTTTTGATTATTAATTCTTGGTCATCATGATCATTTTCTACCAAAACGTCATGTCACATATGTGTGTGCAATTGATCATCATCATTCTCTATTTCCTAAGAGATTAACTAAAATAAATTTAAGACAAAAACTTCTGCATGAACCAAAAGTTAATTTCCACATATGACACCAATTTCTGCTCTTGAATTAGCCGATGATTGGAGAGGAAGAATTCACTATTTGTTACAGAGGTCCAAAGCTGCTGGTATAGTGGAGAGAGATGACTTGAAAGATTAACATTTCAACATCAAAGTCAGTAAAAGAATTAGTGTAATGGAGTTTGAATAGGAAAAGATTTGAATATCATTGAAGTGACAAACTTTCCTCTTTAAATAAGAGGAGTCCTTAATAACTGCACGTCTGTGAAACATCATGAGATACTGACAGTCGTTGGATTAATTTAAAAGATTAATAGCCATTCTTATGAGAAGCATTATGTAACGTGGGAGAAAATGGGTGTACTTGTTTCGTGATGATTTTCTTCCTTGCAATTGAGCATTCTATCACATGGACCTTGCGGATAGCCGAATCAGTTACTATTATATTTATAGAATCTAGAAATACTTATTATATTCCTTAAAATTCCAACGTAAAAACCTTACCACCATTTCTTTTGACCATTTTCATCACTTAAATTTTACTTTACATTTTCACATTAGTCAAAGTTAATTTTGTACAATCAATTAACTCCAAATTAATTTGAGTCACTTAACATCTAAAACTCACGTGGAGAGTTAGTCTATTCCATGTTTGGAAATGGTGATCAAACGAAGGTGGTGAGATGAAGCTTTATAACATTGTCACCCAAACTTTCCATTATGTGATACAGAGGTATGTCTTTTGCTAATGCCAATATAATTTCCTTGAGAGATTCGATGTCACATGGATACAAATATGTTGGTTTAAACTTTAAGGTGGGGATGCAATGTGTACAAGGGAGACACAGGGTGTTGAAAAGGTTGAAAAATGAGAGAAGTATTTTTATTAGAAGGACAGTCCATGAGAAAGACATGTGAAGAAAATAAATGATTTTTTTATTTTATTTTTATGAAATGAAAGTTTGGAGATTTTAAATATTTGTAGCATAAAATTTAGAGAGAGAGAAAAAAAGAAAAAAGAAAAAAAAGAAGAAGCCATGAAGTGTGTGTGAAACGGTAACTAAATATACCTAACAAAATTGCATGAAAAGGAAAAAGAAAGAACAAAATAAAATGTGGTTAATTAACTATACAATTTTCGAGTTGTCATATTCATTCTTCCTCGTTCACGTTCACCGATGCTTCTTCAAGAAGAATCCCATTGTTTATTTTTATATATTTATTTTTGGTAAAGATAGTGACTTTGGTTGTTGTGATATCTTATATTTTTTATGCAGTATATTCTTTGACATGCAAGATTCAGACTTTAGTCCTCAATATTGAAATTGCTCACTTTTGGTATTTAAAAATAAAATAAAATATGCTGTTCACGGGCGTGCAGTGGGAGTCCCCCACTCAATTTTCAAAACTATAATCACATGATGATAAAAATTTAGGAATATTTTTTAAATTAAAAATATTAATACCAAAAGTTAGTTAGTATGATTAATATTACGTTGAAAATAGAAGTTTAACGCTAAGCATAAAGGTTTTAAAATCGGAAATAGGCTAAAGTGAGATTAAGTTTTTTCTAAAGGAAAATTAAATTGTGTACTCCTACATCCTTCTATTCCTATATAATTTCAAATATTCTAAATTTTAATATTTATTTAATTATTTTTAATTTTTATCGCAAAGTCAGATTAAAAAAATATTATTTTTTTACATTGGACGAGACGAACCGGAAGTACTATTAATAGGTTTTCTGGTTAAAAAATTTCAAAACCGGAAGTAGTCAAGATAAGTTATCCGGTTCACAAAAATCTTTCACCAGAATTAACACGCTTGTATTATTCGGTTTATGATTTTTTTAACCGGGTGTAGCTCTCTTGGGTTTTACGATTTGTATATTTTTTTTTTAATTTTTTAATTTTAATTTTTACAATATCATTAAATAAAAAATTAATTAATAATAAATGTGGATCATGTGATCATTAATTTATTTTAATTATGTTAAAAAAATATTAATAAAGAGAGGAAGAAAAAAACGTATAATGTATTTGATTTTTCTGATTTATTATATAGTTTTTTTTTTCACATCAGTCTTTATAATTCTAAAAGAGTTTTTTTTAAATAGCAGTGAAATATATCAAATTATAATTTTTAATAAGTTTGAAAAGAATAGGATATGTTTTGTTTTTGTTTTTATTTATTTTTATTTTATATTTATTTTTATATTTATTTTTATATTTAGATTTATTTAATATGTAGTTAAACTTTTTTTTTTTACAAAATAAAACAAATCTAAAACAAAATTTTAATTTTCTAACTAATCTAAAATTCAAAAATATACTAACCGGAAAAAAAATTGTAAAAGAATTGTAAAAATTAAAAAATAAATATAAATATAAATATATATATATATATATATATATATATATATATATATATATATATATATATATATATATATATATATATATATATATATATATATATATATATATATATATATATAATTTATTTTGAAATTTATTAAAAATTATCATTTGATATATTTTATTATTATTTTAGAAAAAAAAATTCTTTTAGAACTAAAAAGACGACATGAAAAAAAATATATAATAAATAAGGAAAGTCAATATATTATACGTTTTTTTCTTCCTCTCTTTATTAGTATTTTTTTAACACAATTAAAATAAATTAATTATCACAAAATCTACATTTATTACTAATTAATTTTTTATTTAATGATATTTTAAAAATTAAAATTAAAAAATTAAAATATATATATATATATATATACGAACTGAAAAACCCGAGAGCTATATCCGGTTAAGAAAATCCTAATTCGGATAACACAAACGTGTTACTTCCGGTGAAGGATTTTCGTGAACCGAATAACTTATCTTGGCTACTTCCGATTTTAAAATTTCTTAACCGGAAAACCTATCATGGTACTTCCGGTTCGTCTCGTCCAATGTAAAAAAAATAATATTTTTTTAATTTGATTTCGCGGTAAAAGTTAAAAAATAATTAAATAAATATTGAAAGGGCAAAATTAGAATATTTGAAATTATGTAGGGGTAGGGAGACAAGTGTAGGGGTACAAGGTTTAATTTTCTTTCTAAGATTTAAATTTATTAAAATTAAAAATTTTAAATATTAAATCAAGATAAATTCTTACATACTAATAATAAGTAATTGGATATCGGTATCTTTAATATAAATTATGATAAAATTTTAATTTATTTTAAAATAAAATAAAATAATAAAATGACGTGTCATTAAATAATATATTTTAATTAGTTGAAGGTATTGATATCCAATTAAATTCAAAGTTCCCCTTAAATCAATTATGTTGGTAACAGAGTAGAAATACCAAATGCAAACAAGACTATATTTAGACGTTTTATTTACTCATTTTTCAAAACTATAATTAGATTAGTTTTGGTTCCTTATTTTTTATTCGTGAAATTAATTCTTTATTTTAAATTGAAACAATTTTAGTTTTTTTTCTCCAATTTTTCAAAAGAAAAAATCGATGAAATTTTTGTCTTTTAACTTATATCTTTATCTACTAAATTTAGTAATATGTTTATAAATTATTATTTGCCATGTTTTACGAATAATTTATTATTTAAAAAATAAAAAATATCGTTAATTTTAAGTATAAAAATTTGAGAGAGATTAAAACTTTTTAAATTTAAAATTGAGGAACAAAATCTATTTAAATATAAAATAAATTTTATGAACCGGATAAAATGAGGACCAAAATTATAATTAAACATACAAAAATATTAGATAATAAATTTAATTTATTATTTGTCAGACTATTATTTTCGAATTGGATTTGTTTTTTTCTAAAGCTTGTAAATTTACTTAAGATTTTATTTCATATTAATATTTTCAAATAAATTATCCGATACATATTTAAATAAACTATTGAATTAATAAGTCAATTAACTTAAATTATACTCTGAGATTTAAGGTGATATTTAAAGAATCTACAAAATAAAATATAATTTGATATCTTGCAACTTTAATCAGAAGAAAATTGAAATCATTTAATGTCCTGAATTAGATTATCGGATAGGATATTGATGTTGAAAAATAAAATAAAATTATTTTAATTATGATTTATAATAATATATTTTAATGTCTCTAACTATTTATGTAAACTAATATTTAAATTAATAAAAAAAATTCTCATGATAAAAAAGGTTTTGTTTAGTGGTTTGAAGCCTAACATTTGTTATTAAATAGTATTTTATAAAGCCTTAACTCTTACTCATTAGGTAAGGCTACTACGTGATGACTATAGTTTATATACTCCTAATATATTCTAAAAGAGTCACAATCTATTCGATCCAACCTCTCTAAATCCAAGATACTCTTTCAACAACTCGATGGAGTAATATATGAGATAAAAGGCTCTCTATATAATAGAAAAAAAGAGTATCGAAAGTTACTCAAAGTTAGAACCCAAATCTTTCATTAACTCTAAACTCCTCACGCTTTCATCACTATGCATTGCTAATTGGAACATAATGTGTTTCTAATTTGTCATAAACATAAATTTGAAAATTGTTCTAGAAGTAGCAAAGTTCAATCAAATCAAGTCACTCAAATATCATAAAGTAGTTTCCATCAAAAAAACAAAAATCATAAAGTAGTAGGTCAGATAAAAGATGAACATACTTAGAAACACATAAAATTAAAATTAATCTAATAATTAAGATTATAATATATCTAAATTCTTAATATAAATAAATATAGAAAACAATTTAAACTCATACATACATACTATTTAAATTTCTAAACTCCGAATTCACAATTTTTGTTGACGGATTACATATACATTATCAATTCCAAAACGCAACCGATTAATTATTGTCTTCTATTTATCATCTTTCGATACATCTTAAATATCTAATCTAATCATAAACATATGGTTGCTTTTATGATAAACAAGTTTGTGTACTATATACACATGCCTCTTTGACCATTAATTAATAATTTAAAATTTAACGACTTCAGATATGCGAAGAATTTACACTAAATTTTCTGGTTTGAATGAACTATATTGATTGTAGTTTTGTTTAAGTGACTGACATACTCTCTCAACGATTTTGATGAGTCTTGACATATAATTGGTGGACTAATTTTTTTACTAGATCTTAATAGCTGGTGACATAGAGCCTAGGGAGGTTCATATACCATCTCAAGGATGCATCTCTAAAGACTTCGAATAAAATCTTGCATCTCATGAAATCAGGAGCCTCGATGATGGCCATCTGAGTGTTAATATAGGTCATGTGCTCATACGGGTCGTTGCGTCCATCAAACTTATTCAATGATGGTGGTTTAAAGCTCTTTGGGACAGGTGTCACCTATATCTTGTCTAATAAAGGTTGGAGCTCCAACACTTTCAATTCATCTATCATGTTCTTTTCTTAATGACGTTGTTGAATGTGAACAACATTATCTTGCAAGTTTTGGTTCTGGCGGCAAAGGTCATCCATAACTGCGCACATCAGCGCTGATGTTTTCCTCATCGTCAGAAACTTTGTTGGTCATTGTAATTATTTTCTTGTTCACCGTGAGTGGGATGAGCACAAAAATAATACTCTGGTTGAATTAATGAGGGTGACCCATGGCATTTTTATCGGGGGTCCACGACAAACAACAAATGTACTCATTAAAAGTACAATAAACGTGAGAAACCCTAATGGACAAAAAGATGTCATAGACTTCAAGGTAGTTAAGGTATGGAAAGTCAGCTCACGTAAGAAGAGAAATAATTATATATGTGTGATACTATGTGTTCTTATTGATTCTCCCATCAATGTGGTAATAATGATGTATTTATATCCCATGGATCTGAACCCAGTCCCCTATTATTTAGTACCAACCACTATAAACATGCCCAATTGATTCTCTTAAATATATGAGGTATGGTTAAGTCACATGACTTCGTATGTTATGTCAGTTGACCCAATATATGCTCTATGCACTATCATATGTTATGGACAAAAAAATTGGAGACTTAGATGATACATCTGAACAAAGGGCACTCAAATCGAAAGAAAGACACTCAAACTAACGGAAAAACGATTCAGAAAGAACGAAAGACCAATATTATATCCCTCGCTTCGCCCCAAGGTTTCTCTAAATTATATCACTACAATTACATGTAAAAATATTTTGTTATCATATGAATTAATTTATTTAAAATAACTTGTTTTAAGTTTTTATTAATTGTCTTACTTTAAATGTCTCTCTTAAGGATGCTTATAACTTCAAATCTGAGAGTTTTTCTTCTTTATCTTGGTCTAAGAACATTTGGAATCTTAATATCCCTTCTTCCAAAGCTTTCATAGTTTGGAGACTGTTTCATAATAGGATACCTACAAATGACAATCTTCGGATGCGAGGTTGTCATTTGTCTTCGATGTGCAATCCGTGCAAGTCTCATTAGGAGTCTTCTGAACTTATTTTCTTTTATTTTCCTTTTGCTTTACGTCGCTGACATTGGTTTTTTAATATGATTAACATCCCTTTGGTGTCTAACATAGTTAATATTCTGGAAATTTGTGACAAGAGCTAGAGTCCTCAGTGCAGAACCATCATTCAAGCTTTCATAGTCCACATTACGAATAACATCTGAATGACTCGTAATCATGTCAAATTTTGAAACGGTTCCACCCATTGGAAGAGGGTACTTAACCAAATCCTCATCGAGGTGGCCTTCATTGAAAATATTACTTCGAAAATGGCTAGCTCCTTTATCCATGAGTTCACCATTATTAAGTCTTTCAATGTTAATTTGCATCCTCTTAAGGTTCCTAGAATCATTGAAGTTATTTGGAGACCCCTTGATGTTGTTTGACTTAAGTGAAACACAGACGGTTCATTCTCAACCGACTCAACTTCTTGTGGAGGTTTGTTCAAAAACTCTTCGGGTGACTTTGTTTTTGGGTTCGCTGATTTGCTGAATTGCTCCTCCTTTATTCAGGCTGAGCTTTTAGGGGTTATTAAGGCCATTGATTTTGGTCTTAGTTTCAGTTGGAATAGTATTTGACTTGAGATTGTTTATTCTTTTGTTTTGTTAGCTATTCAGGATCCTAAGGTGGCCCCTTGGAACATTAGAACCGTTTGGCTTAACTGTTTAGTCAAAATTAGGCTTTTTAGGTTTCACATTTCATATATCTCTAGAGAAGGGAATAAATAAGCTGATTTGTTAACTTCTTTGACTATCGAATCCTCTATTCCGCTGACTTGGGACATGTCTCTGGGGGCTCTGTTGCCATTGCTTGTACACAACAAGTTAGGGGCGTCCGAAATATCGTTTTGTTAATCTCTGTTTTGATCTAATTCGCTTCTTTTGTTGTTTTTTCATCTCTTTATAATATTTTAGTTAAAAACAATTGTCTTACTTAAATTACAAAACTATTAATTAACAAGAAATATAAATAAATAATTTTTATTTAATTTTTATTTTCATTTAATATGTATTTCATGAATATGTAATTATAAACGCAAATTTCAATTATTTTAATATTTTATTTATAAATTATTCTTCACAAATCAAAGCCATTAAATTTTAAAAATATTAAGTCTATAAAAAAGAAAACACTTTACACACACAAAGTTAACAACTTCTGTAATCATAAAAGCCACCAAAGTCATATTCTAAATAAAATTTTTCTTTTCTTGCATAGGAAGAAAACAAAAGCAAGCTAAACATTGATAAATAAATAAAATAAAATAAAACTGAGTTAACACACAGTCACTCACATAGATAAAAACATAGAAACGAAGTAAAATCCGAAACAAAATTCCAGCGTTCCCCACTTTCACGTGAGTCCTACTACAAAACCAGCTGCTCCGCACTACTTTCTTCCACTAGCCATTACCACGCTACCACTTAGCACACTATCACCCTTTTTTCTTCACCTTCACACTTTCTTCCTCAACATGTTTCTAACCCATCAACACTAAACAATGCTTCGTTTAATACCTCTCTTCTTTTACTTCTTCTTCTTCTTCACATTCACACTATCTTCCTCATCAAACTCAACCTTTCCTCAAGACGCCGTTTCCCTACTGTCGTTCAAACACAACGCCGACCAAAACGACAAACTCCTCTTCACACTAAACGAACCCTACGACTACTGCGAGTGGCAAGGAGTCAAATGTGCACAAGGCAGAGTCGTACGCTTCGTCGTTCAAGGATTCGGCTTAACCGGTTTTTTCCCTCCAGACACACTAACCCGCCTCGACCAACTCCGAGTCTTGAGTCTCCGTAACAACTCCTTATTCGGACCCATTCCGGATCTATCGCCACTTATCAACCTTAAATCACTCTTCCTCGACCGGAACAACTTCTCCGGTTTTTTTCCTCCTTCTATTATCTTCCTCCACCGCCTCATTACTCTTTCCCTTTCCCATAACAACCTTACAGGTTCACTTCCGGTTCAGTTGACTCTCCTTGACCGCCTCATTTCGCTTCGGCTTGACTCCAACTTGTTCACTGGTCCTCTTCCTCCGCTCAACCAAACCGAGTTAAAAATATTTAACGTCTCCGCTAATAACCTCACCGGTCCGGTTCCTGTCACTGAAACTCTTACACGGTTCAAACCGGTGGTTTTTTCTGAGAACCCGGGTCTTTGCGGTGAGATTATTCACAAACAATGCGGTCATCGTTCAAGATTCTTCGGTTCATCAAACGCCACCGTTGCTTCCTCCGCGCCGCTGAGTCAGAGCGAGGAATCGCAAGGTATCGTGGTGGTTCCTTCGCCTTCTGCCAAGAAAAGGAACCATAAGAAAACCGGTTTGGTTTTCGGGTTAATAGTTGGTGTTGCGATTCTTGCAGTTTTTACTGTGATTATAGTAGGGTTAGTTAGAAAACAGAACACAGGAGCGAAATCGAAATCGAAATCCGAATCCTCGGCGTCGGAATCTCTACCGGTGGTTGCGGTATCCGAAGTAAGAACCGAAGTGGAAACCGTTACGAAGGTGAAGATGATGGAGGAAGCGCATAGGAGTGGGAAGTTGGTGTTCTGCTGTGGGGAGGTGCAGGAGTATACGCTGGAGCAGCTGATGAGAGCTTCGGCGGAGCTTTTGGGACGAGGGAGTGTGGGGACCACTTACAAGGCGGTGATGGATTCGAAGGTGATATTAACGGTGAAGAGGTTGGACGCCGGAAAAAGTGGTGTGACGAGTGGTGAAGAATTTCAGAAGCATATGGAGATTGTGGGTAGACTTCGTCATCCTAATTTGGTTCCTATAAAGGCTTTCTTTCAAGCGAAAGGAGAGAGGCTTGTTATCTATGATTTTCAACCTAATGGAAGCCTCTTCAATCTTGTTCATGGTATTCATTCTAGTATTCATTTGTGTTTTGCGGCATTTAGCTTATTATTATGATTATCATGATGATTTCATGTGTGATGTGAATGTGATATTACTAGTTTCTAATTCTAGCGAGTCATGACATTTATGGGTTTGGAATTGGATTTTGATTAGGCAGGCATGACAACAGGAAGGATCGGGATAGTTTTACCTTCCATACCCAAACCCGATTTCCCTAACAATACCCATTTTCCGACCCGTAATAAGAGAAATCCAAACCTAAACTCAAACTCAATCAAAGTAGGTTTTCCCTGTCAAAGTAGGGACGGGTTCGGGTGTGTCTTTAGGGTATGAGTTATGTTATTATGGTCAATCTGGGGACGGGTTCGGGTGGGTCTTTAGGGTACGGGTTATGTTATTATAAAATCTGGGACGGGTTCGGGTGGGTCTTTAGGGTACGGGTTATCTTATTATGCCTAATTATGATGAAAGAAGGAACAGAGGGAAGAATAGGTTATGTTATTATGCCTAATTATGATGAAAGAAGCAACAGAGGGAAGAATAGTGTGGGCAAAATTTGTGGGCCATGGTGTTGGAATTAGAGTTTGATTTTATGGATGATGTGTTGTGTTGTGTTCTTTTGCTATTGGTTATCCTTGTTGTGTGCTATTTCTTGATTGTTTCTTTTATCGTTGCCTCTATTGTTTATCTGGTTTTGGGACCCAGGTTCCTTTTTTTAGGATAATCACTGTCTAGGATGAAAGATTGGAGGGTTTGTTTTAGAGTTTTATCAAATTGGCTCTAAAATATATTTCAAAATGTAAGCTGTAGAAGACGTGTGAACAGAGAGAGTTGAATTCGGCTGAATTCAGCTTGCTTCAGAGTTGTATGTCATTAATACTCACATTTAAAGGGTTGGGTTGTTTTTGGTACTATGTTTGACTATTTAGGCTAAATGTTTCATTGAATTTGAATGTTTGGCATGTTAAGTTGACTACTATGTTTTTCACATTGTTGATTTAAATTTTTACTGTTTTTAGAAAAATCATACATTCAAAGTGGCATCAATCAAATTTGAATATGCCGCATTTAATGATTGGTGATTATTTATAAAAACTAATGTAGTTGATGCATGTGCAGGTTCAAGATCTACGAGAGCGAAGCCGCTCCATTGGACATCATGCTTAAAAATAGCGGAAGATGTGGCTCATGGACTTGCTTATATACATCAAGTTTCGGCTTTGATTCATGGAAATCTAAAATCTTCTAATGTTCTTCTTGGAGAAGACTTTGAAGCTTGCATAACCGACTATTGTTTGGCCTTCCTCACTGATTCTTCAGTCATTGAAGATCCTGATTCTGCAGCCTACAAAGCCCCAGAGGTTCGAAAATCTTACCGCGGGGTGAGTTCAAAGTCTGATGTGTATGCTTTTGGTGTGCTGCTGTTGGAGCTTCTGACGGGCAAGCATCCTTCCAAACATCCTTTCCTTACCCCAACGGATTTACAAGATTGGGTTAGAGCAATGAGGGATGATGATTTTAGCGAAGATAACCGGTTAGAAATGCTCACAGAGGTTGCCAGTATTTGCAGTGCGACTTCGCCAGAGCAGAGGCCAGCTATGTGGCAAGTTCTTAAGATGATACAAGGCATAAAGGATAGTATTTCGATGGAGGACACTGAACTCACTGGACTGACATAGTTTGTGTTCAAATCGAATTTGATTTTATGCAGAGATAACAATCAGAACAAGTACTGTTAACTCCTCTTATTGAAGATTGAAGAAAATTTGCTCATGGGGGAAAGTGACTTTGCATGTCAAGTTTAAGTTAAACACCATTTTTTGAGGGAATCTCAACGAGTTATTCAGCAAAACATGAGGAATCATCTGTGATTTTTTAGTGGGGTGTTATACTAGTTATATAACACAAGAAAATGAAATTTATATAAATGTATTTTAGCTTGATTCAAATTTTACTCGGTTTATATCTGATCTGACAAGCAACGAATGCTGTATTTAAGTGTGATGGTAAAGACTAAAGAACATTTAGGCATTTCTTTTAGGCATAAATGTGTACAAAAGCATGACGATATCAGTTCTAGTAATTCAGCACACCTAAAATTTCTTATAGATAACATAAAGTAAGGGCCATAAGATAAAGGAAGCAAAAAAGAGTTTTCCATAAATCATTTTTAGGGTTAAATAAGTTTTTGGTCCTTATAAATATGATTATTTTTTATTTTAGTTCCTCAAAAATTTTCTTTTAAAAATTGGTTTGCACAAAATTTTATGTCTGAATTAAGAGTCATTGATGTTAAAAACACCTAACAGTGGCTGACGTGACATCATGACTGGATTAAATAATTAGTTTTTTATTTCTTTAATGTTTAATGGAGACAAGTAAAGTTTAATTAGGAATTAGAAAGCCCCAAACATTTCATTTTAACCATAATTCAATTATTAACGTTTAAACTTGAAGTCAGTTTTTCTTCGTGGTGGTTTCTTCCCTCTTCGTTATAGACACTTGCAGAGACCGGTGATCCCATCATTAAAGAACACAATTTTTGGCAGTTGTGGTGTGGTCCCAAAGAATAAGTAACATTTTTATTATTGCATTTGTCAAGTGGTATTGTTTATTGTCTTCAAAACTAGTTCCACTAACCGTGCATGTTCCACTGTTGTTCAAATGTTTGCTAGCTGTTTGTTTATTTGCGTTGACTGAATACTAGTTCCTATGGTTATGTACCGTTTTTGCATTGTTTGATATACTCTTTGTGGTTTGTTATAATGTGTAGGGTATGAAGTTATTTAAGGTTGTTTTTCATGCAGAAGGATCTTTTGTAAATGATGTTGGGTTAAGATATATTGAGGAATCTTTGGTCTTACTTTGAAGTCCGTGACCTAATCAAGTATATAGACCATTCATTTAACACTGAAGGTGTGAAAATGTGGTGGAAGTTGGAACATGGTAGTCTGAAAAATGATCTAAAACCATTTGTCAATGATGAGGATGCAACTATGTTAGCTGTTTGTGCTGAGAAAAGTCATTGTGATGTTGAGATATATACTGAGGGAAAGTTAGAAAGTGGTGAGAAGACTTATATGGAGAGGTTATTAGAGAAACAAAAAGGGCAAGAAATTGTTGAATGTGATGAGGAGAGTGACTCAAGTGAAGATACCTTGGATGAGATTCAATTTGAGGATAATGAAGAAGAGATAATACATGATTGTGATAAGAATATAGATGTAGGAGGTGGTATAAACGAATGTGCTGATGCTGATGAGTCTAGTAGACAACCAGATGTTGTTGCTGGTACAAACCAAAGGAAAAATTTAAGGTTTACTACAACTGAGATGAATAGGAAATATGTGATTGAAGATGATTATATGATTGATGAGCTTGGTAGTGGGGGAGACAATGATAGCCATAGATGCAAGATTTGTTTTGAATATGGCCACAATAAAAGAACATGTAAATAAAACAAACAACGGGTGTTTGTTGATGGTGAATTACCAAGAGTTGTTGAAACACAAGCCAACCAGACTCCAATAGTGGAGACAATACCAAAAAAAAGGGTAAGTAACCTTTAATTGCCAGGTACTATTATTGGTTTGAAAATGTAAGTTAATTCCTTGTTATACTAACCTTTACAGGGTAGGCCAAAGAAAACCACAAAAAAAGGAGTAACTACTAAGAAGGCCAAGACTACAAATGTGCCAACAACTTCACAAACTGTACAAACTGATGGGCCAATAAATGCACAACCTGAAGGGGTACAGACTGCACAACATGAGGTACCAACTTCATCACAACCTACTCAAACTTCTGGTAGCTCTGCTGAGGCAATGATGATGTACTGTGTAACACCCCACTTTCCCATTTTAGAAAATAATAATATTAAACATGCAAAATCAGAGTTTTCATCAAAAGTGGAATGCCACATCGTCAAAAATAACAACAAACTCCTTTATTAAAACAACGAAAAACATTAGTTATTCAACTCATGGCAATTTGCCAACACCAACAAAATTCACCAACATCTCATGATTTACAAATTTCAAACAAATGAACAATACATAACAAAATAAGGTAAATAAGTAAAACATCAAAATTATTCTCAAGTCTCGTGTTACGTATCAGAGCGACTCCTAAGACTCGACCAAGCAACATGCAGTCCATGCACTCTCAAGTACCTGGATTATCTGTACTTCCAAGGAAGCACAGACACAACAACAAACAACAAAGGGGTGAGAACTACATTCAATAATTAATGGTGCATAATACATATGAAGGAGTAGTATCTCACACAATCAATATAAACAACACATATCCACAACCAATAATCATCAACGTGACCCATGATAAAACAAACATCAATATGTAGTGTGACTCAACAATGACACAATGCATGTGGTACCAAATCACCATGGCTCATTCAATCGAACTTGATTCATAAAAGAATCCGGATAAATCACATACACCCATCTGAGAATGATTTATCTCCAACACTCAACAACGGAGTTCAGATGAATCACATACGCCCATCCGACAATGATTCATCTCCACCAATAATACCTCAATGTATGCATGACAATGACTATGCACACAATACATGTATAAACAACTAATTATACATCTACATGATCATTCCGATCACATATGCAACATAAATTCACACAATCACAAAAAGTACCTCACACGACTTAGTTAATTAATCGTCTATTTAATTCCTATAAGTTTCATTATTAATTACTTTCCATCATTAATCCTCGATTAAATAAGTCATAATGCTTACTTCAACACCTCAGACCAATATAACTCCCATCAGACACGAAATTGGGACAAAACATGAAAAACACCAACATTTGCACCATTCCTCTAGTCATACGCCTAATTCACCAGGGCATACATGTATTTCCATCTACCTCGCCTCCAGGACTTACGCCCTGCTACGCGTACCACAACCAAGCCTTAGCCTCATACGCGTATGGACAACCCCTTATGCGTATGGCATAACTATTTTCCCCTTGAAATCTCCCTCAACGAGACTCAATAGGCGTACCGCTCAACACATACCCATACTTCCCAGCCATCACACGCGTATCCTACGTGTTTGGGCAGATGGCCATGTCACAAGGGCCCCTTACGCGTATTACCACCTATTACGCATAATGGCGTATTGGCACGCCCTATCATACACGTATGACCTTACTTATTACGCGTATGAGTAGAATACCCCATAATTCATATTTCTCTCCTCCGTCTGAATCTGTCCACTTTGGGTCTCATTTCTACATATGTATGTTGTCCTAAAATGGTCTATGTATCATTTTTACAGCCTCTAATCATGTTAATCTTTCATCTATCATTACTAGTCCAATTTATCAGTTCTAGATCTAGATTCGTCACTTAGTATCTGCAACAACACCAGATCCATATATACCACAGATTATACAGAACAACGACAATTTCTACACAAAATCAATTAATTCATATCGATTTCACAACAACAGTTCAACACAACATCAGAATCATCAAGTAGAATAATACACATAAAATCCTACGAGGGAAAGGACCCCTCACTACCCTTTCATGTTATTATCATCAATTATGAACCCATTCTCCCCCTTACCTCGAATTTGGATGAAGATTCCTGCGAAAATTGATGAAGAACCCTTGCCCTAGCCTTGTTCTTCCTCTCTAGTTCTTGTTCTTTTTTTACGTGAAACTGATAGTTATCCCCTAAACTTTCACTAAACTCAACTTAATTACTAATTTCTTTATTACCATCTTACTAAGTCAATATTAATTTTAACAAAAAGAACTATTAATAATACAAATAATAATAATAATAATATTAAAATAATACTAATAATGATAGTAAGAATAATATTAATTGGGCCACATTATTATTACTACACACCTCACCAGTGCTATTGATACCTCAAGTCTACCCGTCCCACTAAGGACTCTACACCAATACATTCAAACACACACCTTAAACAAGATCAACAATCACCAATAATACACGACAATCTAAGAAATTAAAAATGGGTGTTACATATTGTGGTATTGATCCTGAAGAATTGGCTTTTTTTCTGGATGTTGATGAAATTCTAGACATTCAGCCACTTAATGTGGATACCTCACCGGTAAAACCTACTAAGCCTACTAAGCCTACTTAGTCTTCAGTTAAAATTTTCTTTGGCCCAAGGCCTAATGTGCTAAGACCTACTGTGCCAAAACCTGTTGTGCCAAGACCTGGTGTGCCAAGACCTGTCAGTTTGAAACATGTTATACTTATGTTTTGTGTCTGGTTATGTGTATTAGATTGCTAACTAATTTCTGATATAATAGGTGAAAGCTATGTTATCTCCAAGAAGAAAGGAAAGAAATTTGCAATTAAGAAAATACAAAATGACAGACTTAGGCCACTTAAGACGCTTAATATTGTGGGACCAGGATAGGATGTAGAAGATACAATGCTTATTCCTGAAGATAACACAAGTGTTGGGAGTACAAAAACTAAAAAGAATTGGGATGACAATGAGAGGAGCCTAACTCAGTAAAGACTTGTGTGTTATGGAGCTTATGTGTTTTGATTTGAATTTTTGTAAAATGAACCTTAGTTGTATTTGTTTATGAACTTATGTTGTATGAACTTATGTAATATGCATTTCTATATTTTACACTTATGTATTATGGCATATGGCTTGCATATGACCCTTTTGTCAAGTACATTTATTGAATCAATGTAATGATTCTTTATTGTGGTTGTTATTATCTAGCCATTCACATAAAAATTGTTATTATGACATAAACAAGATTGCAACAATTATCATCTTAACTATAATTAAAACAGTAACTAGCAAGATATATCCATTTCATTGCATAAAACAAAGTACAACACCAACACCAAACCACATCAACAAATTCACTTGCTTACATTAAAACAACATCAACAACTACATTTAATGACAAAATAAACATTGAAAACAAATGAAATAACAAGACAAAACATCTTCAATCATCCATAATATGTCTCTGTTTTCAGCCTGCTCTTCAAAATCTTGTTCTTCTTCCTTGTTTCTTCATAAATGGACTTTATATACCCAATAGAGGCCATGACTTCCAAATCAGAGTTTGTAATAGTTGCATCATCATTTTCAGTTTTTTCTGCAAAATTGTCATCCCATATGAAAAGATTACAAGTATCAACATTCCTCCAATACAGACATCTCCAAAATAACCTTCCCTTATTCGGTCCCTTTTTGCAATGATATGAAACCATATGAACCCGACACCCACAATATTTCCCAAATAATGATTTTATAGATGCATAAGACATATGTTACAACAAATGATGAAGGGAGAAGAAAATTTGATAAAGAAATAGATGAATAGAACAAGCAAGGGAAGAAAAGGTGATGCAGAGGAAAAACAAAGGAAAAAGAAAAAGGGAAACACAAATTAGGTCAAGCTTTCACAAATTTATTGATACAAATTGAAAATTTACAAGCTGTACATACAATTTTATTAATAAAAAAGTATTTAATCCAGTCATGATGCTACGTCAGCCACCGTTAGGTGTTTTTGTAATGTCAAGGACTCTTAATTCAGATAGAAAATTTTGTGAGGACCAATTCTTAAAGAAAAATATTTGAGGGACTAAAATTGAAAATGAACATATTTATAGGGACCAATAACTTATTTAACCCTAATTTTTAATCACAATGCGAAATTATTTAAATGCTTTTAGTTTTTGAAGATGCATCTCCATACGCATCTATGTTTAAATAAACGTTGAAATATTCTAGAGATACATCTTCGGAAAAATTTTAAACATTAAATTTAATCCACTCAAAAGCCATTTGCATTAGAATTGTTCTACAGATGCATCTCCATGAATATTTCAGAGATACATCTTCGAAATGTATCAGAATATGTATTTTGTGCTATAAATTATTTATCTGTATTCAAATGAAGTATAATGCACGATGCAAAATAATAATAAAAAATAGACGTACAAAATAATAAGAGACTAATATTGTGTGTCAAAAATAAAATATAAATATATGTAGAAAATGTCGTACAATCGAGATCTAAAATGTAGTAAGACAGTCAAAATAAAGTACAAAGTATAATACTATAACAAAATAATAAGAGACTATTATTGTGTGCGTCTGAAAACATATTCTCTACCTCCTATGTCTGCTCTACCTCCTTAGACATCAATCCCCTCGTCCTTATGTGATGTTTCTGGTACAACAATGCCCTCTGTGCCTCTGTCGTGTTGGCATCTAAGACTCGTCTGACACTAGACCCATCAAGGAAGATACCATCATCAATGTTTGCCTGCACAATCTCCATTATGCGACAACAATTAGGAAAGACGTCATCATTATGATCCAGTTGAGCATGTTCCTCCTCTAGTATCTTCTGATGAGCTGGTATCGATGGATCTCCTGGAGTAACATGCACCATGTACAAATGTGACACCCTGAAGAACCATCTGATGTACCCCTCGACGTAGCTCCAATCGCTTAGGGCTATGGTAGCATGTACCTCCTTCGACACTAGATTATTCTCATAATCATCAAACATCTCCTCTATCTGTAACGTGTCAAGGCAGAAAGAGTATAAATAATAGGGTGCCTGGGAATGGTCTGGGTGTATCCGAACTGCCGCATGATGCGCTCGGGAAGATGAATAGTAATGGGATGTGATCTGCATGCCAAGCATCCAAAGTATAACATTATCTCGTCAAATAGCCGCGTTTGATGATGATCCACATAACTGTTGAAATGTATGTCCTCAGAAGCTAAAAAATTAAGATAAACTCTAAAAGGCTAACCATGTAGTTACCACTAAGCGGTATAAAAGCAGTAACATGTGACATATCTCAGTGTACTCAGGAAGAATCGCCTATCCAGGGATTCATGAGAAGTACTGAAGGATCCAAGTCTAAAATAAAAAAGTTTGGAACACACGAATCATCGACAATAGTTTTGCAAATATGATGAAAATGACAAAAAATTCAAAGATCAAGAATTATGATCACCAGTAGTGTCACGTTGCCTATGACCTGCTTCGTCTTCCACATACAACCCTCTCTCAACTTTGAATAAAGATAGACCAGGAAAGTTGCCCCCAATTGTATTCAAGGATCCGAGTGAGATCCAAGAAGTGTCGTAGGTAGACAACGTTAGTATAAATGGAACTTTTGTCCATAAAAATATAAGTGTCAACAAAAAAAAGGAAGTATGCTCACAAAGCACGCATCTTGTGGATCTCCACCTACTCATCATCACCGTGAGCCTGCTTTGGCTTATGGATCTTAGCCTTATAGAACTTCCCTAGGAACTCAAATCTAACATGAACAACCCTGTTCCTATCCACATCCTCCATCGCCTCCCTTGGATCAACCCCCAGATGATCTACTATCATCTCAATTTCCTCGTCTTTGGTCATCCTCCCATGATTAAGGAATCTTCTTGTGATTGGAAGATGTAGAAAATATAAGACATCGTCTAATATGATAGACATCTCACCATGCGGGAGATAAAACAAAGAGGTCTCTGAGTGCCATCTCCCCACAAATGCATTAAGCATCTCGTGGTTGACCAGAGTGTAACTGGTCATGCATAGGTCCTTCAGGCCATATAAGAATAGAAACTTTTGAAACCAATCCTCGTTCGGCTGAGGCAAGCCAACAATCTTCCTCTCGTGGTTAAGAAACTTATGAGGATCATGCTTCTAAAATTTGTCAGAAATAATCAATGTCAGGAATAATCAATATCAGAAATTATCAATGTCAACAATTAAAATTAACGCACAAAAAAAAAAGAATCCAACTAATGCTACCTCTTCGTCCTAGATATGTCTGGAAGTATGGACTGGATACATAGGAAGTAAGGACAAATCAAATGGACCTCCTCTAAAAACCTCTAGCTCGACTTCCTCAGTAGCCCCACCTTATGGAGGTGGCACTTGGTCAATAACATCATCAGTGGGAGGTGGGTCTCGATCAGTAGCATCATCCGTAAAAGGTGACACTGATGAATCCTGATGCTTGCAAGAGGATGGGGGAAGTGATGCGCCAAATGATGAATCATGTTTCCTACATGAAGAAGAAGGTGGATTGACCTGAGGTGAAGTATGAACCCCATAAATAGACAAATCTGCCTTACCACAGGTTCCTGGAGCCTCTGGAACCTGCTGACTCCACTCCCTCTCAGCGGATGTGTGTTGAACAACCTACCATGTCTCAGTTTATCTACTATGTCAGCCATTATTTCTGTAACGTAAAGTAAGACATATCATTAGTTCACAAAAAAAAACACAAGAAAGATTTTTTTTAATACTGAAGAAAATTTCAGATATGTATCTTCGGAAGCACCATTAAACTAAAACGTTGAAACATTCCAGAGATGCATCTCCAAAATTTCCTGCAGTATATGAAACGTTGAATAATTCGGGAGATGCTTCTCTAGAATGTTCTACAACTTAGAAGTTGCGTCAATGGAGAATGTACCACATGCAAGTTGAAAAAAATATGTTATGATCACCATTTTCAGCCAACAAACAAGTTGTAAACTATGTCTAAACTATGTTACATGTGATTTCTACACATTTCTAACCCTAATAATTGATTTAGACTCATTTACACTAAAACTCAAACATTTATCGAAAACTCGAAAAAACTTATTTGAAATTGATGATTTAAATGTTGTTTCCAATATTAGAGATAATGCTTATGTTCCCTTGAGTTCCTTTGAGCCTTGTTTAATGAAATTTGATTTGGTGTAGGGAAGTGTATTGACAAGAGTCTTGAGGCTGTGTTTGAACAAATTGTGAAATGAGTAAGGAGAAGAGTCTGGCGTGACTTATGCTCTAAAGTGTTCTGGAGATATATCTATGGAATATTTCAATGTTGACTTACATTTGGATACGTCCAAAGATATATCTCCGGAATTAGGGACATTTGTGGAATTTTACACGATGTTGTAGAAATATTAATGGTGCCATAAGAAATTCTCATAAGAAATAAGATTAAATATGTTTAAGGTCCCTATAAAGTTAGATATTTTCATATTTCGTCTGTAAATTTTTTTGTTAAAGAATCATCACCCAAATACTTGTCGTTAACACGTTTGGTCCTTGACGTTAGATTCAAGTAACAAAGACATGAAAATACAAATGATTTTTTTTTATTTTGTCAGTAATTGGAGTGGCCATGTGAATATGATGATTATTATTATTTTTTGACGGTCTATAAAAAAATACAAGTTCCCATATTTTTCTCTCAGTGTCCTAATTCCATCGTTTTTCTACTTTTCTTCTCCATTGTTCCTAGTTAAAAATATCACCACTGCTGAAACAATTTTATCTTCAAAGAAAAACTCAAACAATGTACCACCCATGTCATCCTCGTATGTAATAAGTCATGGTGGACGTATGTGTTGTTGTTAAGGGCGAATGATATTGTATCAATGCAAGAAGGGACCCAATAAAGGTAAGCTTTTTTTTAGATGCCCATTTTGGATGGGCGATGACACTTGTGATTTGTTTATATAAGATGAATATATAGTATAAAACGAATATGAGAGCAACATGAATGAAGTTGTGTGTTATTAGAAGGAATTGTATGAAGATTCCAAGAAGAAGAATAAGTGTTTGAAGAACAAACTTGAAATTCTGTAATGAGATGTCCTAAGAGATGTTCCAACACTTAATAGGACATTTGACAAATTTAACCAAAACTTTAAACAGCAGGAAAAATAAACAACACAGAAGTTTGTTAACCCAGTTCAGTGTATAACCACACCTACATCTGGAGGCTACCAAGCCAGGAGGAAATCCACTATTAGTAATATTAATTCTAGACTTAAACCACCCTGTTTAATCTATCACTTAATACTTACCCAATGCAATTTCTACCTAAGACTCACTTAGATAAGAGTACCCTACTCACTCCCCCTCAATCACCCAGTGATCAAGTTTACAAGTTTACAAAAGTTGAAGACATCCTTCAAACAATAACAGCTTGATTTTACTTAACAGTTTCAATCAAGTCACAAATGCACTTTTGCTTAAAAGCTCATAAAGTGGTACATAAAAACAACCTGCTATTTAAAACACTAGACACCCTATTTGGTCTTCTGAAATTCGTACTCAATTCTATGAGTTTCTGTTGATTAAATAGGTATCTGAATTTTGGGCTTTCTGTAGAATGATCCAGCCCTAATGTGCAGCAACTGTCACCTTGAATTTAGGGTTTGTTACCTCCTATATTCTAGGTGCATTAGGTCTTCTGTTTTAATCTGAATCTTCAATTTAAAACTCCCTACAGATGCGCCTTGTTCTGTTTTTATCCAGCATTAATTAATTCCAGATATTTCTCCTTAAATATCTCTGATCTGTTAATCAATAATTAATTCTGGTAGCAGGTCTGAGATGTCTCAACATCTGTTGGGACATCCTGAAAAACTGAACTTAATTTATTCACACAATGTCCCAACATCTGATGAGACATCCTGAAATAAATTCACATACTCTGTTTGATAATGTCCCAACATCTGATAGGACATTCTGAACTGAATTTAACATTTCTTGTTTGGTCAAAAATTCTGCCAATTCTTAAACATCTACAAACTCCCCCTTTGGCTAATTTTTGGCTAACATCTTTCCTGGTTTTCAGAGTGCAGCAGAAGATCTTTTTATCAGAGTATATCATTACTTTTCTGTTGATTCTTATTTGAGATTACTCCCCCTCAAACAAATATGAGTCCAGTCTTGTTGCAACAGAAATACACACTGATTCAGTTCAGACAGAAACAAACAGATTTCATTCAAAAATTAAACAGCAGTACAAATTTGTTGTTGTTCTCCCCCTTGGTAGACACAAAATTAAGGGCCAAAGAACTATTATCCAGAATTACAAATTATTGCTGTCATTACAAATGCCTCACATACACAGATCACTCAGATTCATCACTCTCAGTAGCTTCCTCCACTTCAGTGTCTTCATCTTTATCAGCTTCATTTTCAGCTTCACTGTCTTCATCAGATGCAGCTGTCTGATCTTCTTCACTTTCCAACCTCTTAATTATTTCCTCCAGCTTCTTCTTTCTAGCTTCAAGCTCTTTGCAGGTACACTTTAGCTCAGCAATTAATTCTTTCTTGGAGATTGGATTCTTAGCAGAGGAGGGACCAGCAGATGTCCCAGCAGGTGTTTCAACATCTGCAGCATGGTGA
Source organism: Lathyrus aphaca (assembly GCA_963966055.1). Classification (NCBI taxonomy): domain Eukaryota; kingdom Viridiplantae; phylum Streptophyta; class Magnoliopsida; order Fabales; family Fabaceae; genus Lathyrus; species Lathyrus aphaca. The sequence goes on along the minus strand of OZ014522.1, from coordinate 450,418,591 downwards.
CTGAGGAATAACTTGTAGTGAAAAGCCAGGGGGCTCTCTCTCTTGCAGACAATGTCCTTCTCAGTTAAAATTCCAGGGTATTGACTTAGAACAATACCACACATCAATGATGGAAAAGCTATTGGTAGCTTTGTTGCAGTAGAGATGGCATGCTTCATAGTCTAATCAAAAATATATTCTCCATAATCCATCTTGGTTTGAGTCCCCACAGCAAAGATGAATCTGGCCAGACCAGTTGAGATTGATGAAGTGTGGTTGGTAGGCACCCAGTTTGCAGTTCCAATCCTGTTAAGCATGGCATACTTTCTAGTAAGCATGCTCACAGAGAGCTTTCCCTTCACAGGCCAAGCTTTGACCTGATTTGCAGTGATCACCTTACAGATTTGATTATCTGTTTTCCCTAGCTCATTGGGTCCATCTGTGTCCCTTCCTAGATACTGATTAATGATTTGGGGAGAGAACTCAACACACTTACCTCTTACAAATACCTTTCTGAACTCTGAGGACTTACCATTTGAGCAATCCTCCTGAAGATTCACAATGAACTCTTTGACAAGAAGTTCATAGCAGGGAGAGAACTCTGAGACTGTCTTGAATAGTCCTGCAGCAGAGATTAGGTCAATGAGTTCTGTGCACTCAAGTGCATTGCTGCTTAGTTCTCTTTCCAAAGCAACCCTTCTTTGGTACACATATTTCCATCTGTTGACACTGGAGACATGATGGAAGGATATATTGTCCAAGGGAGCTTCTGGAACAACAGTTGAAGCTCTAGTTGGTGCTGGTTTCTTCTTGGGAGGAGATGTTGGGACATCTGATCCAACATCTGAATCTGATGGTGTTGCAGCTTTTCTCTTCTGAGTTGAACCTTGCTCCATGGTTTTGCTGGACCAAAGGTAGCTTTAGCTTTGCCTTTCTTTGGACTAGCCTTCTTAGTCTCAGGGATGACAGGTTCAGCTCGTATCTTTCCTTTCCTGGACCTTAGTCTTTTAGCAATGCTGGGTTTCACAGATGATATGATCTCTGCATCAGAATCCTGTTCCAGATTGACTATTGGAGGGAATTGAGCAGTCTCCTCATCAGCTTGTTGATCAGTAGAAGATTGATCTTCATTTGAGTCTTTAGCCTGTTCCATAGAAACTTCTTTATCACTTTCACTTGAGACCTCTTTCTTGTCCTCAGTCTGTTCAGTATCAGCATCAGATGAGTTTGCTTTCTCATATGCATATGTTCCAACATCCGTTGGGACATCTTGTTCTGCAGCAGTGTTCTTTGTATCTTGAGCAGGTTCTTCTTGAGGTGCAGGAATGGTGTTCAAGGGAACAGAGATTCCTTTCACTACTCTTTGTTCAGAGAAAACTTGGTTGACAATCTCCTTGATGGAATCATCAACATATTTGGAGTATTTAACATGTGAAGGAATTTCTTTAGCTTTGCTTCTGATTTGATCTTTACCTCTTTTTGGTGTTCTTGCCTTCTTAGTGTGAGAGGCATTTCCCCTGAGCTCGTCTAATGGTGTTGATTGCATTGGCACCATAGAAATAGGAGTGGCATGAACCACGTCTTCCTGGTTGAGAACTTCTTCAGCTGTTTTAGGGTTTTGAGACATTGTTGAGGAAGATGAATGTGCAGCTTTAGGGTTTAAGATTTCTGAAGGATTACTAGTTAATGTGATTCGCTTGTGATGATGTGATGAGACTCTTGATAGCTGCTTATAAGGAATTACTAAATAAGTAGCCGTTACAGTCCAAATGATTAGGAATGAAATTCCCAAGGATCTAGTCCAGACTAGCTTTGCCATCTGGAACTTATGCCATGCAATGTCATATGACATGTTGGCACATCTTATTAACTGCTAGATATCACATACACAGATTCCAAGTTTGCCCCTTAAGCTCTCAAATTGTGTAGCATCCAATGCTTTGGTAAAGATATCAGCTAATTGCAGATCTGTAGCAACATGCTCCAATGAAATCACCTTCTCTTCTACAAGATCTCTGATGAAATGATGTCTGATATCAATATGCTTTGTCCTGCTATGTTGAATGGGATTCTTTGATATGTTGATTGCACTTAAGTTGTCACAGTACAATGTCATGACATCCTGTGGGACATTGTACTCAGTGAGCATCTGCTTCATCCAAACCAACTGAGAACAACTGCTACCTGCTGCTATGTATTCAGCTTCAGCTGTAGATAAAGATACACAATTCTGTTTCTTACTGAACCAAGAAATCAGATTGTTTTCTAGAAAGAAGCATCCTCCTGAAGTGCTTTTTCTGTCATCAGCACTTCCTGCCCAATCAGCATCACAGAAGCCAGTGAGAATAGGTTTGCAACCATGAAAGTACATTATGCCATAGTCACAAGTACCATTAACATATTTAAGGATTCTCTTGACTTGATTGAGATGACTGACTTTTGGATCAGCTTGATATCTTGCACAAACTCCTACTGCAAATGCAATGTCTGGTCTGCTAGCAGTCAAGTATAACAAGCTCCCAATCATGCTTCTATATAAACTATGATCTACATTCTCACCCTTCTCATCTTTAGTCAGCTTTAAATGTGTAGGAGCAGGAGTTCTTTTATGAGAAGCATTTTCCATTCCAAATTTCTTCACTATGTTCTTGGAGTACTTGCTTTGTGAGATGAACATTGAGTCTTCCATTTGCTTAACTTGCAGACCAAGAAAATAGGTTAATTCACCTACTAGACTCATTTCAAATTCAGCTTCCATCTGCTTGACAAAATGTTTGACCATCTTATCAGACATCCCACCAAACACAATGTCATCCACATATATTTGTGCAATCATGACATCACCTTCTTCATCTTTAACAAACAGGGTTTTATCAATCCCACCTTTTCTGTATCCTTGCTTGATAAGAAATGTGGTAAGTCTTTCATACCATGCCCTTGGAGCTTGCTTCAGACCATAAAGTGCTTTCTTGAGTTTGTATACATGATTTGGACAGCTTGGATCAACAAATCCTTTAGGCTGTTCTACATATACCTCCTCATTAAGATAACCATTAAGAAAGGCACTTTTCACATCCATTTGAAATAGCTTGAACTTTAAGATACAAGCAATTCCCAACAGTAGTCTTATTGATTCAAGCCTTGCTACTGGTGCAAAGGTTTCATCAAAGTCTACTCCTTCAATTTGAGTGTATCCTTGAGCCACAAGTCTAGCTTTGTTCTTTGTAACAATTCCTTGTTCATTTGACTTGTTCTTATACACCCATTTTGTACCAATCACATTTATGTCATCAGGTCTAGGTACAAGATTCCACACTTCATTCCTTGTGAATTGACCTAATTCCTCTTGCATAGCACAAATCCAGTATTCATCAGTGAGAGCTTCCTTGACATTTTTAGGTTCTATTTTGGAAACAAAACAAGAACCTGAAATCACTTCTCTTGATCTAGTGCTCACACCTCTGTTGGGATCACCAATTATTAAATCTTTGGGATGATCCTTCTGTATTCTGATGGAGGGAGGTTTGCTTAAATCTTCTGAACTTGTATCATTTTGAGTGAAGTTATATTGATCATTCTTTTCTTCAGGTTCAATCTTGATATCAGCAGATGTTCCAACATCTTCTGGGACATCTGTAGAAGCATCATCAATTATCACATTTATGGACTCCATGATAACCTTTGTTCTGTAATTAAATACTCTATATGCTCTGCTGTTTATAGAGTATCCAAGGAAAATCCCTTCATCACTTTTAGGATCCATTTTTCTCCTTTGCTCCCTATCTGCCAGAATATAGCATTTACTTCCAAACACATGAAAGTACTTCACAGTTGGTTTTCTGCCCTTCCAGACTTCATATATTGTGGACAGGGTTCCTTTTCTCAAGGTAACTCTGTTATGGATGTAGCAGGCAGTGTTCATAGCTTCAGCCCAGAAATACAGAGGTAACTTTTTAGCATGGATCATAGCTCTTGCTGATTCTTGAATAGTTCTATTCTTTCTTTCAACAATCCCATTCTGTTGAGGAGTGATAGGAGAAGAATACTCATGATTGATTCCTTCTGAAGAACAGAAATCTAAGAATTTTTGATTCTCAAATTCCTTTCCATGATCACTTCTAATTCTGATCACACAGCTGGATTTTTCCCTTTGTAATCTTTGACATAATTCCTTGAATACATCAAAGACATCTGACTTTTCTTTAATGAAATTTATCCATGTATATCTTGAAAAGTCATCAACCACCACATATGCATACCTCTTACCACCAAGGCTTTCAACTTGCATAGGTCCCATGAGATCCATATGTAACAATTCCAAAACTTTGGAAGTTGTCAGATGTTGGAGCTTTGGATGGGACATCTTGGTTTGTTTGCCTATTTGACATTCACCACAGATTTTGCCATCATCAATCTTCAGTTTAGGGATACCTCTTACAGCATCCATAGATATGATCTTCTTTATGCCTCTGAAATGAAGATGACCTAGCCTTTGGTGCCATAGTTTTACTTCTTCTTCTCTAGCTAGAGAACAAGTTGAAGTGGGGCTGAAGTCTAGTGGCTCCCACATGTAACAGTTGTCTTTAGACCTTGCACCTTTCATGACAACTTTTTGCTCTTGGTTAGTCACTATGCATTCAGTTTTTGTAAAGTTTACACTGTATCCTTGATCACATAGTTGACTTATGCTGATCAGGTTAGCAGTTAAACCTTTAACAAGCAGCACATCATCTAGTCTTGGAACATCTTGACAATCCAAGGTTCCAACTCCCTTGATCTCTCCTTTAGCTCCATCTCCAAAGGTAACATACCTGGATGAATGTGACTTTAAGTTTACTAGCAAATTCTTCAATCCAGTCATGTGTCTTGAGCATCCACTGTCAAAGTACCAGTCTTCTTTAGCTGATACTTTCAAAGATGTATGTGCTATGTATGCAGTACTTTTCTTTGACCAGATGAGTTGAGATTTCTTTTGATGCCTCTGCTCTGAGCGTTGTTCAGCTGATCTCCAAGCTTGATTGTTGATCTTGTTCTTGTGTATGTGGCTTTGATCAGTCTGAATGTCAGCTTTTGGTCTCCAAACTGTCTTGATTACTTCTGTCTTTTGCTTAGGAGGTTGCTGATTTCTATGCAGCACTTTCTTGGTACCTTCTACTTTCTGCTTGGAAGGTTGCTGACACATCTGATTTGGATATCCATGTAGCTTATAACAGTGAGGTTTGATATGCCCAAATCTTCCACAGTGATGGCATCTCCATCTTTGATATTTTTTCTTCATTTTGTTCTTTCCAGAATGTTGAGACATCTGTTGGAACATTATGTTTGTCTTTGTGTTCTGATGTTGGAGCATCTGTTGAGACATCTTGTTTGACTGTATAGTTTTTGAAGTAGTTTTGCTAGAGCTTGCTTCATCTCTGTTATATCCCAGTCCACTTTTGTCCCCTGAATGTTTATTATTGCAGAGAATAGCATCCAGTGTATTTGAGCTGCTGTTCATCATTATAACAGATTTGGACATATGTTCCAGCTTAGAATTGAGAAGAGTTACTTCACTTTTTAAGGTATCAATGATTACTTGATCACTTGCTTTTTCTTCTTCTAGTACTTCATTCTGCTTCTTTAGCTTTATGACCTCACTGCATACTTCAGTACTTTTCTTGTACAGATCCTTGAAGGCTTGCTCAAGATCTGCATAAGTAAGCTCTTCACAGCTGGAATCACTGTCATATTCACACAGTCCAGCTAAAGCAGCAATGTGCTTAGCTGATTCTTCTTCTGAATCTCCTGAGTCTTCATCAGACCAGGTTACAGATAGTCCCTTCTTTTGTCTTTTTAAGAAGTTAGGACATTCCTTCTTGATGTGTCCATATCCTTCACATTCATGGCACTTGATTCCTTTTTCTTGACTGGTCTTTTCAGCAAGATTTGATCTTCTGTTAGCATCATAGGTTCTCTTGTTTTCAGAAGAGTTTGTGAATCTTCCACTGGAATTTGATTTACCTTCCATACCTCTGAGAATCTGTTTGAACTGTCTTGTAATCAATACAAGGTTTTCTGATAAGCTTTTATCATTTGCTAGTTCATCATCTTCTTCTTCATCTGCATTTGAAACCAAGGCAATGCTTTTGTTCTTTTTAGCATGTGTGTCATTCATTCCCATCTCAAAAGTTTGAAGGGAACCAATTAGTTCTTCAGCTTTCATGGAGCATATGTCTTGTGCTTCTTCTATTGCTGTGACTTTCATGTCAAATCTTTTTGGCAAAGATCTGAGAATCTTCCTTACAAGCTTTTCATCAGTCATCTTTTCTCCCAAGGCTCCAGAAGTATTGGCTATATCCAAGATGTTCATGTAGAACTCATGAATTGATTCATCTTCCTTCATTCTCAAGTTTTCAAACTTGGTGGTGAGAAGTTGAAGTCTTGACATTTTTACTTTTGATGTTCCTTCATGAGTTGTCTTGAAGGTATCCCACACATCTTTGGCCAGCTCACAATGATGCACCAATCTGAAAATATTTCTATCAATGCCATTGAATAAAGCATTTAGGGCTTTTGAGTTGCCTAGTTCTGAATCTTCTTCCTCTTTACTCCATTCTTTTTCAGGTTTCAGAACTATTGATCCATCTTTGGTGTTTTGAACAGGATGTTTCCATCCAACATTTACTGCTCTCCATGCCCTGTTGTCAAGTGACTTTAAGAATGCAATCATTCTTGGCTTCCAGTAGTCATAATTAGAACCATCCAGTATAGGTGGTCTATTTACTGACCCTATATCTCTGTCCATGTTACAGAATTTGTTTTCCCTAGATCTCACCCAGTATAAACAGGCAGGGTGCCTGCTCTGATGCCAATTGAAATTCTGTGATCAGGTATGTCCTAAGAGATGTTCCAACACTTAATAGGACATTTGACAAATTTAACCAAAACTTTAAACAGCAGGAAAAATAAACAACACAGAAGTTTGTTAACCCAGTTCAGTGTATAACCACACCTACATCTGGAGGCTACCAAGCCAGGAGGAAATCCACTATTAGTAATATTAATTCTAGACTTAAACCACCCTGTTTAATCTATCACTTAATACTTACCCAATGCAATTTCTACCTAAGACTCACTTAGATAAGAGTACCCTACTCACTCCCCCTCAATCACCCAGTGATCAAGTTTACAAGTTTACAAAAGTTGAAGACATCCTTCAAACAATAACAGCTTGATTTTACTTAACAGTTTCAATCAAGTCACAAATGCACTTTTGCTTAAAAGCTCATAAAGTGGTACATAAAAACAACCTGCTATTTAAAACACTAGACACCCTATTTGGTCTTCTGAAATTCGTACTCAATTCTATGAGTTTCTGTTGATTAAATAGGTATCTGAATTTTGGGCTTTCTGTAGAATGATCCAGCCCTAATGTGCAGCAACTGTCACCTTGAATTTAGGGTTTGTTACCTCCTATATTCTAGGTGCATTAGGTCTTCTGTTTTAATCTGAATCTTCAATTTAAAACTCCCTACAGATGCGCCTTATTCTGTTTTTATCCAGCATTAATTAATTCCAGATAGTTCTCCTTAAATATCTCTGATCTGTTAATCAATAATTAATTCTGGTAGCAGGTCTGAGATGTCTCAACATCTGTTGGGACATCCTGAAAAACTGAACTTAATTTATTCACACAATGTCCCAACATCTGATGAGACATCCTGAAATAAATTCACATACTCTGTTTGATAATGTCCCAACATCTGATAGGACATTCTGAACTGAATTTAACATTTCTTGTTTGGTCAAAAATTCTGCCAATTCTTAAACATCTACAAAACTGAAATCAGAGAAATGTTTTGGAAAAATGAAAATTTTAATTTTTGTAATATCTTTTATATTTAATTTGTACTTTTTATTCAAATGTATAAGTTGAAGGATTGTGTTAGTTAAGAGGCATCTGTGTGTTGTTTAATATTGGTGTATTGTTCAATGTGTACCTTCCATGTATTGACAAATTTTAGTAATGAAATTGAATTAAGGTTGGTGATCAGAAAATTAGAAAGTGTACTATTTTTACCGATGTAGTAATAAAAGGGAGTTATCCCGAATATCGATCTCGAGGACTGCGTACCGAAATAAGTTTTTCTGAATAGATTTCAATTGAACAAAAGTTTTGGTTGATAGTTTGTTTTGAGATAAAATAGAATTAAAACACTAAAAATTAAACAAAGAATAGAGGTTGCACGAATATGAGAATAATGTCAGGGACGGTGTATAATTTGCAATGCAATGACTTAATAATTTCTCGACTCTAAAGAGACATGCTTCAAACCTTATCTTTCATATGTTCAAGATTGTTTTTCCAAAATTCCTTTAGAGAAAAACCTTTGGTATTCTTCCTCGACCCTAATTCCTCAATGGCCGAGGAAGAATATCAAGCAATAATTCTGACATAAAAATGGTTTTCACAGGGTATTCCAATTCCTCGGTAATATCTACCGTGATAAAAATTACGCAACAAAGTTAGGATGGTTGGTCAGACCAAACCTTAACTACGATCAATTATCAAATTTTCCAAAAAGATAAAGCATTATGAACGTTGCATAAAATAAAGAAAATGGTTTAAACACATAATCTCATAGATTAAGAATTCAAAAAGTCATTACAATAAGCAAATCAGGGACACCCCCTGGAATTGGGGGGTTTAGCCACTCATGTTCATAACAAAAATAAAAACTGAATAATGATATAGAGACATTACGATCAACGTTGGATCGGTTGGATCGTCAATTGCTTCCGCTCTTGATCAATCCTTCTTCTCCTTCGATATCCACTTTAATCTCTCTCTATCGTCAAATTTCCAAAAAAAAGTAAAAGTCCCCTTCTCTAAGTCTTAATCATCTAATATATCAGTCTTCAAAATACTCCGTGAAATGTCCAGATTGTCCTCCGAAAATATCTCAGTCAACATCATTAAAATAGCAGAATTTTTGTTTCTGGTTGTCATGACACGGGCCGTGTTGTGCAACACGGGCACCCGTGTCATGCTTCTGATTTGATCCTTTTCAACCCAAGAAACTCCTCTTCAAAGGCCTTCACAACACGGGCCGTGTTGTATGGCACGGGCACCCGTGTTGTGCTTCTGATATCTCTATTTTGTTGGTTTTTCAACACTCGGATCATCTTTGCGAAGGCTTCGAACAACCAACTAGATGCAGACCTAAAAACACATCAACAAAACAACCAAATAACACATACCAAAGGTAAAAATTGATAAAAAGACCAAAACCAGACTTGCATGCTAAAATAAGAAAACTACGACGAAAACGTGAAAGAAACACTTCAAACAACCGAAAGCATACGAAAAGAACAACAAAAACAGCTTGAAAAATACGACTAAAGATCACTGATCAAACTCCCCCGAACTTGAACTTTTGCTTGACCTCAAGCAAAGAGCTTGCATTCACACACTCAAACACTGTCAACTCATTCAACAATAGCGAGATGAATCACTATACTCATACGTGGATTTTCGTTCCAAGTCACCCAACAAGTTATTTTGGTACTTCTTTCTCTGCGAAGGTATCACACAAACACTAAACCGCGTTAAACCCCGAACCTGAATCTCCTTTTCGGTAACCTCTCCAACTATGCTTCGGGCTTAGGTTTTCTGTTTCGATTTTCCACCCTTTTCATTCAGACAATCCTTATTAAGGCTTCTTATGATTTTCACCGTTTGTACAAAATTGACCTTTTTTCTCTTTTATTGGCACCTTTATCTCTTTGTCCCTTAAGGGAAACATTTATGTTCAACCGCCGTTAGGCTGAATAACCGGGTGAGGGTTAACCAACTTAGAAGGATCGATCGTTCTAATGTTCTTATTCATTTTTTTTCCGGTGCCTTCATGCATTTTTTCTCTTTTTGATCAACTCTGCATACACAATTATTATAGATCAAGCCAGATTTGTCAGTAGAAACTACTTAGGGTTTACTTCTCAGATCAAAGTACCATGGCACGAATCTACACGTCGGACTCGTTCCTTACTCAGTAGACTCAGTGTGTTCGTGTTGTACCTAAACATCAAAATTTTTCCATTTTCCTTATCGGGTTTCTTTTCACTCAATCCGATATACTTTCTCATTATTCACTCGCAGTAACACACACTTAACAGGTCAATTCAGGGGTGTTTTTCAAACAACTTATAACCATAATTTTCAAGCCGACTACCTAAAACACTACTAGAAATAAAAACAGATAAAAACAAAACAAAACAAAAACATGAAAACTAAATCCCCCCACACTTGAACTCAACAGTGTCCACACTATTGAAGAACCAATGTCGGAGGGAACTCACAGATATCACTGAGCCGGGGGATAGCCATGCAGCCTCATCTGCTGCATCCACTCATGCAACTCATCAATGAGGTCCCCTTGACGGGTCTACTCTCTTATCATCTCATCCCAATCTTCCTTGGTCAGGCTCCACTGACCAGTCTCCTGATTTGATGAGCTGCCGACAGTTTGTATAGGGACCTCCTCAGCTTGGTACCCCTCATCATCCGCACCTGAAAAGAATTCATCATACTTCTCGTTGTCGCCCTGCAGAGGATTCTCATACAACCAATTAGCTTTATTATCAATGGTAATCAAATTGGGAGCAGGCAAAGCTATCAAATGACGGCTACGGCTAAGCACATAGTAATAATCATGAAAACTCTTAATCATACCTTGGTTAGTGAGGGTGTCTAAATCAATTTTATTGTTACCTACCACTGAAGGTACCTCAATCAATCTCGGACCGTAACCAAGTTTGTCAGCTATCTGTGTTATCATTCCTCCTACAGAGATCTCACCGGAAGCGACATTGGCTACCCGCTTGAGGTGATCTGCTGCGAAGGCTGCTACATTGATCAGTTCATTATTAGCCATACCATATAGAAAGTACAACTCTCTTTGTGTAGCTACTCCTGTGCTGTCACCTCTACAGAAAAGGGTATAAGCCAACCCCTTTTGAGCATACCTAAAACACGGGTTATGAATCCCCGAAGCCTTCGCCGCAGATGCGACATAGTCAGTACTGCCAGTAATGTCCCTCCAAAATTCTCCTGCAACAAACGTGCTGGGAGGTGCTCCAGGCCCATAGATTGGAAGATCTAGAATCTTTCCCAATTCCGCAACCGATAAAACGTGATCAGTGTCAAAAAGACGAAACTTCAAAGTACCGTAGTACTATGTATCCGACCCAGTCCACCTGTGCTTTAGCTGAAATTGCAAAGAACTCAAAAACTCTAATGTTATGCGCTCAAAAGTCGGCGCTTCAAATTGCATAAAATTCAAAATACCAATATTATGAAACATCCTATGTACCTCAAATCTCAGCCCTAGGTTTTCGAGAGTCTCATTACAAATATATCTAGCTGGTATTAACTTACGCTTTACCAACTTAGAGTACTTGAACTGGTGCTCCGGATTCTCGAATAAAATGCCGTGGGCATTAGGCATGCGGTGCGCTCGCTTTCGGGGGCGAGACGACTCAGCCACATTCTTTCCAGTATCTCTGCGAGGAGGCATTCTGATTACCTACACAAATACACAACAAAATTCGACGGAGAAATTAGTGAAAACAGTCACCGTAGAAGTGACAAGGGAGACGAGGGGAACACTTTTTGTGAAGATGGAAGGGCGATTTAGTGAGTGGGTACGAAAGAATTTGAAGCTTTTGTGTACAAGAGTAATGGAGGTTAAGGGTTTTTAGAGAATGAGGGTTTGTAGAAGATGGATGGTTAAGTGAAAGAAAAAGATATGTGGTAATGAGGGAAGTAATGATAAGTTAAGGGTATTAATGTGTGGGCTCCATTTCATTAAAAATGTTAGGAATATGAAAATTTTTGAAAAAATTGTCCCGCACTCTTGACACGGGCCGTGTTGCGTAACACGGGCACCCGTGTCAGGCCCCTGCATTGCCACAAAATCACATAAAATCAGGGGATGTTCAGGCTTTGCAACACGGGCCGTGTTGCACAACACGGGCACCCGTGTTGCACCCCTGTATTCCTCAAATCTCAGGCAAACTCCATCCTCCTGACACAGACCGTGTCATGGGACACGGGCACCCGTGTCAGGGCCCTGACTTTTCAATTTTTCAGTCTCTTTCTTGAATTTTAGCTTGACTATCCAACTTCCCTTTTTCCTTAGCAGAATCTGTGATTAACACAACGCACAACCTACAAAAACTGAAACAAACAAAAGTAAGCATGAGAAAAATCGTGGGTTGCCTCCCACGTAGCGTTGCGTTTAACGTCGCATGGCTCGACGGTTCGTCGTCCTACTGAGTAAGACGAATGACATTCACATCACCAGTAGTTTGTGTAGTTTTAAGAGTGCACCTAAGAGGGGGGGGGGGGGGGTGAATTAGGTTATTAACAAATTCTTCGATTTTTACCGGTTTTGGTTTATTTTTCTGCTTAAGGTTAGATGCTGAAAAATAAAGTGCTGAAAGTAGAGAGGACACAACGATGTATAGTGGTTCCCCTCACAATCCGAGAGTACTCCACTCCTCCTTCGACTCGAAAGAGAATTTTACTATGTTTTGGGCTTGTACAAGACACTCCTAGTCTTAAGCCATTAAACCACTGATGCGTGTTTTTCGCAAGTGTACGAATCACGTCAAAGTAATATAAAAGATTATCGAATCCACAGAGACCAAGTGTCAATCTATCAAACCTGTTGTTATGGTGTGTATCTAAGGCAACTATTTTTAAGGGTTTTAATAAGGGTGCAATGGTAAATAAAATTATAATTTTAAATAATAAATAAAGACAGGCTCGAATGTAATTCACGTAATCAATGATAATCCAGTACTTGTTAGTGGAACTACTTATGGGCAGTGTTTTCTTCTTTGAAAAGAACTAATTTAACAGGAACTGTCGCTTTCGCGTATTCAAAACCGAGTTGTACTCTCTAATCAACCCCTCCTATTGTCACGGATAAAAAGGTGCGTACTGCGTTAGAGTAGTAAACCTATTTTTAAGAAATATAGTATCTTAACTAAGTTGAAAAGTATTTTAACCTGGACTTCTTAGCAAAAAGAGGTTCTTGCGAACCAGAGTTTAAACTTCCTAACGCGTCCGAAAATCGTTTTAAAATCTCTTTTCTTTTTAATCTAAAATCTCCTAATGAACTATACAAAGCGCTTTTGGCTGTTTTTGAAATAGTTAAAAACAATTATTTGAATTGAAAGATAAAATAGCCCTTAGGTGTTTCCACGAACAATTATACTGATTACTGATTTAATTACGATCCTTACATTCTAACCTTTATGGAATTAGTTAGACATGATAAAGTAAATATTCTTTTTATAGTTTTTCATAAAAGTAATTTAAAGCGAGTGCGGAAAATAAATAAAGTAAAGTGCGAGTGCGGGAAATAAACAACGTAAATGTGCGAGTGCAGGAAATAAACAACGTAAATGTGCGAGTGCAGGAAATAAACAAAGTAAATGTGCGAGTGCAGGAAATAAACAAAGTAAATGTGCGAGTGCGGGAAATAAACAAAATAAAAGCGAGGCAGAAATAAATAAAAGTAAAATACGAACTTGAATTAAAATGGCGGCAGGATTAACTTCCTCCAGAGTGCTCCAAAACTCGAACCACAGACAGATTACAGACTCGATCACTCGATTGCAGAGGCACCCCGATGTGGAATGGCAACTGCTTTATAACTGATATATGCCTAGAGAATTCTAATTCTGGATGAAGAAAAACGAAAATCTAAGGTCCTATTTATAGTAAAAACTGAAAGCATGAAATGACCGGGACGCCCCTCCACTAAAAAGTGGAGGTTATGAAATTTTGCCTTGTGGCGCCCGCCACAAGGTCATGGTGCCCGCCATGGTCCCTACAGGGGATGATGGAGTGGGGAACGTGGGTCTTGGAGGTTGAGGAGTGGTCTTGAGACGTGGCCACGTCATGGCTAACCCCATGGCGCCCGCCACGGTGGGTGCCGTAAGTGCAAAATGCTGAATTTCTAGGTTTTCGTCCGTTTTCACTCCTTTTTCGCTCCTTTTCCCGATTCCAGCTCCGATTATTATAAAAACCTGAAAACATAAGAAAACAAAGCAATAACAAAGCAAAACAACAATAAAAGCTAAGAATGCATGCGAAATCGGAGTCAGAAATACGGTGAATTTTAGTGTGATCAAATTCTCCCACACTTAAACCTTTGCTTGTCCTCAAGCAAACATTAAAGCTTAAGAAAATATGGTGTCAACACTTGTCTTTGGGCTAAAGGGATTCTAAGTTCAAGTCAGGATGCAGTGACAGATACTAACTAAGTGAACCAAGGGTACCATAGTAACACAAGCACAAACTTCAATCCTATATTAACCACTCCATATCATCCCACGATACCTAGGCCTATCTTCTCATCTTTTTGTGTCCTTTTCATTCAGGCGCAATCACATTAAGCCCGTTATCCGTACATGCTTCATAGTAGAGTGACCGGTTAGTGATTCTGATCCATAACATAAGGTTTCTGGCACATAAGCATGTGTAAACCTGTTTTTATTTCGCCTAAATGTAGCTGCGGGGGATCGGATCGTAATCCGCCCTACCAAGTTCAGTGCCAGATACCTCTGAACCAACTAACAATAGGTGACTTGCAATTTTTTCTTCTTTTTGTGGCAAAATTTTTTTCTTCTCTTTTTTTCGGTTTAAATGACTTTGTGAGGGTCACCTATACCAGAGTTTGCCTTTTTTTTTTCTTTCTTTTTTTTTATTAGCACTGGATCATTCACTTATAATCATCGACCCCCTACGTAGAGCATGCTTAAGCCGGAGCTGACTGCTAAGATAAACTACTTAGGACAATTTTTTAAAATGATAATAAAGGCCATGGTGGTGGGGTTTAGGAGTGATTCCTATATTCAAGAGGTCTATGGTGCTAAAATGGTTCTGATGTTTCAAAAAGTTGACCTAAGTCACCACATCCTAATCTAAACCTGTCTCAAAGCCCAAAAAACATGTGAAACAACATTATTTTCTTTTTAAAATTTTTCTGGTAAGGCTAAGGAAATGGGAAAAAAATGAAGATGAACTAAAAAGACACTATACTAGTGACTCGTCAGACTCATGCATTATCTAAGAAAATTAAATTACTGAAAGGGAAATAACTGAAAGGAAATTAACTAAAAAAGGAAATGACAGAAAGCAATAAAATCCCCTCCCACACTTAAATCGAACATTGTCCCCAATGTTTCGAAATAAGATAAGGGGGGTAACCTGGAAAAAACTACTGAGGAGGGGCACTTGTGCCTTCGCCGTCCTGATGTGATGGTCTGGAACGACGGGATCTACTACGATGCTGGTCCCTCCGGTCGAGTCGTGCTGATAAAGCAGCCTGAGCACTCCGGACCTCTCGAAGGTTACCCAAGATGGAACCCTGAGTAGCCTCTACAAGCTGGTAGTGTCGGCTGTTGAACTCTCTCTGACGGTTCTGCTCTAATGAGATATCGTTCAAGGTACGGCAGACGTTGCTATAAGCACGATCCGAAACCAATCGCGATTGTTGCATGAAGCTCATGTTGTCCGTCAACTGCTGTGAAATAGTAGAGAGAAGGCCATCACGCCTTTCTTCTCTAGCTTTCATATCACGCCACATCTCCTCGGTGACATAGAATCCAGGAGCAGTACCTGCAACAGGGTTAGAGGAAGATGGTGCAGTGTGTGACTGTGAAGGACGATGGGGGGACATGTGAGGGATGGGAGACTGCTCTCTCCGATCATACTCATCATCAGTGTCATGTGCCTCCCCATCGGGAATATTAGGAGGAAGTGGACCCAAAACACGTGGAGCATTAAGATCATAGGTCCAGTTCCTTTCATCACGTACATCAGTACGTCTACTGCATGGTAAAGCAACAGATGGGATAGCTACCCCATGAACCATCAACTCATAACCACCTTCTCTCCTCGTTCGGCACAATTTCATGTCTTTCAGAAATTTTAAATTAATTGTGCGAGGAGGTAGTGGTTCAAGTGTAGCTATCTCATCATTCAGGCCAAGGGCCCGAGCAATAGACGTAACAAGCCCTCCAAAAACAATCGGTCCTGTTTTCTTCTTCTTTTCAAGGCATGAGGCTTGCATATTTTTTTTTTGTGAAGACAAAAATGAAAATATTTTTGTCTTATATTTTTTTCTTTGCACGACAAAAATAAAATAATTAAAGAAACAAAAGAAAAAGAAAAAGTTAACATTAGTGCATAATATGTATATATATAAGGAATTCAAAGTGCATGAAAATATAAAAGCTGCAATAAAGAAAAATATGTCTGGAAATGCGAAAAATAAAGCGTAAAAGGGAAATACTAGGGTAGTGCTGTCAGTGTAGAATGAGTCATGTGGTAGGTTTCTTTTCCTGGCTTGATCCACGAATCTCAGCTATCTCCCTCCGAAGCTCTTCAATCGCCTGATATAGAGCATCGGCCTCTGAGGCATGAGTGAGATCAGAAACCTGCATCTGTAACTCCAAGTCTGCCACTTCCTGCTTGAGCAGGGCAGTCTCCTTACGGAGCTCATAAATCTGTGTTTGTAGGTCAGGTGGCTGCAGAGACATATTGTTAGACATAACAGTGATTTGGGGAGTAAGAGGTGTAGGAGTGTACTCAGCGGCGGGAGGCGATTTCGGCTTTTCGACAGTCTCTCCATAACCCTCTAGAGCATAACTCTAATTTTCAGGATCATGGACACTGGTCATCAGCTGATCTGGTAATGTAAAGTAGTGTATCGCTTCGCCGTCGATCAGCAATCTAAACATGTTGGGCTCAAAAGAAGCCCTCCTCATCAGTCCTCTATCAAGACAAAAATCAATATCCAGGGTGGTGTAGCAGCAGAAGGTCCTGAGGTGCAATAACTTGCGAGACAAACCCAATGCAGTAGCTATCTGTGTAACAATCCCACCGACATGGATGATGCCTACGGATGATCTGGCAACACTAGCCAAGCCCTTTAACAGAAAGTTGCCACAAGCAACAGGGCGAGACTGAGTCGCACAAAACAGTAGGAAAATCTCCTCTTCACTTAGCAGTGTCTCTGTATCTGGAAAACCTAGGAAAGAATGTGCTAGAATCATCTGGAAGTACCTCAATGCAGGGTTGTGGATTACCTGAGAAAACTGGGTAGAAGGGTCTTGGCTCCCTCCGCCTGATATTTTAGTCCAAAACTTTTCCACTTCTCTGCTCATAAAATACCCCATCGGTGTATCTGGAATAGCATCAGGAGTAGTCTGGAAACCTAGCAAATCACCAAACTCTCTGTGAGAGAATGAGTAGTCAATCCCGAACAACCTGAAAACAGCGAGTCCATCGGGTCCAGCCCAAGGGTCATAATGAAACGAGCTGAGGAACTCAAGAGTCAAGTTCCTATAAGTGTTGTTCCTGTAGTCAAACTGTTCCCACTGGAGTTGATGGCATAAAAATCTGACGCTTGGCTCTATCCCCAAGGCATCCATGCAGTCATGGTCAGGGTACCTGGTAGGAGCCATAGGGCGTCTCATGTGGACATAGTAACGCTCTCTCTGTGCATCATCTCTAAAGGCCACGTGCATGTCATCAGGGTTCTGCATTCTGTACAAGGTTAGCAAACAAGTCCTGAAAGCACATAAAACATTCAATCGTTAGTCCTGACATAATAATAATAATATAAACAAAATAAAGTAAAAGTAAAAAATAAAAAGTACAAAAATAAGAAAAACCATGGGTTGCCTCCCATGCAGCGCTTGTTTAACGTCATTAGCTCGACGACCGATAATTAAACATCATTGGAAGGATATGGTGGATCACTCAGAGTATGGCAG
Source organism: Lathyrus aphaca (assembly GCA_963966055.1). Classification (NCBI taxonomy): domain Eukaryota; kingdom Viridiplantae; phylum Streptophyta; class Magnoliopsida; order Fabales; family Fabaceae; genus Lathyrus; species Lathyrus aphaca. The sequence goes on along the minus strand of OZ014522.1, from coordinate 450,400,777 downwards.
GTGTATGTTGTTGGAATGTCACCTCCTTCGTAGGGCTTCAACCTCTGTCCATTAACGATGAATGGTTTACATGTCTGGTTCTTGATTTCAATAGCACCGGATCTTAGGATCTTAGATACTTCGAAAGGGCCAGTCCATCTCGAACGGAGTTTACCTGGAAATAGTCGTAACCTAGAATCGAACAGGAGAACAGGATCGCCTATCTTGAAGTCTCTTCTTATGATTCTTTTGTCATGCCAAGCTTTTGTTCTTTCTTTGTATATGATGGCATTTTCGTAGGCAGATTGTCTGAGCTCTTCTAATTTGTGGATGTCAAGGATACGTTTCTCACCAGCAGTCAAGTAATCCAAATTCAAAGTTTTGATGGCCCAATAGGCCTTATGTTCCAATTCAAAAGGTAAGTGACATGATTTTCCATAGACCAGTTGATAAGGGGTTGTTCCTATAGGAGTTTTGAAAGCGGTTCTATAGGCCCATAATGCTTCTTGAAGTTTCTGTGACCAATCCTTTCTAGATATAGAGACAGTCTTCTCGAGGATTTGTTTTATCTCCCTATTAGATACTTCCAATTGTCCATTGGTCTGTGGGTGGTATGGTGTTGCTACTCTATGCTTAACTCCATACTTGCTTAAAAGTTTATCAAATATTCTCGATATGAAGTGTGATCCTCCATCACTTATGACTAAACGGGGGGTTCCAAACCTGGAAAATATATAATTCTTGAATAATTTGATGACTACTCTGGTGTCGTTTGTGGGTGCGGCGATAGCTTCAATCCATTTAGACACCTAGTCAACTGCTACTAAGATGTACTGATTTCCAAAAGATGGTGGGAACGGTCCCATAAAGTCTATACCCCATACGTCGAAGAGTTCTACTTCTTGGATATTTCTTAACGGCATTTCATTACGTCTTGAAATATTTCCTGTGCGTTGGCATCTATCACACTTGACAATGAAAGCATGGACATCACGCCACATAGTAGGCCAGAATAGGCCAGCTTGAAGAATCTTGGCGTAGGTCTTCGATGTGCTTGCATGTCCACCATAGGGTGCAGAGTGACAATGCTCAATTATATTATTTACCTCTTCTTCTGGAACACAACGGCGGAAAATGCCATCTTTACCTCTCTTGAAAAGAAACGGTTCGTCCCAATAGATGTTTCTCACATCACTATAGAACTTCTTCTTCCGGTGGTAGTTTAGATCAGGGGGTATGATGTCAGCGGCTAGATAATTAACAAAGTCTGCATACCAAGGTACATCACTTATGGCTAAGGATTTTTGAAAATACTCATGAGGGTCTGGGTTATCATCTTCAATGGTTTCTAGTTGGGCTATCAGTCTATCATAGGCAAAATCGTCATTTATGGGAACTGGATCAGGTTTCAGGTATTCTAGCCTAGATAGGTGATCAGCTACCACATTATCAGTGCCTTTCTTATCACGGATATCCAAATCAAACTCTTGCAGTAATAGAATCCATCGAAGTAACCTAGGCTTGGCATCCTTTTTGCTTAGTAAGTAACGAATGGCAGCATGGTCGGTGTAAACTATAATCTTGGCTCCTACTAGATAAGATCTAAATTTGTCTATTGCAAAAACTACAGCTAGGAGCTCTTTTTCGGTTGTTGCGTAGTTGAGCTGTGCAGCGTCTAGGGTTCTACTGGCATAATAAATCACATGTAACTTTTTGTCTTTTCTCTGACCTAGAACGGCTCCAACAGCGTAATCACTGGCGTCACACATTATCTCAAACGGTTCTGACCAATCAGGGGGTTTCATTATAGGTGCTGAAATCAGAGCTTGCTTCAGGAGATTAAATGCTTCAGTACATTTTTCATCGAAGATAAATTCAGCATCTTTCATCAAAAGACCAGTTAAGGGCTTTGTTATTTTGGAGAAATCCTTGATAAAACGTCGGTAAAATCCGGCATGTCCAAGAAAACTTCTTATCTCCCTGATAGTCTTCGGCGGTTTTAGATTCTCTATGACTTCTATTTTTGCTTTATCTACCTCTATACCTTTTTCGGAAACTATATGTCCTAAAACAATCCCTTCGGTGACCATGAAATGGCATTTTTCCCAATTTAGCACAAGGTTTACCTCCACACATCTCTCCAGGATTTTCTCAAGGTTGACAAGACAATTTTTGAAATCTGATCCACAAACTGAGAAATCGTCCATAAATACTTCCATAATTCCATCTAAATAATCAGCAAAGATAGACATCATGCAGCGTTGGAAAGTTGCAGGAGCATTACAAAGTCCAAAAGGCATTCTTCTATAGGCAAAGGTTCCAACTGGGCATGTAAAGGTAGTTTTTTCTTGATCTTCGGGGTGAATAGGTATTTGGAAGAATCCTGAATATCCATCTAAGTAACAAAAGTAAGAGTGTATGGCTAGGCGCTCCAACATTTGGTCTATGAATGGTAACGGGAAATGGTCCTTCCTAGTTGCTTTATTTAATTTTCTATAATCTATGCACATACGCCAACCTCCATCGGTTCTTTTTGCTACAGGTTCGCCCTTCTCGTTTTGCACGACTGTGATGCCTCCCTTTTTAGGTACTACATGCACAGGACTCACCCATTTACTGTCCGAGATCTGATATATTATACCTGCCTCTAGTAACTTAAGAACTTCAGTCTTAACTACAGTACTCATTATAGGATTTATTCTTCGTTGGTGTTCTCTGGAAGGTTTTGAATCTTCTTCAAGCAAAATCCGATGCATGCATACGGATGGGCTTATTCCTTTTAGATCAGAGATCTTATATCCTAAGGCTGAGGGGTACCTACGTAAAACTTCTAATAATTGATCGGTTTCTTTTTGGTTTAAGGTAGCACTGACTATAACTGGACGATTCATATCTTCATCGAGAAATTCATATCTCAGGTTTTTAGGCAGTTCCTTAAGTTTTACGGTCGGTTTCATAGGGAAAGGCATAGGATCTGGGGTAAGAGATAAACATTCGTGAAGGTTATCATCAATGTAGGGTGTTTTATAATTGTCATCTTCCAAAATAAGGGTTGATGGCAATTTTATAGATTCAGTTTCTTCTTCTTGTTCTAATTCCCTAATGCATTCTTCGATGATATCTAAGGCATAACAAGCATCTCCTATCACAGGTGCCATAAGAAATTTTGACAATATAAATTCTATCTTCTCTTCACCTACCTCAAAAGTTAGTTTTCCTTTTTTAACATCTATTACGGCTCCAGCAGTCGATAAGAACGGTCTACCTAGGAGTATCGGTATGTCGTCATCTTCTTTAATGTCCATGACAACAAAATCAGTAGGTATAAACAACTGACCTACCCTAACAGGGACGTCTTCAAGTATGCCTATAGGGTATTTAACGGATCTATCGGCTAATTGAAGTGACATCTTAGTAGGTTGTAATTCTCCTAAGTTTAATCTCTCACAAACTGCTAAAGGCATTAAGCTCACACTAGCTCCTAGGTCTAGAAAAGCTTTTTCGATGACATGATTCCCCAAAATACAAGGAATGGAAAAATTTCCGGGATCTTTATCTTTCTTTGCTAACCTATCTTCGGAAATAGAATTACATTCCACGGGTTTCGGATCTTCAAGTCTACGTTTATTTGTAAGTATGTCTTTGAGAAACTTAGCGTAAGAAGGTATTTGGGTGATGGCTTCTGTAAAGGGGATTTCTACGTGAAGTTTTTCTATAACCTTAACGAATTTTTGATATTGATTATCGATTTGGGTTTTCTTTAATCTTTGAGGGTAAGGTATTGGTGGTTTATATGGCGGTGGTGGTACATAGGTTTTAGGTTCTTCTCCTTTTTCTTGACTTTCCGGGGTTTCAGGCTTCTCTGGTTCCTTTTCCTCATTCCTCTCAGAAGTTTCGGGCTCACTTAATCTAGGGTTTAAAGGTTCCTTATAAGCGGTTCCACTTCGTAGAGTAATGGCATTAGCTTGCCCTTTCGGGTTCTGTTGAGGTTGTCCAGGGAACTGTCCTCCAGGTGTAGTCTGTGGGGCTTGGTTTAACGCTACCTGAGAGATCTGGGTTTCAAGCATCTTATTATGAGTAATGATTTGATCAACCTTGGTTCCTAACTGGGTAATTAGTTCGTTAACATGGACGCTTTGGTTCATGAACTCTTTGTTCTTCTGTTTTTGAGCAACGATGAAATCTTTTACAATTTCCTCAAAGCTCGGGTTTGGTGGCACAGGTTGCATAGGTTGATTTGTTCTAGGGGCTATGTAACCTTGTTGTCTCGGAGGTGCGGTATTTTGGATAGGGTTATTATTTTTGTAGGAGAAGTTTGGGTGATTCCTCCATCCAGGGTTATATGTGTTTGAAAATGGGTTCCCTTGGGTATAGTTCACTTGCTCGGTGTTGGTTTCATTCAACAGATTGCATTCGGCGGATTGGTGTCCTTGCGTTCCACATATCTCACAATTCGGCGAAACTGCGGCTACAGTATTCGGAGTTGTACACATATGTTCGACTCTTAGGGCCAACGCGTCCATTTTAGCCTGCATCATGTCTATAGAGCTTAGCTCATGTATTCCTCCTTGGGCTTCCTTCTTTTCCACTGTCGCTCGTTCTACTCCCCATGATTGATGGTTTTGGGCCATATCCTCGATAAGGGCACTAGCTTCAGGGTAAGGTTTGTTCATCAGTGCGCCACCAGCGGCAGCGTCGATGGTCATTTTAGTGTTATAAAGAAGTCCATTATAGAAGGTTTGGATGATTAGCCAATTCTCTAAGCCATGGTGTGGGCATGCTCTTAATAGTTCTTTATATCTCTCCCAGGCTTCGAACAACGACTCTCCTTGGTGTTGGGTAAATCTAGTTATTAGGTTTCGAAGAAGAGCGGTCTTACTCGGGGGAAAATATCTAGCAAGGAAAACTTTCCTAAGGTCATCCCAAGTGGTTATTGAATTGGGTGGAAGGGAATCTAACCATGATAGAGCTTTATCTCTGAGGGAAAAGGGAAATAATCTTAAGCGTATTGCCTCAGGAGAAGCTCCATTGGTTTTAAAGGTGTCTGCTAACTGAAGAAAGTTTTTTAAATGTTGGTTCGGGTTATCAGTAGCGAGACCTGCGAATTGTCTCTGTTGCACTAATTGCAGCAGGGATGGTTTAAGTTCAAAATTATTGGCTGGGATAGCGGGGTTTACTATACTGGAACTAGGTTCCTCGTTTGATGGTTGGGCTAAGTCCTTAAGAGGTCTTCGGTTTTGTTCTTCGGCCATAGCTATCCTATTCCTATGGAAAAATAAACGTGCGCGAGCGTAACGTTCAGGTTCAGCTAGAGGGTCTACTAAACTTCCGGCACTGCGAGTCTTTTGCATTGACCGGTGGGTAACAACCTTAGTCTAAACGGTATAACTACAGGGTAATGAAATTTGACGATATTGGTCCCCGGCAACGGCGCCAAAAACTTGATGCGTGTTTTTCGCAAGTGTACGAATCACGTCAAAGTAATATAAAAGATTATCGAATCCACAGAGACCAAGTGTCAATCTATCAAACCTGTTGTTATGGTGTGTATCTAAGGCAACTATTTTTAAGGGTTTTAATAAGGGTGCAATGGTAAATAAAATTATAATTTTAAATAATAAATAAAGACAGGCTCGAATGTAATTCACGTAATCAATGATAATCCAGTACTTGTTAGTGGAACTACTTATGGGCAGTGTTTTCTTCTTTGAAAAGAACTAATTTAACAGGAACTGTCGCTTTCGCGTATTCAAAACCGAGTTGTACTCTCTAATCAACCCCTCCTATTGTCACGGATAAAAAGGTGCGTACTGCGTTAGAGTAGTAAACCTATTTTTAAGAAATATAGTATCTTAACTAAGTTGAAAAGTATTTTAACCTGGACTTCTTAGCAAAAAGAGGTTCTTGCGAACCAGAGTTTAAACTTCCTAACGCGTCCGAAAATCGTTTTAAAATCTCTTTTCTTTTTAATCTAAAATCTCCTAATGAACTATACAAAGCGCTTTTGGCTGTTTTTGAAATAGTTAAAAACAATTATTTGAATTGAAAGATAAAATAGCCCTTAGGTGTTTCCACGAACAATTATACTGATTACTGATTTAATTACGATCCTTACATTCTAACCTTTATGGAATTAGTTAGACATGATAAAGTAAATATTCTTTTTATAGTTTTTCATAAAAGTAATTTAAAGCGAGTGCGGAAAATAAATAAAGTAAAGTGCGAGTGCGGGAAATAAACAACGTAAATGTGCGAGTGCAGGAAATAAACAACGTAAATGTGCGAGTGCAGGAAATAAACAAAGTAAATGTGCGAGTGCAGGAAATAAACAAAGTAAATGTGCGAGTGCGGGAAATAAACAAAATAAAAGCGAGGCAGAAATAAATAAAAGTAAAATACGAACTTGAATTAAAATGGCGGCAGGATTAACTTCCTCCAGAGTGCTCCAAAACTCGAACCACAGACAGATTACAGACTCGATCACTCGATTGCAGAGGCACCCCGATGTGGAATGGCAACTGCTTTATAACTGATATATGCCTAGAGAATTCTAATTCTGGATGAAGAAAAACGAAAATCTAAGGTCCTATTTATAGTAAAAACTGAAAGCATGAAATGACCGGGACGCCCCTCCACTAAAAAGTGGAGGTTATGAAATTTTGCCTTGTGGCGCCCGCCACAAGGTCATGGCGCCCGCCATGGTCCCTACAGGGGATGATGGAGTGGGGAACGTGGGTCTTGGAGGTTGAGGAGTGGTCTTGAGACGTGGCCACGTCATGGCTAACCCCATGGCGCCCGCCACGGTGGGTGCCGTAAGTGCAAAATGCTGAATTTCTAGGTTTTCGTCCGTTTTCACTCCTTTTTCGCTCCTTTTCCCGATTCCAGCTCCGATTATTATAAAAACCTGAAAACATAAGAAAACAAAGCAATAACAAAGCAAAACAACAATAAAAGCTAAGAATGCATGCGAAATCGGAGTCAGAAATACGGTGAATTTTAGTGTGATCAACCACCAAGAACAATCCTCTTGGATTTTTCCTAAGTTCAAGTAGAGAACAATCCTCTCTAAATGAACACACTTGTTTCCAACTAACCCTTGAAACACAAGTAATACAACTCCACAACTTTGTCTTAACAATCCTAAAACAAAGTGTGACTTTAGAAATAATTTAGAATTTTTGAAGTGTATGAAAATGATTTCTATGTTGTATATCAATCAATTGATTGATCTTCTCCTTGTAGACAATCTCAATATAGTATACAAGTGTTCAATGCAAATGATATGTATTCTTAGCAATGTATGAAATTTTTGTGCAAAGAATACTTTAGTGACAATTTGTGAACACTTGAGAAAGTATGAAAATATATGTGAGAAATTGTTTATGAAAAGTGTTTTCAAAAAGGAGGTAAAAATGAAATCTGAAAAATGTTGAATTTATATTGCTACACACACCTTTCTAAAGGAGTATAATGAGTGAAAGAATGCCATGGATCATCACAATGCATCCAAAAATTCTGGATGAAGAAATGCAACTTTTTGCCAAACTTTATCAGTGGTAACCAGTTACTTACCCTGGGGTAACCAGTTACTTATTCCCAACGTTAATTTTTTTTTTGTAAAACAACAGTGGTAACCGGTTACTTACCCTGGGGTAACCGGTTACTGAAGCTGAAAAATGAAAAATATTTTCTTGGCAAAATGTTTAAAGAAATGCAATGACACAAAATTATGATGGATGAACCAAGACACTATTAGATGAATATTTTGAACACTTGTATATCATATTAGAGAAAGTTTTAGATATACCATTTATGTTGCTTGATCATTTGAAAGAAAATGCTCCATTTGAAATTATTTTTAGTCTTCACTTTAATATTCACTCCAAGTCTTCAACACAATCCTTTTTTGATCTTTGCTCATGAGAGTTGTTGAGAGATATTGTCTTCATCAAAATTACCAAGAAGCTATGCCTTCACAGTTTGGCCTCTGAAGTAGGGCTTTAATCTCTGCCTATTCACCTTGAAAATATCTCCATTGGTTTGATTTTTAATTTCGACTGCTCCATGAGGAAATACCTTGTGAACTACAAACGGTCCCGACCATTTAGACCGTAATTTTCCTGGAAATAGCTTCAACCTTGAATTGTACAAGAGGACCAGTTGTCCTTCCCAAAACTCTTTTCTTTGAATCCTCTTGTCATGCCATTTTTTGTTTGCTCTTTGTAAACCTTAGCATTCTCGTACGCCCGATTCCTGAATTCTTCTAACTCATGAAGTTGAAGAATCCGAGAACTCCCAGCTTTTGAAAAATCCATATTAAGATACTTAGACGCCCAGAAAGCCTTGTGTTCAAGTTCCAATGGTAGGTGACATGCCTTTCCGTACACCAGCTGATATGGTGACATACCGATAGGCGTTTTGAAAGCCGTTCGATACGCCCATAGAGCATCATCCAACTTAATCGACCAATCCTTTCGAGATGAATTCACTGTTTTTTCCAGAATTTGTTTTAGTTGTCTATTCGACACCTCTACTTGGCCACTTGTTTGAGGGTGGTATGGAGTAGCTATCCGGTGTTTCACATTATACTTTTGCAGAAGCCTCTCCATGAGGTGATTCAGGAAATGCGTTCCTTCATCACTTATCAATGCTCTCGGAACACCAAACCTTGCAAAAATATTCTCTTTCAGGAATCTCACCACAACCTTCGCATCGTTGGTAGGCAATGCAACAGCCTCTACCCATTTGGAAACATAGTCCACCGCAACCAAAATATAGTTCTTTCCGAATGACGGTGGAAACGGCCCCATGAAGTCTATCCCCCATACATTGAATAACTCAACCTCTAGCATAGAGTTCTGGGGCATCTGATTTCTTTTTGATATATTCCCAATCCTCTGACATCTGTCACACTCCTTCACTAACCCTTGAGCATCCTCAAATAAAGATGGCCAGTATAGCCCAGATTGAAGGACTTTAGCTGCTGTCCTATCACCAATGAAGTGTCCACTCGGAATCGTGACATGATTTCAGCACATCTTTCTGCTCTTCGTCGGGTACACACCTTCTGACCAGGCCATCCACTCCTTTTTTGTAGAGAAACGGATCTTCCCATAAGTAAAACCTGCAATCATGAACAAACTTTTTCCTTTTGTTAGAATCAAAATCGTCAGGTATAATACTGCCAACAAGGTAGTTCGCATAATCTGCAAACCAAGGCACTCCAATAACAGCTAGGATGTGTTCGTCAGCAAACTCATCCTTTATTGGGCGCCGCTCTTCAGTCTCCTCAATTGGTGACATCTGAGAAAGATGATCCGCAACAGTGTTTTCACACCATTTCTTGTCGCGGATCTCGACATCGAACTCCTGGAGAAGCAAAATCCACCTCAAGAGCCTGGGCTTCGAATCCTGCTTAGCAAAAAGATATTTCAAAGCAGCATGGTCAGTGTAAACAATCACTTTTGAACCCAACAGATATTGCCTGAATTTATCGAAGGCATACACAACAGCTAGCCACTCCTTCTCGGTAGTTGCATAATTTATCTGTGCAGGGTTCAAAACGTGACTAGCATAATAAATCACATGAAGCAATTTTCCTCTTCGTTGTCCAAGAACAGCCCCTACCGTAATGTCGCTCGCATCGCACATGATCTCAAAGGGTAGAGACCAATCGGGGGCAATCACAATAGGTGCCGACACCAATTTATTTTTCAGTATCTCAAATGCATCGATACACTCTTTATCAAAAACAAAGGTCTTTTCCTTAACAAACAAGGTAGTCAGAGGTTTGGCTATCTTGGAAAAATCCTGTATGAATCTGCGGTAGAAACCCGCATGGCCTAAAAAACTCCGAATACCTTTTTCATTCACCGGTGGTGGTAATTTTGAGATGACCTCCACCTTGGCTTGGTCGACTTCAATTCCCTTGTGGGAGATCTTGTGTCCCAGAACAATGCCTTTGCGTACCATAAAATGGCACTTTTCCTAGTTAAGGATCAGATTGCTTTCTTGACATCGCTGCAAAACAAGTGAAAGGTTAGTTAAACAATTATCAAATGATGAACCAAAAACCGAGAAGTCATCCATGAAGACTTCCATATGCTTTTCGAGCATATCAGCAAAAATAGAAGTCATGCATCTTTGAAATGTCGCTGGGGCATTACACAGCCCGAATGGCATCCTCCTATAAGCAAAAACACCGTATGGGCAGGTGAAGGCTGTTTTCTCTTGATCTTCCGGTGCAACCGTAATTTGGTTGTATCCGGAGTATCCATCCAGAAAACAATAGTAATCATGCCCCGCTAGCCTTTCCAACATTTGATCAATGAATGGCAACGGAAAATGGTCTTTTCTCGTAGCCAAGTTCAATCTTCTATAATCAATGCAAACTCTCCATCCAGTAACAGTTCTAGTAGGAATCAACTCATTTTTTTCATTAGTTATTACTGTTGTTCCTCCCTTTTTGGGCACCACATGGACCGGACTCACCCAGGCACTATCTGATATAGGATAGATCAATCCCGCATCCAATAGCTTAACAACTTCCTTTCGCACTACCTCCTTCATCACAGGGTTCAATCTCCGTTGGGGCTGCACAACCGGTTTGTGATCTTCTTCCATGAGTATTTTGTGCATGCACATCGTAGGACTTATACCTTTAAGGTCTTCAATTTTCCACCCAATTGCTCCCTTAAATTTCTTAAGAACTCCAATTAACTTGTCCTCTTGCACACTTTTCAAATTAGCACTAATAATAGCGGGACATTTTTCTTCAGTGTCGAGAAAGACATATTTGAGATTCTCAGGTAGTTGTTTCAATTCTGATATCTTTGGCTTGTCTTCACCTTCATCAACCATTATAGGTTGTCTTAACTCTTCCCACCGATGCATTCTAACTCTTTTCAGGATAGGTTGAGTTTCAAGCATAGCTACCACTTCCATATCACTACTTTCGACATCCTTATCATCTTCAAAAATAGACATACTCAGTACCCTTTCTAGAGGCAATTGGGATACACTCTCTAAATGTTCACTAGCTTCCACTTGTTCTAACACTTGTATGTTACTACTAGTGCCCACATCATCTTTATACTTCAAAGTGTTCCTAACATCAATTTTCAACTCTTCATCGTACACTTTCAAAGTGAGTGTTCCCCCTTCCATATCTATCATGACTCTCCCGGTTTCTAAGAATGGTCTTCCCAAAATTAAAGGAATTTCTTCATCTTCAGGCATTTCAAGAATCACAAAGTCAACCGGAAACACAAACTTGTCCACTCTAACCAGGACATCATGGACTACTCCATATGGCCGCCTCACAGAATGGTCTGCAAACTAGAGAGTCATTCGAGTATCTTGAACAACACCAATACCCAACTTTTTGTAGATGGATAGAGGCATTAAACTAATGCTCGCTCCCAAATCAATGAGAGCTCTCTTGAATGACCGGTCACCGATGGTGCATGGAATGGTGACATCTCCTCTATCTTTTTTCTTCACTGGAATCTTTAGTCCCTGCAAAATAACACTACAAGTTTCGGTTAGAATAATAGGTTCAGCTCCCATGGTCCTCTTTTTAGCAATGATATCTTTCATGAATTTGGCATAGGTGGGCATTTGCTCAAGTGATTCAAGTAATGGAATATTCAGCTCCATCTTCTTGAACAACTCTAGGAATTTCTCAAAATTCTTCTCTTACTGCCTTTCTTTTTGTTTCTTGTTGGATAAGAAAGTTTGATCACCGGTTTCGATTCTACCGTTTTTTCTTTGATTTCCGGTGCTGGGGTTACTTCTCCCTCTTCTTCAACAACTTCATTCTCTTTTATTTCCAGTTCCACTTCAATTATTTGATTTTCACTCTCAGAATTATCTTTCACCTCTTCAGTTTCTTTACCTCTTCGTGTTGTGATTGCATTGACTTTGTGATTATCTCTTGGATTTGTTACAGTTGCACTTGGAAGAGCCCCTGGAGTTTGGGGAATAGCTAGGTGTTGGGCAATTTGGCTCATTTGCACTTCAAGGTTCTTTATAGAAGCTCCAGTATTCTTGAAGTTACTCCTCATTTCTTCCTGGAATTGAGAATTATGAGCTGCCATCTTTTCAACGGCAATTTCCCAATCAGCTTTTCTTGGAACTGGTGGCTAATATTGTTGTTGCTGGGGCTGATATTGTTGCTGGCCTTGAACCTATTTTTGGATGTTCCCTTGTTGATCTTTCCAAGAGAAATTGGGGTGATTTTTCCATCCCGGATTATACGTGTTGGCATACGGATTGTTCTGCCTCAACATATTAATCTGTTCAACCTGTTCTTGAGTTGCCAAACAGTGCATGGCGAAGTGTGGTCCACAACAAATCTCACAAATCACAGCTTGAACAGGTTCCACCTGAGCTACTGTCTGTGTGCCAAGATTCATCTTCTTCAGCCTTCTTTCAACTTCTGCAGCAATTTGATCTTCCATTTTCACAACTTGCTCTGTCAGCTTTAAATCAATTTTACCATCTGGTTGACTCACTGTGCGATCATATAATTCAAGGTGTTCATTAGCAGCAATAGCTTCTATGATTCTTTTGATACCAGTGGCTGTTGAAAAGTTTGTTGAGCCACCTGCACCAGTATCTATAAGCTGTTTTGTCTTGAGTCGCAACCCATTCACAAAGTTTTGCATCTGCTCGGTCGCGTCCATATTATGAGTAGGACACGCGGTCAAACACCTTTTGAATCTTTTATATGCATCTCCAAGTGATTCACCCTCTTTTTGTTTAAAATTGACAATATCATATCTCTTCCGGATGAAAACTGACGCAGGAAAATATTCGTTGAGGAATGCTGTTTCCATCTCTAACCAAGTTGTGATACTAGCAGCTGGTAGTGAGTAGAACCATTCTTCTGCATCATCAGTAAGTGTAAAAGGAAACATCACAAGTCTTTTTGCTTCCTCAGAATGACCTTCAATTTTATAAGATGTAGTGGTAGTCAAGAATCTCTGAAGATGCTTGTTGGCATCCTCATTGATTCTTCCAGCGAACGGTTTGCTTTCCAACTGGCGAATAGTTGACGGATGTAACTGGAAGTGAGCAACATTCACCGGTTGGTTAATAATAGTTATCCGGTTAGGTTGGGCATTAGCCCCTCCATAATCTCCTAAAAGCCTTTCTACAGGAGGTTGGTTTCCTGCCATGTTGTCAAATCCTGGATCAGTCTCTCTGTCTAAGCAGAGTCACTATGCTCAGAGTGCACAGATATGTCATCCTCCGTTTCCTGATTCGGGATACTTAAACCAGTATCAGCCAGTCTATCAACTCTTGCCTTGCGGCGTCTCTCGTGCAAAGCTCTTTCTGGTTCTGTGTCAAAAGAAAATTTAGCTGAGGCCTGACCTCGCATAAACAGTTAGACACAAGTTAGATAACAAAATTTCAATAACACTAAAATAATAAACAGAGAAAACAATAAAATTTTAGTCGCAGAGCAACAAAATTTCAATTGAAATAAGAAAATAAACTTAATTTTTGACAGTCCCCGGCAACGGCGCCAAAAACTTGATCGGAAAATTAGCAAGTGTACTATTTTTACCAATGTAGTAATAAAATGGAGTTATCCTGAATATCGATCTCGAGGACTGCGTACCGAAATAAGTTTTTCTGAATAGATTTCAATTGAACAAAAAGTTTTGGTTGATAGTTTGTTTTGAGAGAAAATATAATTAAAATACTAAAATGTAAACAAAGAATAGAGGTTGCACGAATATGAGAATAATGTCAGGGACGGTGTATAATTTGCAATGCAATGACTTAATAATTTCTCGACTCTAAAGAGACATGCTTCAAACCTTATCTTTCATATGTTCAAGATTGTTTTTCCAAAATTCCTTTAGAGAAAAACCTTTGGTATTCTTCCTCGACCCTAATTCCTCAATGGCCGAGGAAGAATATCAAGCAATAATTCTGACATAAAAATGGTTTTCACAGGGTATTCCAATTCCTCGGTAATATCTACCGTGATAAAAATTACGCAACAAAGTTAGGATGGTTGGTCAGACCAAACCCTAACTACGATCAATTATCAAATTTTCTAAACAGATAAAGCATTATGAACGTTGCATAAAATAAAGAAAATGGTTTAAACACATAATCTCATAGATTAAGAATTCAAAAAGTCATTACAATAAGCAAATCAGGGACACCCCCTGGCATTGGGGGGTTTAGCCACTCATGTTCATAACAAAAATAATAACTGAATAATGATATAGAGACATTACGATCAACGTTGGATCGGTTGGATCGTCAATTGCTTCCGCTCTTGATCAATCCTTCTTCTCCTTCGATATCCACTTTAATCTCTCTCTCTATCGTCAAATTTCCAAAAAAAAAGTAAAAGTCCCCTTCTCTAAGTCTTAATCATCTAATATATCAGTCTTCAAAATACTCCGTGAAATGTCCAGATTGTCCTCCGAAAATATCTCAGTCAACATCATTAAAATAGCAGAATTTTTGTTTCTGGTTGTCACGACACGGGCCGTGTTTTGCATCACGGGCACCCGTGTCATGCTACTGACTCTCCCCAAATTCTCAGCTCCTTCAGAGGCCATGACACGGGCCGTGTTGTGCAACACGGGCACCCGTGTCATGCTTTTAATTTGATCCTTTTCAACCCAAGAAACTCCTCTTCAAAGGCCTTCACAACACGGGCCGTGTTGTATGGCACGGGCACCCGTGTTGTGCTTCTGATATCTCTATTTCGTTGGTTTTTCAACACTCGGATCATCTTTGCAAAGGCTTCGAACAACCAACTAGATGCAGACCTGAAAACACATCAGCAAAACAACCAAATAACACATACCAAAGGTAAAAATTGATAAAAATACCAAAACCAGACTTGCATGCTAAAATAAGAAAACTACGACGAAAACGTGAAAGAAACACTTCAAACAACCGAAAGCATACGAAAAGAACAACGAAAACGGCTTGAAAAATATGACTAAAGATCACTAATCAGTTGGCACAAATTTTTTACAGAGTAACAAATAAATTTTTAATATTTAAATTTTGGTTGGATGTTTTCAATGATCATTAGGAAACATATTAATTAGAAATGCTAGCTTAATGTTCATAATTAAATGTTGGCGAAGTGTTTTCAGTGATCAAGTGAAACGTTGGCCCAATATGGCCTTAACAATTTAATTAGAAACATCTCATAAAATTGTAAATTGGTGTATTTCATACCCTAAAATTTGACCTTAAGATATGTACATCATCAGAAGAAATCTACTAACCAAAGGATTGTGCCAGACTGGTTTGAACAATATTCCCGTAATGGATCAGGATTCCTGACTCCCTCAGAGGATTCAGGAAAAGGACCAATCATTAATACATAATATTTTCAACCTTCTAATCACCATCCAAGGTTTAAGGAATCTTAAATGATGGGAAATCATTCAAAGATTGTGCAAAAATTTCAGTGATCCGGGCCCTGAGCCATCACAATCACCAATTAGGTTTTCAGTCAACTGAGCCCTCCAGATGAATTTTTTCATGGGAAAATGAGACAAGGCCTCCAAATATCATAAATAAAGGTAGACATGTATTTTACAAGCCATTTTCAAGTACAAAAGGTGCAGAGGGCAAAGACTGCAAAATTAGGGTTTCATAGTGCCCATATTAGGGTTTTTGACTAATCGATGGTACCAAAGTCAACATTTTCATCTGGACAAGAGTCTATACCATAAGAAATGGTTTAAATAGCTCATATAAATCATGGAAGTCCATTCATAAGGTTAAGATACCTCAGAGGATGTCCAGTCAAAAAATCAGAAAACCAGGGGTATCTAGTGTAATTTCCATCTAGACCAAAAAGTTAAAGTTTGACGTTTTCACCCAAAATGATCCTCATGACTTATATTTCAAGATTATATGGTCCATGAATGAATTTAATCACAAAAAATCAGAAATTTGAAGATAACTTGTAAAAGGGGCAATCTTTGAAACTTAGATATTTTTCTAAGTTATGGAAAAAAGTGTTCAAGTATCCTACTTCCAAGCATCATAACTTATGATCTAAGCATCAAATTTTGGTGAACCAAATCTCAAATGAAAGATCTTACTAGAAACTACAAATGATTCAACTAAGAGAAACTCCAATTCCTTATGGATTTCAAGTTGAAGATGGATCAAAATCAAGAAAAATACTGATTTTCAACACTTAGAAAAAATCTGCCTAAGTGTAAAATCAACAAAACATCAAAACTTGGAGGGATTTTTCACCAAGTTCCAAGCTGATTTAGGTATTTTTCAAAACAATGATGTTGTTGCAAATGTTTTCAACAATTCAAAGGACCAATTGGCATGAAAAGATCTTGCTTGTGCATGAAGAAATCATGGATCAAAGTGAGCATCTCAAGCTGTTTTGAAAAAACAGTTTTTTCACAAACTTGTGAAATCTGATTTTTTGAATCAAAGTACAATGTCAAGTGGATTTAAGCATCTAAACAACGATTACAAGCCTGATCAAACCTGCAAATTAATGATTGCACCATGAAATTCACCAAAATGACATTCATAGAATTCAACATTATGCATTTTGATCCAAGGGTCATAAAGCTCCACAATGACATACTCTTGGATCTCTTGTTCAACAAGAAATAGGTGGGCACAATCCAAGCATCAAACTTCTGAGGAATGTGAATTTTGTTGTTGCATAGATGAGATATTTGATAATTTCATCATTTCACATGTAAGAGATATTTTCATAAAACCATGACTCACCATTGTGACCTCATCACTTACAATCTTGGAGGCCAAGTTTGTTCAACATATTTTCCTATAAATAGAGACCTCATTCCATCATAAAAATTACACCCAAGCCTCTGATCTCCAAGCTTTCTCTTATTTTGCTCTCAAAGACTCAAATTTAAATATATTGAGCAATCACTTCTGGTTTTTGAGTTTGAGCTAGCACAAGCTCACACCAATTACTCACACACATTACATATGATGTTTATGAGGTGTTCAAACACTTAGATCACCTATGGAACACTTCCAACTCATAATCACTCATCAAAACCTCAAAAAGTCCTTATTTCTACAACTTGAAGATCAGAAGTTGATCCAACCATTTGCAATAAAGTCCAAGTGTTCAAATACACTTCATATGGTGTAGGGAAGCTGTCCAGATCATCACAACATCTCTGTAACTCCTCCAGCTCAAAATCACAACTCCAACTGCAAGCTCAAATTTAGGTAAGCCTTAAACTAGGCCAAATCATAATCTATGTATATTTTCTCGCACTATCTTTTTTCTATATGTGCGTAATCATATTCTAAGCAATTCCCCTTAATCAATTTCACAAAATCATCATCATGTAGAATTTCATGAGGCTTAGGCCAAATTAGGGTTCTTTAGTATTCATCACTGATTTTTCACTCCACACACAAAATAAATGAAATTAATTGGTACCATTGTGTTCGTGGGATCAAAACGAACAAGATTGATGTTTATTTCATTTAATTTCATTACATATTCGGTGAGATATGAGGGATTTTGCAAAATCCCCATTTCTGGGCAACCTGAAGAACACATGCGTGTTTTTGCCATGTTCTTGACGCCCTTTTTCAAATTTTCAAATATTTGAATTTTGTGATTTTATTTAATTCAATCCAAAATTAATTTCTCTCTTATTATTTTGAGTTTTTGAGTGCATGCATCTTTACTGTTTATACTTGCATCTCTGCTAGAATTTAAGCAATCGGGTTACTGTCAACAGACCTAACCTCTGAATAACTAGAACAAAAACTAGGGCAAAACATAGCCTCCTCTTGGGCTTCATTCAAGGACCCTCAGGCCTCCTAAAGGTGCCTTCTCTCAGGCTTAGATGTTACTCAGCCTTACCTAGTCTCCTCTTGGGCTTCATCCATGGACCCATGGGCCTTATACAGGTAACCTAGCCTCCTCTCAGGCTTAAACACAATGACCATCTCAGGCTTCCTAAAAGCATATGAATAGACCTTAGAATCAAACGCATACTCCCTCTCCCCGATGGATGACCAAGATAGCCTCATCTTGGACTTTGTACAATTGAATGCTCCCCAAACAAAGGAATGTCCGATGACCTTCAAAATATTTATCAAACCAACAGACAAAACACTCTTCATACAAGATACAAATAATCAAGAGCCAGTCTCTCACCAATAAGATGCACACTTGAGCTTCCAAATCAGGACACAAATAAAACTTTCCCAACAAAGTCAGTTTTCATCTTTTAGCTTCAACCTTGAGCTTCAATCAAGGCACATATAAATCAAATATTCCCTCTTTAGATATGACAAATTCTCTCTACTGAGCATCTTTTAGCTTCAACCTTGGGCTTCAATCAAAGCACAAACAGTCAAACATTTTACAGTCACTTAAAGTCAGTCATAGCCTTGGACTTTAACTAAGTTAAACAACATCAATACAATCATAGTCTTGGACTTTAACTAAGCTCATTCCCAACATCATAGTCTTGGACTTTAAATAGCTAAATTTCCACAACACCAATTATAGTCTTGGACTTAAACAAAGCAAAACATCCAACCTTTCTTGAGCTATATAAATCAAGATAACTCATTCAGGTGTCCTGAGCTATGCAATTCAGGTTAACCATTCAGTCCTCCTTGAGCTATGCAATTCAGAGTACCCATTCAGCCTTTCTTGAGCTATGCAAATCACGATACCATTCAGTTTATGCCTTGAGCTATGCAATTCAAGCAACAACCAGTTACAAACAACTGTTTTTCAGCTTCAATCCTGGGCTTTGATCAGGAAACAAATAAACTTTTCAACTTTAATCTTGGGCTTTAATCAAGACACAAATATAAACATTTGAGCATTAACATCCTGTGCTTTAACCAGGATACAAATCAACCCCTTCCTCCTAGTCTTTTAGGAGGAACTACGATGCTCTGATTCCTCAATTCTCTTTTTGGGGTTACGTAGGCAAAAAGTCGTAAGATCTTTGCGAGCACACCAAACAAAAAAATAACAATTAGGTTTCTAAACCTAAGAAAAATATTAGAAAATTATGATGATACAGAAACACAAAAACATCAACATCACTTTATCAATCAACACTCATCTCATACCCAGACCCGTGTAAAAGAAACCCCCATCAATATAAAAAAAGAACAAATTTTTTACTAATCCAGAGTTTTGAAATAAGTTAAAGAAGAACCCAAAACCATGTGGGCATCTATTAAATAACAATATGCAAAACAGGGTGAGTTTAAGATATCTTTTTCCTCCCATAACCAGCTTCACCAGGAAAAAATAAGAAATCAGAAAGTAGTAAAAATCGATAGTGATTAAAGACCACAAAAATCAAGCTACAATGTAGCCTTGCACAAATTTTGTTGTTTCTATATAATGAGGCATTGGTGTATAGGAATAGTCAAATTTTGCATAGTAACTAATATGCTCATATTAAGAACCCAATCAAAATTTGCACATAGAAATATATGACAGAAAAATTCCAAAATAAATACATTGATCAAACTTTGACAATATTGTTAGCTTAATTTCACACATTGATCATAGTACCAAAACAAGTACACACCACTGATACATAATACCAAAGTATACCACTGATACATACTGCCAAAGTACACACCAATGATACATAATGTCAAAGTACACAACTTAGAGTACAAAATGCCAAAATACATAAACTAGATATCATCAATTTATTATGCATCATTGAGTAAGGCCCTTTTGAATTTCCTTCCAACTCTTCATTTTCTTAGTAGTGACACCAACTAGTGGTCTTGGTTCTTCTGCTTCTTCAGGAATCACAAGTGGATAACCAGAATTATTTTCAGGTCCCACAAAGTTCCTTGTCTTCAATGTCATAAGTCTATCATTCTTTCTTTTCATAACTGGAACTTGATTGACCTCTTTCCTTTTTGATATCATGTTTTGACCTATAATGATATCACAATTTTAGCATAATTGACACATGAATAAAACTAAGTAGTAATAACCATATAATGACTTACGAGATCAATATTACTTGGCTTAGTAGGATTTAATTGTTTGGATGGAGACTTAGGTTGTTTGGTTGGAGACTTAATGAAAGTTTTGGGTCTTACACGAATGAAAGTTTTACACCACTTGATGTTGATCATTGGGATCCCTTCCAACAACAATCAACAATATTCCACCATACTTGGTCTGTAGGTGGCATCCATCTAAACCTATAAAAAGGTCTACAAGCTTTAGTCAGTGATTTTTTTGTTACATCAAAGCACATGTAACATCTCTAAAATTTTGGTTCCAAGCTTGGTTCAGGTCTATTAATGTTTAACTTTAATGTATTTCCAAGTGAAGCCATCCTCAAGTAAACTCCATATGACCATAATAAACTATATTGCTTATTTGAGTCCCTTCACAATTTGTCTAACAATATACCTAACTTTGAAAGCCCTACAACTAGTTTATCTCAATTGAAAACCTCAACCTTACATCTGATATTACTTCATTTAGCTTCACCTATTATTATTCTTCTAAGTGTCAACAATCATTTTAGCAACCCATTCATCCTTGGCGCTTTTATTGAAGAATTGTCCGCCACATTTATGAAACAAAGTCTTAATCTTGAATGTTCTGCTTCTTAAAACTCTGTTGTATAAAACAATGTAGTTACAAAGCTCCTTATGCTTACATACAACCCCACACCTCATGTTATCATTTTTGGTAAATCTAACCTCCCTACCGTTCAAAATAATGTACTCTAGAATAGTCTTCTTGAATTGCTTCAGAGAGGAAAACTGCATTTCAAGTTCCAACCATGAATGTGAAATCCTTTATCATTAGTTCTTCTTCATTAAACATAATCAACGCAGGCTTGTCGTCACAACTATTTTCATCAATCATATAGTTTTCTTCTTTGACATGGGAAAATGACACAACTCTAAAAAATGGAAAAGAGAAAGAAACACGCGGGACAAACCTATCTGGAACACGAAACACTAAAGACCACAACTTTCAAGGACGACCGACTTCAAGAACCACACCAACCTCGGATTGCCAGTAGGGGCTAATCCTAGGCTAAAATCAACTTGTGACTCTTTATTTAATTTGCTAACCAAAAGGCTCCATTATTGGAATCACAACTATGCTCTTTTGGGAGGTAGAGTGGCTATTCTAATTATGTGCTTAATACAAGGTGAAACTCTCTCCAAAGGTAAACTTATATTCAACGTCAGGACAAATGCTTAGAATCACAGGCACCTAAATCCTTTATAGTCACATTGTGGCAGTATCATAATGTACAATTATTTTAGAAATACTTCATCTGTACAACAACTCAACAACAAACTCTCATGCTATGCTGATCACAGTTTACAAAATTTGTTTAAAAGAAAACTACATAACTAACATTGAACAGCTTCGGCACATCTATATGTATTCTAATATATGCAAGAGTGCAGCATTTTCTCTTTCAACCTTCTAAAACCAATTCTTTCCTCTGATATTGTCAATGTCAGGATACACCTATCGTGTGTACAACCTATAGAGAACCAATACAGCTTTCTCCAGCAGCCAAATTGTATCTCAGCAAAACTTCCCTGACAAGTTACCGGAAACTCATGCAATTTACATCATTTCATGCCTGCATGGATACTACGGATTATAAGAATAGTTTCACAAAAAACGTACAACCGGCATTTTGATTAGCATTTTGCAACCAATAGAAACACATTTTGTTGAGCTGGGCTGTCTTGGTAGCGATTACCTGTAACTATCCGTACTCTTGTCAAGCCAGGATGAAAGATTATGGTCAGCATTCAAAGAGATATTAATGCCTCTTTATATGAGCTCAACATCACGCAACATTAATCAAAGCTTGTGCTCGAGGCCTTGATTTCATGATTGTTTCATCACTGTGTTTGATCAATTCAGAGAGTTTCCAGGGCTTCTGCCACTTCCATTTAAACTGTAGCAGCCATTGATGATGACTTCTCTTCCACCTCCAAAGTTTTCCGGCTTGTCCTATAGCTGCTAGTCTCTTCATTGACAACTCTCCAATCGGTATCATCTGAAAATAAAATCATTACTACTTACTTGAAAAACAACAAATGGGCATCAAAGATTACAGAATGAAGAAGGGATATACCTTCCGTCCGTCATCTATAAATGTAACTGACTCCCTGACTGACCCATTAACAACTCCAGGGGTGAATTTGAGTTGTTTTGGCGCAGGAAGCGACATTGGGGACAATGGACCACTCATTTCATCCGCAAGGTGTTTCAAGGACCGTGAGCTTTCCTGTAAGTTTGAATTAGGAACATGCTGTTATATAAATGAATGAATGAGAGAAATTATATTTTAAGTTATGAAAATTTAGGAGCTGAGGCATTTTGCTACACAAGCTCAAACTAATTGCTCATAAAAATGAGTAAAATCTCACCGACACTGGTGTATGCAATGTGATGGCAACTGCTTGTTCACCAATCGCTTTCTCTTTTTCAAGTTCCTTTCTCTGTGCTTCACTTTGTCGTAATAGAGTTAAAAGCTCATTAAGTTGCTCTTTTAAGTCCTTCAGTTCCATATTCTTTTCCCACAATCGACACCTGTTATAGATGATGCAGACACCCATTGTTTAGAATAGGAAACAAAAAGCCTCAAGATAGATAGTTACTTTTTCCATGAACAACTTTGAAAAGTTCATATCTTTTAATTGAAAACTATATCTATTTTATAGTTAATTATGTAAATTAGTACAGAAAAGCTTAATCAGATTCTAGGAAGACAGGTAGCACCTTGCTTCTGCGGTAGCATTGAACAAATACGGAAGCACATTTTTTGCCTCTCCCATTGAGCGTAACTGATTCCAACGTCCACGGTTATTTAATGCTCGTTCCCTTTCTTCTGCCTCGGTAAGTTGTGAAGTCATGGCTTTCAAAGCCGCTGAAGACGTGGCCAGCATGTTTTCAAGAGAAGTTATTCTCGCAGCTTTTGCATCTGCTGACATGGATAACAGTCTAACAAACGGGAAACAAGGTATAAATTTAAGTTAAATAAATAATGATTTTCACCAAAATAGAAATAGAAAGACATCCGGCATCCAAAAACTCATGAAAAGTTTCTACCTTGAATATCGACTGTTTCCTGTGGGGATACTCTGCCTATCCGAAAACTGATCCGCTTGTTTCAGGAAAGCCAATTCTCCTTCTAGTGCAGCATGACTAAATATAATATTCAAATCATAAATGGTAAAAAAAATATGGTTTTGGAATGTGATTACTCGAGGAAAAAAATTTGTGATCACATACACTTGGTTTTGTTCCTCAAATTCCGCACGGACTTCATGCACATGTACCATTACCTCCAGCTCCTGCTCAAGCCACCTCTGGAGGGATTTTTCATTAATCTGGACATAAAGTTAGATTAAAAATGTTTTATATAGTGCTAAACATACCAAGCTAAATTGATTTGCTCGAAAAATTTTGTCGCCTCTTAATTTGTTAAATTGTATAATACAAAAGCTAAGTATAGCTCATTACCTGCCCAGGCTGTAGATGTCCATTAGAATAAACTGAAAGGGACAGACAATAGTTAGTAAACTCAAGTATGTAGTAAACGGAAACACTACCAATTGAAGTTCTACCAGAATGGTCGCGCGGAGAAGCTTTGCGAGCTTCCAACAATTCCTTTAGCCTTTTGGTAGCCATTGTTGCTTCCTCTGTCTTTCTATGAAGAACCTGCAAATAAAAATTGAGTGACATTAGCTGTTGTAAAATCCTAAATTGCGGGATGTGAAAATGAGAAGCCTTGTTCTATGTGTATGGTTTCTACTACCTATCTACATCATTCTAATATAACAATCACACGGTTATTTCTCGCCTAATTTAGATCCAGTTAATGTGAAAATGCCAGGTAAAAAACTATTAATAAAGGTAGAAATATCCTCACAACAGAATGAGCATAGAAAACAACAAACTTTAAATATTTAACTCACCATTTTCTGGCGCTGGTTTAGAGCCTCAAGTTTATGCCTTTCATACTCATTCCTTCTTCCCTCCTTTTTTAACTGTTTAACCATTCATTCAAAAGTGAACACTGTTAGGAAATTTACAATTCCTCTACAGTTTTTAAACTAGAAAACACAGTTATTATGATATCTTTAAAAAAGCAAGTAAATCACCTGGAGTAACTCCTTTTCACGGGAAGCTTTCCATTGTCGAAATTGTTCTGCCTCTTGTTTTATTTTATGCTGCAACTGAACCTGCAATATATATGAGCACAAATGTCAGATATGAATATTAAAAATAATAAAATAATAATAATCATAATAGTTAGCACACCTTTTGAGCCTTGATATATTGTATCTCAGCTTGCAGTCTTTTGGCAGCTTCTTCACTCTTTTCCTTTTGTTTTAGTAGCTGCACTTGGTTTTCTTGTTTCTTCTTGAGCTCTAAAATCTGAGTTTCAATATTTAAAAAATAAATATAAAAATGAAAGGAAAAACATTGGTAAAGAATGATAACCTAATAATGAAACTTTAGAGAATGACGTCAATGTAAGTCAAAGTTCACCTGTGCTTCCAATGCTTTCAATTTTTGGCCACGAACATCTTGTGCTTTATGTGCCAATCCATTTGAATTAACTGCAAGATTCTCTACTTCATGCAATAACCGATCCCGTTCTTGCTGTCATTATCAGTCCCAAATATGTCAAATACGTGAAGATAGATACATTTTGTGCAACGCTTGATAGCTATTTAAAATCAAAATATGTCCAGTTTTACCTGCACTTTTCTTTTCTCTTCCTCGAGTTCCATCATTTTCTTTCCAAAATGCTGCCTGAGTGCTTCAGTATCCACTCCCACGAGCTTCATCTCCGTCTGCAAGGAAAAGTGAGCATAAGTTCATATACACTGATAAAGTTAAAATTTAATCACTAAGCTTTAATAAATAAAAAATTGATTAATGTTCACCAATATTCAAAGCACCTTAAATTCAACACTGAATTTACAAATATATATATACATTAGATCACTAGTATATATGAGTTTATAACAAATCATGAAATGAAAACCTCTTTCTGCTCCAATTGCTTATTTAACTCGTGCATCTCTTTATCCATGGTATTTAACAGTAGTGTATGCTCCAATTCTTTTTCTACTTCATCAGCTTCCTTTGAATCCTCACCTACAAAAAGAAGGTAAAAGAGAGATTGCCTCAAGGTTTAAGATTGAACCGTCTCAAACACATAATATAATAACCAAACATCAAACCGCTGCTTATCTAGTTAATCTTTAGACAATAGTGCTCGACTAAGATGAATTCACACCTTCCATAAATGTATAGTTGTAAAATCCCTAGGTTCTAAATTCCAATATTTCAAAATACTTAAATTATAAACTCAACTAGGATCTTACAGATTAAAAAATAAGGCCATTAAATGTCTACCTGACATGCTTCCCACCACTAGATGATCAGATAACTCTGAGCTTGTAAAGCGCCTCTCAAGCCTGTTATTTTTCATGAGATAAATATGTCCATCCTAGGAAAAGAAAAAATTACATAAAGGTTTCCGAGGAAGCAGTATTAACATGTCCATAACCATATATAACCAATAATGTGCTTTAAATGCACCGATTATGCCAATAATTTTCCTATTCACATACTGTTTCGTGAATATCACATCTTTCTGCTAAAGAAGATCTACTGCGATATTTATGAAGTTCTCGACAGAGTTCCTCATTAGTTTCCTCAAGCCAAGCAATCTTTTCTTTAAGAACCTATACAAGAATAGCAGCATCATGCTATATATTAAAATAATTTCATCTTGGATTGGTCCTCTTGCATTAGTCGGTCGAAAGGCCGGATACCAAGATTTAAAAAAAAAAAAAATTCATATCATGATAATCCAAAATGTAAATTTCAGTTAGCTACACAATAAGCACCTGCACTTCGTCAACTGAACCTCCTCCTCGGGAACAGAGCTCAGCCTGCAAATACTTCAACTGCTGGCGCATTTGCTGCATCTCATTGGATATCAAATCTCGATTAGCCTGTAAAATTAATTAACGATAAAGATTGTAACATGTGGAACTTCCTAAGGTATGGGACAAGAACTTGAAGTTACAAAGAATCGTGAAAACTTACAACAGGCTTATTTTGAATGTTACGTGCACGGTTTGCATACTTAAGGGTATTAAGAGTTTCCTCGGTATTGATGTCAGCAGGGCTAATGCAAGCTGAGAAAAGGAACCAGTTTGTGATTGAAAAGCATGAACAAATTTTATTTTGATCAAGAAATCAAACTAATTTTATTTTGATCAAGGAAACAGAATTGTAAATATATCTATATCTGGAAATAATTCAATGACTATATTCGAATATTAGTACATTATTCAATAACTATGTTTCATCAGATAGAATCCATAGCCAACAAATGTTTTACCCTGATCAGCAACTAAGTTGACAAAAATGTCTGACATTAGAACCTTGTCTGTTAAGTTGCATGAAGAATATTTGGCCCAATTTCAGCTTGTTTTAGTGGGCCTATCTAATTAATGTTTTGTGAAATTATTGCTCAACCAACATGTATGCGAACAAAAAAAAAGTGCTAAGTTAGTGTATTCTTCTATATGAGCAATTTACTTTTTCTTAACTGTGTTCTTATTACGTCCAAAAATATAGCATACAGATTGTCAAAAAGGGAAGTTTTCATAAAATATAAGAAGAAAGATGAAAACACTAAATTATTTTGTGGAAAACATTAGGAAGAAACCCTATCATGAAAATGCTTAACTGTTTTTAGCTATAGGATTCAACTTTCAATAGTAGGATTTACCTATCATGACAGTTTTGCTGTTTCCTCCAAGTGAATCCTACAACAAGGACAAGTAACTCTTGATCAAGAGATTTTTAGAGACTGATACCGAGAAACTAAGAATAGAAGTAAAATAAAAATCACACGATTTTTAATGTGATTTGTTTAGAATATCAAGCCCCTCAATCTTACTCACAATAGACCACTCCATTTGATATAACCAAAATGTTAACTATAACCTGTAAAAGTCGAGTGAGTTTGCTATCGCGATAAGGGACATGTACACCCTCCTTTCGCTTTTTCTCATCCCCCAATGCACTTATGACATTACCAAGTGCAAGAAGACCTCTATTGATGTGTATACCTTTTGACAAGAAAAAAAAACATAATGTCACTGAAATATTTGTCATCGTCATTATCATTTAAAGAGGTGAGGCTGAAAAATATTTTGAAACAAATATATTCTGAGTATTCAGGTTAATCAGTCTTGGAAACCTTCTTTTAAACGAAGACCATCAGAACCAGTTCTTTTAGCTCGCTCTGATCCAGCTAGATCTACCAAATGGAGCTTTGCTGAAAGGTATTCTTCTCCCATATCCTCATCCGAAGTGTCATTGCTGGAAGAAAATGAATGGAGTTTGCGCATCTGTTCTAACGTGATTGTGAAGATGGCATGTGACCGACTAACACAAGCAAAAGTGAAACCACGGATTATTGGATTATAAACATCAAATCTAGCAGAATCTATACAAGCAAAACTACAATAAGATCTAAAATTGCCTCTTTTCAAGAAAAATCGGTGCATAGAAAGAACTCCAACCAAATTATTGACCATCCATAAAGACAAAATAAGGAAAGAAAATTCTACTCTCTTTAATAAGGAAGTACTTCCATTTAGAAAACATCACCTAACTTTTCAATATGAAGGATTATTTTTCATTAGCCGTTTATATACTTGGTAAGAGCAAGAACCCATTATTTACCTGGATTGGTTGTTCATGTTTGTACTTCCTGTTGCTCTATTTAAAGAACCCTGATCCAAGTAAGCAGCCATCTCTTGTAATGTACTTACAGAAACTTCAGTTGACCCTGCCAGTGTTATTACTCCACTTGATGATTCGCGAATTTGTATCGGTGGTTTCCCAGGAATAGTTACTTTTCCAGAATGGCCATTAGAGCTAGAGTTATCTGATTTTCCCATTGATACCATGTCCAACAAGTCCCTTACCTCTTCCTTCAAAATCTTGAAAAATGAATGCACAATTTGCTAATTAGTTAATTCAAATATAACGTAGTTGTTTGTTAGTTAACATTTTGTTTAGTCAGTTTATACAAAACGCGTTAAATGTTCATCTCTAAATAAATGTTATCTTTGCAAAATAAATAACTCGTTGAATAGATACAAAATTTCAGATTCAATTTCTTTCTCTCAATTACTCTTAGCTTTTCTGCATGATGTGTGTGTCATTAACACAATCAAGTCCTTGAAAAAAATAATCATTCATGACAAAATTTCTTTTTTGTATGAAAAGCAATGTCACACTCTCAAATAGCCAATTTTCACATAGTTTTGATATAAAATTCCTTTTGAATGAACATCCATGATGTAACAGTTATAGTTTCAAAATAAAATGTAGCAAATAAGGGTGCTTATGCCCGCCGACACACGGTATAACGAAAATACCTCAATGAAGGAAACATGCAACTGAAATTCCGTTTGATTCTTTAGAGTTTCAATCTTGTTGAACAAGGCATTCATAACCTGAGGAATCAATCCAATCCCACTATTGTCATTGCAGGCAGTTCCCATGGTATACGTTTTCCCGGATCCTGTCTGCAACAAATATGAGCTTTAAATAAAAATTATGAATTGAATTTCAAATGAGCTTCAAATGGAAATATGGATTGAATTGTATCTTTTTCAACTTTGGGCACTATGGACCTAACCTGACCATAAGCAAGCACAGTAGCATTGTATCCTTGAAATAAGCCATCAACCAATGGAGCAACACATTCCTCAAACATCTCAGATGAAGGAGATCCACCATTTCCATAAACATGATCAAATGTAAAGGAATGAGACCCTATTTGAACCTGATCAATGAAATGCTATGATCAGACTCTCAGGAACTGATACCATAATGCAAATTATAATATAAAGGTCACTCTAATCGTTCCATATATATCAGTGAAATGTTTTCAGAAATTTTACATTTTGCAAAAACACGATTTTTTTTGTTATCACTGCCAGTATCCGGTTTACTTGGGCTGACTAATCCGGTTTGGGGTCAGTTCTAACATCAAGTGGTTTCAGTCCCTATTTGATCGCAGTTACAGAAAATCGAACCGTAGTCCTTCGTACCAAATCCAATATCAATCACCACTACACCACTATACCGACTACTGATTTTTTTATTTAGTCACTGATAAAATTAAAAATAAAAATAAAAATAGGATGAGGGTATTTGAAAAGAACGTTTATATAGCGTGAAAGAGGAAAACGTGTCATCAACACTAACACACCTACACGACTCATGACAAAGAACATATTGAAAAATAAGTTATAAATAATTTTTACTCTATCCATACTAAAATAACTCATCCTACAAAAACATTTTTATCATAAAAGGATTAATTTAATTTATTTCAATTTACAGTAAAATATTAATTTTTTTCTAAATGTATCATCTATCAAATTAATAAGAATATAATAGAAAAAATAATAAATGTTATATTAACATTATATTCAAACAAATATTTTTATACTCTTTCAAAAAAAAAAAAATATTTTTACACAGAGAAAAAGTAGTTTCTTTTACTAGCAGTAGAGAGTACCAGTACTTTCTATCAGCAACGGTATCAAATAAATAAATAAATAAACTAAATCAGTAAGATTATGCTGAACAGAAAAATCAACAAACTTGGAAGATTAATTAATACTGCAACACTCTTTAAGCAAGATTTTTTTTTACTCAAACTTTAAGCACGACCTCTGAAATTGAATTCCTGATAATTACTATTATTATTATTTAACATTGCAATTTAAATAGTAGATTTGCATTGTTGTAAATAAAGAAGCTAGAAATTATCCAGAAATGAACTTTATTGCAAACCGACAATTAGTTAATGATAATTAAGCAAACCCGACCCTAAAAAACACTGGGCACTCATTTAATTATTGAACACTTAGCTAAACGACAAAAATAATAATAACAACCGCAACAACATTTTAGTGATAAAACATTTTGAAAACAGAAAAAAAAAATAAAGAAGAAGAAGTGAATAATACCTGAGGCTTTCCAGGGTTAACAGAAACACATTGAGTGCAACCTTGTTGACGTTCATCAGTAATGAGCGGGCGAATGTGAAGAGCGACTTTAACGGAACAATTCTCCGATGATTCCATCGGAGAAAAAGGAAAGAAAATGGAATATGAATGTATTGAAGAAGGAAGAAAGTGGTTAAGAAACAGAATTAGAATTAGAATTGGAATTAGAGTGAATGAACAGTTAGAATAGAATGAAAGAAAACGATGCAGCAGCAAACTAAACAAAGAGAATAAAAAGAGAGAGAAAGGGGAAGGTGGATTTAACAGCAAGAGAGAGAGAGAGAAAGAGAGTGTGGTGGTTGTTGAGAGAAAATGAAGAAGAGAGAAAGAAACAAAAAAAAAAAGAAAAATAGTAAGGTTTAGATTGAATTGAAGAGTAGCGGAACAGAAAACGCTAAGCAATATAACTAACAACAAACAAAACTATTATTTATTTAATTAAATTATCTAATGTATTTATCACTTTTCCTTACCTTTACTACTTGTATATGTAAACTTAAACTCACAATCTCTTTGTATATTAACAAATAAACTTTTTTTTTCGATTAAATATGTTTTTATCCTAAAAAGTGTACTAATTTTTATTTTTAGCCTCTATTAAAAAATAATATATTTTAGTTTTTATAAATTTTATATAAATATAATTGTAGTACTAATTTTTATTTTTAGCCTCTATTAAAAAATAATATATTTTAGTTTTTATAAATTTTATATAAATATAATTGTAGTTTCTGTTATTTTCTAAAATTTTGAAAATTATTTAATTATTCTTAAATTTTTAAATTTTTAAATAATTTTTTTCATTCATGTTTAGAATATTATAAAATATTTTTTTACTAAATTTTAGAATTTTTTTTAAAATTGAAAGAATTAAATATGAATTTTTTAAATTTTAAAATATAATAATAAAAGTAATGAAAATTTCGACTTAAAAATCAAATTTTGAATTTTTTTTTCCGAAAAACTATTTATAACATTATAAAAATATATACAAAATAATCATTTAAAAATACAATTTAATTTAACAGAAGGAAATAAAATTACATAATAATTTTGTAGAAATTACAATATATTATTTTTTAATAAAAAATAAAAATAAAAATTGAGATATTTAGAACGACTAAAAACATATTTAATCCATCTTTTATATTAATCAATTTTCTTTCTATTAGTTTTTTTTCTTTTTAATTTTACTTTTGTGTAATGATGATTATAGTCCTCGTGGCAAATCCCGATATCCAACTGTCTTCGATCGTTACTAACACTTTCCCTCTCTTCTACTCTTTTCCCTCCATTTATTTATTTTATTACTTTTTTTTTTGTCTGTTTAAGATAAAAAATACAACACCTCGAATTGCAAAGCGACAATTTATATTTTGTTATTGCTATTTTATAACTTAAAAAACAATCATTTGTTTTTAAGTTTATTTTTGTATTTGACTATTTTTTATTTATTAGTTAATATTAAAAAAAACTTATCAATGATTATTTTTTTAAAGAAAAATATTTACAAATTATCTATAAAATAGTAATATTTCATTAAAATTAATTTTTGAAATTATGTAAAATGAAATGCTTAATCTTTTTATATTTATAAATAAAAAATAGTATTCATTAAAGTATGTATTTTACTATTTTAAAATTTTTATTTAAAAAAAAATTATTCAATGATCTTACTCTAGAAAATTTTATTAATTTAAATATGATTCTTTTTATAATTTAACGTGTACACATGACAACATAATCCATATTTACAATATATTTGTCCAAATTTAAATTAAATTTGACTCAAATATTTAAGAAAGGGATCATTATTAGAAATATTCTATTCAGTTTTTCTGCAAATTTACCTATTGACAAAATTTCCATAGAAAATGTGTTACCTACGATTTTTACTGTTATTTCTTGTTCCTAACTAAAACCTTTTTAGTAACTAATTTAGTAGATAAAGTCGCAGGAAACATTCGCGGGTAAAGTTGCAAGAAATAATCACAAATACACAAATAATACCACAAGTAATTGATTTTTCGCAGGAAAAATCACAGTAAATTGAAAATCCGCAGGTAAGTGGCCAGGTAATTTATTTCTCATTTTTTTTTAATTTTAATTATTAATTATGTTTAATTCATTTTTAAAATATTATAATTAATGTTAAATATCAAAGTAATAATAATATATAAAAAAATCTAATTTGAATAAGACAATTCAAAACTAAACACTATCAAAGTTTTAAAGCAACCAAAACACTATCATACTTTAGTCAATAAACAAGTACTTCTAGAGTTACATTACTAAAAATCTCTTAATGATGATAACTCAAACATTACTAAAAATCTCCAACTCAATTCAAATAATACTTGCTCTTTTCGTCAATTGTCTTCATTTTTATTTTTATCTTCATTTTCATATTCATCTTCTTTTATTCATTGATTGTTCATGTGATTCATTCATCTTCATCTTTATTCGTCATCATGGACTATCCATGTGATTCTTGTTTTTTTGCTTGAGCTTTATATATTTTAGAAACTTGAAAACAAGAGTGAAGCATGATCAAATAATTCAATTTTCAATCTCTTGTCATATCACTAGTCAGATGATAAATACAGTGTCTTACCTTCTTAGACGACGAGACTTGATCAGGGGCTTTATTAGCAGTATGAACTCTAACTATACTTAGAAATCGAAGAGATTTGCCCTTTATAGAAATTGTCAATTAAAAAAATGTTAAGAATTCCAAAGTAAAATGAAAAATGGTGGAACTTCCAACATTAATTAATTATTTCTAATACCTTATATGAATATACTAACACTATACCAAAAATGACTTTTAACAGTGCACCTTAGACAACGCTTTATTACAAAAGCTTTGATATAAGTTAAATAAAAATAAAACACGAAAACTGTTCACGGAAAATAAGAAAAGCGCTGCTAAAAGTCCTACCTTAGACAACGTTTTTGGAAAAGCGTTATCTAAGGTAGACATTAGTCAGTGCTTTCTGAAAGCGCTTTTAAAGGAATATATTAGACATCACTTTTCTCAAAAGCGATGTCTAAGGTTGACCTTAGTCAGCGCTTTTCGAACGCGCTTTTAAAGAGCTATCTTAGCTAGCGCTTTTCTCTAAAACACAATCTAAGGTCTAATTAAAATAAGGGTTAATAGGTATTTATACCCCTGTAATGTTAGCGAATTTTGCTTTTCCCCCTCCCTGCCTTTTGGCAACGGTTTTTTCAAAAAATTCGTTGCCAAAACCTGCATTAGGCAACGGTAGGGGGTAAACCGAAACACGCTCATATTGTAGGGGGTAAATGTCTATTAACCCTTAAAATAAAATATTACAAAGTCAGTATTCTGTTTTCATTCATTCTTTCTCCCTGCTTATAAGCCTATATAGAAGCTTGGTATTCCAATCTACATGCCAGATCTAAAGCTTTCACCTCGAACCCCTAAATGAAATTAATGAAACATAGTTAATGTTAAGAATCTCTTCCATAGTAAGCATAGTGAAATTTAATTCAACAAAAATCTCTGTCATAATAAGCATAATGAAATTAATGAAACATTGTATCCATACTTTCTCCAATTTTAGCCAGATGCGCCAGGGAGAAGCCTATTATACATCCATGTTCGATGCGGAGGAATTTCCATTTCCATTATAGCTCAAAAATTATGTGTTATATACTATGTGCATAGTGTTTGCTTTGTTGTATAATTTTTTTTAATACTTAAGCAATATGAACATGTTTAAGTCATAAAGTAATACCTACCTTGATATTTCAAAATCAATAGCTCACCTCGGTTCCGAAAATCAAATCAAATTTGTACTTCAACCTACAAGAGCAACATTTGGTCGTATTAGCACCTAATATATGGAAGGATTGTCAATGACAATGTATGTTGTCCTAAGATATCTGAAGTATAATAGAACTTTTAGCAAAATGTATTGGTAATATCAAGCATTGGACTGAGAAATGATGAATCTAACTTACTCAGATGTTTTCTTGAAAGTGTAGAGGAAGTTCCTTGGCGCAACTTTCCGAAATATTAAAGTAAAAAACAAAGCTCATTTATAGGGGCGGGAAAGGAATACAATCAACAATTTACAAGGGTGAACATGAAAAAGCTTAGAAACATCAAATTTATGTAGATTCCATTGCTTTTATGGGATATTGTTCTGACATTGAAAAATTTATGTAATGTTATTATTTATGTACTCTTCCCTTTTGGGCCTTTTAATGAAACTATTTATTATATACTCTTCTGTTTCATTTATATACAATTATTGTTTTACAAAAAACAAATTACTAAAAGCCAACAAAAATAACAACATTGATAAAGAATAACAATAACAACAATGAATAACTCTCTCACCATTACGTTCATAAATAAATAAAAAATTGGAAGATATTTAACCACAGTCTTACTAAAGAACCGTGATGAAATGTGGTATTTTTCTTTAAAGTTATATCACGGTTTTTCTTTCTAACCGTGATGAAATATGATATTTTTTTACTATATAAGTGAAAATATCTATCGTTTAACAGTACATAACAGTCGTTTCTCTCAAATAAAAACCCTAACATAAACCAATATTCTATCTCATAATATAACCCTAACATCCATCTGACTCTTTGAACATACTTCGACATTCAGACTCTTCTTCTCCAATCACTATGCTACTCTTTAATCATATTTCAGGTTCTTTCATTAAACTTATTCTTCGATTTCATTTACATTATTGTTTGTTGTTGTGTTTTTGTATGTTGTTGTTGATTAATGTTTTAAGAACAAGAACAAAACATTGCTAAGTCACTCAAAAGAAGCTTCTTGTGACTTAGCAATATTTTGTTCTTTAAATTCTTAAAACATTAAATAATATCTTATGTTGTTATATGAAGTTAAATTTATTATATGATATGTAGATTGTTTTTTTCACTAAACATTCACTAAAAATAAATTTCATTTAAATTGACATAGAAAGTTATAATCTGAAAATTAAGTTGTATTTGAAAACCAACTTATATCAATCAATGTTTTCCGAATTCCATATGTCTTATCATTCATCTCACGTTCTTTCACATATAGGATGTAGTTCAATGACCCAATTCCTTCATCACATCCATATCTTCTCTAATAGTTTAATTTGAATAATAATAATTTATTGATATTATTAAAATTAAACTAGAATAGAATGAATTGATGTAATTAAGGACTCAGACCATTGAACCACATTATATATGTTACAGAGTGTGAAATGAATTATGAGACGAATGTAATTTGAAAAACAGTGGTTTGTGTAAGTTAGTTTTCAAGAATAGTTTAATTTTCAGATTATATATTTCATCAATTTTAATGCTTGTATGTTATTGTGAGGTTTATCGAAAAAATGAAATCTACATACTTTATAATAAATCATGGTACTTTCAACAATGAATATTTATTTTAACCGTAATTAAATCATATTTTCATAAATGTATATACCACAACGGTTGAGACTATTAACCGTTGTGGTAGGTAGCACACTTCCTGCCTTACAATCACAGTCTCGTGATCGTGGTAGATAGCACCTGACATACAATCATCCCTGACCTCATAACGGATGGTCGGGCATTGTGGTATCCCTTTTCCAACTGTGATTGTATGGGTTTTCCGTAGTAGTGAAAGTTTATTATATATTTACTTGTGATTCCTGGTGACGACTTTCTGAGTCTGACGGTTACTAACTGCAAGAGCACAGTCTACCACGTAGTAATAAAAGATATCGACCCTATAGAGACTCGATAATCAACCTAGTGCAGTCGGGTGTTACTATGTTTAGCTAAGGCGAGCGATGTTTTTGGTTTTAAAAGGTGAAAAAATAATTAATTTAAATTAATGGTAATGATATCGGTACATAATTGATTCGCCTTCGCGAATTCATTAGAGGTTCGGCTTATTAAAGTTTATTAAGTTATCTCTCTATAAAAACTCTCGATTTAAAAGTCGTTGACTCACACTTTTGTGGTCTTGCCTATTACTATACTCCTAAGTTCAATTGAGTGCTCTCGTTGTGTCAATTCAAGTTAGAAATATCTTTTGGAAACCTAAAGGTTCTAATTGGTTTTAAAGTGCTTCCGTTGTATTTAAAACAAATGTTCGATTTCAGCTATCTGATTATGATCTCACACTCCCGTGGTCTTAATCCTAATCTTTTATACTCTCTTACTATCGTAATGAAAGTTATTTAAGACAAGAAATCGAAACCAGAAAATAACTTAATTTAAAGCATAGCCTAATTCTACTGAATTCGTTCCGGTTAGACGATTACATACCGATTAACGGTTTATCCAGACATATTAAATAAGAACAAAGAAAGGTAGAAGGAGAAATTATTCATAATATAAATAAATGCGGTGATAAATAAAACATTAAGCATTAAAATTAGAAACATGGTTGCAATGTTCTTGATCAACCAAACTTCCGAAAACTTGAAAAGTAACAATAATTCAGGGGCTGGAAACAATAAAAATGGTGATAGTTTCCTAATGATGGAAACTATCACTAAAGGTTGGTAAAGAAAAATAAAAACGAACTAATACTGAAAATAAATGGCGAACTTCAAACGAAAGAAAAATGCAGAAATTAGACTGAACGAAGCTCTCTCGTGCAAATGGCAGAGAGCTCTATTTATAGGCAGTAACTAGATTTTGTTGAGAAATTGTAGGCTTGGACTTCGATTGGGCTTTGAATTGAGTTTCTTGGACTTGAATGATTAGGGTTGAGTGAAATTCTCTGTTGAATACGAAAACTTCTCTAACGACTCTCTCTGAGTTTGAATCTTGTTTCTGTAATTTAGGTTTCTGAAACTTTCATTTGAGACAACTATGCAAAAATCAAGGAAGATGAAATGCTAAATGAAAATGAGAGTAACTCTCATATATGGTACTCAACCATGGGAAACCTTGGAAGTTACATTAGAAATTGTGTTTTTAACAACTATATAAGAATTCAGAGTTGGAATCAGAGATCTGATCCATTCCACGATTCGAGAGATAGTAGTACCTTTGTTGAGTTTTAGGAAGAATCTAGAAAGGAAATGATCATTAATAACCTCAAAGAGTTGATTCGACTTTCGAAATATGAAGAAATTAACTCAAAAACGTTAAAAGAAACTTCATTTAGACGAGTCTTCCAAGCTTCAACAAGTAAAATATTTGAAAGTAGAGATGATGAAGAGTCAAAATCCAGAAGAGTTTGTGAAACGCCAACTTCTGGAAGAAATTTCAAAGATCCCTCATATCAAGTCTTCTATGAATAAGAGGTGGTAACAAATGAAAAATAAATGAAGGAAATATCAATAGACTTGTGCATAAAATCATGCATATATGTTTTCAAGAATATACGCGACGATACATCAAAAAACTCTTATGAAGTTACTTCTCAAAGAAAGGAATCTTATAAAAAATATCGTATGTGCCTCAAAGCTTCAAGAGAAAACAACACTGAGGTAACTTCATTAAATTATAATTAAATTCTTAAGCTTAGTAACGAGAGTAAGAAATTAGAGAAAAACATTATTGATCTTAAGGATTATATTAAGTTTTTGGAAAATAGAAATAAGATTCTTTGTGAAGAAATTGCTATAAGTGGATCCTTAAGATCATATAAACATGAATCTGGTGAATCTGTAAAAATCGAAGTAACTTGTTTTTATGAAACATTAGAAAAATTCACTAATGGTAAAGATAAACTTGATTTAATTATTTATAATCAAAGGGGTTCTCTTAATAAAAATGGTGTAGGTTATAAACCTAATAGACCACTTAATAATATTTTGCATGATGAGAAGAGATCTAATCACCTGATATTTAAATGAAAATTTTGTAACAGGCTTGTTCATCTTGAAACATTTTGCTATGCTAAATTAGTATGGTCTAAATGGAATACTTCCATACCTCATAAAGTGATTGACGTACCAGGACCCAAAAATACCAAAGGTGAAACTTAATGTATTTGGGAGGAAATGCTTTGCATATTTAAAGGTACTTATTGCAAATTAAATAATGTTGTGCAAAGCATATGCATACTGTGAGTATACAAGTGAAGTTTGATGAAGTGTGATGATCATGATTAAATGACATTGATAGATCAAGCTATTGGTATTGATGGTGGTGTCCAACAATTGTTTTTGATCAATATGTGTGTTACTCCCACTGTCTCATAAAAAGTGTCTTATTTGCACTTTTTCTATGTCTCAAAATAAATGTCTCTTTAGAATACCAATACAACATTTATTATTTTTTCCATTAATATATCATTATTAATAACTTTCACGCTTTTCAACTACTCTACAAACTATAATAAAGAGTATTTTAGTAAAAGATATCAATTTTATCATTAAAATCAACACATCTAACCATTTTCTTAAGAACCGCACAGAGCTCAAATAAGATACTTATGAGACGGAGGAAGTAGCATTTATGCTAGTGCTCAACAAAAGTGTTTTAACCGAGTTATTTGTTAGCATTAGTGATGGTGCTCAACAAGCATGATGGTCTTCTTGGTTATGGATTCAAAGGATATATGGTAATCATATCACTCTTGATGATGTTTTTATTCAACTTTTGTATCAAGCAATTCACAAAGATGGAGTTTTAACGATGGTTTGTCATTCCATTCTTGGGGGGGGGGGGATTCATGATTTCTTGGTATTCTGAGGTATACTTCGCATAAATTAAATAAAAAAACATTGAGGAAATTGTATGAAAATTGGTATTTTCATGCTCAATGAATATGGTTTTATCACTAACACACATTTTTTATAACTTAATTGAGCATTTAATAAGTATGCAGAGCAAAAATTGAAATATCTAAGGAAAATGGTGCATTGCTGAAATTTGGGGATGCCAGAAGTAATCCATCAAGCCCAAAATCATGCAAATGCCCAAAAGGAACAAAAGAGGTAAAACATGCACAAACAATCTATTTGACCCAGGTGTAATCGGTTAGAGCATATTTGAATTTTAAAATTCAAATATTTGCTCCACAAAATCGATTAACCCTAAGGAATAATCAATTATGAGCCTCTGAAATTGTGTACCAATTGCAATCAAATCACGAGGGAATATGATATTTGTTATTCTAATAAATTATTAGGGTGAATAATCGATTAGAGATAGAATATATATATATATATATATATATATATATATATATATATATATATATATATATACATATATACATATATATATATATATATATATACATATATATATATATATATATATATATATATATATATATATATATATATATATAAAGGTATATGCCCCTCTTTTTTCTCATAGCTCTCTTGCCTTATTCTCATATTGTCTTCTTAGTTTCTTTATATGTTTTCAAAATCTCTTGGAATCATCATCATCATCATCCTCATCATCATGGATCTTAAAATA